>JBAMNC010000936.1:387500-987500 GCA_037902135.1 Cetoscarus ocellatus | reverse complement strand
TCTGTTTATTTTTTTTTCATTCATCTCTCAGCATCCTATTAAGCATGTTCATCATGAATTTTTGTCTCACAAAGGTGATGAAAATACACTTGGTACTCCACCTCTTACAGACGACAAGCAAAAATATCACTGAATCCATGAACATGAGTTCAAAAGAGGCATGCAACAGTTGTTTTAGTAAAGAAAATAGAGCACAGAAAAAACGCAAAGAATGAGTCATGTTCTGAGAGGACTCTAAATGAATGACAGTGGATGCATTTCAATTAGCGCTTCTAAAAGCTGAAGGCATAAATAAACATTTACCCTCGTTGGAAGCCCCTGGTTTGCTCTGGGATTGTGCATTTTCTTTCTGTCCTCCATGTTTTCAGTCAATCGGTCCTTAGATAAAAAGAGCTTAGAAAGATTATCCCCCTGGCTTGCATGCCATTATCATTAATCAGTGTGTTATTGACTGCTCTGTCCTTTCCTGTTTCAAGTTCAGGCCTCCCTTAATCCACAGATTTTGCCCAGAAGACACACACTCGACTCCAGGAGGCTCAGTGCAGCTTGAACCGTGCCCACCATTGCAGGCACCAATCGATTTGCAGCAGGCACTCTTCAGCCTACCAGTCAAAGAGCCCAAATATATTGATTGGGAGGGAGGATTCTACTCAGTGTATAGAGATTACATTTAAGAAATCTTTCATAAAGGCCAAAGGAGTAAATGCTCATGATGTGTTGAGTTGGAAATGTACTCTGAATATAATCTGCCATAGGACAGAACACACTTTAGGCCAACTAAGTCCTGACTATTACACAGGATATTTTATTGATTTAAAAATCAGCAATGCAAAAGAAAAGAAAATCCTCCACAGTTGGAAAAAATACATAATTCAGAGCACAAATAATTTTCTTACATACTTGAGGGGGTCTCTGGTGGATAATTAGGAGCCTATTTGCATCTCTTCACATTATCCTCTTAACTTTTTATTTCCAGAAGATGCTGAGCTGTGTTTATTGCAGGAGGCCCTTGTAAACCAAAGGCCCTGTTGCAAGAGCCCCTGGCTCAAATTCAAGTGGATACTTCTTTCTATTGGCTTAGCTACTGGTAGGTCTAACAGACTCATATAAAGACATGTAATGTAATTGCTGGCCACCGAGAACACGTAAAAATCCCAACCTGACATATGCTGTTTTAACGGTCTTCAGTACTGAGAGGCTCTCTGTTGTCATCTTGATAAGGACTGTTCACACATGCATAACAACCCTGAAAATTTTCCTAAACTGAGAGAGATGCATGAAGCGGCAGGGTTTTCACCTTAAATTTCTCCTGCTAACCCCGCTCATCCTTTTTTTCTGTCCCACCAATCTGGCCTGTGGCCCTTTTCACACAACCTATACCCCACTCTCTTTCCGGATATCCAAGTCAAGCTACTGTCATATCAATAAGACCTAAAATCCCCAAATAAATCTTAGACCAATGTATCGACGCATACAAAAAACAATTCAATTTCAAAATAGTCAGTCAACATTTTAGCTACAGTAAAAAGTGTCTTACCATATTTGTATTTACCACAGGTCCCATATTTTGCTCTTTTTCTGCAGTTTAACATGGATCCTCGATGTCTTCATGAAACATTAGTAAAATGCTTTGGTCCAAAAACCCTATGAATAAAGCACAGCAGCATTCTTTCCACGCTCACATAAGCGCTTTGTTCAGAACGGCTGGTTTTGAGGGCGGTCGCCTTCACATGCTAATGAGCTAGAGCAAAGCAGCACGTACATACTGCAATTCACGATAGACCTGCAGCGTAACTCGAGTGAAGCGGGCATTCCAGCCACGCGCTAATTACAGTCCTAAACACATACAAACCCTTAATTTATGCTACCACACACAGGTACAAGAACAAAGCTCTTTCCCCGAAACATGCTTATCACAGTGGGATAGCCACAACTTAGCCTTCCTAGTTCCCAGTCCTGTGTTGAACTGGCAGAAGTTGAAGAAGCAGTCGGCCGTGAAGTGACTGGCACACACATACAGGTTTTAGCCCACTGTAGCTGCTCATTCCCTTTAAAAATAAAATTAATCCACTGGTCCTCTGAGGCTGGTAGCCTGTATGTGAAGATATATGTGGCTGTTTACAGCCAACAACCGATCAGTGACAGCTTCTGAGCTTAGACATGCTGAACAAAGATCTCTCACTAAGAATAAAAACAACATGGCTGCTCTTCACAGAGGAATCTCTCCAGCAGAGGGGGGGGGGGGATACTCAGGTAGACCAATCAGGTTAGGTATGCAAATCAAAAATATACTGTTACGTAACAGTATATCCACAAACTCAACAGCTCACTGAATACCATGAGTTTACATTCATGCAGCCTGATAAATACAGGTTTTGTTGTCTACTATCACATGTTGTGGTCTGGGAGAAAGGACAAATACCCAAAAATGTGTTCAAAAGCCTTAAAAAAGTATTTTTTTCATAATATGTCCCCTTTAAATTGTGCAACATTTTAACCTCTATGAAATTCTTCATTTGTATTTCAGACATCTGAGTTGTGCCTAGTCCCTCTTACCACTACATTTAATTTCTAGATGTTGCTCCTTGAAACAATGATCCTCTATTAAAATGAGGGGTGGGGACTTTTATTGGAAAAACGTGATTATGTCCATTAACAGACTCACTAAGGCTGTAATGGCAACCATGCACTATACAAACAGCAAGTGCTGATGTTACTAAAATGTAGTATGCTGGATGCAAATGTGTGAGATTTGACACAAAATACCAAGATGCCATACTGATTAAAAAATACATAAATATTTCAGCAGCATGCGTCAGACCAAAGCACCATGTGCACTGTTTCCTACAATACAAAGCACCAACAGGTCAGAGGTCAAAATCAGAGACAACAACAGTGCTGTTTCGTAGTAACAGCATTATTAGCAAAATAAATAATTCATTACATTTACAGTGCAATAATGCTAATAAACTCTCAGAACATTGACACAAGTTAACGTCCAACAGTGGAAATCATGACATTTCCAATAAGTCACTTATATTTTTAGTTCTTAAATGGATGGTATAATTTAGCTATTGCCTGGTATTGTTTCTTGTTTTCAGGACTAGAAAAAAAATCAGCTTGGTTGAGTCAAGCACATGGCAAATAATTGCTGTTTGCAGTCAGACTACCTAACACACAAGATTCCCACTGCTAAACAGAGGTTTTTTCCTTGGCGCCATGATGGATTCATTTTGTTTTTTTGGATGTATGTATGTGTATATATATGTGTATTTTATATGTATGTATCTATGTACACATGTGTATCCATAAAATGAAGAGTTTGTCTTTAGCCTGCTCTATTTCAAAGTGTCTTGAGATAACACTTGGTATGAATTGATGCTATACAAATAAAGATTGATTGATTGATTGATCAACCTGACCCATGGCAAACTCCAACCGGTCATAGCTGTTATCCAGATGGATCTTTGAAATTCCTATACCCTGTATAGTACATGTTGAACATCTACCTGAGATTTCAAGTTAGGAAGTATTGATTATTATGATATAAATTGCCAAAAAAGAAAACAGAAGGTGCAGGAGAGAGAAAAGAATTAGAAAAACTAGTCTCTTTTACACCTAAAGTTTGGCAGACCCAGTTCAGGTCAGGGGGGAAGTTTGTTTGGTTCCAGGTCGTTAGATGTGAAAGCACCCTGACAATTCATACCAGTCCAAAACAAAATTAAATTGGATGACTTTTTAGACTTTTTATGGATCGACTAGAACCATGTCCCCATCAGTAACCTAACTGCATCACGTATACCCCTATTTGGCCTTGGTGAAAGCATTCAGACAGTTTAAGTAGTTCTCAGTCTTTTCACATAACAGCACTACAGTTTCAACATATAGAGGCGTTTTGTGTTTAGAAACAGTTTTCCTTTTTTTTTATTTACTGGGACTTTGAATAATTGTAAAAAAAAAAAAAAAAAGTACCATTGATAAAAAGTCAACTGAAAGGCATTCAATACAGTGTACAGATGCAAGGACTCCCTTTTCCCTGGCTGCAGTACAAAACGACAATCACCGTCAACATAAACAAAGCGCTCTTGAGCGAGACGTTGAACTCTAAGCAGGTCACCCACTGTGCGAAGCTGAGCAGTTCAAGCTAAAACACAGTCACAGGCGTTCCCAGGCGTCTCCTAGCCATACCATGGGAATTGATGTTGCCAGGCATGTTTGTGCTGGAGTACAAATCATGCTGTCAGTTTCAGTACGCCTGTCAAAAAAGCAAGACATCAACAGAGCCAGACGGGGACGACAGGAAGCACACTGACATGGCATCAGTCGATGGGGAGGGAAGTAGCCTCCAGCGTTGATTGGAGAAGAGCGTGTATGCATGCAACGATGTGGCTTCAACTGCTGTATCTGTTTGTGCTGAAATGATTGCAGGGTGTGTATTTATCTGTGAGTATACCCATCACGGGGTTGTGTATCTTGGTAAATATGAGCTGAGTCTGATCAATAATCCAAAGCACAGAGTAGCCAGAGCTTTTACCACACTGGCTCCACACTTCTCCCACACCTGCCATGCATTTAGATGCTTTTGTGCACAAACATCTCAGTGTGAACATGTGCAGGTATGCTTGTTTACAGGCAAGCCATGTTAGTTTAATTGTGTTTGCACGTGTGTGGGGCTGTTTACGTTGTTTCACATAGGTCCAGGATTCATGGCCGCTCCTCGCTGTTGACTGCAGCTGTTTACCAACTCTGCTTTACGGACACATGCAGCCTGGTCAAACAGATAGAGATAATCTATGCAAATGTAACACAGTGTTTTCTCAATCAAAATCTATTTTGCTGCTTGTGTATCTTCCTGCATGTGTTCATTGAGACAGCTCCCAGAGGGCTTCCAGTGGTGCCGCTTTGTTCATATCACACTGATTAAAAACTAGTCAAAGTAGTTTGATTAGATTCCTGAACACAAGACAAATTTGTGTTGTTTTATGTGCACTGAATGAGATATTCTGAGGATGATGGATATTTGTTTCATCATTTTTGCACTGTGAGACACACATATCTAAGTAGTAAAGGAAGAAGTGGGAGTTAAAGCAAGGTTCACATTACTGTTTGAAAGGTACAAGACCCTGCAGTTCACCTGATCTACCGAGCACAGTATTTATTCCTTCTAATCTTTAAGGAGGCTGTGCAAACCAGCTCTTACGGACCAGCTTTCTGCAAACAGTTTAGCAGAAAAATAGAATGCAATAATAGGTGCAGGGTCAATAAATAAAACTGACAGTAAACAAGGTCCAGGCTCAGTGAAAGAAATTGCAGACAGGTAGTGAGAGGTTTTTATGAACAGTTCCATAGGTAAGTGAAGTATAAAGTTTTGTTTTTTGTTGTTTTTGGAGATTTTTCCATGGAATTTGCTGCACCGACAGCAACAGAGGATTATTCTGCTAGCAGCAGGCAGCTGTTTTCAGTAAACAGCTCCGATAAACACGCTGGACATTACCTGCCCAGCACCTCAGATGAGCCAGACAAATTAGCAACCTGTTCATGTATTTGGAAGCTCAAGAGATGGAAATTCTCAGGAGTATATGAGCCAAAAAAGTGTGAATACTGGACTGAGATCTGTCAGTCTAACTGGACACCTCTTTAATTGTCTGGTGAATATGTTGGTGGACAAATATTTTCTAACACTTTCACCATATCAGCTTCAAAACCAATAAGGAAGTCGCTGATGAATTGTGACAATTGTGATGAACAGTGGCCTCCACACTGTCTGTGTGGAGAGTACTTATAGTACGGATGGAACAGTAATGTAACTCTGGAAGAACAATCTTTTACAAATCCATAGCTAAAAACAATGAGCTGTGTATAATGCAAGAGACGTGTTGTGTCATGAGATACAAAAAAACATCCAAGAGAGGTTGATTCTTTAATGTAAGGATGGCTTGAAGGTTCATCATTCTGTAAAAACAGCGCTGAAAAACAGCTAAAAAAATACAATAAAAATGTTTCTCATAATGAAATTGCGATGAATTTGGTGATTTCATCATCCATAGCAGTTTTAAGATTGTGGGTCTGGTTCAAAAACTGGGCTGTAAATGTGTTCTTGTAAAACTGACCGTGTTAAAAATTTCCTCATTCAATTTAATGAGGACGGTTGCATTTTGCATCAAAAAGCCTGTTTTTTGCCTTAAATCAAGAACATGTAGCCAGAGTATGTTCACAGTCCCTGATGTTAAAAAACTTTTTCTAGTTTTCATTTACTGGGTTACCCTGAAACTCCTGCAGTTTCAGCTGATCCCTATTCAAGGCCACCCTCCCCACATGGGCCCAGTCCACTGTGATTGGTTGAACAGTTTTCTCTGTGACACTTGATCAGTTTACTACTACTCACTACAGTGTTGTCAATGATTCTACATTCATTCTACAGTCTGCCAGCCTAAGCCAATAGGCTTAAACTGCAGACGAAACAATGGTAGGAATTCACATGTGTAAGATGGGGGCTGGCAGAAGGAGCCATTGTCAGCAGCTACTGGTGCTGTTAATGTGGAGAAGTCCTGATGCTGTTGCCTTTTTGTGTTGTGCATAAAAGTTCTCCGTCACATGAAGAAGACATGTAAAACACATTGAAGGGCATATAAAATAAAATAATAAAATACAATATGGGATCTTTAATGTTGGTTTAAGCATTCAAGTTTAGTTGCAGTAAACATGCAAATGTGGTGTTTTAATCAAAATCTGTTTTTCTTTTGCTCAGGGTTGCTTGAAAATCAAGTTTAAGACTTTTTAAATTCCATCCATCAAATGTTAGAACAATATTTGCTCTATACAGCATGGACACTTTCTAAAGTTGCCCAGCAATCATTCCCTGCCATTTTTATCTTTAAGTCAAATTTCCACAAATGTGCATTTCCACATTAAAGAAGGGGGATACACAAAAAAACACAACATCCTAACTTACCTGTGAAGATTTGATTGATTATTCCGACATGTCTGAGTCAAAGTGCCATCTAAAGTGCAAGACCTATTAAAGTAAAAAAAAGAAATATATAAACTTCTTTCAGACAGCAGGCTGCTTTCACACCTAACAAGTTTGGTCCAGACCAAACAAACACTTCTTGGTTTTTGAAAAGGTCATCTGATTTGGGATGGTGTGATAGCTTACACAAACTCTGGTGAGGACTACAGAACCAAACTCTGGCCCTCCTGAAACAGGGGGTCTCAGTTGGCTTCCAGGCAAACCCGAGTTTAGTTCATGCTGAGTAAACCAAACAGGGACAAAACAGGGGAAGCAAACCAAAGGCAGTGCATTGTTGCTTGAATATCTGCATCTGTACAATGGTCTGAATATCACGACAGAAAGCAAGCTAATGTAAAACGACAGCTACAGCCCCATCTAGAGACGGGTGACAATATCCTGCATCATTTGACAGGCCATCTGACGAGTCAGTGTGAAAGAAAACCAAGCTAACTTTAGGTTGAAAGTCACCTAAAACAGCTTAATTTAGAAATGTCTAATTTGAAACTTTTAAAGATATTCTATGGAAATGTGTGTAAGGCATGGCATCTTTTTTTAGGAAATATGATTGTTCTCTTTCACCACACACAGACTTAAATCATTAAGAGTTCATTTCATTACATGCTGTGATTAAATCAGGAAACTATGATGAAAACTGCTTTTATTATGAGCCACTCATTGCCCAGTGTCACTATGAATTTGTTTGTTTTTGCTCTCAGAGCGTTGACCACCATCTGCACTCTTTAATTCGTGTTTTGAAGATATAATGGCTAGTGTTCTTGAGTTTAACATGCATTGTATTTCAGCTGTGTCACATTTTGTTAGCATCACTTACACTTGGAGCGTGCAGCTGTCACAATTATCCTGAGGGATTTTTGGTGATTTAGCAGAGGTTTGGTGTCCTGCTCAGAGGCACTTTGACAGGATTTGCAGCCTCTGATTGGTATCCGCAGGACGATAGTATTTAACTGTTCTAAATGTGTGTTAAAGAGCTGGGACACCCTGCCACATGTCCATATTGCCTTACGCCCTCACTATAGTTTCCTCTCTGTCTAAATCCTATCAACACCATTCCTTTGTGCCCGCCAAGAATCATTCATGCCCGTCCTACTTTCTATGCACATCCCCTTCTACTCAACACAAGGCTGAGCTCAGAGCCAAAAACCTGCCTCTCATCACCACCCACACCTCCCCCCTCCCTCTGTGCTCTTCTCCTTTCCCTCCCTTCTCTCCTCATCTCTCTCACCTTCCATCTCTGCGTCTCCTTGCCCTCCAATCCACTCTCTCTCTCACTACAAACTCCGAAGTCTCCTAATTCCTGTCATGCTAATTGGAGCTGACAGACACAGCTAATTATGCACAGATAATCTGCTGCATCTGACTAATTATAATTCCCATTAGCTGCCGATAATGCTCATTAGATTAACTTTCTCCAGGAGAAATTGGAAATAATAGAGCAGGCTCCATGCTTGCATCTTTTTGGTAATCACAGATATGGGTGTGTTTGGCATGGGTTGTTTGGTATTGGAAAGAGGCAAGCTGGCTGCTTTCAATGGCCACAGTGGAAATAGACGCCCTGTCTGATCCAAATGATATCTGATATTTCTTGACTGCTGCTGCTGATATTGAGAGAGACAGGGAGGCCGCCGAGAGGGGGAATAGCTGCATGTGGGTCTGCATCAGGTCAGAAATGAAAACAAGTTTGGAAAAAAGATAAACAAAAAAAACAGTCTTCAGGGCTCTCGCAAAGACATAATGAAAGCAAAGCTCCGGGGTTTGCACACTTTGAAGAGGACCATTCTGAGACCTGACAGACTATCAGCAGGTCTCCATCTCCTATTGCAAAGTATACACACCAACATATCACACTGGAGACACAACGTGGAGTTGAGACACATGCAAAAGCGAGCTGGCTGATGGAAAATTAACATAAGCTCACAGTTAATTGACCTTAAACCATGCCCTGCAGGTTCACAGTCACTGCCAAAGGAATGGCTGTGGAGGTTTGGAGCAGACAGTCAGGCTTATGAAACTTCACCTTCCTTCTCTGTCAATTTAGATTACAGCACGTCAGGAAGATTCATTAACACTATATACAAAAGAACACAACATAAGGCATCGATCAAGAGCATTAATTGTATTTATTGATCATTTATCTCTAGTTAGAAATTCTACATAATGCACCACTCAGTGACTTTAAGTCAAGTCTAACAAGCAGTGCTGGGTAATGCTTTACAGAGTAATCTCTTAGAGTGACTCTTTTGGTCTAATGATTAATGTAACATGTTAGATTTGCAAGTTAGGTAATAAGTTAGTTGATACTTTTTCATCAAAGTAACTTGTTACTGAGCAAAAAAACTACCCTCATCACTTTCCCTCCTGTTGCTACAGAACAGCCCTCATTGCTACCTGTTGGTGCAAAGACAGACCTGCATGCAGCAACTTGAGGGTCTGCACAAAGTTAACAGATTCAACAAAAGAGATGAAAGAGTGGACAGCACCACAGTGTGGAAATGTCCCTGTAATGTTGGATTTTAAGATAAAGGGATAAGAAACACATCAGCATGAAATATAGGTCATTTTGTTTTGTCATTTAAGTGAATGGTGCACTGTCTGTGCTTAAGGAGGCCGTATATGCTTTCATGAGACTGTAGAGTGAATGCAGAGTCATTTTCCACAGGGTGCCAAACAGCGCTTAGCTGACCAATTACCAGAGTGGACTGAGCCACTCCAACAGACCATGTCACACAGACTGTGAATACAGGTGGACCGGGGGAAAATTAGTTGATGAAAATTGGCAGGGTTTTTGACCATTAGTGATCGTGAACATGTTCTAGCAGTCATCAAACCTGAATCTGAACCCGAGTAAAAGACAGATATCGACAATTAAGAACAGTGTATCTCTGTCCTGTTCAGACAGTGAACATAACAGTATCACATCAGTTATTCTGTCATGAGGCTGCAGAGTTACAGATTATGGGTCATAAATTTGACTGCAGGATCAATCAATCAATCAATCAATATAATTATTTGTACAGCACCAACTCATAACAAGTGTTATCTCAAGACACTTTCCTATAGATGAGGCTGAAGCCATACTCTTCAATTTATACACATATACACATTACCAAATAAAATATGCATAAAGACATACCTACATCCAGAGATGGATCCATTAGCCGAGAATTCTACAAAGACACACGATAACATTAAGTGGGTTTAAAATGTTTTCCTCAATATTCTTTACTCCCTACAGCAGAGGCAACATTGAGGAGGCTGATTGTCAAAGGGTTTTTTTTTGTCTAGAGATGATATTTACAATGATAAAAGCAGAAACATACCAGAACAACAACCTGAAAATGTTGAAATGCAGAATGGCAAGCAGCTGCTAAAATGATTTAGAAATGGCATTAGAAGCTTTGTTTTTGTTTAACAAAGACTTTTGAACAAAATTGGTGCATTCACTGTAGTTAAGTAGAAGTGTATGTCTCTGGTGTGTAGGAGGTGGTTATATCTGAGCTTGTATTGAAAAAAAAGGGTTGAAACATAGATTGGGGGGCGTAAGTACGTGTGATTAACTGCGGTAAACTTTCTGAAATCAGTGATCAATTGTGATTCGAATGATTGTTGGACAGCCTTAACTAGGACAGATTCTGGGTTAAACTAAATTGTTGTTGTGTATTATAGTGTTTATTATATTCACTTATAGTGTTTTCCCCTTTTACTGGTGAAAATTTGGGAAGGTGGGATTTATGAGCTCCACTACAGGCAGGCAGCAGGGGGAGCGTCCAAGCAGCTGTCTGTCCATCCGTCTAAATATACAGTGTGAGTAAAAACTGAGCTTCTGCAGGAAAAGAAGGACGCATTCAGAGTCAGCTGCAGCTCATGAAAAAGCACCTCTCATGGTATTTAAATACATCACAGCTTATGTCTACAATGGATCATGAAGGTCGAGGCAGGAAGCCTTTGCCGGCTGCAGACCATTAGCCCAGACTCTGCAGCAACACTTTAAACCACCAATCACAGATTTCTTCCCATGAATAGAGCAAACTATTTATTGTTGCCCACTCAGTCTACCGCTGTGCAATCCGCTCTCACTTCTGCTGCATGATACAACAATTCTGCTGCTCTGGCTCACCCACCACCACCACCCATTGCCACCTGCTTAAAAGCACTTTTTATGTGCTGTGGAGAGGGATATTATTTACCCTCCAATGGATATGCACCGGCGTCTGCAGGGAGAACATAAAAGCAGTCATCTTGTTCGGTAATTTCTTTAGACTGAATGGTTAAGCTGTCTTAGTGCAGCTGAAGTGCGCTGACTTCATAAAAACTAATGTTTCAGGTCTTTCTCTCGATTCCTAAGTGATTTAAAGAAGTTAATGAAGTCCTCCTCTTTCATTTATGCTTTGCTTCAGTCAAGTGTTTTTTGAAGAAGTGGGGGTGGTAGAGGTTTACCCAAACTGGTGGCTTTTTGAATTGTGATTGGCCAACTCAGGTGTCAGTCCAAAGTCCTAAACTGTGATCAAATAAAAATGAAATGATGGCAGCTGTAGACTGCTGGCTCTGTTTCTGTATCTCATTCATATTTTGTGCTGCTTTCTTGAGATTGACCACAATTATTCTCTGCCTGCCAGTCGAATAGATATCAGCTGTCTTTTTTGACAGCCCTCTCCATTCACTTCTCTTTTCAAACTGAAGACTATGTTGAAGAACAAAATAGAGCTCCTAGAAGTAGGGATCCTGATTCCAGCAAGGAGAAATCCCAGAATGCTTTGCAAAAAAGCTCACAGCATGAGTTCAGGCAGTCATTTCATAAACCACTGTTTCCATAGATGTACAGATGGACACCAAACTGACTGGTTGGGCTGTAAGCCGGCGTCAGCTACATATTGCATGGGTCAAAACTACCCTGTAAGCCAACATGAGCTGACAGGGAAACTCAGTTTACTGGAAAACGAAAAAACATTCAAATCAAAGTAAAACTGATTTTGATGAGAGTTCATTACTTTAAAGCCAAATCAGCAATTATAAAGACAAGCTTACAACTTATTTTAAGTTCCATGTCTAGACTGGCTTTCTAACCTCATGCATACACTTATAATCACAGCACTCACACAGACATCAAGAAAAACTTACATCATTTAGGTCAAAGAGCTTCTACTGGTTTATTTACCATTCAAGAAGCCTAAAAAATGTTTTTAGTAATTACCGATGCTGTTCATTTAGGGCAGCTTTTGCATAAACCTTACATGGTTGAATAAATTTGTCAAGCATTGTATATATGATTGGATTATATGTCATTAAGCTAACTGTCCACACAGTTTAAGGTGTTTGTGTGTGAAGTTGTTTGTTGTATTCTATTATTTCATTATATCCATCAGTTTACTAAGAACAAGAAAAAAAGGTTTGCTGCCTCCACCTTGAGTTTTTTGTATATGAATTTTACTGTCCTTCAGGGTCAACAATGTATGTTTCTGTTAGTCTGTAAAAATAATTTCAAGGCTTCAAAATTTAGACTTATAAGGGCTGATTAAGGAATGGGAGTATTTTAGTTTATTAAACAGAAGTATAAAATATGTGGCTATATTAATCTGATAACAGGAAATGTGTTTGCATAAAAACATATCAATCATCATATCATCAAAATGATTAATGTTGATTGAAAAAATACATTCACTGTTTATTGCCAAAGCTTGAAGAACAATTGGTCACAGAAACAAAATGTAATTTACTAACGCGAGGTGGGACCGGGGAGCCCTAAGCCAGGGGAACACATTGGCCCTAAAACCCACAAATGGGATATTGATCGCTTTGGGGGGAGAAGAAAAAAGTTATATTTAACCATGAAGTGCCTCACTTATGCTATTGAGTGCTTAACATTCTCTCTCTCTGGCTTTCTACTTCTTCCACTGTGACATTCAACAGTGTATGTTCCCATGACAACTCGTCAAATTGCCCAGTGGGAGCCAGGCTGACAGCACCTCAAGGTGTTGAAATGAAAAGACAGATCTGCTCTATTACAGATTCTATAGTGTATGGGCTCTGTGCGTTACTGCACTGTACTCTGTAATGGCACAAGAAAAGAAAAGCTCAGTATTCTTTGCTCTAGTTGTGTGCATTCATCTTTCGATTCAGCCCCTGGGGCCAAGACGTAATCTACTGTGAATGTGTGTGCAGCACAAGTGTCTACTCGCCTCTGCATAGTCCCATATGCAATGTCCCGAATTTGATCATCCCATTCAGCACATCTCATAAACAATAAGCACGAGACTAAAAAAAACAGCATCCTCTCTGCGTGAGATGGATCCATCTACAAACAGGAAGTGTTGGCTTATCGAGAGAAAAACAGCATCTGTAATATTTATCGTCATGTTTTCAAAGCTCTAGTCGGAGCTGAAACCATAGCAACGATGTTTAAGCAAAAGTGGGAACAAAAAGGACATTTATCATCCCTGGGAAAATGTAATAACCTTAACTCAACTTTCTGCCTGTGTTTTTAAGTGGTGTTGTCCAACCAAAAAAAACGGGGCAAAAATGGGTGCATGATTACGGGACCATTTACTCACAGAGAAGAAATACAAAGGGGCTGATTTTGTTCTGAAGTTAATATTTGCAGAGCCTCAGACTCTTTCATTTTTCTCCTGTTCCAAACAAAAATAGTTCTTGTTGGCAGTCTATTAGTAAATATGGGTTACTTCACAAATGTTAAAGACAATAAGAATACATTTATTAAATGATACAGTCTAGCATGAAATTAATCAAGAATCTTTTGTTTTAAGAATTCATTAATATAACATATTTTTAACTGAATGCCTAACATCTCAAACAAAGAACAGCACTAGCAGGCAAAGAAACCAAGACCTTTCATATCATAATCATTTATATTCATTGTGTATAGGAAGAAATAATTATCAAAAAAAGCTGTGCATGTGTCTGCTGTTGTATACACCACACAGCCTACTAAGAGATAGGCTGAATGTATTTATTTAGAACATTTGTCACCAGACCTCTTTAAACTGCTGATCTCCTGTGATGCTAATAGAAAGAGCTGAATCTACCTGCCAAAATGGTTAAGTTTCAGTTATCATTATTTCATTGTATCTGATTGTTAAGTAGTAGATTCAATCCTAAGTCTATCAATGAGAAAAAGTCCAAGATTTAATGTACAGAATCAGTGGACTTGAAGTAACATTTGAAAGAAAAAGAGACTGTATATATGTATATATATATATATATATATATACATATACATATATATATATATATATATATATATATATATATATATATATATATATATATACATATATATATACACACACACACACACACACACACACACAAGTGCACACACCTTCACACACTCTAGCAGTTATAATGACTTTTATCCACACTTTGAATACATCTATTCATCTGCATTTCTTACTTTTTAATTACTCTACTCCTACAGCTAATACGAAAGCTTGTAATTTTATGTCGCCTTCAGACCCAGGTTATTATATAGGTATAAGTTCTTTTTTATAATGTTTCCAACAATTCTTGTTAACAAACATGACTTACTTGCTGTGAATTAAATTACATTAAAAAAAAACCTTCTAATTCCAATAATGGAGAGAAACTTTGAAAGTTTGTTATACACTGGCAGATTAACAAAAAAAAAACATAGAGGGATTTACATTAGGTTTAAAAAAAGTAAAATATTAGACATCCTAATTGCTTCAATTAACCGATTTCTTCTTGGTCCCTTGTAATGAATAATGTTTCTTTTTTAGAAACATCCTGGGCATGAAAGTTCTTTAAGTACTTCACTATCATTTTACCAAACACACATACTGAATAAATGAGATGACTTTTGCTATTTTTGTTGTTGCTAGACATCAGGTCGGGCTTCCCTTTAACCTGTGGAGAATAAAACTCACAGTGCACATATAACACTCACTTGCCTACATTGAATACAGGATTGACTTTTTTGCTCTATTAACAATACAGACAGTAGGTAGGTAACACAATATAATAAAAAATAAAATTAACACAGAGAGCAAGCTAATGTTAGCCCTGCAGCGGACCAACCAAAACCGTCACACCCCCTGCTGCATCAGTGAACCGGGGAGATGGACGGGGTGCATGGAAGAAGATGTCAGCAGAAGGTTGCTCCAATGAGCTGCTGGTAAAACTTAAATGACATAGAAATGTGTTTGAACAAAAAATACATTTTGAATTAATTTAGAATCATTGAAATAAAAAAAAACATGATATGAATATTTCCTTTTCTTAACCAAATATCATTACAATTATAATAATTATAATGTTATTATTTATGTATATCTTTGTCACAGGCCTTGACATATTTTTGTTTTTTTGATCAGTGAAAAGAAAATATTAGCAGAACTGCAGACATTGATGTGGAAACTTCTATCACGCAGGAAATGCAGACACATATTATTGAAGCTTTTGGGGGGTCGTGGGGATACTCATACAAAACGGTTTCCTGCAGCAGTACATGAATAATCAGAAAGTTAAGTGAAGAGTCTTTAAAAAATAATAATGAAGTGCCGTTTTAGTGTGTCCAGAAGCAAAGCTATTTCTAACATCAATTTAGTACATCTTTTTCAGAGCTCTAAGTAAACTTTAGATTGTTCACGAGTGAGTTCATGCAGACTTCTCATTTTTAACACATCAGGAGCTCTGTGCTCAACAGAGCAAGCTGCTCATTTTCTGATGTGAGCTGACATTAAATTGAAAGCAATGCTGTAACAGGAGTCCTTAAACAAGCCTTTTACATGTCTATTCAGCCACATTGTAGTCTTATCCTCTATTTTTAGACAGCAAACTCAGGCTGTTCTGGTTTTGTCTGAACTCTTTCAAGTTTCTGTGAACATATACGACAACAGTGATGGAAAAAAAAAAAATATTATTTTTTTTTTCATCCTGGAGTGCATATTGAAATAATGAAAGAAGGATGCAACAGATATATGCGGTCCGTGTCTTTACTGTAAGTCTTGTACAACTATTGTACAATTATTACAGGTTATTTGGATCTTACAGCCGATAGGCCATTTCAAATTAAAATCCCATTCCTCATTTCATTGCACAAGTGTCCAGCTTTGACGACAACTTTGAAACATACTGTCTCAGAATCAGATTTATTCATTGACACAGGCTGAAGGTTAAACAGGTGGAAGAAACTTTTTTTTTCATACATTTCACAAATGAATTTGAAAAGTTAGTTTTTGCAAGACTCGTGACCTTTGTCAGCAACTATTGCCCACAATGTTCAGAGTTACATTAATTCTACATCACAAGTCCTGTGAGTGTAAGTCCTAATAAAACAAAAAACACACAGTGATGCGTCGCCTGTGACTCACAACACACTTCAGTCTATCGTGTACAACACAGCTGCACCTGAGTAAAATAGAGAATCTACAGCAAAACTGCTTTGAGGCCTTTTTATGTGTCCATGGCATGAAGCACTGTGATTCTGTGCTTGCTAAAATTCTTTCAAACCTGTAACTTTGAGTTTTTCCTTACGTGTCACAACGATACTTTGGCTAAACAAGTGGTTAAGTTAACAGGTGACTCTGTGTTGAGGTTAAGGAATAGATCAGGATATTTGAAGTGGGCTGTATGAAGTACATGGCATTAGCCTGGACATTAGCCACAGTGACAGAGATCAGCGCTGAATCTGTGCTGCAATATTTTACTGTAGATGGGGCAACGGCCACTCAGATTTCAAGAATGTTGGATGGAAGCACGCTACAAAAACAGCGTAGGGTGATTACATGCTGTATTGAACACATTTACAACAAGTTAGCTTTTCACTATCAAGCTGCTTTGTTTTGGCACCACTACAGAATGCTGCACAATTTTACAGATTAAAGGTGTCCTAATGCATGCCCATTAAACACATAATGGATGATATTCTCCCACTATTTTCACTTCACAAAAGTCTTATTTCTTTCCTCAACAAAGATAAATACAATTTTTCAACACACCTGCTCTGGGACACGAGGCTGTGGTAGACCATCCTAAGAATAGAAATGACAGACAAATAATGAGAGACAGTCTCATAAGTTCCTCAGCCCCGTGTGCAGACATCGCCTGATACAACTTAGAATTCTTTAAAGATTACACATGACCAATGAAAGACTGGAAAAAAACATTCCCAATTGTTAGTCTCTCATGTCCTTTTTGTCTTGGTCAACCAGCAAACCTTATTCACATGATTTGGTCTTTCTGTATTCTTGATACAATTTAGAAATTTGACCTTAACAACTTCTCTCAAATGTTCCAGGTTGACTTCACCTCTGACCTTCTGTGTGCCCAAAAGACTTCACACTGCCAACGGCAAAGTGCATGTTGTTGAGTTCACCTCCTTCAAAATAGGGTACACCTTAAGGCTCTGCTGTAATATTCAATCAGTCAATTTTGTGTGGATAGCAAATAACAAGTGTTCTCCCAAGACACACAGAAACTAAAAATAAGAATTTATGATTGCGACAAACCCATGAACGCCCAGATCATAAATCTGTCCTCATCATATCTGTCATATTTGCTGAATATGCCTTCAGATGATCTCGTTTTCCAGAGGGGCGTAAAGGTATTTATTATGGAGGTATAATCAATAACAACCATGGATAGAGACGTCATTCTAATATCAGCATTAACATCTATAATGAGTATAAACTAGAGAGGAATGATTTTGATTAATATAGCAGCATCTAGTTGAACTGTCATTAAAATGGGTTTAACTGGTCTAAAAGTATGAATTGATGTTAATTGATGTTTCTGTTGATGGTTGATGCAGGATAGAGCACATGGAGTCGAGCAGGTCCACAGGTCATCCATGATTGTCAGTCAAGGTCATACTGATATATGTGTGCAGCCTGCAGGAACTTCCATGTATTTACTGTTGTTGATCTCTCTGAAGATCATATCAGGAATTGTTATGATAACACAATGAAGCTAAATGAATAGCCAAATATTTGAAATTGTTTTAATTGAAGCTTTGTAGGTCCAAAGCAGCAGGCCATCACACCAACGATCCCAGGCTGCCCACAAGACAAGAACCAGAGACGAGTACAAGAGCAAACTGAAAGGGGCAAAGAGATAAAGAGAGAGAGTGTTAGAGAGACAGAGAGGGAGGAGCTCAGCGTGCCAGATCCCCTGGCAGTCTAAAGCCTATTGCACTTTAACTATGAGCTGGTCCAGCTACAGTTGCTTTAACAAGTTTTAAAGTATTTTATTCATTTTGTACGTTTTACCCCTAATAAAGCTCGTGTTTCAGTCTCCAAGAATGTTACCTTTTGTCATGCTTTTTGTTCTAATTTCCTGTATGTAATGTCTCTGTCAGGCACTTTTGGCTGCATTACTTTTGCATGAAAAGTGCTTTATAAAAACAGTTGACATGAGTCAAGCCGAAGGACACTCTGAAATACTGTTTGACAAATAAGCTGCTGGTTAGTTGAGGGAGTGTGGACCACAAGTTGTCACTAGAGCTGTTTGTTGATCCAAAGTGTAAACACAGGCTGCAAGCACTCAACCAGTCACAAACATTCAGCCCTGCAGGCCCTTCAGCCATAGTTTCAGGGTCATTGGAAAGTTGTCGCTGTCCAGCACAAACCTCCTATCTCCATGTTGTAGGATTTTCATTTCTTTCATTAAACAGTGCTATTGGTTACCTGATGGGGTTTGTAAACCCCTAACCAAACTTAAGTACAAAAAACATTTGTAATCAGGACAATGCAATATTCATTCATTCAGTAGAAGAGCTTTTTTTTCTTTTCCTTAGAAGTAAGAAATTTGAAGATATGAGATTTGTACCTGACAGAGACAAACAGGGCAAGGACACAAGGCAGAGGTCGGGGCAAAGCTGCAGTGTGGACGGATGCTCTGCTGGCAGACTAAGTGGAAACTGTGGGTTAGACTGTAAATGAAGGTACCAAAACCACTAAAATGCTGATTTAAAACTGCATTTTTGGACTCATCACTTCTATAATTTAATGGTTCAAAATGTATTATTTTACCTATGTCTAAAATGGTAGTTTGAACCCACCTGTTTGCTTCAAGACTCACTAAAACTGACAGCTGTATATTTTTAATGTAAATCCATTGTTCAGAGTTTGATCACTAAAGCTCTTGAAAGGCTGAGAAAGTGCACCTGCCCATGTCTCCTTTTCTGTAATTATCTTTTACTGTCTGTTGAAATCACTGTTTTACTGCTGTGGCACTTTATGATGCCTGTCTATGAGATGTGCCACATGTAGAAACTTAACTTTCTTACTTGATGTTTAGTTTTCAGCTGCGCTCTCTGATAAGAGCAAAGAGGGAGCAGTGGATTCCCTTCTAAGTCAAGGGCAATTTGATGGCAAATGTGACGCATTTTTCTGCTGCCAATGAAAACAGCTACACTCTGCTGTGTAAGAGGAAAAGGATGTGTAAGGAAGAAAGAAAACAGACGAGCTTAGGGTAAAATTCCATTATTTTTTGCTTTGTTAATCGGAACAAAAACAAACTATCATAAATATATATATATACATACCCAAATGGGTGAAGGTCTGGTGACAGAGATTACTGCTGCACAGAGTTTGTTTTCGTCTTTATCAAAACCATCCCTGATGTCCTCAGGATGAGATTACATTCTTCCTTCCTCAGGTCTTATTCTTTTTATGTCTCTCTCGAGCAGGTCTGATCAGTCTTGCATCAAGGGCACAATGGCTCTGAAGCTCTTTCAACATTTTATTGGCTGCTTTTTTTGAAGTTGAAAGAGGTTTGTTCTGTTTTTGTTTGATGCTCTTTCAAAGATGAACCAGGTAAATGTCAGTAAAAAAATAGTCTGTCATCATTTCTGGAAGCCCAAGACTTTGGACAACAGTCAAAGACCAAAGGGTAGTCTGTTTACTGTGCCATAAAATACAGAACAATCTTCAAATCCTCACCATTAATGCTACAACTAAAGAAAGTTTTTTCAGTGGACAAAAGACAGCAGATTGATTCCCTACAACCCGATATAGCCGATGTATTTATCAGGGTCACGCTCCAGTATTCTTCAGTTGGCAAAGGTTCGAGGCAAGATTGCTCTACTTCATTAGCCTCATTCACACTGCCGTTTTAAGCAGGAATATTTGTCCCAATTTGACGCATTGTCTGCACTTGAAGACAATGCCTCTCAGAGGCATAATGCTGGTGAGAGGGAGGCACGTGGACTCAGTAGGAGGCAGGAGTGCTGTGCGTGACTGTCGCTGTCTTTGTGTTTATGTGGGGATACACACTGTGTCGCGTTCATCCTACTGCAGCATGAACTGTCACAGCCTTGTAAATAATGTGTTTCTTGAAATGTAAAGGTGACTAAGCTTAGCTGTGGTGCATGCACTGTGAAAAGACCTATAGAAAAAGAGGGGGGATATTAACAGTTAACCTTAATAAATTTGACTTTTGTTTGCAATAAAATTTGAAAAGACTGAGAAACTGGTATTTTAATAAACACAGTGTGAAGACATCCTTGGTCAATGGTCAATACGGAGAAGAATAACTCGTGTTTTTGATCTATATTTGTATGGCACAGGATTAGATAGTTAAGCCTCCATTATTTAAACTTGACCAAAGTCACAAACGTATTTGCTCTCTTTTCCTAGTAAACAAAAGCAACAACAAGTCATGTTGTTACCACAGTGATAGCATTAAAACTGAGATTTTCTTTTGAGGTAAGAAAGTGAGGTGTAAACTTGTGTTCAAATTTGCACCTCACCCTCAGGAGAGTCAGAATTTTTACACCAACAATGAGGCTCTGAAAGTTTCCATCTGCTTAAGAATCAGGCTGAGGGTCATGCTGATGTTTCTGTGTTAAGTAAGGGTGTGTATTGGCAAGAATCTGGCAATACAATTAGACAATATCATAATAAATATATTAGGAAAATGACCAGGGCAAGTATCACAGTATTTGCTAACCAATAATTTAGTTTTTGTTTGTTTGTTTGTTTGTTTGTTTGTTTGTTTTTTGTGGTAAGCTAGATCTTCAGTGAGTGTTTTCCTTCAATCAGCAGTTGCGAGAGCAGAGTTATACATGAACAAAGTGTAATGAAAAATGTATCATTTCTTTTACAGGGACTGCCTGCTGACTCAAACTTATTTCCACCCTAAACTTTCGGAGTACAGTTCTGCAGAACAGTTCAAGAGAATCTGGACTTCTGGATTTGCAATAAAATCTATTTACTGCCTAGGCCTTGTAGGGTCCTTGATTGTACATACCCCAATTGTACGTTTCTTCCACTTTCAGTAACATTTCCAGAGTAAAATTTGGACTTATTATATGAAACAGGATTAATTTAGTCTTTTCATGGTGACCATTTGTTATTTGATTAAAGCTAACTTGTATCTAAATTGACAATGGAGAGGCGAAAATAGGTTTTGAAGCACCTTTTATATATAAAGGATTTTTTTTCTTCTTTAGGTTTTAATGAATCATAAAATCATTAAACTTGTTTCTAGGTAAATGCATTAAAAATTGCTTTCTTTTATGCAGTTTTATTGTGACAGTGAGGACTGAGAGGATTAATGTCAGTTCACAATTTCTAACCTTTTGACATCTGGTAACTGTAATTCAAGTCTAGAAATTCATCTCTTTCCACTGGTAGAGAATGAGGTCAAAAATATGCATACCTTTACAGATAGTGAGAAATATGTGTTACTGTACGGATATAACTTCAATGACATTTGGTTGGAGGATCTACAGGAACATTTTCCACCCCCATAACAGCTGAATTAGAGCCCTTTAACAACTGTGTATATCATTTTGTTTGCCATTAAACCACACACCAACACCTTAAAGTGCAGCTGTCATTTTTATGTCCCCTCATAGAGCAGGGCATGAATAAGACTTTTATGTGCAACAACACCAGGCCTCATCATTGGTCACTGTCGGGGTGGGTATGAGCTGCTGGCAGTGCTGGAGGTGCCAGGGAGAGGCCGAGCTGACTGCTTTTGCCACGAGCTGTCTGTCCGTCAGACGTGACGGGCCCGTGTAAAGATGTCACTTCACGCTTGATTCACATCTGATGATTATTGCTGTCCCTGCCTGGCTCTGTATACACTGTCACTGCCCAATCGGTGCATTGTGCTGATGAGAGCGGCAATAACAACCTTAAGAGGTGCTTAGTGGCCATAACAACGATGCTTGGAGAGAGGCGCAGTAAGAGGGTGGGGGACTAGTCTTAGGATTTAAGTCTGTAGCCGTTAAAACGGAGCACACCCCTAATCCCTAAGTGTTACGCTGTGATACATACTGAATGAAACATGAGTGCAAGTGGAAACACAGAGGCACTTAGTCTATTTCACTGATTTTTCCCTGTTTCAGATGCTTCCATTCTCCTTTTTTGTGGTTGTTTCTCACTCACCTTCTATTTTTTCACACCCTCAAGAGAAATGTGACAATAACTGACCTGCAATGGCCACTCAATCAGCCTCTTTTCCCCACTTCTTACTCTGTTTATTCTTCCTCTAGCTCTGGATCTCGGCCATATGGAGCAGGATTTCTATAAGAGGACACAAGACATGGAAATTTTTCAAAAGAGAGCTCAACTGTCTAAAACGAGCTTCGGCAGAGGAGGAAAGGACTATAGCGTCCTATTTGCATGAGCAGACAGAAGGTTAATAACACAGCCCTGCTGTGACAAAGGAGAAAAAGAGCATGGAGCGGGTAGGAGGGATGGAAAGTGCTGATCCTCCACTTCTGAATCCTGAGAATCCATCTAAGACACAAGGGAGGAGTGTGGAAGTAATTAGAGCCCTGGATATATGATAGGTTTCATGTTCGGCACCACCTCCTCGTTTTCTCGGCAGAAGCTCATATGTGAGGAAACGTGTTGAGACGGGACAGCAGCAGCACAGAAGCTATACTGTGTAGATGTGTGAGTGTTTTACATCAGTGATCACCAGAATTGTGTACATGGAGTTTCCAGTGGATGCACAGACGGAATGAGGACTGAATGTTTGTGTGTGGGAGAATTCACACAAGATCAAGATTACGAGTAGTAAGATGCTAATATCTTCCATATTTCACCCTTGGATCTTCAAGAGCAATTTGCAGGATGAAGATCCCAGTGAAACAAGTTGTTGGAGAATAATGCACAAAAATACACTTCAGTGAGCTCTGGAGTCATTTTTATATGTTTGATTTTGCTATCAAAACAGTCCAGTTTTCACAGCTTTCTGCCTAAATATATAAAATTCATCCACAAAAGATATATATACTGTATATATTGTTTAGTAACAACACCTGGTGGATTGCAGTTTATTTTAAATAGAGTCCTCATGTCACAACAGAAAGGCTTGTTGTAGTTTTATTTTAAAGCACCTGGCTCAAAATTTACTGTTTTTAAAGAAAAACAGTAAACCACATTGATGGTATAGAGCTAGTGAATGGCTGCTAGTAAATTATATCAAAATATGATTGACAGTTTCTACCTCAAGCATACAAGAAAATATTGATACACTCATATGTTGAGATTTTTTGTGCACAATACTTTTTAAAATATTTTCTATCACATTAACAATATTTTCTTTGCTAGGAATTTAAGAAATTCTGGACATTTGTGCCGTAGTTCACTCTCTGTTTGCTGGTTGGCAGCAGACATTAAGCCGTTTGATTGTTGGTCTCTCCTTGTAGTCACTTTCGTCACTGGGGCAGACAGTTAGGTTTATTCATGCTGCAGGGACCATGTTTCATATGAATAGCACTGATTAGAAACACCCTTGTGACACTATACTTATATTGTGAGATTCATACCAATACACACCCCTACTCAACACCTACAAGAATGTAATTTTAATTTTAACAATTTATTTTTGAGCTTTTGGTCCCTTTTTGGTAAAGAGGGGACAGTGGATGGAGTGAAACCTTGGAGAGAGAGTGTTGAATCGTATGCATTCACAGAGGCCACAGGCTGCATTTGTTACCCACAAGAGAAATCCTCTGTCCTGTACATGTAGCACAAGGGCATGAGGTCCACTAGGTCAGACTTTCACAAATTCAGGTTCACCACAATCCAGTCTGAAGCCTTTAAATCTTCTGGAACCCTGAAATTAGACCAGCTACAACTGCCATGCCCACATTTCTCACACAGAGAACTCTAATATCAACACCTCATTCTGTCTAAGAATGTAAATGTAAATGTTCTTTATTTATACAGCCCTTTACAACAACCTTTTCAGTGACCCAAAGTGCTTTACAATAGGTAGTAAATAAAAAGGGATAATTAAAAAAAACAAAGCCATAAGATAGAATAAAATGCAATACAATAAAATACAATAAAATGAAGCAAAAGTAAAGGTGTCACCATGCTTCTGGGTATGAAAAGCCATCCTAAATAAATAAGTATGAAACACTGATGGATAACACTGTGTGAATAATGTGCTGTAGGGCGGACATCTGCATACAGCAACACAGGGTAAATGTCAAATTCATGCCTTGCAATGTAAAAGGGACAATTTATTTCTAGAAAAAACCATCCAACCTGATATTAACATTTATTTCAATGTCAAGACAAACTGTATCTTTTTTAAGACTGCATTACTATGCACTGACAGTATCTTACATCACAGTCAGATTCATGGTCAGCATACCTTGGTGATACCTTTGAGACACTGAACAATACAAAAAGTGCTTACTCTCATCTTCTTAAAGTGAATCATAACACACAATCTAGTTAGTGACAGCTCTGTGGACTTTACAGAACGCAAATAACCATAAAATCAAGAATTATATGATTACTTGAAACATGATTTTGATTTGACACAAACACAAAACAAAAAAACTACAGTATGTTTACAGTTTTCAGTAGTTATAAATGGCCATTTGGGCCCACACTGCGGAAGGATCTGCGCCAAGTTATTAGCTACCCATTATTCAAAGATTTAAATCTACAAAAATGCAATGTAACAATCATCTTGAAAGCAAGCATTATGTGAAACTAATAAGTATTGATGATTTGGTATTTGGTCTCCCTTGATAGGGCTATGTGAAAGGTAGTAAATCAGTTTGGCATGATAGAGAGAAAAATAAGGATGAACTCTCTGTGATAGCAGAGAAACAGGCTGAGCATGCCGGAGAGATAGATCTTTGGGTGGGAGGAGGCATCAAATCTGATGCCTTTTCTTTCTCAAACACTTCTTGTTTCATCAAGGACACTGAATTGCCTCCTTATAATAAAACATATCTTTTTGGAAGAAATGAAAAAGCAATGGAGCCCAGGTAAGAAAAGGGAAACAAGGGAATCAAAGATGTTATCATTTACGTGCCTGAGAAAAGCAAACAATGAACCCTGCTGGCTCACATAAGTTAAAAAAGCTCCTTTCTTCAGATATCCTTTCTTTTGCTGCATTGTGGCTGGAGAGTGAGGTTCAGAAGTCACCAGAGGGAATTGATTATCAACAGGCGGGCTGGATCCCTCCCTGCTCAGGCATAATGAAGCTCTCTATTTTGGGACCATCAGGTGTTTTTAAGCCTTCCTTGTCGCTATTCCTGGGCTCTCTCGTGTCTTCTCTGTGCCTCGGATCATA
Source organism: Cetoscarus ocellatus (assembly GCA_037902135.1). Taxonomy (NCBI): domain Eukaryota; kingdom Metazoa; phylum Chordata; class Actinopteri; order Labriformes; family Labridae; genus Cetoscarus; species Cetoscarus ocellatus. The sequence goes on along the minus strand of JBAMNC010000936.1, from coordinate 961,936 downwards.
TCAGCCCAGATATGAGAGCACTGGGAATATGGCATGAATACATTTTTAAGTCTAATTCAAAGTTACAAAGTTACAAAGCTTTTTTTTAAGTCTCACAACAATGGGCTGCAGCTAAATCCGCACTGCGATACTTTGGCTATGACAGTGTTTCAACTGCATGATGGAAACAAACAAGAGAGGGGGAAAATGCTTCAACAATTAAACACACACACGCAGGTGCACGCACAACACACACAAACAGCCTATAAATAGAGGAGATCCATAGCAACCTGAGATTTGTTGTTTGTCGTCACATGCTGCTGAGAGCGAGAGAAGAGCGGGGACTTAAATAACACTGGGAGATTGGTTTGTGAGAGAGGCAAAGTCAAAACAAATTACGCCTTTTCTATCACTTTGGGCCCACCGGTAAAGCATCTGAAATAGCTTTGTGCCTGGGGACATTTTACCACTGAAAGAATACGGCAGCAATATCCTCCGAGAACCTTAAAAAACAAAGGGATGAGGAGGAGAGGATGGGGAATGAGAGGGTTTAGTTTTACTGCGGATCACAGGTGGCGCCTTGACCACCTAACTAACTCTTTTCGCTTTATTCCCCGCCATCCCCCCTCCCTGAGCCTGTCTCTTCCTATCTCACCACAGAGCTCTGCTGTCACCCCGAAGGTCCCCTCTATTGAAAAATGCGAAATAGCATTACCTTGATGCATCCTTTTCCTTTTCTTTATATAAAGTGGGGTGGTCCAAAGTGGCCGACGACGTCCAAACGTAATGAATATGGAATTCATACTCTTGAGAAGTAGCCCTGAAGGTTTTTATCCAATTTCTATCAGCTCCCTGGTTGTTGATTTAACTTGTTTTCCAGACAAACAAGTCAGAAAGAAATTTCTGCGTTTCTCCATCTGGGCTGACCTTCAGCAGACCTTTTACTTTCCTCTCTCCTTTTAATGCAAATACCCACTTGGAAAGCACGGCTTGCACTTTCCCTGAATGCAGTTTTTTTCCTTTTGCAACATGAGCACTGCAGCAACATGAGATTTATATCAGACTTTAATTGATTTTTGTTTTGTGAGATAAAGTAATTCGGTGCAATTGTTTCAGTTTGGCGGTGCATTTGCACTCGCTCCCATATGCTGTTCATTAATTTGCAGCTTGTGGGTGATTTATCAACCTATTACACTTGGGCCTGCGCCCTAAACACACACACACACACACACACACACACACACTCAAGCACACGGTTTTGCCCACAGTTTGCTCCCCTCGGTATCTGGAGGAGGCATGCATGTGGCACCACTTTGGAGGCTGGAGCTGAAATGGCGGTGCTAAAGGGCTGGGAGGAAGCCAGGCCCCATCAGGCTGCAGATGGATGGACCCACAGGATGTTTGCACCAGCCTAACCCAGACTAAACTGGACTGAACTGGCCTACTTGAGAGCTGCTTGGGGGTTAAACAAGGCAACATGGCTGAGGAAAAATGTCAATGCAACAAAATTTTAATCATTTTTTTTAAGGGTTAGACAATAAAGACCAAAAATCACATGTCTGAATCTTTTGGTTGGATGTTGATACACAATATATTTCTTGAGACCATTGTGAGTAAAGAAATAACAAATTGTCGTCACAGTACTATATTAAATATTATGATATGACTAAAGTGAAAAAAAAAAGCCTTTTGATAATTTGTCAGGGAAAAAATCAGAAATTGAATCGCAGTATGAAGCATTTTTCCAATTTTATATATGGAGACCAGCTTCTACTCCTTGATTGGACAAAAATATCAGCAAAAACGATGTACAATAGGGTTGTAAAAATTTGCTTAACTCTTAAACAACATTTGATTCAAAACAATAAAATCTCCAAACATCCTTTGCTGTAAAATTAAATCATTCAAAGACTAGAAAAGCTGGTGAAAATGTATTCATATAAACTTAGGCCCTGTTTACATGGAGACGCTCTCACCTGAAACGCAAAGGCTTTTCCTTTGTGTCTTCAAAAACGATCTGCGTTCAGACGGAGACTAGAGAACGACTGAAAACACTGTAGTGTGCATGCCAGTCCAGTAGATAGTGATGTAGGTTTGCAGAGAAAACGCGCTGTTACAACACACGTACGAAGAAGAAAACATTTCACAAACAACAATGGTGACTGGACGCACAAAGACGCAGGAGTTTCTTGTCTGGACAACAAATCTGTCTGGATAGTTTTGTCTGGATAACAAACCGAGCACGGTAAGCAGCACACATGCTACTCGGTAGACGGCCGAAGCTGTTGTTGTTCCTGGTATGCGCACGCAGCCTTCATGTGAAAGAGTACTGCATGCGTAGATGTCAGCGTTTCCCCCTGAAAGGATGAATTCTGTTAACATGAGACCGGGTGGTGATGCGTTTTGAAAACTCTCTGCCTTGGACCCTTGTTTCAAAAGTTTGCGGATTCAAGCACTCCATGCACTGGTCTCATGTAAACGGGAGGCTAAAGCGCAATTAAAACTCTTCGGATTCGGCCGAAAACGGAGTTGTGTAAACATGGCCTTAGTGTGTGACTGTGGCAGCTGCCCTGAAGGTCATGATGGTGCAAGAGGGCTGTCACTCTCCCAAAAATGACATTGGTTGTTTTTATTAAGCACTTACACTAATAAAGTGGTAATAATTCCAAAAATGTAGACGTGAGTAAGCATTTAGCACTTCCAGGTTCTCAAGCCTGAACTATATGGGATTTAGAGTATTGGTTTTGGATAGGTGCCTGAAACAAGGTTGGTGGTAAACACACGCTCCAGAGATTTGAATGTTTAAAGGGAAATTAAAAAAATCCTTCTGATTTTGCCTGCTTTTGAGTCTCTAACTGTTGTTGTGTGTTTAAAGCGATGGTTGCTAACTAACTGCTGACAAGGACTACAAAAATGGCCGGGACCTAACAGCAAGCATTTAATATTGTTATATTAATAAACAACAATTTTTACACTATTGCCACGGCCATGAAGACCAACTTTATCAAGTCATGTGACAATGAAGAAGGAGATACAGCAAGACATTATACATTGGAAATATTGCAGTTACTTCTAAGTAGAACCACCATGTTTTAGTTCAATAGTAGCTTACTAATAACTTTTTACCCTGGCCAATTACATGTTGGGCTCTAATTTCGTAGACCAGGCGCAGGCGTGGCGCATCTGCTCTGCACCGCGCCAACAGGGTGTGTCCAGGGCATTTTGCAATTTTCGTGCTGAGACCCCGGACCAGGGGAGGACGACACTCCTCAGGCTCCGCCCTTCCTTTTTCAACCAGCAGTCCAGCAGTTTTGTGTATCTTTAATGTGACTGACTAAATTGTGGCCAAAACATGTATAAACAGTAGGCATATACTTGCATTTAAGGACAGAGCTGTGCAACCAGGTGGTCTCTCAAAATACCAATACAAAAGTAATTAAAGGTCCCCTCAGTAGAAAATAACACGAAGTACGAACTTATTTAATCCCCCCCCTTCTCCATTAGGTATCAAAAGTCAATTATTCCATGTCCTGTTTGATATGAATTCAAGTACTAAATCTAATACGAAGTAATCAACAACCATATGCCTTAAGAATATACATGTATGTATATATACATACATATACATACACACAAACATACACACATACATACCATTAACAAAAAATCATATAGACAAAAAAAAATAATAATAATAATATAACAAATAAATACTGAACACCTGGTGAAAGCCACACCTTAGTCCTCCCCGTATCTTGTAAAAATAACTTCTTTGTACCTTTTTTTGAAGTGATCGATGTTGGGACATTCCTTAAGCTCCACATTCAGACTGTTCCACAGTTTCACACCACAGACAGAAATACAACAACTTTTCCTTTTTGTACGCACCATTGTGACTTTAAAATTAGATTTACCCCTTAAATTGTGAAATGGTACATCACGGACATGCTGATGGAGATGATGGTCCCTGACGTCTGTCCACACCACCGGCGCTAGAGAGAGCTAATCAGTCTCTGACCCTCCAATCCAGTCAACTAAAATCCTCTGTATCTTCCTGGTTTGCTTCTCCAGAATTTAGCAGAAGGAGGTTGTGCTTCGCTGGGCCAGAAATCCTGAATTAAAGTATTTAAGTACCATGGTATGAGGATTCCAGCAGCTGTACCCGTCTGCCATTCTCAGGGACGATGTGCTCATCTTTAATACACCTGAGGAGGCTCAGAAGTTTTTGGACCAGAAGTTGAATAAAGACTGAAAACACTGACTTCTCCTGCTTTTACATCAAGGTGACTGTCAAACAACTGAACCAGCGTAATTATCTGTGGACTTAGTCGGCTGTGATACTGCGGCCCTGAGGCATTAATATACACGCTGATGGAGAACTCTGTGTTAATTCATAGAGCATCTTACACTCACTTTAACACAGCTGTAACTTAATCTTTTTATTAACATGGTTTCATTTATTTTTGTGTAGATTTTTTGTTTTCCCCAGAGTCCTGCTGCTTTTCCATTGCCAACACTGTAATCCTTCATTATTTGCATTCATTTTTAGTTCAAAGGTTTATCATGAACAGCAGGGAGCCTTCTTGTTTAGATGTAAAATACATATAGCCCGAAGTTATTGCCGATAGGGATAAGCCTGCAGCTTGCCTCAGCGCGAGAACAAGTATGGGCTCAGTTCTTGTGTTTTTGCTAGGGATGTGAGAAAAAAAGAGGTTTATGGGTGAGGACACTCAGTAATTTTTTTTACTTGCACTCTTCTAATTTCCATCAAGCTTTGCCCTGCACTACAACCACTGTTTACTTTATAACTTTTATTTCACTGTTTTACTTCACCTGTGTGTTCATGGATAAAAGCAAAAACTGATATATGATTTATAGCATGGAATGTGAAGGGGTTAAATGGGCCATTTAAAAGAGCAATAATATTTGATCACCTAAAGTATTTAAACCATGTGATTGAATTTCCCTACCGGTGACCAATATGTTGGTAAAAGATCGTATGAAGGTGTGTTCACAGTGAACATGATTTGCTCGTCACCGTGTGGACCACCTCGCGGGACAGATGTAATCTGTTCCTGTGTCATAAATATGAGTACAAAATTAAGTGATAATTACATTTAAACACAGCAGCAGGCTAATCCATTCATCATGCTTGTGATCCACCTGCATTCCTGGTCTGTCATCGCCAAATAGCAGAACCTTAGGTGAAAATATATCTCCTCCTCATCCTCCTTGCAATAATGTTCTCCATCTTTTTAGATCACGTTAAGAATAAAGATTAAAACAGAGAAATATGGGCAATCACAGGTAAATCCTTAAGACACCGAGTGACTTACATTTATTCAGCGAGCGTCTCTCTCTTTTTTCTTTTCTTTTGAATTTCATGAGATGAGAGAAGCCGGATACTCCGTATCGGATGATGTGGCTGTTTGTGGTTGGCTGACAGATGTGAACTTGTTAGTTATGACAAACATCTCTGATCTGACATCAGATGTGACGGGACAATTAATATAGATACAAATGTATGTGCTGGTTCAGACGGTTACATTAAATAGTGGTTGCTGTAATTGTTTATTGCATTGAAATGTGCCTGACACTCTGGATACCTGCCTGTGAGGTTTTGGTGACGTGTGCGCACTGTGCGCCTGTCAGCTGGCGAGCTTTCAGCACACCTTCCGCGCGGTTTTTCGGCAAGAAATTGTCACTGCGCCAAGCTGAATCTTTCGACAACTCCACCTGGTGCGCCGTCACACCCATCTCGGCGCAGCCGGTCTACCAAATTGCCAAATTGGCAGTGCACGGTGGTGCGCTGGACAAAATTACCACTGCGCGGGGTGTACCAGGCTGCGCCACCCTGAGTTGCGCCAGGAAATTAGAGCCCATAGATACATCCAAACCTAACATGAATCCACCATGATCACAGCACTGGGCCAACCTACAGTGCAGTGCATATATAGGGGGGGTAAGATGATAAGCAGTTGGAAATGTTGGAGTGGAGTCAGACTCATGTATTTTCTGTATGGTTGTAAAGGTAGTTATGGTGGTATAATCAATAACAACTAAAGAGGGAGCGTTCTAAGATTAACATTAACAATAATAATAATAAGGCAGGACTGTTAAATAATACAGCAGCACCCAGCTGAACTGTAAGTTTATTTGGCTAAATCAATTTAAAAATGAGAATTTATGTTAAATTATGTCTTTGCTGTTTTGGTTCTTACATTGAGCAGTTTACTAAGCATAAAGGAGCTGTCGGATAGGAGAAGGTTTGTGCTGTGGCAAAAATGTGACCTTATGTTTGAGTTGTATGATCTTAAAGCAGCTTTGGGCTCTGATGAATCCATGAGAAAACATTTCAGAATACATTCTTGAGAACTTACAGAGCCTAAAACCTCCCAGCTACTCGCAGAATTCAAAACAAAAATCAATACGGTATAAACAGAGAGTAAAAATATTGAGGCCCTCTGATCTTTTCAAGAAAAAAAAAACATACTAATAAGATCCAAGTTAAGGCCATTTCTTCCCTCCCAAAGATTAGGTAGAAAGCAGAGGAGAGAAAAAAAACACTCTTTTTGAGCTCAACTGAGACATCATTTGTTGCAATTGGATGATGCAGCTCAATAACAGGGATGTAGTCTTTATATCACAAAGCCTTCACAGTGTTTCTAAATATATTTCATCACCGGTGACATGTGTGGTATTATATTGTGCTAACTACAGTGCTAAATCCCATTCTGTTGTTAGTGAGAAGCCCAGATAAGGGAGGAAAAAAGCATTTCTGCTGTTATGATCGCTTTGGAGGGCCAGCTGAATGGATTTTTTTATGTCTTTCTACAGGAGGCTGTTACAAATTTCCAAACTGAACAATAAAACTGTCAGTGGCTGTGATGAGTTTCACACGTTTTCTACATTTCACTAAGTGACATACAGTGGATCTTCAGGAGTGGACAGCACAGCAGACACGTTTGTTGGACTGGCTGTCAATGCTTCCTGCCAACTGTTTGCAGCAACTCTGTTAAAAACTGAGGCACCAAGGAAAGAGAATCATATGATGGAAATGGCAGAAAGTCTCTGTGTTATTGATTTTCATCTGAAAAGTGTAAAGTCTTGCTTTTTCCCTTTTTTGCTGATGTTTCCACAGCTGCTCTGCTCTTTTTTTTCTTGTGGTATATAGGCACATCAGATCAGGCACCAGAAGCCACCCTCTGTCACAGAGAGCTTTTGTAAAGGAGTCATTTGCAGCCCAGAAAACGCTCACTGAAAGCTTCTGTGGGTGGGTGGGTGTGAGCTGTGTGTTATAACTAAAGAAATCAGAGGTGAGCTAGCACCTGCACACTTTCTAACAGCATTGAACGGAGTAAGACAGAAATATTTCCTGAGGTTATATGAGGTACAACTCAAAAGCCGAAAAATAAAAGCCATTGTTACTAAAGTGAACAAAGACTGTCTTTGTTAGCTACCTGAGAAAAGTGAACGAAAATTTTTCATTTTAAGTTTTAGAGTGCAACAAAATATTTTGAGCAATGCACTTTACCCAAATAGTTTGCAATGTTTATATTCAGTAACAATGCCAACAATCAGCAATTGACCTTTGACACGCCGGTCAAGGTGGCAGATAGCTACAAAAATCATCGGCCAAACCTTTTATGAGCTGAATAAATACAAACAAATAAACATTGCAAACATTTGATTTTGTGCATTTTAATTAAATTACTTCTAAATTATGTCACGCAGACTGCATCAGAGTCCAGCACAGGTCCAGTTTACCCACACGTCCAGAACCATAACCTGACCTGCTACCACACAATCAACTACTGAAGCCAACAGTGATCATTCACTGACACCCTCTCATGCCGACTACTGTTCAGACACAGGCACACAGTGCGACACCCCCCCCCCCCCCCAGCACACACAAGCACACAGTTTATTTTTCTCTCATGTACATACAGACTCTTGACAACAAGTGCAAGATGCTACGAACCACCAAACCCATATAGAGCAAATGCACAGCAAACCACCCACGAACCAAATATGCACAAAACGAATCGTACTGCGGAGCACTTCGCTCCCTCTCTAGTCTGTCACAGCATTTCCATAGCCGGTGCTCCAGTCCAACGGCGTCACGTGCCTGCACTGCGCTTCACTTTAGATACGCTGCAGGTCTATTTTCTGCGTGACCGCTGCCAAACCTCGTAAATTCCCTGTCGTTCAGAAAGCACCAGAAAAGGAAGTCAAACGCGTGGAGTATCCGGTGTTTTCAAAATATGACACAATGCACGGACTCCTGAACTTAAATGTCCTCAAGATGCTGTCATTACAGGTGGCACGGTGGCACAGCAGGTAGTGCACGTGCCTCACAGCAAGAAGGTCGCCAGTTCGATTCCTGGGTCGGGCACACACTTTCTGTGTGAAGCTTGCATGTTTTTCCCGTGCATGCGTGGGTTCTGTCCGGGCACTCCGGCTTCCTCCAACAGTCCAAAAACATGCTCATTAGGTTAATTGGTCACTCTAAATTGCCCGTAGGTATGAGTGTTAGCGTTGCCCTGCAATCAACTGGCGACCGTTTCAGGGTGTACCCCGCCTCTCGCCTCTTGAGCTCTGCGGGGATCTTGTGCCCTCCCCTTCCAGCTGCACAGGGCTGTGCTCTGCGGCACTTCCAGTGGGCGATGTCGCCAGCCTTTCAGTCGAAGCAAAACCGCAGCACTCAGTATGCGGTGCATTTACTCTAGGTGGAAATCCGGGGTCACAGTCCAATGGCTTATTTGTAAAATCTTTTCACTACAGAGCATTTTGGTGTTTCTAAACAGTGGTGATGTATTTTGTGGTATAGGTATAATGGTAAAGAGGTATAACACTGGATCATGGAGATATGAACACTGGACACCTTCTGTTTCCCTAATTTAAATCATTTTTCAGCAGAGGTTAACTTGTCCTACAGTGGCAAAAAAAAGCCTGTGGCAATTTGTGTGGAGGTTTTTAGCATCACTCTTTGTTGACTCTCTGGTTCAACCATTAACTAGACGGGCAAAGTTACAGTGGACGACATCTTCATGGAGTTTGTAGAGAGTGAACCCCAACAACGAAAACAGAGCACAGCTTTAGGTACACACACCTGCTGAAGTGTTTTCTTGTGTGTTGCTGACCTGTTCAGGACATTAAATCCTGGGATTGATCAGATGTTTTTGTTCTAAGGACCAAAGTTATGCAGAGTGTGACAGTTTATAAGGTATGTGTGCGATCTGCTCTGTCAGAGAGGATGTGTCTGTTTTCATCTTAATAGAGACATTTAGAGAGTTAAATGTTTTTATGAATATGAAGCAAACACAAACATCAGATTCAGTATTAAAGAAAACAAACATTTTTTATAAAATCGTCCATCTTTAACATTTGCTGCTCGACTGGTTAAAACAATTTCCATCCAATAACGCTTAGCTGTCAACAAGGACTTAACACAGCTTTACAAGACCTGGGCCATAAACGTGTCAAAAACTGAAGCTTAACCTACTTATTAGAGTGACATGAGCAGTCTTTATGAATGTTTTAATACTGTCAATATCTACTGGCATGCATTTTTTTTCCTGCTAATACGACCATAAACATAAGGCCAGGTTTGTGCCCAAACAGCAGTACATGCCAGAGGTTTACCCACTATAATAACCTAATTTAACGTAAGAAAAAAAGTTAAGCTTTCATCAGACTCTACTGGACCAATACTGATATATTTAGACTCAAATGCAAACAGTAATAGCTCATTCAAAAAAATAAACACAGAATTCAAGCCAAATAAAACTGATTTTTCAATATAGGTACAATATTAACTGCTTATTTTTGCCAGTGTTTGTTTGTTTGTTTGTTAGCAAGATTACGCATGAACTACTGGACAGATTTTTCTGAAAATTTCAGGAGATGTTGGTAATGGCCTAGCTTAAAAATGATTAGATTTTGAAGGTGATCCAGATAACCACCATTAGTAAACGATTGTTTATGGTCAATAAAACGCCAGGGCGTTTATTTGTTTCAATCCCTGAGCATACCAGGCGTTCATTTGGGACCAGGTGGCTATTTGAAACAGGCATTTAATTCCTTTCTCACAAAAATCTTGCCTAGCAAAAAGTGAAAAAATATGGTAAATGTAATCAAATTATTTATTTACAGCACTATGAATCACACTTTTACATTTTCAAGGCAAGATTACAGTACCATAGTTATACTTTTGTCTTCTTCTTTCAACTCAGCACTCTCTAAACACTCTTACTCTCTTAAGGAACTCTTAAGGAACTAGTTAAGTTAAGGTCATACTTTCTTTTTTCGCTGTATTGGGGCCACGGCGATCAGCAGCAATGTACCGGTAACTGATGTAACTCTTGATGTTAGTTGAGGGCAAATAGCATGCAGCAGCAGTGGCAACGTCTTCTTCTTTGAATTTTTAAAGCCCCAGTATATAAGATTCCGGCTTCCTGCGCTCTAGGGGCCTCTGTGGTCATTGAGTGTAACTGCACTGTCGTAATACAGAGCGTCTCACACCAACGTTCATTTGTTGACATGCAGAGGGAGGGGAAGCGAGCTGACAGGACGTCCCAAGAGACAAATAAACCATGTGGACTGATAAGGTACAGCCTGATCATGTTTCTTTTCAAATAAATCATATTTCAAGCGTCAGCTGTCAGTTGTGAGCTCAGCGTTCCCATGTGTGTTCTGTAGCGTTGACTGTAGCTCTTAGGCTGTACCTAATAATTTACACCTGGCGTTTATTTGGAACAGGCAACTATTTAACAAAATGTACTTCGACACCTGACGTTTATTTGGGACCAGGCAATTAATGGGAACCCAGCTTTTATTTGGTATTTTACAGTATGATAGTAACTTTATCATGGCACTGTTGCTTACATAAATGTAACAGGAATATGTGAGCTACCCTGGTGGAGGTTTGCCTCTCCAGGTGCTTTATAGTTGCTAATTATTATACCTAAAATTGCATTTAGACTCATTAATTATGGAAACTTTTCTATTTTCAAATTGTAAGAACAGATTTTGTCATTTTGAGTATGTTGTCTGTTCCAGTGGGATTCACTAAGTGAGAGGGATGCTGCATCTGGCCCCAAAGCCTCAACTTACCCATCCCCAGTCGTGCAGATGTGCAAGTGCTGTAACCTCTTAGGAGTTGTGCATTCAACGTGTGTCATATCTTCAGTGTTTGAATGTAAAGCAATGTGGTGTAACAGAGTTATTAATAATTGTCACCGGTTCTGTTCATTACTTTTATGGACAGAATTTCCAGGCACAGCCAGGGCGTTGAGGGGTTCCGGTTCGGTGACCTCAGGATCGGGTCGCTGCTTTTTGCAGATGATGTGGTCCTGTTGGCTTCGTCAGACCGAGACCTACAGCTATCACTGGATCGGTTTGCAGCTGAGTGTGAAGCAGCTGGGATGAGAATCAGCACCTCCAAATCTGAGTCCATGGTCCTCGCCCGGGGGAGGGTGGAGTGCCCTCTCCGGGTCAGGGATGAGATTCTACCCCAAGTGGAGGAGTTCAAGTACCTCGGGGTCTTGTCCACGAGCGGAAGAAGGATGGACCGGGAGATCGACAGGCGGATCGGTGCGGCGTCGGCAGTGATGCGACGCCGCACCGATTGCAGTCACACCTTTGGGTAGTGACTGAAAAAACACGATCACAAGTACAAGCGGCCGAAGTGAGTTTCCTTCGCAGGGTGTCCGGACTCTCCCTTAGAGACAGGGTCAGAAGCTCGGTCATCCGGGAGGGGCTCGGAGTAGAGCCGCTGCTCCTCCGCGTTGAGAGGAGCCAGATGAAGTGGCTCGGGCATCTGGTTAGGATGCCTCCTGGACACCTCCCTGGTGAGGTGTTCCGGGCACGTCCCACTGGTAGGCGGCCCCGGGGAAGACCCAGGACACGCTGGAGGGACTATGTCTCTCAGCTGGCCTGGGAACGTCTCGGAATCCCCCCGGGAGGAGCTGGACGAAGTAGCTGGGGAGAGGGAAGTCTGGGCTTCCCTGCTCAGGCTGCTGCCCCCGCGACCCGACTACGGATAAGCGGAAGAAGATGGATGGATGGATGGTTATCTAATACTAGAATGTGTTGTTAAAAAAGCACGAAGAATTGTTATTTCTTTAAAAATCGCAATTTATAACACATATTCTAACCTATGGACACAGCCATTGTTTTACTAGCACGATGCATGCTGGGTTGATGACGTTATAGGGCTGCACTGTGCCGAGCCGCTACGTTTACTCACTGGCTATCAGGAGCGAGAATACCATACTAATGCCACATTGGGCTGCTTTTGGGTTCAATTTTCAGTCAAAGGGAAACAAGAGGAGTGATGTAAGTCTACACAGCTTCACCAGTGACAAGAAGAGATGAAAGTATGGGAAATCGCTTGTGGGCATACACAACTTCTAAAGGACCCGCGGCTATGTTCTCGCCACTTCTCTCCAGATACATTTGATGCGTTTAGCCAAGCCAAGCTGCTGAAAGAGCTCACAGGTGCTGCTAGTTACATAGACTAAAGCCAAATGCCTTGCCTACAGTTTTCTCACACAAACAGACAAAACGCCTAGGGAAACGAGGGAAGTCCGCTGGAGGAAACGCCATAGGCAGGAGACGCTGGATGTTCTCCTGCAAGGACGTCAACAACTCACTCCTGCAGATGAATCAGTCAACACAGCAGTCCGTAAGTCTACAGACTCATTGTCAGCTTCCTCTGTGATCGTGGTCATGCTAGATGGCTCACCATCAGCTACATCTGCAGGAGCAAGCTGTTGACAACCTCGCAGAAGAACACCAAGTGTCTCCTGCCTATGGCGTTTCCTCAAGCACGTCTTCATGCTTGGCACAGTGCAACCCATACACGTCATCCACCCGGCATGCATTGCGCTCGTAAAACAATGGTGGCGTCCGCAGGTTACAAAAATTGCAATTTTTAAAGAAATAACAATTGTTCGTGCTTTTTTAACAACACATTCTAGTATTAGATCAACATTAAAGCATATTTATGACTGTTTGTCTTCACAGTCAGGGTTCCCTTTAATGGAAAACTGGAGTGGTTTCTAAAGTTTTTCCGGTATTGGGCACTGGATTGGATGGATTTTACAGAAAAAATACAATTTCATAAGGATCTGTGCTCTTTTCTGGCCAACAAGAGCACCCACCAGGCCCAGGGTGGGCTCCATGTTAGCACTGCTTAAAAAGAGGTGCATGCATTGTAAAATATCATAAGCTGTGTTCTATTATTGTACATGCCATACACCATTAGAATCACTAACACCTCGTTCAATGGAGTGCATCCACATTTGGAGTGAGTGCACATTCAAATTCCACACAAGCTTTATCTTGTTCAGTAATGCTATTTGCACAGACTCTGAAAAAATAATTGGTACATTTGTTGTTTACTACAGCAGACTCAAGCTATGTTGCAAATTTGGTTTCTCACTTACTGGTAAACCTACATAGTTAAAATAAATGCCTGTTTCTTTTTCTCATACCTCATGGTGTTATGATGGGCACCTTCTCTTTTCCTCTCACTCACTGTTGAGGGATTTATTGTAAACACACTCAATTAACAGCATTTTTCATGACTGTTATTAAAGGGATGTGGGTATTTTCAAATAACTCAAGATGTTTTGATGTTTTACCGCCCATCCTTTACTTAAGACTTGAGTCATAATAAGTTTAGCTTTCTCTCTCGGTATCATTCAGAAGTACACTCTATGGCTGGGCCTGCTCTATCTGGATTTTGTCATTAAAAAAACTAAAATTAAACCATGTGTAGGAACAAAACCAACTTGGGCGATTGTTTTTCTATTTCTAAGGGAATTCTATTTATACTAAAAGTTATACTTCATCAAATAACATGTCAAAGGCTATTTGATAGACTGTACATTCTGCATACTTTATATGTATACTGATTACAATCCATGTGCTTGTGAATGCAATGAAATATTAAAAACTATGTATCAATAAACAAATACATTTGAAATAGCTCATATGTATTAAATAAAAATTATATAATTACAAATTAGAAAATAAATACATACATAATAGTTCTTGTATATTCCATGTGTCTAATATTTGTTTACTTGGTCAGTGACCCAGAGTCGAAGTAGCAGATGAATTTTTCTCGACTGATTTGTTGGACCAGTCTTTCCACCTTCCTCTTGTCCTCCTGGTCCACCTGCACTCAGGTTTTGCTGCTGAAGTTTTCAGGGGGATGTTTAGGTGGCAGCCGGATTTTGTCAGTCAGCAGCATCATGAAGCCCTCATCCTGCCTGGTCACGCCACCTCCTCACCGCCAACTGTGGAAGGTATAGTCCAGCTGGTGCGAGTAAACCTGGTCCTCTATGGGACCTGAACATCCACCACAGGGCTCAGGCCTTCGTTTAGGCTCCGCCTAAAGGACCTCTTTCACAATACATGTAATTTTGCCCACAGCCCAATTTTTTGTTTATTGTGTGGTATTTGTAGTACACCCAGAGACTCCCAAGAATATACCTTTAGAAAATCCAAAAGTCATCCAGGGTCTGTACTATGACCTATTTTATGATCATTGCCATAGGTGTGAGCCAGGGTGCACACTTTACCCCAAAACTTACTCAAACACAAATAATAAATCATCAAATTGGGTCAAATCACCTTCACTGAAGTCTGGTGCATCTTTTGAAATCAAATGTAAAGCTAAGTATTACAATTGAAAGAAGTTATTGAATTTTAACTGGAAAAAAAATAGTTTTTTTTATGATTTTTTCAACAAATTCAATTCTTTAGAGATGTGTCTGACCAACTTACAGTTGCTGTACACCTAAAATACTTACAAATTATTTGGCCACATATATATTCTCAAAGTGGGAAAAAAATCATCAAATTCTGAGACCGGTAAAGTTGTTCAATTAACAGGTTGGGTTACTGTGGTAGAATCAGGATACTGTTCCATATCCTGTATATCAGGGAACCTTTAAAGATTTGTTCAGAATTCATCCTTTAAGTATGATTTCTTTTAGAATTTGAATGCTAGATTCAAAACAAACATTTCACATGAAATGTTATTCATTTTAATATTGAACAGCCACAAAGGGCCTGTATATTATGCCTTTGTGATGAGATAATAATGAGCCATTGATACAAGTAAAAACCGATGCAGTTTTGGATTGTTGTAATCAGATTGTATATATCTACAATGACAGCAATACATAAACATTACTTCTGTCAATTTCTGTTTCTAGTACTTATTTATACATGTAATCTGTTTTATGGCCTTCGTGTCTTTTTGCATAGCAACGGCTTGGACAATTTTAATTTGTAGACTGGAACTATAGTGAGGGAAAGGGGATCTGAGAAATCCATAAGATGTATGATTGGCTGGTTATTTCATAGAATGGAGTCTTTGAATTTGCTTGTGTATGGTTGGAGGGGTTTCTGATTTTGAAAATGTTTATAATATCCCAAATAATAGATTACAGATGCAACATGTGCACACATGCCAGAGGTTCTCTTTCCAGCAGGACAGAGACAATAATATGCCTTCACAGGATCATCTGATGCATTCTTGTCAAATTGAATCCAATGTGGCCAATATTTTATATATATATATACCATCATTTTTTTTTTCAAAATATCTGCAATTGTATGAAAATATCTTGACAGTGTAGCTTGGGAAAGATTAGTAAGCATGGTCATTTGATTCCATGAAAGGTTTGAAAAATAAAAAACAAATATGTCACGTAGAGCTCGTAGTGAATGGCAGAAGCTTGAAGCATCTGATATCTCGTTCCCTCATGTGGATCTGGAATACCTTGAGACCATAACATGCGGTACATACCAAATCAAACAGTCCCCTGGCTACATTGCTGAGCATCAAAAAAAGGATGGTGACTATGAGATTTGGGTTTACCAGCATGATGCTGATCTCATTAGGGGACAGATTCATTCTCGTCACAGATCTCAAATAAAATACAATGTTTGGATTCAATTTGACAAGAATGCATCAGATGATCCTGTGAAGGCATATTATTGTCTCTGTCCTGCTGGAAAGAGAACCTCTGGCATGTGTGCACATGTTGCATCTGTAATCTATTATTTGGGATATTATAAACATTTTCAAAATCAGAAACCCCTCCAACCATACACAAGCAAATTCAAAGACTCCATTCTATGAAATAACCAGCCAATCATACATCTTATGGATTTCTCAGATCCCCTTTCCCTCACTATAGTTCCAGTCTACAAATTAAAATTGTCCAAGCCGTTGCTATGCAAAAAGACACGAAGGCCATAAAACAGATTACATGTATAAATAAGTACTAGAAACAGAAATTGACAGAAGTAATGTTTATGTATTGCTGTCATTGTAGATATATACAATCTGATTACAACAATCCAAAACTGCATCGGTTTTTACTTGTATCAATGGCTCATTATTATCTCATCACAAAGGCATAATATACAGGCCCTTTGTGGCTGTTCAATATTAAAATGAATAACATTTCATGTGAAATGTTTGTTTTGAATCTAGCATTCAAATTCTAAAAGAAATCATACTTAAAGGATGAATTCTGAACAAATCTTTAAAGGTTCCCTGATATACAAGATATGGAACAGTATCCTGATTCTACCACAGTAACCCAACCTGTTAATTGAACAACTTTACCGGTCTCAGAATTTGATGATTTTTTTCCCACTTTGAGAATATATATGTGGCCAAATAATTGGTAAGTATTTTAGGTGTACAGCAACTGTAAGTTGGTCAGACACATCTCCAAAGAATTGAATTTGTTGAAAAAATCATAAAAAAACCTATTTTTTTTCCAGTTAAAATTCAATAACTTCTTTCAATTGTAATACTTAGCTTTACATTTGATTTCAAAAGATGCACCAGACTTCAGTGAAGGTGATTTGACCCAATTTGATGATTTATTATTTGTGTTTGAGTAAGTTTTGGGGTAAAGTGTGCACCCTGGCTCACACCTATGGCAATGATCATAAAATAGGTCATAGTACAGGCCCTGGATGACTTTTGGATTTTCTAAAGGTATATTCTTGGGAGTCTCTGGGTGTACTACAAATACCACACAATAAACAAAAAATTGGGCTGTGGGCAAAATTACATGTATTGTGAAAGAGGTCCTTTGAAAAGAAATTCATCACTTTTTTCACATGGGTCCTAGGGAGACTCAACTCTTTTTGGTTTCAACTGGCCCAACTCACCAAACTCCTGGGACCTCCACAGTAACCAGATCTCAGTCCAATAGAGCAATGGTACCTGACCATTTTGCTTTTTAGCTTTGGAGCTTCTTTGGAGCTACAGTGAACAATGGTCAGGTACTGCTCTGCTGGACTGAGATCTGGTTACTGTGGCGGTCCCAGGAGTTTGGTGAACCAATGGTCATATTCAAGAAACCGTTGTAAGATGATTTGAAGTTTGTGAAATGGTATCTTGTCTTGCAGGAAGTAGCCATCAGAGTACACTATGAAAAGGATGGACATGGTCTGCAATAATACATTCAAACAAGACCCAGTTTGTACTATTGGGCCCGAAGTGTGTCAAGAAAATCTCCCCACACCAGTCCACCCCCAGCAGAAGCCTGAACCATTCATAATGGGCAGGATGGACCTGCTTTCATGTTAATACCAAATTCTGACCCTCTCATCTGAATGTCGCAGCAGTTGAACAAGTTGAGACCCATCAGACCAGGCTACATTTTTCCAATCCTCTATTGTCCAGTCTTGGGGAGCCTGTAAAAAATGTAGCCTCAGTTTTCTCCTCTTGGCTGACAGGAAGTGTGGTCTTATGCTGTATTCTGTTTGCTGTGGCAGAGATGGTCTTCTGCATACTTTGATTGTAATGAGAGGTTACTGTTGCTTCTTCATCATCTCCAAACACTCTGGCCATTCTCCTCTGACCTCTGACATCAACAAGGCATTTTTGGCCAGCAAACTGCTGCTTACTGGATATTTTTTTTCTTCTTCAGACCGTTCTTTGTAAGCCAAAGACATAGTTGTGTGAAAATCCCAGTGCAGTAGTTTCTGAAATTCTCAGACCAGCCCGCTGCTGGGTTTGAGCATCAGCAGATCGTCTTGACCATGTCAGCATGCCTGTTTGCATTGAACTGCTGCCATGTAATTGACTAGTTAATTATTTGTGCTGACAAGCAGTGATCAGTGAGTGTACAATACATCCTCCACACACTCTGGAAGTAAAACATGATTTTTTGACCAATGAGATTTTGGTCAAACAAGAGCTTATCAAGCAGCTAAGGCTGAGGGTGTCAGAAACTATTTCAGTGTCTGTGTCCATGCAGCTGGGCATGGCTTCAGAATATCCCTCAAAATGTCAGGACGGTCTTTGTTTAAGCAGGCTGGAAAAAAAAGAAAGACCTATATATCTATATCTATATCTATATATCTATATCTATATCTATACATATATGTGTGTGTGTGTGTGTGTATATATATATATATATATATATATATGTATACATACATACATATATAGATATAGATATATAGATATATATATACATATATAATTGTAGGAAAGATTTAACTTTTATTCGTCTTAGCTTGCAGAAGCTGGTGAGCTACACAGGGCAATTTGATGGCATGCATACTGTAGATGCAGAAGTTGTACTTTGATAAAATTCTAATCCGTGATTTTCCTACTTCAAACTACAATTTGCAAAAGCTCCCAGGTTCAATTATTTTTTCATAAACACCCTATTATATTTTTGACTATTTTGAACAGCATCCTTAAGTTTATGTATCTCTTTCTAGCATGAATGAATTACTTTAGACTTATTCATTTGATTTTTTTTTTTTTTTTTTTGCCTCCTTGTTTGACATTTTTCATTCATAGGCTGCAACAGAGAGCGCTCTGCGTTAAAGCTTCTCAGCTTGGTACATGCTGATAAAAGGGAAAGAAATCACAGGCTGTGATCATGACTTTTTTAGCAACTCAGTGAGAATGTTTTCCTTCATCGCTTCACTGCGGGATATTAATATAGAATACGGCACGACCCCCCTCTGTGCCACCTTAGAACCAAGCCAATTCATTTCACACAACTGCACAAAACACCATAAATCCATGAGCAAAGAGACCACACAGCCAAGAGTGCTCTCAGCCCTTTTTGTGCAAAGCACTTGAAGGAGTTTAATCAACCTTAATTAATTGTATGCGAGTATTTCGACTTAATGAGCTATAACATGCAAAACCACTGCCTTTTCCCTCTTAAGGAATCAATATTTCACTAAAGATTTTTCATTAGCAGAGTTTCTCGGTGGTTTGGGTCTACTTTAAAAAGGATGCAATGATGGAAATTGTCAGTGAAGTTTATCCCGTGCTCACAATAAGATCCCAATGTTGGGTAAAACTGCCTGTTTCTTATTCCAAATGAAAAGAGCCTCTTCAGAGCGAGGTTAAGCCTCCAGAAAGGAACACACACATAAACACACACGCAGGTATGCAGATGAAATCATAGCCGACATTAATAGGTAAGCACACCAAAGTAAATAAATCCCATTAAAAAGCTGACATGTTTAATTTAGCTGAGGTTCCAGCTCCCTCTTCCTTTGTTTAAGGGAGAGGGAGTCAGTAAAGAGATGTGAATAGGGAGCAGAGAGAGAGAACTGCAGGTAATTATACTCCATGCACTTGTAATCTGGGGGTCAGCCTGCGTCCCTCCCCTTTGTTCTACAATCAATAGCCTCGGAGGAAGTGGGGGAGAGGAAGAGAGACAGGGAGCAAGGAGGGGAAGACCGAGTGAAGAAACTTGGTGGGTCCTTATATTCAGCATTAATCATTTAACAGCATGAGTGTGGGCAGGTGGGAGAGGGAAAAACACAGTAGAACACAAACACTTAAGTAGTCAGGTGCAGCAGGGAAATATCTGGTGGCGTTAACAGGCCCCTACAGGGAAAACAGAGACTGCCTTGCAAAGGGATTGGTTTGAGGAAGAAGGGACATTAACAGAGCTGGAGAAGGCTGAAGAGAGAGAAAATAATCACTCTTACTTAATTCAGTGATCTGTGGGGAACAAAACAGCAGTGACTTTATTGTCGCCGTCCAGCAAGATGACTTAGTGGGTTTATTTGACAGGAGAATGGAGCCAGATCCTGTAAAAGCCAACAGAAAGCAGCAGGGAGAGGGCATCACTACTTCTCGTTTAACTCACTAGACTGACCAGCCTTTTATTTGGAGTATGGTGAACTTTGGTCACCAAGAGTGTAACATTAATGCTATTCTTGATGCCAGGAGGCCAGCTGTGACAGAACACTCATAACTACTCACAGTTTAACTAGAATAATAAATATATAGCTTTCATCAAACTGCATCATAGCTTTAGTTATATTTCCAAAACACAAATAGCAGTGTTCAATTTAATGAGTTAAATGCTGTATTCAAGGCAATTAAACTAAAATTCCAATGCAACTGATCCATGATGCCTTGCAATGATTATTTATTACTGATTTTGAAATAACACTGCCTAATGAGTTTTGCAGAAACAACTACAACCAAAGCTTGGGATGGGAATCACAGGGTAGTTCCCCATTCAAGATCTGCAATACATGGTCTGCCATATCTCCCAAACCATGATACAGAAACACTGTGATAATCCCAGTGTTGTAAGAATATCATACAATAATATGACTTTATTCAATAAACTGAGAAATATTGAATTGCTCTAATAGGGTAAATTTTACAGCTAATGTTTTTACTTAGCAATTTAGTATTTCGATAAAAGAATTAGACAGAGAGTGAGATGAAAAAAAAGTCCCATTTTCATTTTTAAGTAATACTAGAAGCTCTCCAAGAGCACAGACCTCCACCAAGGCATCTCCAACATCCTTGAGTAAGTTATTAGTAAGATGTGGAGAACTGGCCTATCTTGCAATGGTGACAAATCCTTTCAAAACCTTCTGGATCTGCATCAGGGTTTGGACCACCACTAAAAGAGAATTTATTCTTCCTCCTGCTATGACCAGTATTTCCTGAAGATCTCATCCAAATCCATGAACTTTTTGAGTTATTGCAGACAGACAGGCCAACAAACGAAATCGACAAACAGTTAGAAAAAAACAAGCTCTTGGCAGAGGTAATGAACAACATTATACAACTGTGTAAGGAAATGAATGTTAAAGCACACTTTGCCAAACAGAGGTTTTTTTCTTGCTACTTTTACTGTCAGCCTTCTATAGATGCATTGCACTGTAGGTTGGCCCAGTGCCGTGCTAATGGTGGATTCATGTTGGATTTGGAGATATATATATTTCTATATCTATACACACACACACATACACACACACCCACACACACACACACACATATATATATATATATATATATATATATATATATATATATATATATATATATATATATATATACATATATATATATATATATATATATATATATATACATATATATATATATATATATATATATACATATATATGTTTATATATTTATTTATATATAAAGATAGATAGATATGCATACATACAAACCCAACATTAACCCAATCACAAGTCTGTCCTCATCATATTTTTCTCTGCTGAGTGTAAATTTATTCGAGGTTAGCCCCTTGATCTATGGCATCAAGTTTTTTAAGATGGTCCTCCTTTCTACATGGTAGTGAAGGTAGTTTTAATGGAGGTATAATCAATAACAAGCATGGAAAGAGTGATTAATCTAATATTAACATTAATATCTATAATGATTATACGGTAGAGAGGACTGATGTTGAATAATACAACAGGCATATAGATGAACTTCTGTTAAATGTGGTTAAATTCTTTGAAAATGAGAATTTCTATTGTTTTGAGCACCATCCATCTTAACTGTTCATGTCTTTTTTAAAATTGAGGACAAAAACTGCACATAGACGGTGTATTCACTAAATGGAAAACCAATATTTCTGTTTCATAGATACATTTTACAAAATAAGGGAAAAAAGCTACAAGTGAACTTCCTTATTTATGCACCAAGATACCCTAGAAAACTTTTTAAAATAGCTCACAGCACAAGCCAGTCCTCTTCTTCAAACCACTTTTTCCTTCATTAAATTATCCAGGGAAAGAAAACGCTGGTTTTCACCAAATGGAGTGCACATTTTGTCAGTTTAAAGAAATGAATCTGTGGAGACTGATGGAGGTGACAGTGGGTCACTCTGTTCTCTACAACCTTCGATCTTAACTTATCATCTCTTGTTGTGTTGTGGTTGAGAGCCCCTGGTGGCGCAGAGCAAGGCCAATTTTGAGGTGAGTTCCAGGTAAACATGAGGTTTACGATGAATTTTTCACAAGATGTCAAAAGTTCTAAAACCAAGATGAGGAGAGCCATGCCCTCTTCTTTTTGCCAAATGAACCCAGTATAAGAGGGGTTTCAGTGGTCTCATTAAAGACGAGATACTTAAAATACTTAATTAACTTAAAATAAAAGCTCCAGTGCCACCACTGCAGGCCAGACTGGAGAGGCTCAGAAGAACAAAACAGGACCAACCAAGGCACTGACGTTATTGCAGGGCAGAAAATATTGCTTAGAATAATAATTTTAATAATAATTTTGTTTAAGGATGTTGCTCATCAACACAATTTTGTTTATAAAAGTCTGATTATTTCTGATATCTGCCTATCCACTGTTGCAGTATCACTTTTGAATGCTTCTTTTGTGAAGGGGCTTGTTAGTTTTTTCATCCTGTCATAGCAAGTCGCACCATATTTTATCTTTTGTTTTCTTTCTTTTTGGAGGGGCAGGGGGGTGACCTGCCAAAGGAGGTAGGCAGTAGGTCCATGAAATGTTACTGATCTGTATACGTTTTAAAGCCCTGAAAAAATAAGACCAGACAAAAGGAAACTGTGATAAGCTTCAGCTTCAACCATCATAATGTTGGTCCTGTTTTGTCCCTTTTTCATTCTGTTTTGTTTTTGATGCCAGGAGGTATTAATGTGATGTTTGGATGTTGTCATTATCCATGTATTCACATTTCAAAAGGTGAAAAATATCTAAATTAAGTCCAACTCAACTTAGAAAAAGCTACTACAGTGATTGCTTCAAAGAAACAAACTTGCATAAGTATTTAATGATTATAATTGTTCACATGTTGGTGTGCTGGCAAAACAAATACACTTTATCTTCTCTCTTTTTTTAGTTTTATGATTTATTTTCAATTCAAATTATTGTTCATATTCAGTGTGGTTCTCTTATCAGTTTCTGTGGACTCCTTGTGAGGGGAAAGTTGGTCTACGCAGCTCTTCTTTAACAATACTGCAAACACATGGCACTGCTGAAGTTCAACGCAGTGCTGCATCCGCAAATGTTTCAGCATGTTGTTGAAGTTTTTTAACCTGACACTCCAGACGGACACATCCATATATCCGCCATGGAAATACTTCACTAGTCCATCTGGAGAAGAGCCCATAGAAAATGTTTTCATCATATCAGGCCACAGTATGAAGTAGCAGCCATACCCTGTTGCTAGCCGTTAGCTTAAACTACGTTTCAGACGTTAGACTATCGTCTTACATTAAATTATACCACACAGACGCATCATTTACCACATATATGTGACATGAACCTCGTCATAGACAATCCCCACCAAGTTCTCCTGGTAAACTTCTGAGGAGAGCAGATTTCACCAGATATCACTGCGTAACAGCGACTCTAGGCTACTATAGACTTTGCTCCTCTTTTAAGGAAGAAATTGGGTCCATTCCTGATAAAACTGCAGATATTACTGCATCCACAGAGACCGCTTCAGAAGCCGCCATTGTTTTCAAACATGCAGTCACTTCCTGCTCTCGTCACGTCTTCAGTTCCCGCCTCTCCTCCCTGATTGGACCGTCCAGCTTTTGGCCGTGAAGTCGTAGGAGACTGGAGCTTAGAAAGATGGATCTGTGTGTTTTCAGAGACAATGAATCAGGCAGGTCCATCTGCACTACAAGGTTAGAAGATTTTACTGTTGTTTAAAATCACGTCATCCCAGACATTAAAAGTTACACTGTTAGCGTCATCTTGCATGAAGTTAAGCCACCCTTAGGACCACCTCTGTCTCCTTTTCCCCGTGATTACTTCTTCGACTCTTTCTTAGTCATGCATGCTGACTGCAAGGCAGAATGAAATCACTGCTGAGAGAATTGAGAAGCATAAAGGCAAATTATATTGATCCCTTAAACAAGTCAATGCACATGCCTGGATGCCCCATGTGTGGCAGCTCAGCTGAATTTCTTTACAATTTTCAGTCTTCCTACATTTAAATTCAGAATCTCACTGTGATAGTTCGAGTCAGCAGCATCTATCTTTTTGTGTGAGTATATAAGGCAACTGAAAAGGCAATTTCTAAGAGGCTTTTTGGCTTGTTAACTTGTTTGTTCATTGTTTTACTTCTATCAAATTTTGTCTGAATTGTGTTTCAAGGTTTACTTGGAGCGTCTCTTAAAACTGCAGTCCTGCCACCAAGCTCCAAGGAACAAATAATGTGTTTAAGGGCCATATGGAGGCCCTGAAGTGCAAAACACAACAGCAACTGAGAATGAAAGATGAACTAAAACACAAAACAACACTACTTTGAAAATAAATAACTTACACAAAAACACTACAACAAAATAAAAAGCACAACAACAACACAAACAACAAAAAATTGAACAACAAAATAAAAATCCAAACATCAAACAACAAAAAAATTTAAAGCACAAGACAAAATTTAGAAAACACAAGAAAATAAACAAAAATCATTCAAATAAAAACAAACAAACCAGCATATAAAAAGCCCCAAAACATATATAGACACATCAAAAGAAAAATATTTCATTTGTTTCTGAATTTTGTATTGGTTGTTTACTTGTATTTGCTGTTGTACTTGGTCATTTGGCTGTGTTTTTACTTTGTCACTTTTTTTTTAAATTTTGTTCTGTTTTTGATTTGCTGTGTTGTTTTTGTGACATGACTTCTCTTTATTTTTTTTGTTGTGCTTTCCTTTAGTTATTTTATTTTTGATCCACTGTAATGTTGTTCTTTTTAAATGTGTTGTTATGTTTGTGATTAGATAGATAGATGGATGGATGGATGGATGATGGATAGATGGATGGACCGACAGACTTTGTTGATCCCAAGCTGGAAAACTGTGGAATTGTGGATTCAGTTGTGTTGTATGATGAACAGTTGTGATTGTGATTTTTGTTCTATGTCATTGTTTATTGCTCTTCATGGTTACTACATCACTATCATATCACCGTGCAATTTAATTAAAAAAATGATAAATGTCTGTTTCTTAAAAATGTCCACAAATGGTAATAAAAATTAATTACAGTATTGTGTATAAAAGGTGATGTATTAAAATAACTCCAGGCCACAATCAAAATAATGAATGTTCCATCGATTTGCCCACGACAAAAAAACCCCATCAAACTGTCCCATGTGTCTACTCTTAAGCAATGCAACTGTTGAGCTTTGATGTCAATTATTCAATTGATTAAGGATTAATCTCACCTATTAGATTTTAATAAGCCACTTAACTGAGTAATTGTTGCATCTCTAGGTTATTCCGCTGGATAAGAGGTGGTTCACTTTTATCAAACGCTTTACTGAGCTGTGTGTAGCCTGGGGGCAAGCATTGCCTGAGGAGACAAGTCCTGGAGAAAAAAACCCTTTCATCTGTAGCTGAAGAAATATCTGTTTGTACAGAATGATGCTTAATTTCTATTTGACCTTTGCTTTATGAAAGTGATTTTAAATAAGATTAATTCATATTTAATTAGTGTGGTGCACACTGGGAGTTCTGCTATCCCAAGAAATTTGTTTTCAGGTCTAATTCCAGCTTTTAACTCTATGTGAGGCTTTAAGCAACGGTCATATTTGGTTATGTTCAGTGTGATTTGTTAATTAATTTCTGTGTTTTCATCTGACAGTGCAAATTGTCTGCATCCATGCATGTCTTGTGTTGCAAGCAGATAAGCCCAGTGGGAGGAGGAAATGTGATGGAGCGTGTCCGATTAAGCTTGGCATGTTAATGGTCAAAAATGGGCCCAAAACGATCCCTAAAATATAATTTAAAGGTTGGTTTGGGGACTTAGCGGGAAAGCATTAACACTCTAAGAGGTACCATTATTAAGTACTTATCCTTATGAGGAAAAATAATGCTTAAAGGAATTTTTTACAGCCAGATGTGTGCAGGACAAACAGAAATAGCTATCTGTGACCCCACATATGTAAATTGGATAAAGAGGTTACTTCAACAGTGCCTCTGCATGGGATAGAGATAGAAAGCTATTGTTTCCCTTCCAGCTGAAATGGGAATCTATCTTGGTCTGCATTCTCCTCCTAAGCCTCCAAAACACAGAGATAAGGGGACGCTATTGCAGTAATGTCAGTCTTCAGCCAAATGGATAAACTTGGATGGCAGGCTTTTCCCCAGCGATAAGGATGTTACTGCCACAGATCTGCAGGAGACAAGAGGCAGCTATCTAAAAGCCGGGGAGAATGAGGCTCACAGCTTCACAGCGTGGAGCACGGTGAACCGATGCTACAGTATTCAAACTTCTGAATGATATCGCCGTAACGACAAGCTCGGGGTATCTTTATTCCGGCTGTGTTCGGGATTGATGGTTGCTGGGTGTAAAATGCAGTCTCTTTATGTAGACACTGACAGCTAATGTGACTGTGGAGACTACCTCAGACTCAAGCCCAGGTCTATTTCAGGCACCGTGCTGCCATTTGTGGACATGATTAGGCCTTGATGTATATGGGATGGGAAAAGTTTCTCCTGTTATGCAACCAGGAGTTGCAAAGCCACCTCACCCCAGACAGAGCGAGGTGTGGCTCTTCTGACAAGCCCACCACAAATCATTGTTTTGTTTCATCTCATCAGTGCTTTGAAGCGTGGGGCGCCAGCAGGGGAAGAGCGATTATTCAGCTAAATTCTGTGAGGGAAATTACAGCTCTGTGGCAGCAGGTGCATCTACAATCACCCCCTCTCAGCCTCAGGCATAAAAACATGCATGCAAATGTGGACACATATGCCACAACACACACTTGAACAAAAAATACATATGCACGCATCAAAAGGCACACAGAGTCGCACCTGCTCTTTTTCCCGCTGCCTTTCACATACATAAATCCTCCGCTATACCCTGCCATCCCTGAGAGAAACACAGGCAGCACAATCACCAAGTGACACAGATCCGCACATGATCTCCTCACAATGCAGCAGCGAGCGGCAGGAGCTGCTCCACAAGAGGTAATTCTGTTTCTGTTTGTTCAACAGAGAAAAGGGAGGGGAAGATAGGAGTGAGGCGGGGGGTGTAAATCTAACATAGGGGCCCTGTGGCAGAGCCCCCAGGATAAAATCCAATTCTAGCAAGATACACATTAAGCCCCGTCAATCACAACTGTGTCCTTGGAATGCGGCAGAATGGTGATGAGAACGGCGGGGGAGTCTCTTTTTCTGCGAGAGCTGGGATGAAGCCACTTAAGACAAACATCTGTGCAGGCGCGCACAAAAAGCTCCCAACAGCCCGAGGGGGTCTCCATATTTAAACCCGCGCTCATACACAAAGATGCACAAATGCAACAGTAGGACATGATCCACCAGCCTCGAGTTTAACACAAGTATTTCATACTCAGTATGTTTGTTTTACTTTTTGAGATCCTAAGAAAATAGAGGCAAGCTAAGAACAAACAGGCATTATGGTATTTGGGTTGTCACATGGAGGTATAAAACTATCAGGAAACAAAATTAAACTGGTCATCTAAAAACTAAACTTCTGTGCCAAGCATGGATTAATCCTTGGGATGAAAATAAGTGGCAAACTGAATGGTCAAAATCAGATGACTACAGGTCAAGGGCATGATTTACATGTTGGTTTAATGAATTCTGTCCTGTTTCTTACTGATGCAGGCCCAGAATTCCAGTCAGTTGTTAAAAAAACTGTAATGCAGCCACCCACCTTTTGGGACTAAGTATTCACAATATCATCTGTACGATATTGGTATTGGCAGATAGTGAGTTAGAAAGTTAGATATTGTTATCTGTTGATATGGACATGTTTTGGTTACGTACAGCTGAAATATTGGCCATACCTGTAGGACATTTATATTCATCATCTCAGCTGAAATAGCTACAGGATGTATGATTGTACCAAACGCTTCCCCCTTATTATCAATGAATGTATACATGAAAAAAACAGTATAATTTCAAGGGAATGAAATGTTTTGCTTGTTGCACCTGTTTCTAATGAAAATTAACTGTCACAGTGTAATGAACAGGTCAGTTTAGTTAAGTAACGATTATGTACTGTTGACCAGAAATATTGTTTTCAGCTGGTAAAAGTAGTTCAGAAATACAGGCATATCAGAGACTGGCAAAAATCTAACGCCGTGCATCCCTACAGGGACCCCTGTAGCTCTGCATCATGGCTGCTTGCCTGGCCGCTGAAATGCCCTCAAAACTGCATCTGAATAAATGACATCGAATAAAGCTTTGGAACAAATGAAAGGCACTGGGAGATTTTGTAGAGATTTACTGAAAAAAAATGAGATTTAGGCTGTGTCAGAATGTATTCAAATATGGCAGCAACTGACCAAAATCCACACAGATATATGAACATTATTTGGGGTAGAAGTGCTCGTGGTGCTAGCATTGCTATCATTTGGCACGCTAAACTGTGCAAACCGGCTTCAACTGTTTACCTGCTGACGATGTTTTAAATCAGCAGTTCTTAAAGTTGACAATCTCCTGCGCTCGTTATTGATCCAAGAAATGTTATTTCAACTTGCATTTTGCTTAATTTGAAAATATCCGCCTGGGAATATTCCTTGTTCTTCATACTTGACAGAAGTTGGGCTCCCCACGATTTGAAAATAGGCCTCAGATACCTGCAAATCATGTTCATAATGTCTGGTCCTTTACATCAGCATCCTCCATGATGATTCAACACTGGATTATAGAAACAAGCCGCATAATGGCGCTGCTTTGCATTTCCCAGTTGCCCTGACCTAGACTACAAGCAGGTTTGTTAGTTTTTGTGATTTTAATGGCTAGATGTCTCATATTTGCTGGATGAAATCATTCAACACGACCCCTGTGTGCTCTCTGGGTAGAAGAATTTTTAATAATTTATAGTCATAAGAAATCAGTCGTGCTCTGAACAGCACAGTGAATTTTAAAAAGGTGTGGTACCCTCTCCTCATTTGTTCAGAAAAATCTTATTTTAAATTTTCCCAAGATAAAATTCCTCCCTGCCCTGCTGCTGTTACATTTCTTTACCTAGTTCATCGTCTTTGTTTTGTTGCTGTCTGTATTTTGTGTCTCTATCTCTGTTATTCTTCTCATCAGCCACACTATGACACAGCTGACTGCTAGTGAATGTACACCTTAAAATGTTGTTTATGTGCTTTAAAACTTTTTCACAGAAGAATGAAGTATAGGACAGCGCTCCAAAAACGTACTGAATCTTTTCTTATTGCCACACAGACACTACAGACACGTTTTTTTGCTCAAACGTCTGTGCAGCAATAAAAAAAACGTTGAAGATATCAATGGAAGGACTGAGGCTGAGCATATTTGGTTGTTGTGCTAGAAAAGGTTTTCACAGCTGTCTCGCTTCAATAGTGTTAAAACATCAATGCATTTTCAACCAGACATAAAGCCTTCATGTGCTGCAAACAGTGCTGTAAGATCTGTACATCATGGAGCTGTTTTTGTCTTCATTTAATTTTTTTCCTATCTAAATATTACTTTTTGTTTGTTTGTCTTATAATCACAAAGCATCATATAACCGCAAATTATAAGATGATGTGTCTTATGACCATTAAAAGTCCCATAGCACTTATATTTACTGATTGTCATATCAATGTCAGGGAACAACAATAGGGACTGAATGTCATTTTATTAAAAACAAGTATAAACACACTTCATCCAACATCGAAGTAGACGTAACATGAGCATTCAGCCACTTCCTCGTCTTCAGCCGTAAATAGTCACAGACATGATAGAAGAGGCAA
Source organism: Cetoscarus ocellatus (assembly GCA_037902135.1). Classification (NCBI taxonomy): domain Eukaryota; kingdom Metazoa; phylum Chordata; class Actinopteri; order Labriformes; family Labridae; genus Cetoscarus; species Cetoscarus ocellatus. Next base: position 931,953 of record JBAMNC010000936.1, on the reverse strand, counting down.
AACATACCAGAGCTCATTTTAAACATCATAATGGAGGACTCACTGGAAATATTTTACTTATAACAAACTCAGCAAGCACAAGTCAGGTGTGTGGAGTTTCCTTCTTCTCCTTGTGCATGTGTGAGTTTTCTCAAACCAACACAGACCAACAAAATGCCTGTCAGGTGAACTGCTGACTCTAAATTGCCCTTGGGTGTAAGTATGTGAGTGAATGGTTGTCTGTCTCTCTATGTCGGGCCTGTGATTGCTGGCGACCCATCCAGGGTATAGCCCACCTCGTATATACACCCAATGCCAGCTGGGATAGGTTCCAGCCCCTTTTGACCCTGCATTATTGATTATAGATTGATGGATGGATGAATGTATGATCAATGCAGCCCATGTTTCTGAGTTGTGCACAGGCATACTTGATGCAAAGGACTGTATATTATGGGATAGCATTAGGTAGCCAGACATGCTGTATACTGTACTGTGTGTAGGATGGCAGGAGCCTCAAAACAGTTTCTGTTTCATTCTTTCATTTCGTTTGGACACAGGCGAAGACCACCTGTTGATGTGCGAGTAAGTTTTACCTTAGGCTTCTGGTGTTGCATCTCAAGAGGTCAATGGTATATTTAAATAATACAAGCCTTTCCAAACTATCTGATTAGTGAACAGTGATTGAATACCCTATTAGTTTTTTTTTTTAAATACCAAATTTGGTGCATTTTCCTCTTTGATTTTCATTACACATGTTTACATTCAAGCATCAAGCTCTTTACTTTAACTCTTAAAAGTCTAAATAACTAACAACCTAATACAGTAAAATAATGTGTTGTGATAACAATATTTGGGCTTCCCAGCCGAAGCATGACATCACAAGACCCTGGCTGCTGCTGTAAGATGGCCTGTTTTACTTAAAGCTATCACGGTTATTTCCACTGTCTTACAGAATCGACTCATACCCAAAAACATTTAGTTAAGAGTTCATCTCTTTATCCTAACATTCTCTTTTGAACAATTAAACCCTTTTCACTATTGTGGTATCGGCTCCGTACTGTGGTATGTCCTCCATTAGGGATCATACCCAGTACCTGCTACTAACTTTATGTCATGTCTGAGGTTACTCTGAGTGAGCTGAGTTAAAACTAATATGCTTTTTGGTACTGGCAGCAAAAAAAATTAATCAGAGCTTCTTTAGTATTTTGTCTTGTTTGTTGCAAGCATCTGCAAAAAACTTTCTTTGGTTACCTCCACCAAGGAGGTCATGTTTTTGTTGGCATACAGTATTTGGCCATTTCATTCCAGTTCATAATCATTATAGCTGTTAATGTAGACATTAGCATGATCTCTCTATCCATGGTTGATACATCTATAGTAACTATCTCTAGCCCCACATGGGCATGAGATCCCTCTTGAAAATTAGGTGTCACATTTCAAGAGGCCTACCTTTAAAGGTGCAGTGTGTAGAATTTAGTATTTGAGCAACATCTATCGTTCAGATTCTAGAATGAGCCCAACCGTAACCAAAATGTCACATTGCTGAGCAACGACAGCCTGTGAAGACCAAAAAGGATCATGAACACAGCATCATTTACTAAAGTGACAAGGTTTGTAACCATTATTTTTATAGATTATAGGTCAGGCTCTCCTCTTCTTCGCCTGCACTCCAAGTAGATTTCAGAACCGGCGGACGGATTCACGTTTCGTTCTTTTTGTCCCTAAAATCCACCCGTAGACAACATGGCGGATCGTTACGTCGGCCTACATGATCTCGGCCCGCGGTTATGTAAAGTTTTTGGGGCTTTTTCTAACTAAATAAAAATAAAACAAACTTTTTATGGGGATGATTGTACTCCTATTTTGACGGACTTTACATACAAATAGAAACATTATATCCTATATTCACCATTTCTGTTCGGCGAAATGCTGCCAAATTCTACACACTGCACCTTTAATAAATTTATACTTAACAGAGATATGGTAGGGATGCACTCGTGGTCTGGGCACCCATGAGTTCGTCACTACCATAAATTCTTATTTTCAGTAAGACTTTCATTGATTATACTTCTATAAAATTATCAAAACAACCACACAGACATGAGGACCCTCCTCAAAACAAGATGTAGCATCTCAAGAGGCTAACCTCTAATAAATTTGTTTGCAGCAGAAACAAATTTGACGGCGACAGGTCTATGATTGGTCCATGGATCTGTCACTAGCTTTAGTTCTTACTTTAGTCCACTTGTCTCCACTTACCTCCCTCCCTTTGCCCACACACCCAACACAGCATGGTGTGGATTTGCTGTTCATCATGAGACTGGGGTCCACATTCAAGATTTCCTGCTGCTTAACAGAAGGTTTTTTCTTGCTGCCATGATGGAGGGATTCATGATTGGCTATATGGATTCATGTTGGGTGTTGGATGTATATATTTGTATATATATGTATATGTGTATTTTATATATGTATATATGTATCTATGCATATATGTGTATCCATAAAATGAAGAGTTTTCTGCTGTCTTGTAAAGTGTCTTGAAATAACACTTGTTATGAATTGGCGCTGTACAAATAAAGATTGATTGATTGACTGATTGATTGATTGATTGACTGATTGGTTTTTCTGTTAATTATATCTGCATTCACTCTTAAGTTGAGGTTTGCAAATAAGCCTAAATTGGTTTTCTACCTCACCTGCACATGTGACGTAATTTTAGTCACTGTTTTCTTTGACTTCTCTTTTAACTTTGATGGCTTCGAAAGGTCTGTCAGCAGTTTAATGACAAACCTGTCTGTGGTGAGGAGACATTAAATGTGTGCACTGTAAGGGAAAACAAAGCACCTCGTATCCAAACCAAGCACAGCAGAGCCAAACTGAGCCATTACTCCATGAATAACGCCCAAACCCAACAGCCATACCAGTACAGTACTTGGGTTAGTTTAGCATTGGCTCATGCATTGTGCTATTAGCTTCATATAATGAGCTGGTCTGATATTTTTTTATTTCTTCCAGCCAAACAACCTTAGACTTGCCTTTGAGTTTTTTAAACTGCTGATTCAAGTAATCCCTGAAGGAAATTTGTCAGCGTTCCCTCTGGAGCAACAAAGAACGCTTTCAACATTTTTATTTTTTTACCTGTCCCGTGGTGTTCCCCAAAACCTGTAAACAGACTTTGCTGTGAAATTTGTAGAGCTTTTTTGACAATTAGACTAAAACATAGGTGGGAAATATTCCTGAGAATGCATCCAAACAGCAAAGACATACATCCATTTGGTAACCAGGGCCAGAGCTCACATTTCAAATTTCCTGCAAAGAGGGAAACTGCACGCTGTTTGGCTCACAGCTTGAGGGAATTCAAGCGACAGTTAGCTTATTTACTTTTATTCTGGACTTTTGCTAATTATCTTAACTACACAAGTAATTATCTTGCACATCAAAGGGCCTCGCTCTGAGCCCTGCTGGCGCCCCCCCCCCCCGAAGCAACCAACCACCCAACCAACCAACCCCTGATACACACACACACACACACTCTTGCCACGTTCCTGGAGCCAGCTGAATCATGACATTAACAGATAATTAGACAGTCGCCTGGCTGTTGTTGATGGAGGCACATGTGATGATGGGCTGTCTACATGTGGGCTCTCTGGACGAGAACCTTCTGTGCTCCACAGATTTACAGTAGCTATCAGATCCAAGGTGTTGAAATGGAGGCTGGGTGAAAAGCAGGATAGTTTGTTAAGGATTAGCTGTAAATAAATGACACCCCAAGGGACCATTGATAAGGGTTTTTTTTGGCTTCCTGCGTGCTGTGCAGCTCTTTCATCTCATCCATTAGCGCTGCTCTGTCTGATCACAGTCCACTCTGATCAATGAGCTGCTAGCTTGATTGCTGCCCAGTCGCCCTGGCTTAATGGCCTGACTGTGAATGCATAGGATGTGTTTGTGTGCATATGCTTACATTCTCTTCATCTCCTCCATTCACCGATGCCTCCGGGCTCCTGTTTTCTGCAAACACACAATAATCAGGTCATCTGGCATCAGACGAGAATCCCTCATTAACAATCTAACGATAATCTCTGCAGAAACATGTGACTGTGGGAGAAAATTTACATGAACTGCATTTAAATTCCTTTGAAGTTGTTTGTTTTGCTCACCTTGGAAACACACTATTTCTACTTCTCCTCTGTGGAAAGAAGTAAACGCACCCCATAAATATGTATCTACCCCTGGTCCTGTGCTATTCTGGCCCAGTGTTTTTGAACATAGCCACTGGAGATTGGGCCTATCAGGGACCTGCAGAGAAAGAGAGAGAGGCAGAGTTTATTGGGCTGTAATGTTTGTGTGTGTGCTCTAAAATGAAAAGTATAGATGTTATGGGTGATGTTTAATGCAGAAGAATCAGGGCAGGGTTCAGAGTGTGGTTCTTTCACGAGTCACCTCACACATCTCAGAACTTTTTAGTCACAAATGGGACGAGTCTCGGCTGAATTTTTAAGAGTTTTTCTGCATGTAGGGAACGACTTCTGGTCTTGAACTTAAGCTCAAAACATTTAACTTTTTCACCCCCTGCTGATTTACAGGTCAATACGAACTCAAAGTTTGTTTTAACCCACAGAACTTTATTTTCTGCTCAATCCCAAAGCCTCTGAAAGCTTCAAGACTGTCAGGATGAATTTGGAGGTGAAATGTATGAAGTTATACTCTATTCATTTAATAAATCGAGCCAGCCAAAACATAAATTAAGTAAAAATGATTTTAGCATCATGAGACATGCTTTAGACAAAATTTAAATACATTTCTCTGGTGAATATTTCAGTATAATTTAATTATCTGTCATAAAAAATATAATTTGTCTTAAAATATATAATTCACCACATATCTGTAAAGGCCAATTAAACCTTATAATTTCACGTCGAATCTCTGTTTTTAACAACATAAAGTGAAACTTGCAGTAATACAGAGCACCTTTCTATCCACTTTTTTATTTCTTATTTTTTTTCCTAACTTTAATATTGGTCTGTTGGCAGTTGGGGTTGAAGAAAACAGTAATACACCTATATATTGTAATACTTTGTGGCTCAGTATGGTATTAATATTTTGCAGCACCATACTGATATTTCATTATCTAATATTTTAAAGAATTCAAGCCTTGCGCTGTAGCTTAGCCTCCAGACACTAGTTGGCAGCAGTCATTTGACCCCCCATTTCTCTGTTGCATTTATTGCAAGGATAATTAAGTTTATCTGCGTTGCAGGAACCATGCTTATTTAAAGAAAAAAAATTACACGACAGTGACACATTGCTCTGCTTACAGTAATGGCACCATATTGCAATATATTGTCACCTCTGTGACAGCATGTTTTGTGTCACCAGATTATTGTCTGTACACACAAACATCGCTCAGGTGCAGTGTTAACACTGTCAATTGTTCTAAAATAAGTCTTTGTCTTCAGATGAGAATAAGTTTTAGTAATATTTGATCATTTATACACTTTAAACTACTGTCTAAAGTAGGGATGCACAATATTACTGGATCAATGTAGGTAATGGTAGATAATAGGTTAAAAGTTGAATATCTGTATCTGCCGTTATTTAGATTTCTGCCTATGTTTACAGCTGATGCATAGGCCATACATGTCTGCCCTTATATTGGCTCAGATATTGTTAGATTCTATAAATGTATTGAAATGTTTCACCTTATTATCACTAAATGTCTATATTTTTAAAAAAGAAGTCTAATTTTCAGAGAATTAAATGTTGTTTTTCTTGTTTCACATCTGTTTTAACACATAAAATGTCATGATGTTAAAAACAGGTCACTTTAAGTTAAGAGGAGACTGCATTTTGGAACAGAAAATATCTGTTTAGATATCTGTATCTGTATAATGAGTCTAAAAATATCAGCAGATCATATATCAGTAAAAATCTAATGTCATGCATCCTTTACTTTTAGAAAAAAAAAACCCTTGAAAACATTTCAGTTCAATTTTCTCTGAAGCATCAAGACGATCAGGCAGAATATGGAGGCAAACTGCATAAAGTAATGCACTGAGATTTTTAGTGTTATAACCAAGCAAAACATTTATTGAATATGAGTGACTTGGACACCACAAGTGCAAGAAGCAGAAGGTTTAATATCAATCAGAAAGATTAAAAAATAATTTCTCAAGTGAAAATTTTGTCAAAAGTTAATTAAATGCCTGATAGAAAGTAAAAGTCTATAATATCTGAAAAGACAAATTCAACATCAGAATTTCTCATTTAAAACTTCAAAGTTTTGTCTACATAAGTTAAATAGCAATCACACAAAGCAAGCAGTTATTTTTCTTATATAAAAAGCCAGAGATGAAGAACAGTAGAACTTTATAATCAAATAATTTCAGTTGAAAAGACAAAAGGAAAGGAGTGCTACCTGGACTCAACAGAGTTGGTTTGAGGTGCTCTTTGGGATTCAAAAGGTCATTGAAGCAAAAAGAAAAGACTCCAAGGCACTCTCTTTATACTGTTAAAATGCCTTTATTTTAGCGGCATGGTCACGTAGACCTTTAAAAACCTTCGACGTGTTTCGGCATCAAGCCTTCATCAGGAAGTCATGCAAACAGATGCTGAGCTGCAATAGGCCCTTTTCAAGGGGTGCTCCACCAACAGGAGACTGCCACATGGACTTAGAGTCTTGGTCTGCAGATGGTGACAACGAGCAAACCCTCCAGCAGATGGTGTTATTCAGGACAATAGAGGCTTCAACAAAGTTTTCATCTCCAAAAACCTGCATGGCATAACACAAAACAGATAAAATGAGAGAAAGCATACCAAAATTCTGGTTAAAAACATTTTTACAAAATGGTCTGTAAGATTTAAAACTGTAACTTAGTGCTTAGACAACATCCTTCCTTTACAAGAACACAGTAAAATCTTGTTCTTCATTTAGTCCAGGATATTTTATGGCTTGTAGTTTGTCAATCCAGAATGCCTCCTTTATAATTGATACATCTTTAAAATAATAATTTCAGTTTTTACTTTTGGTTTGTTGTCAGGCAAGCAAAAGAAGTTCAGGTTCAGTGTTCATTTTGGGTCTCGTATTAGATATTGTCTTAGCTTTTGTATTGAGATGAAAGTAATTTCTGGTCACACACGCTTGTTAGTCGTTAGTCTACTTTTAGTCAAATAAACTTTGAAGACTTTACAAATACTTACCAAAAATAAGTCCCTACAATTTACTGAATACATCCAGGCTGCCAGGCTAAATTTGGAGGAAAACTATAAAAAGTTATGATCAAAGAATTTCAATACAACAGCCCAGCTAAACATTGACTGAAAAAACATATGGCTACATGAAGCTAGGAAGCTGTAAGTTCAAATTTTATTGGCTGGACAGAAAATATTTCCCAAGGGACTATTTTCATCAAAAGTTAATTATCTTTCAGAAAGCATGGTGTATTGGACGTCTGAAAAGGCCCATCAAACTTGGGAAGTTCTCATTTAAAACTCTAGTTTTGTCAATACAATGTAAAAACTGAAAAAAAGAAGAAAAAAAAGGAAAGGTTGATTCTCAGAAATAAATGCCAAAAACTAAACTTTTCAACTACCTTTTCATCTGGTTCGTTGTCAAGCAACCAAAACAGCAGACCTGTGCAGTCTGGGCAACAATTTTATGAAATATGCTTCTGTTTTAGTCTAATTTAATTCATTCTAACCCTATGAAGTTATTTTCTACTTTACATCACCAAAAGCTCAGAAACATTTTAGTTCACTTGATAGTAGAAGTCCTTGAAATGTCTGCAACACTTTGGTCCAGTGCTCCAGAGGACATTTACAGGTAACAAAAAAACATGAAAATAATTTAAATCCTGTTTTAAATTATCATAAAATCCTGAATTACATTTTTAAGTCCTCAAACTAACAAAAAGCCAGGGGACTTAACTTTCATCTGAATGTATTAATTTTTCATGATCACAGATTTAATGATGTTGAATGAACTGGGCAGATTTTATTCCATCACACCGCTGGTTTCCTGATTCAAAGAATTTCTCCGTGCTTTCAAAGGCATGGACGTTACCAGAAGACAGTTTGCAGAGCCATTAGGTATGCTCAGAAAAAGAGTAAAAACATAAATTATAGTTGCAAAACTGAGCATTCATACTGAAAAATGGCAGGAAAAATGAATCAAAAGGAGGGGGTTAATACTTAGAGTCTCATGTTGTGCTTGTGTGAGGAAGCTGGTGGGCCCCGGATAATTTAAGGCTTCAAAATGGGCTGCAGTGTACTCACGTTTGGAAGAGACAAACTGTTTAGTCAAAACACTTAGTCCAGTCAAACGTACTTGATAAGCCAAATGAAATCACCTGCATTACTGTCATATTTGTGCTCTATCAATTTTACAAGAACTTGAGAATAAACTCATATAAATATGACATTCCTTTTACAGAGGACTGATAATTCCAGTTATGTATTTGTCAGTAGGCCAGTTCTTGTTTATACTCTTTAACAAATGAGTCTGCATGGGTACAATAAGGGACGGGAATCACAATACGATACGTGAAACATGGTCCAGGATAACGATATAATCATGATGCAGCGGATTAAAAAGTGAAGTGTATCCATACTTTGGATTTATAAGTGGCTGTGTACTTTTCTTCATGCTGACGTCGGACGTTTCAGCTTTTTAAACTTTCTCTTCCTCGGCTGGGAAATAAAACCATCAGGGACATACAGCGTGTTTACAGCTTCATATCTAATTTATTAAAACATCAATATTTGGCGGCAGCATATTGATCATTATATCGCGGGAGGAAGGACAACGATAACAGAATATCAAGTTTTTTGTCCCATCCCTAGATACAATTATCAGTGCTTTACTAGTACTTGTTGAAAAGATGTAACAAAGCACCTCTAACAGGAGTCATTTACCTCCTTTCTTAAGCTAGAAAAACTAGTTATTTCTCCTCTGAACAACTGGTATATGGAGCCTATTATTTATTTCTACAGACTGTTTATTATCACAGATTTGCTATTTGTTATTGTCATCAAGTAGTTAAGAAACGTTGTTGTCGTACTCTTCATCGATGAAATACTCACCATTCAGCTGAAACCAAAACTCTTCTCATGAATTAAATTAAAAAGTGGAGAAAGGAAAGTGTCAGGAAAGCCTGACAAAAGCAGACTTTGCCACCTCTTTTTATTGCCAAAAATCTGGTCTGTCATAATGTGCAAACCTGGCACTTCCTCCTCTCACCCCTGACACGGTGGCCATAGAAGTGCTGGTGGCTGGAGTTCATGATGATCAGACACATGAATACACACACATGTACAGCGTGTGTGGTTCCTGCACGGGGCAAACATGCAGAGGAGTGTCTGTGTGGGAACGTGACATTTTCCTCCCTGAGCCCCCGTGACACCCTTCTGCGAGTGGGTGTGGAGGAAGGGGGGGTTGATTATAAATCTGAGGCCCTGACACACACACAGTAGGCTCCCATAACTTCAGAGCCTCCACCTGGATGTTATTGCAGCCTGCGGCACTCTGCTCCACCTCTCTAATGAGCCCGCCTCAACTCAGTCAAAGTCATCTGATGACACTGATGTGGGAAGATTGATATTCACGCTTGACTCGCCGTCCTCTCCACTTGACTGCCGTGTTTACCTCCCCACACAATTAGTATCTGGAAAAGACAGACAGACAAAGAGAGAAGAGAAGGATGGAGTCAGACTTGGCGGTGTGTTTTCGTGCGACTACATTAGCCCCAATTGTTTATGAAGATGGGAGATGTCTTTCAGCGTGGCTTGAAGGTGGCTCTCTCTATAACAGGGCCATTACCAGCTCATTTAATCCCCATAATGCTTCTTTACCTCTCTGAATGTCACTCACTTGAAATAACAAAAGCGGGACTGGCTTAAGTAAAATGCATATTTCAACAGTTTTCATCCACATTTGCATCTAAGACGTGCTGCTGTTTGGCCTTTCTTGATGCACTTATGAATGAACTCAAACTCCCCAAGTGTGATGGAGCTCCTGCCCACACAGCTCAGTTTACATCTACCCCTCCATCTCTGTAAGCTAACTTTCATCTAAATTTTAGCAAATAAACAAATAAACACTCAAGAGAGGAGAATTGTCTGCCCACTCTGTGAATAAAAAAAGAAAATGGAGGGTGTTGGGGGCGCAGTGATTGGCATGAGCAGACTTTTAGCTGAGTGCGAGGAGGGAGAGAAAAGGCGCCAAACCAGCAGCCATGTCTTCAGACTGATTTAGCATTAATTGACATTCTCTCTAATCGGTGCATTCGCCATTTGAACACAGTGATGAAAACGGCTTATATGCTGCATACTGATTTCTGCCTGAGTGGGAGAAAGAATGGAGCTGAGCTCATAGAGCAGGTGGACACTCAGGTGCCTCAAGTTCGTGGACGAGGTCTTGGCAGAATGGGAGAAGGTTCTGGGAGGATACACAGCGCCCCCCTGAGGACAGCCGGAGAATGTCCTCAATTTACTAAGATAGAGACAGGGATTCCAGCTTTCTGCACTTCACTAACCCTCTCAGTTAAAGAGGAAAATAATGCAAATTCACTTCATAACAACAACTTGTGATTGAACGAGTATGGCTCTAGATGTCTGTATGTTCTCGATACCTGTTTCCAGCCAAAAATATAAGAACACACACAAAATAACTTAGAACATTTCATTCTCTTTACTATTAACACCTAACCCTCTCAGTTAAAGAGGAAATAATGCAAATTCACTTCATACCACTTTGGTAGCTAGGGGGGCTAAGTGCATGACACTCTTAATTATGAGAACTTAAAAATTCACAAAAGGAAAGTACACTCACTTAACATTTTATTAGTGAACGCCTAACTGGTACTAGTTTGGGGGTCCTCTTGCTTTAAACCTGCCTTCAATTTTCAGGGCATAGATTCAACATGGTTCTGAAACATTGCACTGAGATTTTGGGCCGGACATGGTGGCATAATGCAGTTGCAGCAGATTTATTGGCTGCACTTCCATGATGCCGTCTCCCACACCACCACATCCCAGAAGTGCTCTACTGAAATCTAGGAGCCCCCTGGACTACAGTGAACTCACTGGCATGTTCAAGAAAGCACTTTGAGATGATTGGAGCTGCCACACGGTGCATTATCCTGCTGATGCAGTTATAAGAAGACATCGTGGTCATAAAGGAATGGATATAATCATACTGAAAACCATGCTTTGGTACTAAGGGGCCCAAAGTGTGCCCAGAAAATGTCCCCCACACTTTAACACCTAAGCAGCCCGAACTGTTGATACAAGGCAGGATGGATCCATGCTGTCATGTTATTTATGACAAATTCTAACCTTACCATCTGAATGTTGAGACTTACATTGTTCCAGTCTTCTGTTGTAACATTTTGGTGAGCTGACGTAATTGTAGCCTCAGTTTTCTGTATTTAGCTGAGTGGGACCAAGTGTGCAGGTAACTTTTTCACTGCCTGCATGCCTTAGTTTATTAAGTTGTTGTCATGTGATTGACTGATTAGGAAACTGTATTTACAAGCAGTTAAACAGGTGAACCCTAACAAAGTGGCAGGACCGTTTGTATCAGGGGCTGCAGGTAGTGCTGGTGGTGCAGCAGGTGGTGCAAACTCCTAGGATGTACTGGGCTTTTTGTGTGGGGATAGCATGTTTTTCCAATGCATGTAAGGTATTTTTCTGGGCTCTGGGTTTACCACAGACAAAAACAACATGCTCCTTAGATTAATTGGTGACTCTAAATTGCACCAAGGTGTAAGCCTGTGTGAAAATAGTTTTCTGTCTCTCTATGTCAGCCCTATGATTCACTGGTGACCAGTCCAGGGTGTACCTGGCCCTTTTCCCAATGTCAGTGGGATTCCAATCCTTCTTTACCCTGAAATGGATGCATGGTACAAATAGTTAATAGACAAAATATATAAGATATATACCTTTCATTTATTGTGCAAACATGTTAACTTGTAAACTAAATGTAAATGTTGGCCATAGCTTGATTTAATAATCTAAACAAAGAATCCAAACACATTGAATTACTTTCTCAATACAATAAATAGTGTACTCCTCAGTTATCAAAGTTTTTCTTTACTTTAATTTCTTTTTAAATCATAGCTTAATGCATTTATTCAAATACATAAATTATGGGTTTCACAAAGACAATTGCAGCTATAATATAACTAACACTGAAAAAAAGAAATATATTTACAAAAAAAATTATCGATTACTTTCGCCAAAAAGGTGATGTTTTGCTGGCATTTGTCCATGTGTTTGTCTGTCAGTCTGGGAGCAAGATAACTTAAAAAAATTCCCATATAAAATGGATAAAATATTCAGGATATTTTGAACATTGCACAAGAAAGAAGTGATTCGATTTTGGTGGTGATCTGAATCTGTATATCCAGGACTTTTTCAAAGAATTCGTTAACTCTACATGTGGCCCTGGCCAGCCAGCTAACAAAGTGCATTTCACTATTACTAACATGAAACATGTCTTTCTTACTCTTCTACTTTAGCTATACTATTTTGTAAAATAGATGAAGCCAGGTTAAGTGTGTTCCTGCTCTCCACCAGCTGCAGGTTTTAATCAGTCAGCGCCTCGGTATCTCCTGAAAAGCAGTAAAAACTGTGGCTGGCATTGGAGAGGGAGACTGTTATGATCTCATTAATACAGCTCCTCAGGCTGTATACTCTTCCTCACTCTTAATCACACCTTAAATTAGGCATGAATTTCTCTTCCACGGCCAAATTAGGAGATTCGGAAAATCATCCATAGAGAAAACATCAGAGCTAACCAGAGAAGGCATTTCCTAAAGAAAATGTGAGTGAGAGCTGACAGGCTACAGCAGAAGCCGCTGCTTAAAGAGAGCACATTGATATTAGAAAAGCTCCATTTACTGCAGAAAAAGCAGGTGTGATTGCGCTCAGTTTAGATTACAGCTCAGGAACATGAAAAGACTCAATTTTTAGATCCCCTGGCACTACCCAGACTCAACTTCTAACGCTTAATTGACAAAGTGCTTGGTATACTCCATGAGCTAAGGCTTTTTTTACGGCTTTTATTTGAACATTTGAGCCATTAAGAGTAACTGAGTGTGGTGATATACATAGGAGAACACAGTGTTTAAGTAAAATGGAGGAAAATAAAGGTCTGTCTGCAGCTTTGACTAAAGAAGAAGAAAACTTTATAACCCTTTCGCCCCTCTGAACCTTTTGACCTAATGATGTCTTAATCAACAATAGCACTAACCTCTGACTTAAAGGGCTCCCTGAAAATATTTAACAGTTCTCCCAAATGTTTTGTAAAGCATACAAAACATATCCTCAAGTCTGAAAACAAGAGAATAAAAGACATGTTTATGCAGAGATATCTTAAAGTTCTGAGAAGATTCAACATGGGACCTCCGCAGGAGATTTACATTGCTTTTACATTGCTGGAGATATGAGGCTTGAGGTTTTGTTTTAGCTTCTTTTTCTTTGGAGCTATAACTGTGGCACTGAAAGAAGTTAATGCAGCTTTCCCTTGTTGAACACAACTGCTACAAGTTATTCTGGACTGCTCAAAAACTCTTTAAATAGTCTTTGTACAAACTTATATCTTACTTTTTCAGAGTATTGTTTTCATCTTAATGTTAATACTGGTCAAGAATGTCAATCAACTTCACTGTTAAAATGAGAAATGATAGAGAATTTAGTTTTTTGCATAAAAGCACCTGTGCTGTGCTTGTGGTTTGTGTTAAGGTTGGCTCCTGCTTCAGACAAATGTGTATCTGCTGACTTTGCATGTTTTAGTATAGTAAACAAGAAAAAAAAATGCACTGCTTTCTTTTAAAAGTCATAGTTTTCCAACAGTAAATCATTTTCAGGGAAAATGTGTTAAAAGGATTGTTGCAGTTTAGCCCTAATCTAAAACCCAGGAAGCAGTTTCATATTTAAAAAATACAACATAGAAAAATCTCTTTTTACTTGTGGTCTCATTTGTTTGTTTGTTTGTTTTTTGTTGTTTTTTTATCTTTGTTAGTTGTTTTTAATCATTTTCAAAACAGCCAAAAGCTGCTCACAGGATCTTTAACCCCCCCACAAACACATACATTAAACTACAACAGAGAAAGCCAGGACGCACTGACATGCACTCTGAAAGTGAATAACCAACATCTGCTCCATGGGCAACACAATTTCACATCCATGTAATCCATTCTCTGCACAAATTGTTTGGAAGTAATTTGATGACTTAAAAGTGGCAGAGAATAAATAATGATCCACAAAAATGAGGATGAGGAAAGGGGCGCTGTGCCAGGACGCACACAGATCGTAAATGAGCACATGCAGCGGGCTGTCCCAGTTCATAACCTCAGCCTCTCTGCTGCTTATATCATGGTGCTGGCAGTCTATAGGACACAATTTGCAATTTAAGTGGACAATCATCTGTTGAGTCGGCATGCAGCTTACAGTGCCATATGGCAATTTTTAGGTGGAATCAGTGTCTGCCTCAACTGACCATGTGGGGGGTACAGACCTTTAGTGCATGACATAAAGTGAATATGAATATGTCATGCATAAAACACAGTCTAAAATGCTAAACTTTGAACAAATAAAATGCTTTTTTTTATTTCTGCAAAGTTTCTGCTTAGCCAGGTACGCAGAATGTTCATCAGTCATTATGAAATCATGCAGCTCTACTCAAAAACGTAATCAGACAGTCATGAAATCATGCAGCTCTATGCAAAAACGTAATCAGACAATCATGAAATCACACAGCTCTATGCAAAAACGTAATCAGACAGTCATGAAATCATGCAGCTCTATGCAAAAACGTAATCAGACAATCATGAAATCACACAGCTCTATGCAAAAACGTAATCAGACAATCATGAAATCATGCAGCTCTATGCAAAAACGTAATCAGACAATCATGAAATCATGCAGCTCTATGCAAAAACATCATCAGACGATCATGAAATCATGCAGCTCTATGCAAAAACGTAATCAGACAATCATGAAATCATGCAGCTCTATGCAAAAACATCATCAGACGATCATGAAATCATGCAGCTCTTTGCTTGCAGGCATGTTGACACGGTCAAATTCGTCTTGCTTGGAGTTAAAACAGGGCCTCAAAGTGGGGAAGAATGGTGATTTGAGTGACTTTGCCCTGGCTGTTCCAATAGAACAGTCAAGCACAGCCCTCCCTGGAGTTTACATACAATGGTCCAAAAAAGAGACTATATCCAGTGTGCAGCAGTTCTCTGGGGGAAAATGTCTTGTTAATGACAGTGGTCAGGGGAGAATGGCTGGAGTGACTGAAGAGGATGAAAAGGCAGTAGAAACTCAAATAACCACATCATTTCTGAATACACAACATGTTAAATGTTGAGGCAGAAAGTCTGCAGCTGCAGAAGCAGACCTCACTGGTTACCACTGCTGTCAGCTAAGAACATTAAACTGGAGCAACAGACTCACAAAAAAGGACAATAGAAGGTTGGAAAAATGCTGCCTGGTCTGATGAGTCTCGGTTTCTGCAGGAGCTCTCAAACAGAATTAGTTGTAAATACATAAACATTAAAGTATGGATCCGTCCTGCCTTGGATCAGCAGTTCAGGCTGCTGTAATGGAGTGGGGGATATTTTCTTGGCACCCTTCGGCCCTCTTCTAACCACCTGAGGAGGGATTAATCACCACAGTCGATTATTGTTGCTGACCATTCCTTTATGATTACAGGTTAGCCGTCTTCAGATGGCATACGTCCAGCAGGACACTGTCACAGAGCTCAAATCACCTCAGACTGATTTCTAAAACAACATTTCTCCAGTAGTATACACAGTCACCAGATCTCAGTCCAATAGAGCTTTGGGATGTGGTTGAAGGGAAGATTTGCTTCATAAACATGCAGCCAGCAAAGTCTCTATCACCTGTATGATGCTAATCATGTCAATATGGAGCACTGAGGGATGTTTTAAGTGTGTTGCTGGATCACAGTCATGAGGAATTTAGCAGTTTACAGTACTAGCAAAGTGTACCTAATCAAGTGGCCGCTGAATGTATTTACTTTAAGACATTTCAAATAAAAAAAACAACACAGTTAATTGTATTTGCATCTTTTATTTTTGTTTTACTACAAAAAATCCCAGCAATATTTTGTATGACCTGATTAAAAAAAACACTACAGTAAAGTACAAAAAGAAATATACCAAATCTACCCAATGCTACCCAGAGAAAAAAAACAGGTGCTGTATAAAATGAAATGCTCTGAAGTCTAATACTACCAAAAAAGTTAGAAAAGGTTACTTAAAAAAGGCAAGTATCCACGACAAAATGTGCCACTTTACCACAATCAGTTTGCAAAAGTCTGTCCTTGAATATAAAGTAATGCAGGTACTTTACAATAAGTTAACGCAGGCACACCTCCAAAGGACTACAGCAAAACCAAGTAACAGTCAAAATGTTTCAGTAAAAAATACACTTTAGTTTTTTTTCTTTTCTTGTTTTCAAAAATTACACAAATCACACAGGGAATCGAAATCAGAGAAAACCTGCTGGGTAGCAACTTTTTGGTTTCTTGAGAACAGTTTTTGTTCAGTCCACAAACATCAGCCTGTGCCAGCTTCAGGAACATAGATACTGTAATACCATGGAATCAAACCATATAAATATATATGAAAAAAGATATCAAAACACTTTTAATACAAAATGGAGAAATGCCAAATGGAAGCTTATGATTCAATAACTTAAATGATGGAAAAGGAAGCAGTTTCACCCTTTCCATGACATGACACTTCAGCCCTAACCTCTAGAATACTAAGACTTTTGCACTTTTTTACCCTTCTTGGTCTAACAGAACTGTCAAAACAGCACTTATTCCTTGTACTAAGAATGCGTCATGTATAAATACTAAAAAGCAAAAAATCTGCACAGTACCCCTTCATGTGAGAACTAAAAAATAAGTTAGTGTCAGGCAACTGTACAGATTTATTTACAGCTTAAATACAAATATGCTTTTTTCACTTCAAATGGAGAGGACCAATAAAAATGACATTGATATTAACACAGGCTTTGGCTACAGTGGATTCAGGATAACTAAAAAAGCATGGCCTTGTCTGTTTCCACTAAATTACCAGCTACCACGTGCTTCTTTAATAACCTTACACAGAAATGATGATTGACTTCTTATCAAAATAACAGACCAAGGGGGGAAACAGACCAAATAACGGAAAACAACTGCTAGCATGTTTTTGTCCTAAAATGATAAAGGAAAACAAACTGGATTTCTGAGGGGAGTGTGGATAGAAAGAGCAGTCTCTTAGCACAGTTACAAGCCCGGAAATGGAGAGAAGAATTAGACACATTCATTTGAGCAGCAGCCGCACCCCCTCGGCACAGGGTAGGAGTGTGTGCGAGCAGGAATGGATGAGGAGGAGACACCACCTGTTACAGCAGGTGTCCAGTAAACATTTGAGTCTCCTGCAGAGACGAAGAGAGAGGAGGAGGAGGAGGATATTTGGTAGAGGAGAGGTACAGTGCATGTGTGTGAGGGGGGGAGTATCAGTCCATGTCGCTGAGGTCGCTGACTGGCTCGTCCTGCACGATGCTCAGGTGGTTCATGGCCCGGCTAAAGGCGATCTGGACAGCCTTACGGATGCTGGACGTGCGTCCTTCCATCATTTTGATTTTGTCGATGGTCTTGTCGATTCCCAGAGGAACCATCTTGGATCTAGGAAGCCACTGCCTGAAGGGGAAAAGTCAGAAAAGAAGCTTTGACTGTTCATTAATCTCTAAAAGCACTGCTGCTCTGGGACGTGTTATTGTTAACTGTTTCAAAACCATTTATCATGTAAAAATGTTTGACTTAATGTAAATGATTAGAAAAATTCTACAAACGAATACTTCGACAGTACATTAATAAACTATGAACTCACACCTTTGTCCTGCGTTAACGTGGGATGCTGCTTGGTTACTGGTTACAACAGCCAGACTTTTTGTGAGTTAAGACTTTCTTTGTGAGAACCTCTAATCAATGCTGCATAATTATGATTTTATTTTAAGATGGAACAACAGAAAGAGGTAATTTATTTTCAGACAAACAAAAAACAAACTTTAAAACAAGCATCTGGTCAATAAAAAAAACTGAAAAAGTGAAAAATCTGAACAATTTAAGATTACTGATAATATAATGTGTCTTATATTAATAAAAAAGGAACATTTCCCGGGATAAGGGATGTAAATTAGAGAGAAAAGTGGTCTATTACCTCTTCTGATGAATTCAAATTTAAAGACAAGTCATGGGATTCAATAACTTTTACATTTCCATTTCTGACTTGGACTTTTATGAATGAATTACCAACTTTTACTCACTTTAAAGACTCCTCACACACAAAGTAAAAGCATTACTGAAAGACTGTCATTGTTTGACAGCTGTTGAACGTCTTTTTTAATGTGTTAATGTTTTTTTTATTTACGAATCATTGCTACGAAACAGGGGCCTCGAAGTGACTTGACTTTAAGTTATTACGGGCATCTATTAAAAGTTTTTTGGTTATCAGTAAATACTAACAACCAAAAATATGTGGAAGAAACTTGATGCTGCTTGATAAATGACAACATAAACAAATTATGTTGTGAATCTGTTTGTTTATCAAAGATGGCCCCATTCTTGTTTATAGTTTTAGCCAGACAAGCAGCATTTTGACAAAAGATATCTGTATTCTGCAGGTATTTTCACAAGGACATTGAAAAATCAGGTGGCAAAAGGAAAAGAAACTCTAAACTAAAAATACTGCCAGGAGTTAATGCAAAAAACTATAAAATAACATTTCTAAAAAGACTATACTAATTGTACTTGTGTACTGGTGTATTGCTTTATTATCATTTGCTTGTCTGCTTATTTAGTCCATTTTGTTTTATTTAGGTTAGATCCATCTCTACTCCAGCCACATCTAAAAGTCAGTTTTCAGTGTGACACAAAGGCTGCAGTGCAGTCATCACTACTAAAGACTAAAAACACTCTCCCAGCGAGGAGAGTCTAGGTGATTTTTAGAGCCTCTTGAGCCCAGAGCAGTTTGTTGTCATGCCTACACAGGAGAATAATGACCGGCTGACAGACAGGCTGACAGCTTTACCCTGGTGGGGACCTGCAGCAGCTTAAAAAATCTCACACAGATCACTGCGGAGCACTCACCAGCTGCGCTTGTTGTCGAAGAAGAGGACGAGGTAGAGTTTCTCTTCGGCTTTGTACTGCATCTGCTCGCCAATGCGGAGCACGTCCATGGGGGGTATAGGGATGGACACCCCGTTGTGCTGGCAGCCCATGCGCGGCATGTGGGGGTCGATGATCTACACACAGCAGGGGGGGCACCAGAGGGAGTTAGACACATGCTCATGAATGTAAAGGCATGGTAAACATCCATCCAACCTGCATAATAATTCAAGCACACCATAAAGATGTCTATTATGTACACACACACACACACACACATACAGAGGCATGCACACCAGCAGCCAGTGGAAAAAAGATTCTTTCCTCATTTGTCCTTTCATGCTAAGGTCATACTGAGGTGGAAAACAGTGAAAGACTGCCACCTAGAGTGCACACAGGGTATTTTAAACTATGTCATCTGTCTTTTCCCCCAAGCTGCCCACTGAACAGCTGCAGTAAAGCTGTAGCTGCAATATGTAGCAATAGAGAAACATGACCAGGTTGAAATGTGTCCCACAGTAAAGAGAAGACAAGAGAGGTTCAAAGAAAAAAGACTTCATCATGGCTGTCATGCTTTCTCTCCAACAAACACTCACCAAGGCAGGGTAGGAGGGGTATCCACTACACTTGGCCCAAACTAGCTTTAGCGGTTCCAATGCAACTGTTGCAGCACTAGCGGGCATCCAAATATTGCTGTTGCCAACCTCTATGGAAGCAGGAACAACACCAAACATGTTATGAGAGGGTTTAAACACAGGCACAAACACATGTCCAGAGCCCAGCTGAGAGTACGGGAGCACACTGCAGATCAGGGAGGAGATTCACTTTTTTATCCTCAGAGCCAGGAGTCAGTGACAGATATTAAAATTTATCTGCCACTTTACGACTTCTAAAAGCCAAATATGAAATTTTAGAGGAGAGAGGGGTCCCAGGATGCTGACTGGTTACACTCCATGATGGCAGGCTGAGAATAAAGGCTCATCGATCGGAGCCAAAAGTCTCAAGTTGTTGGCTGTTTCCTTCTAACCTTGACGATTATGTGTGTGAATACAGAGCGCCTGCAAGGTCTATTCGTTTAAACGTCAGAGACCAAATTCAATAATTAAGATGGACTACACAAAAGGTCAATTTTCTAGTTCAAGCAGAAGTTTAAAATGTTGAAACATGTTTAAATATATATATTGTAAAAGGCCCTACAGACACGATGAGTGATACATGAGTACTTATTGTAATGCATTACTAACAACATACACTGATCAGGTGACAAGGCTGAGATGAAGTACGGTCGACAAACTTATCAGCTCTTCTGTCAGCCTCTGCATTTGTTAGTGGGTTTTTTAAATTCTGAATTAATGTCAAGTATCAAAACCTGTTTCTAACCCTTTAAACTCTCTTTGGTTCCATAACAGAAACACAGGCTCTTTATCTCCTCACCTGTACAACACATTATGACAAGTCTCTGCTTTTTACCATACATACATTATTCAAAAGTACTGCACAAAGACCTTCAGTAAAAATGCTGTCAAAAGATCAGTTAAGTTGTTTATTGAAATCAAGTTCCAAAATGCAAAGTGAGCACAAAATAAAAAAATCTGAATAAAATCAGCCTTTGGTGTGCCGACCCTTTACCTCCATCATTTATGTAGACTGAACCAGGAGCAGCTGAGGCTTAAAGGATGAGAGACAGCCAAACTCTGCTACAAAGGAAAGGCTGTGGGAGATGGTTTGACTTACTGGTCATTAACAATGGGCACAGAACAAGTCTCAAGGTAATACTAAGCTCTCTCGGGGAAGATATTAGAACAGAAGCTCTTGAGATGTGCTGTTACGGCTCTTTAACGAAATACAAGGAAAGCAGCAGAACCAAACTGAAGACACATCATGCTAACTTCCCCTCAAAACTAGATGTCCTGCAGTGCCACTGACTCGAAGCTTAAAGTCGGTGTCATAAAGAGCTAATTTACCATAAAAACAAAAAGAAGTCATGGAGGTGATGGCATGGCCCTCATGAGGCCTCATCTCTGGGATTACATGAAGACACAGACGAATCGGAGCCAGAAAACCACACGTGTTTGGCGGTTAAGGTGTTCAGAACAGCGTACCTGCAGAGTTTCTTTAAAAACTGAGAGCAGGTGTGGATGTTTGAAGGCAAAGGGTGGTCACACCAAATATTGACTTCAATGATATTTCTCTTCATTCATTCAATCTTAATTTATTAATGAATAAAAATAGGCCTGCCTAAACTTTTGCACAGTACTGTTCATGTCTGAATTTCAACTCTTCAAATGAATGTGTCATGTTAGCTTAAGGTGCAGCTACAGCAGTGTAACAAAACCAGTCAGTTAAATCGTATGAACTCTCTCACTTCTTTAAGCCTCTAAAGTACTTGCCATAGCTCCTCCTGCTCCTCATTTAATTAAAGCAAAGTGAGGGTACCCTCTGTTTACAATATCTGACCAAACCCATGGACAAAACAAGTGAAACACGGCATGAATTCAATTCTTCAAGTCAATTTTGCTTATCTTGTTTTGATGATCAAGGGACTCTTAAAATGAGGTTAGACATGAACTAATTTTCTTGATATTTCTTCAAAAGAATCGGTTGTCTTGTCTCTCACACATGCATGGAGAAGTTTGACACACATGCTGTCAACTTACCAGCAGCAATTCTTGCAGCTTTTGCAAAATTCCCAGTTTCAATGCAGGCGATTAATTCACTTTTATCATCCACAGTGTTTCTCCGAACTAAGGCAGGTTTCCCCTTCCCACATTTTGGAAGACTTAGGATGGTGCTAAAAATAAACACAAAACATCCCGCAGTGAACGGAGGAGCAAAACATTCAGCACCGAGCTTTGAAATACAGGCTGACTGAGAGACGCAGCCGCTGTCATCCTGGACTGGACCTGGAGGATTACCTGGTGCTTCCTTGCAGACTGCTACATGATGAGATGGAGGATTCAGAGGCACAGCGTCTCCGTGGCTCCACAGGTCTACTCCCTCGATTGGACTGTTCGACCTCTTTCTCCTCTTCCATCTCCAGAAAACCGCTGGACAAGCCTGAGAGGAAACATGGGAAGTTAAAACACTCACATCTTCATTCATGAAATAAAAGTACATTACTAATACTGAAACCCTAATATTTATCCACAACACTATCGCAGGGCGTTTCTCTGCAGTGACAAGCTTGTGTTAGTGTGGGGCTTAAACTGACACTTTAATCAACAGAACCATCAGATACTTTCATTTATTCACAGACCTTAAGACAAGCTCTAAAATACTGTGAGTAAAGAAACGCTTAAAGTAAGAATGTTAGAATAAAGTAAAGAATGAAGAAGTTTTTATCCACCCCACATAAAAAGAATTGAGTATTATATGACTACCTGTATTCTTTTCTACTCCTCCAGTGTTAATTCTGTTATAAATATATGAATGAAAATATGTCTATAACTTTCATCCATTACAAAAGGAAGACTTTATCACTAGAATAACTAGTTAAAAAAATAACTTGGATAAAAGGTCTTTCAAACCTCTGAAAACTAGTATAGCCACATGTCATCTTAGACAAGGTGACACTCAAACACTGGGAGAGGGCTGTCTGACAACCAGCAGTCCTGACTTTGTTATCAATAAGGACTTGTCTGAGTTTCAATAAGCATATTAACATCAATGAAAACCAATCTATGGACAAAATTCTTAGAAAAGTTTGAGTTCTTCATCAAAGTTGGCCTGAAACTTCACTGGATAATTGTTTTAATTAGAATATTGATTTTGCTTTCAAATAAGTGATTTACAATTTGAATAATTCTGCTATTTGTCTAAATCAAGTTTAAAAAGAAAATATTGTATTTCAAAGTAATGAAAACAATTTAATGGATTTCATACTGACTAAAAGTATTTGAATTTCCTGCAACTTGAGTGAGACTACAACCCTTTAATTCCCACATGGAGAAAATAGCTATAAAAACATTTTTGCTTGCTTTTTTTGTCCCCTTGTGGAACTAATGGAAACAATAAATGATTTCATTTGTTTGTTTGTTTGTTTTACCAAATCAAATATCATATCACTGACCTCAACCAAACAACTGAGCTGGGAGTTCACAGGAAATGTAGTAACAACGAAGGGATATTTTAAAGTCTACTTATTAACTAGGACAACAAATGCTTTTTCCTTTAAAACAGTTTTTTACAACCTATGATCCCATCATTACACACACTTTCCAATTACTCACTTTTTCTGGGATGTATCTTTTTTTTCTTCTAATCATCAATATGATGGAATGATATTGAATGCTTCATAGTAAAAATAAAGAATTTAACTTTTATTACTTTGTATTCCTCCTATTGGAATTATGTTTTACCAATAACCCTTAGCTAAACTGAAAGAGCACCTTTTTTTTTTTTACACTTTTACGACTTGTTTTTTGTTGTGTATTGTTTTGTTGTTGTGTTTTAGGGGCCCGGCCCTGAACTTTGATCGGGGTCATGGTTAAGACCAAGCCACTCTGATGGCAAAGTTATCCTCAGAAGTCAACGTGTGTTTCTATTTTTAATGGTTCAGCTTTTAAGGCTTTTCAATGATTGTCAGATTTTGATGTTACAATTTTCTTTTCCAGACAGCTGAAGTCAAACACGATGCTGCTCCACTGTACAAACCCTTCCCCCGTGTATGAACGTGGAAACAGCTAGAAGAGCGAGAACAGAGAGAAAAGCAGAGATAAGGAGAGAAACTGGTGATGCCAGTCTGCTTTAGAATCAGAGACGAAGACAGAAAAAAGAGATTTATCTAACCGAGAATGGAGAGAGCTCCAGATGTCCACTTTACCCTGTGCTACGGCCACTGCAAATACTTCAGTGATGTTGTATTCATAAACACGTTATTGTCAAACATAAATATGGGACAAGGTAGACATCTTTTCAGCAATCATATTCATTCTGATCACCGAAAATAACAATAATAATGGATGTAACAGAATCCTTACTAAACCATAAAATCCAAATGTTTACATTATTTGGTTTAAATCTTTGACTGACACAGATCAGCTGAGGACATGTTTCAGTTCAATCATTTCATACCATCAAGCAGGTTTTCTGCTCAGATGTTAATTCATGACAGAATGAGCTGAAGTTTAAGTTTCACAATAATCACTGAAAGTGTGTGTGAGGAAAGTAAGGAGGGCAGAGGGCAGGAAAGCTGCTTCATTTTGTTTTTATACAGAGAGGACTTTTAGGAGATTGATCAATTTAAAGAAAATTAAGACAATAAGTTTTTAAAAAGAGAGAAAAACTTAATATTAACTTTCATTTTTTCATATACTTTCAGTATATCTTTTTCAGACGCTTAATTTTAAGTTTTAAACAGTGAAAAAAAACATTTTCTTAATGTTAATAATGTTCTCATTTAAATATCATTTAGTTATTTAATTACCCCCAGTTCATAGTTTTATGGATGTTTTGTTATTGTGATACTTGCTTTGACAGAGACCTGGATATAAAGGCAGGCCTGCAACTGAAAGCCTCTATCATATAAAGGTCAAATACTCTCTGCAATTGTCATGTCTATATTTGAGGATTTAAGCTGATGTCTGTGGTACTATGACATGTCCAGTGTTTCATATTTCTTTGGAAGTTTTGCTGAACTGAACCCACATTTAAAATGTGATTTTATGTTACTGATTTCCTGGTTGGACAGAAACTTTGAAGTCATACAGTCTCTAAAAACAGACAAATGAGTTTCTTTCCAGCATTATCTGCCACAGCTGAGTAAAAGAGGGGACCTTATTAGGTTTATACCAGTTCAAAACAGAAATCAGAACATTATGATGACTCCAGGAGTGGGCTGGGCTGGGAGTTTAGGGGCCGGGGGGTAAAAATGATTTAAATGTGACTGAAACTAAGACTAAATCTAAAATAGCTGCAACAATGAACTCTGCTTTCCTCACCAGTGTCAAGTCGTTTCACTGGGGACTCTCCTTCTTCTCCACACTTCACGTTTTCTGCCCCCTCCTCGCAGTCCCTGCTGCCGCTGCGCTTCCTTTTCTTGCTGTGAAGAAGCGTCTCTAACCGCGGTATGACCACTGACAGGAAGGATTTGGAGCCAAGCTGTGCGCTCTCCTCATCCTCCGCCTCCTTGCCCTCTTTTGCAGTGACTCCCTCAGCCCCGTTGTCTCCAGCTCCCCCAGACTTGTGAGGACTGGAGGGCTTTGATTTGCAGAACAGCACAGCGGTTCGGCGGTTTACTGTGCCCGTGGGCTCAGCGAGAGTCGACGTGGCCACCACGCTCACGTCTCCGTCCAACAGGGAGTCCTGGAGGCTGTCGTGGGAGAAGCCGTTGAGGCAGGGAGCAGAAGAAAGAAGGTCGGGGAGCTCTCCGTCATATCTGGCACGCTTGCAGAGAGTCTTGTCTTCACAGTCTGGGGTGGCGTCAATTGGTTTGAGGGTGGGGGGCTCGGGGTCTGCCTCTGAGTGGATGAGGGGAGGAATCGAGTCTGAGAGCTCCAGTTTAGGAGGAAGAGACTTGTCGACTGTGAAGGAAGAGAAGACAAAAAGATGTTCAAACATGAATAATAACGTGATTTTGTCTTGTATGTTCTTACAGCTGAGCTCAGGGTGTAGCTGTATACATGAAGCCTAATGCTGTATCACATCACTGGAGTCATTCAGGTTCCTTCACACATTTCCTGAAAAGCAGAAACAATTCACTGTCAGACTGATGATTCATGTGACTGTGAAGGTGGTACAGCTGTTGGTGCCAGATAGGCTGATCTGACAATTTCAGAAACAGCTGTTCCACCAGAGTTTCCACACAACCATCTCCAGCTTTCGTAGAAAATGATCAGAAAGAGAGTAAATATCCAGTGAGTGGATGTTTTCTTTCTCTAGGTGAAAACGCCATCTTGATGCCAGAGGTCAAATAAACATAAATACAAGGTCACACAAGGTTAAACTTTTCGACTCACTGGCCAAGAACTAAAAAATATTTTAGTGTCACATTTCAGTGTACTGACTGATAATTGAGTTCTTCACAGGTCTGATCATTTCATCAGGTCAAAAAATGTAGAAATTTCTAATAAATATTTATTTACTTGCATTTGATTTTTAGGGAGTCTTATGTAGTGGCCAGGTCAGTTCATCAACATTAAAGATCACAAAACAAAAACAAGAAAACTATAAAGTTGATTTATTTTACAAAAACAGGGATTTCTCTTAGCATGGCTTTGACAGTGTCAAACATGTTACAGTAATTCAATTCAAAGAGCTTTAATAGCATGAAGGTCTTAGGGTAATAATGACAAACCAAAAATGAATTAATCTAAATTAAATGGGGGGAAATGTTGATTAAAATGAAATAAATTAGTGGTATTATGATAGAAAAGATTAATACAAAAATAAAGACTAAAAAAAGGCTTGCACTTTGTAGCAGCGGGATGGGAAACTTGCGTTACTGGGGAGGGCCATATTGATGTTCGTTACTGAGATTAACTTAAGGAACAAATAAAGCTTTTTATCAAATTTAGGAAACCAATATAATGTATTAAAAACATAAAACATGAATTCTGGAATAAACCCAAAGAAATCCCATTCCTGACCAATCATTAAAATTGCAAACAGCGAACGTACGATATAGGCCCTCAAATTGGTTTTCGATGCATTTCCGGTGCAGTCCATTAGATTTCATAATTCTTATTTATGTATCTTTATATCTCTTTTATAACACATTTCATATCCCAGAGGGGCTACAGACATAGCAGTCTAATTAGTTGTTTAGTGAAGTGTAATTCTTTTGATTATGGTTCTGATATGTCTAAGCATAAATGAAGTAATGAAGTCATTTACATCCACTCAAGAAAAAACTGTATAAACAAAAGAAAGAAGTGGAGCCCCGTCAAAGACAACAAGACTGACCTTCAGTGTAACACTATTACCTGCTGCAGCAAACACACTTTGTCCTGGTGCCTGTAGAAATGCTGACACTTCAAATTCTCATGCAGCTTTTGGTTTTATCATAAAAGTAAAACAAGGTGCTGTTTAGCATAACACTGAGACGCTTATATAAATAAAGAATGAGAGCAAATTACGTGCTCCTTTCTTTCTTTTCCCCCTGCGAGCTCATTATAACACTATCTATTCAGGGATCAGTTCCACAGAGAAAGGCAGATTTACCAATAAGTGCATTTTTCCTGCCTCTGGAGCAAAAAGCCTCACATCTGTATAATCTAAAGTTGTTCCCGCCTGCGTCTCTGATTCAAAGCTAGGAGTTCACAGGGGGGTTTTGTGTGTCAGCAAGCTCTTTGTACACATTTTGGTTTCAAACTTTGTTTTACAGAGACTGTGAGAAAAACTGAGCCGCTCTGATTTTTATGCTGATATGCTATTTTTTTAAGAAGTCCTTTTAATAACCTGTGAATCATACTGAAAGCAAAAATAAAGTTGCCCCTTCAGCAAAGTTGTAATTCTTTCTTTGTCAAAAACATACTTTACTGTGCCAATCAACAGTCTTACAAGATCAGACGATATTGCCCCAAGAAATCCTATTTGAATACAAATGTTTTATTAGTAAATCATGTATATCAATTGGTATGGGATGTCTTTATTCTGGATTTTTTATCCAATATCAGGAGCAGCTGTAAAGATTTCTCAGCTTCATTATTTCCTAAATAGCAGATAACACACTCCTGATGTGAAATAGAGAATTGATTAATTTTCACATCATTTGGTTCTCTTACAATAGCTGACAATAGTCTGGTACGTAGGAATCATTTAGAGACCAGGCATTAAGCTACTGTCTAAGCAGCAGGTTATATTCCTTTGTGTTATCTCTTCCATTGTCATGTTGGCTATATCCAGTTTTACAGCTCACTCTACACTGCAAATCAGAAACTGTGAAGCTTATTGTAACGTTGGATGGCTCAAAACATCCTTTATGTCAATCAGAATAATACCTGGGGATGTTCTTTTTAACACAAAATACACTTTTTCAAACCAGATTAATAGTGTATGGTGATAAGGTAGACTGTGGCAGAAACATCATGGTACATACAAGAGGACTGCAACCACAACTTTCCTGATTCTTTTTCATACCAATATCTTAGACTATTTGACAAGTTTTGGGCAGGTAAAATAAATGATGGTACTTTCCCTCTTTAAATATTAAAGCCCTGAAAAATGAAGGAATAAAGCCCATGCCTCCTAATAAAATGCACAGAATATATCTATTTTTTGTTATTTATTTATCAACTCAAAAAAGAGGGGAGTTATAATTAAAGACAATACCAACAGCACACTATAATGTTGTTAATCTGTGTGAACTAGCAAATAGTGTTTTACACTGAGGAAATAAATACATATAAAATAAATGTCTATGGATGCATCTGTGTATAAGCATAGAACCGCAGTGGAAAGGATGTGCACCAAAGATCATTACAACGATTTGCTGATCAATATGTTTTTTAATTCTTGACACCCTTACCCCCAAATCCCACATAACGCAAAAGCGCCGTGCCGCGGTCTTGCTCCGACCTGCAAACCCCACTGGACGCGCCGTGCTGAGCATCGCCGCGGCGCACAGCCCTGTAGGGAGGGGGGCTGATCCCCGGAGAGTCACAAGCTCTTGTTCGAATAGCGATGTCACACGTCAATAAAACATGTTATAAACTGAGAAAAGAAGTAAACAACACCTCACTTCACTTCTCTAAGGTCCCTTTGCTGGTCCCAACCACACAGCTTTGTGATTTATTTCACTTCTATCTGCCAATATCCTTGTAGAAAGGATGTTTGGTGTCATATATACAATGTTATATATTTCTGTACCTCTACGATTCACTTGGTGTCGTGTTGCCTCTGGGACCCTCTGACCGACTGTTGACCTGATGTTTGTGCCTCCGGTTGTGAAGTAATGACAAACTATTGAGGAAATTTATGTTTGAGAGTCCGTGCATTGTGTTTGATTTTGTAGGTTCCGGATACTCCACACGGTAACTTTCTGTCTGGTGCTTTCTCAACGACGGTGAATTTACGAGGTTTTGAAGCGGCCGCGCAGAAAATAGACCTGAAGCGAATCTCCAGCGCCGTGGTGCGCCGGCGCTTCAGAGACGCGGCGCTGGAGTGGGCAGTGGAATTTGTCTGATAGACTAGAGTGGGTTCCAAGTGCTCCGCAGTACGATTCAAGAGCACGGTGCGGCGCTTTCGCGTTATGTGGAATTTGGGGGTTATATCCTACCACATCCCTACATTTTGGACCATGCTAGGTGTCACACAAGACATCTTTGAAGAAACTGACAGTATGTTTAAATGCAAAAGTAAAAGTAAACCACTGCAACAAACAGTGACATAGTCTCCTCGTTCGAGTTTATGAGGACCAGGGACGAATCCGCCTCTGCAACAGCAGGGGGCGATATGCCCTCTTTTAGCTGGTGACTATTAATCCTTCCTCCTATCGTCCTTGTTAAGCAAGCTATTAAAGTCATTGTTGAATAGTGATATGGACAAACTTAACAGCTCTGTAGACCTGTCCACACAAAGGTGCCATCTTTTTAAGTAATTATGTTATGCAAAGG
The DNA here is from genome assembly GCA_037902135.1 of Cetoscarus ocellatus. Taxonomy (NCBI): domain Eukaryota; kingdom Metazoa; phylum Chordata; class Actinopteri; order Labriformes; family Labridae; genus Cetoscarus; species Cetoscarus ocellatus. The sequence goes on along the minus strand of JBAMNC010000936.1, from coordinate 902,232 downwards.
GGGGGGGGACGTCAATGTGAATTCTGCTTTGCTAACAGTTAATGCTCGTCCAGCTGGTACCCGAGGATCATGCTCAGAACTCTTGAGCATTTTGTGTCCAACATCCCTAACTCTATGATTAAAGCCAACTTTGAGAAATTTGACTTAGGACTTAAGACAACATCAGACAATAATACATGCTGTAATAACAAAGGAAATATAATTAACATAAGCAAAATAAAAAGGACATAAGGAAATATCCTCAACCCCTATTGTCCCTGGTAATAAGTTTTGGGCAGCCACTAGCTACTAGTTATATATTACTGTAATAATGTAACTGTTTTTAATAACTAGTACTGTACAAAAAACAATGTTACGGGTACTTTAGCAATTTAATTGCCTTTTACAGAGTTATGAGTTAAGAAAAACTTTTAACAATTTTTAAAAAATACTGGAGATCAACTGATCCTTTTCAGTCTAGACCCCCAGTTAGAAAGATTCTAGATTGAGCTTTTACAGGTTTTAGCAGCATACTCTTAAAATGGAAATAAAGCAATAGTTCATTTTGTTCCTTTAAAGACATCATGAATATTTCCACCCTTCTTTCCAGCTCTACAGGTTAAAATGTAGCTTTTCATGATTGTTTAACAGGTTAACACACTTATTTTTGTGTGTATTTTTGATACTGTTGTCTATGATGTTTCTAATATAGATATATACACAACATTTGCCTTCTCTATTGTGCTCTAAAGCCACAGAACTAGACTTCCCTTTGTGTTTTAGACATCAAGTTTAGAGTCTTTAAAGAGTTAGATTAGACAGGAAGATTCATCTTCTGAAATGGCTTCCAAAGAGCCAAACTTACCCTCATCATCAGGAAAATGTCCGTTGGCCTTGGGTCTCTCCTCTGTCCTTGGCTCTGGGCAGGAGGAAGCCTGTGAAGATGCTGATGTGGAAGAAGTTGAGGTGGATAACCGGTGGTGATGTGAGGGATGGACTCTCTTAAGGCTGATTTCATTGCGCACATCGTTAATGGTCTTCTTGAGCAGCTTTAGGCGCTTGCTGCGGGAGGGGCTGGACTTCATGGCATAAGTTAAGTCAAACTTCTCCAGGAGCTGCTGCAGCTGCTTGTCCAGAGGCAGATGTTCCCGATTGGCTGGCTTTAGTAGGCGATCCACTGAGAAATTTGAACAAGCAAAGCAAAAGGGAGATTAAAACCCAGATTTTCTTCACACATCAATATTCAATATGACAGTAATGATCAAAACATGTCACAGTTGTAGCTTATGCTGCTGCCATTACCATCCTCCCAAGAAAACGACGACGTTTCTTTGATTTCAGGAGCTTCTGGCAGATGCATGCCGTTCTCAGTATCAAAACCGATTTTTTCCACATCTTTCTGAGCTTTTCTGAGCAGAACACCACACTGGTCTCGGAGGCGGACAGCAGCCCGGTAAAAATAAGTGTCTTTGGAGTTATATTTCATACAGTTGTCAACAATGAGGTTGAAGTCACTCTCAAACTGCTCCAAGTTGTTGTAGCCCTGTGCATCAATACGCTGTCGCATGGTGGAGAAGTCCATTGGGTGCTTGATGTGGTCGAGGTAGTCAGGCACCTAAAAATCACATGGAATAGAGAATTAGGGCTGCTGAATTTAAATAGTGACACAACTTTAGCTCTCCTAAGAACATGATTGACAGTTATTTTTTAATGAATAAATACATGCTCTGATCACTTCCTGTGGTCATCTCTTAAAAGTGTTTAAAAGCAGTTATTGACCTTATTGATCTATCATGTTCTCTGCACATATCCTCTTATATAAATATTTGCTTGTATCGAACTTTCAAGAACTAAAAGTTATTTTCCCCTCATGCACAAATGGATGCAAACTAACCAGCCTGAACCACTCTGCCTTAGCACTGGGCCTTATGATACCAAGTACTAATCAGCTGGTATTTCATCCTTCTCTTTTCAAAATAGCAGTTTATACAATATCCAAATTCAGCCCCTGTTATAAGATAAATGGTAAATGGACTTGAGCTTATAATTCTCAGTGTCACTAACACATTCACGCTCTTTTGTGCCCATTTACACGCCACTGACGCAGCAGTGGGAGCAATTTGGGGATAAGCGTCTTTTTTAAAATAAACTATGACTTTTTTTTTTATATACCGCTGTCCCCCTGGCCTCACATGTGGGTGCGTCCTCGGGCAAAACAATCAACCCTAAACTGCTCCCACTGCAGCCCCAGTGGTGTGTAAATGAGTATGAAAGAGTGTGAGAGTATTAGCTGATAATGAAAGGCAACTGGAACACAAATGTTACCATCAGTGAGTGAACATGAGAGAGGATGACCAGAAAAGCCTGATGCAAGCTCAATTTCAGTTATGGTCATCATTTTGGCCAAAGTTACACAAACCTTAAGAGAATGAATTGAACAGATTCCTGATCTACAGTCAGAACTCCTGACTGTACTGCAGACTAAGGACCTTCCTCAAACCCCATTATCCCTCTCTCCTTGCACATTTTCAGCCTGGTTGCGGACTTATACGGAGGGTACACCAAACTGAGCCATTAAAGGCATCCACATTTCAGAGTGTGGGGGTGTTCAAACCTCAAACAGAAAATCTAAAATGATGTTTACCCACAATACAGCTGTAACAGCACCTTCTTTTCATAATGAAAAACGATACGTTTCGACAGCTTTAAAGAAGACATACTGTAATACCATCAGTTACTATGTTAAGATATAGTATCACAGAGATGTAAGCATCAGGGAGCTAACAGCTTAGTGTTGAAATGCCCATGTTTAAAAGTCATTGTGCTCAAGAAAGGCAGCCTGGGTTTGGATCCCTATAAGACTTGTTTTGCCCTTTTCTAAATCTTTTAGCTGTTCTATCTTTAATAAAGATAATAAAGGTAAATATATCAGTAAGAGCTCTTCTTAACAGCTATTAACTCTTATAAACTGTATAATTCTATCCAACTTTAAAGTATATCTTGTTGAAAGAGACTTTAAAAAATAGATAGATAAAGTATAGATAAGATAAATAAGACTGCCAGATTCCTTGAAAGACTTATTTATGCTTGGATGCTTTTATTTAAACAAACTAAAATACTGTATGGGAAAACAACCACATGCCACAGCAAGCTGCAAACTTAGAGGCAGTAGCATCTGTACATGGAGTTGACAGACATTAACAGTAGCCAAAATCAGCCTGGGTTTTACTTAAGATAATCCTTTACTGATCTCCAGAGGGGACATTCAGGAAGTCTACCTTTTTTGTTGTTTGACACGAAGCCAATACTTCCACACCTTTTGAGCAAAACAATCCATGTTTTTAAAAATCAACAGTATAAAAAATAGAACAAAAACGTCTCTATTACTATAGGACAGGTGTGTGGAAAAAATTTACACCTTTAAAAATTTACAGGCAAACTACTGTACACGGTCAAACTGTCAAGAGCATTGGCAAAACCTCTGCGAGAGTAAAGCTGACAGTGTTTCAACAATGTTGAAAGTGTGCAGGAGCTTGTCTGCCATTTTTGACAATGATAACATGGAATTATCCACTCATTCATCCATCCTGATCATTGTGTATTATGACTCTTATTTTTGTTCCCATGAAGCTGAAACAAGTAATAACATCACTAGACTTCTACAGCAGTGATATTCATGAATGAAATGTAAGCTTTTACAACCCTTAATGAAACCATGATTAAACACGGTCCTCTTTCTGAGGGATTGAAGGCAGTTTATCAAAAAGATTTCTGCTAGATCCGATCACTGCATCTGAACGGGAGGAATTTCAAACACTTCTAAGTTTTCTGCATAGCAGAGGACAATGGTCAACACTCTCTTAAGGCACATTTCAGCCTGAAGTCCAGTTTGTTTGTGTAGTGAGTGCTCCATGCTGTGATCCCAGGCCCAGAGACAAGTGAAAGGGGTAGACTTCCACACAGTGAGCTCGCTCATACAAGGACACATGGGCAAAAGCCAGGAATGTGACCGCTCCTCACAGTCATAGCTCCTTATCTGTGCACCTGTGGATTACTTGCAATAACTGCTAAGGGCATATGTATTTTTAGTCTCATGTAAGTCAGCCATGCCTTTAATGTAATACCTTTAACATGAAAATTGACAAACAAAAACATTGGAGCACAATAACTAAGTCCTGATAGGCATCTCAGATGTTCAGGGCAGCGACTTCTTTTCTTCTTCTGGTGGTCTATGATGCTTTATTCTGACCTCTTTTTGCACATCTCAAAAACTGTCAAAGCACGGCTCAGGTGACTGGTCCTGGTGTGAGTGTGCCCCTCATAAACTGACTAAAAACTGGAGACATGGTTTCAGCACCATGGACAGCTGCATGCCGCCTGAGCACAGAGACACTTTATAAGAGCATATGGTGTTTGTAAACCAGATGTTTGACTTTGACTCAGTTTTCCATTTCTTTACTCTTCCAGTCCAGGGATAGAAATGTAACATAGGGAAAGTAAAGTAAAGCAGTAACAGTTGCCAAAAAAGCAACAGGAAGGGAAGGAGGAAGAGAGATTCGTAAGCTGCTGTTTTATTTTGGGGTTGATATAAAAGTTGACTAAATGATGTGCAAAGGAAGGAGAAAGATGTTACATGTCCCTCTGTTTTGTAATTTAGTTATTTGTTTGCTCTGTTAAGGCAGTTCAACTTGTTGCATGATTATTTTGTTTATCTATATTGTGCCAATATGAAATGTTGCTGAGTAATAACTGCCTGCAGGAGTATCCCTTTGGTTGCTGCACACCTCTATGATTGCACTCATGTGATGGGGTCTGGATGTGAACAAAAACACCCATACCTACCCAAAAAAGAGGCTGTACTGTTAAACTAGTCAAACAGACTCCAAAATCATAAATCATGCCCAGCATGGGACTCAAACCCACGACCCTGAGATTAAGAGTCTCATGCTCTACCGAATGAGCTAGCTGGGCCTATAACAGAAAAAGCAACTTCAGCATTTCTTAGACGGTAGCCAATGAACCTCAGTCTTAAGTTACACATTCTACAGACTAAGAAGTCCCACTGCTCAGAACTGTCTGCACAGGGCGGTGAGGGTGATTTATAACTTCAGTCACACTGATCAGATACTGTGACATGAAGCCAGCAGCTGTCTGCGGGCTTTAGCCTCCATGGTGTGTTCAAGAGAAACTCTTAACAGATGTGTTTCAGAGAGGAGAAAAAGAAAAGGCTTACATCTGTCTCCCTTTGTGAGTGGCGGACTTTATAAGTCTATTTGGGCATTGCTGGTGCAGTCTGGTAGTGCGCTTGGTCAGCAATCAGGGGGTTGCAGGTTTGAGCCCAGCAACATGGCAATGTGTCCTCGAGCAAGACGAGTTGCTCCCACAGCTGTGTCAGCGGTGTGTAAATGGGTGTGAAAGTGTGTAAATGTGTTAGCTAATACTGATACAGACAGAGAAACTCCAACCATCAGTGAGTGAACGTGAGAGTGAATGGGTGTGAATGTGTCGGTGTGACCTACAGTGTGAAGCTGCTTTGAGTCATCACAGAGACTGGAGAAGTGCTATATAAGCTCAATCCATTTATTTATTTATTTGGTGTGTCAGAGCTCTGAAAGATTTGGGGAAAGTGGAATAAAAGACCTGTGGTTTGTCTTTGCCAAGATTTCCATTGACAACTTCCTCTGGTGAAAAACAAGCTTCTTTTAATATTCAGTAGTTTTTCACTTAATGGTAAATAATGAAAGGACTTGAGCTTTTCTGGTCCTCTGACTACATCACATCACCAGCCACACCAACACTTTTACAATTACTCTTACGCACACCCACTGATAATCGAAACCGGAACACCGCTTACCCATCAGAACAAGCTGATCCATTCATGTTTTTTCAAACCCATTTACACTCAACCGATGCAGCAGTAGGAACAATTTGGTGTTAACTACCTTCCTCAGGGACACATTCACATGGGGCAGCAGGAGCTTGGCTCAACCTCTCCAGACTTAAGGCCTGTTTACACGACAACAAAAACGGCCTGAAACGGAAAGTTTTGATAGCGTTTTATCCTCCCGTTTACATGAGACTGGTGCCCGGAGCGCCTGAATCTGCAAACTTTTGAAACCAGGGTCCAGGGCGGACAGTTTTCAAAACGCATCGCCACCCGGCCCCATGTTAACAGGATTCATCGTTTGAGGGGAAAACGCTGGCGTCATCGCATGCGCAGTACTCTTTCACATGAAGCCTGCGCGCATACCAGGAACAACAACAGCTTCGGCCGTCTACTGAGTAATATGTGTGCTGCTTACCGTGCTCGGTTTGTTATCCAGACAAAACTATCCAGACAGATGTGTTGTCCAGACAAGAAACTCCCTGTGTCTTTGTGCGTCCACTCGCCATTGTTGTTTGTGAAAAGTTTTTCTTCTTCATACTGTGTGTTGTAACACCGCTGTTTCTTTGCAAACCTACATCGCCATCTACTGGACTGGCATGCACGCTACATCGTTTTAAGTCCTCCTTCTGTCTCCATGTGGACACTGATCGTTTTTGCGGACGCAAAGGAAAAACCTTTGCGTTTCAGGTCAGAGAGTCTCCGCGTAAACACGGCCTTAGCCAAAGACATCAACTTTGCTGCCTTGTTGCAGTTTATAGTTTTAAGGCAGAAAAACTGGTAAAACATATCTACTTTAATGCTGCTAGTAGATTTGTATCCTGACAATTTAAGAAGAGGCTGAATGAAAATGACCTTGTTTAATCACAAACAACAGCAACTGTCTTCATGGCACCCAGGGTCAAATATTTGCTTACGTTTTTAAAGAAAAATGTTCAGATTGTTTGAGTGGCATCCAAAGAAAATAGATAATACAAATTCCTGCAAAAAAAAAGTCATTATGAATCTACTTGAGTTTACCTCACTGACATCCACAGGCTGGGTGAAGATCCTGGCCTGGTCCTTGGACTGGATCTGGTCCAACAGAGCTCGGAGCAGAATACTAAAGGGAGTCAGCTGCATCTCCATGAGGGTTTCCTGCTGCTTGATCTAAAACACAAAATGAAGGCACAGCATAAGAACCCTTGACAAATAGGCTTGAACAGTAGGAATTCTCCTCAACAGAGGCAAACCTAGCAAAGACGTTTTCATGCAAACTTGGTTATTGCTCTTGATCAACAGCAAGTCGTTCATCAGCTCTGGAGTGTGTCAAAGTTTCACCTGTAACAGTTCAGACCAAAGATTTACGACAGGATACATTCAATTTGCAAAAACATGTTCTGCATCATTCTGAAAGCCAGAGATCAGTTCATTGTAGCATATGAAGAAAACAGTGAACCATTTCCACAATGATAGCTCTCAGATTCTTCAGTTTCCACCTCTACTCCTCCTGCCTGTCCCGCGGCTGAACATGAATGGTGGTGTTTGACATGAATGAGGACAGTAACTGTAAATTACTTTCTACAGCTGTAGTACAGCTTTTGTCAAAAATACATAAATAAACATTTTAAAAATGTCAGGGACCAGAAACTGAAGCTGTCTGTGGGTGCTTCAACAGACTACCAAGAGGGTCAATGTTAATGTATGCCAACCTTAAATAAGGTTGCTTGAAGCCTGATGTACCCTATCATTTGTGGATACAGTCCAGCTATTCTCTGTGCACTTTGGTCTTTCACAGAAACAGTTGACACCTTGATGAGCAGAGCAAACACTAATTAGTAGGGGTGTAATGATTCATCGATCTGGATCGATACATCGATTGGTTAAGCAGTGATCCAATCAAATCGATGAAAACTCAAAACATCGACTAACATCGTAATCTTTAATATATGCCTTTATTTTGAAATTCTGACCGGATATCCGTTTCACAGTTTCCGCCTAATCGCGCCTCAGTCTGAAGTTTTCAGGGCTCTCAAGTCTCATGCATTCAGCGTACGAGACACGCATTTGAACCTTGTTGCTCTCTCACACGCCACACCTGGTATTTCTCCCACTTTACAATGTACTGTGTAGCCCCCACCGAGTAACACTGCTATATGTGCTTTGGAACGAGTAGCAAGACGCTCTGAGCATCACAGAACTAAACGGGAGCTTGACATATCAGCCAATCAGAAAATAGCACTGCTGTTTTCGGGTAAGATACGGTCGATCTGACCGCAGAGGATACTGCACACATACGACCGGAGTGCCTAATAACATGAGTACACTAAGTTATCTCATCATTTGATTTTGTAGTGCACTGATTAATGAAAGTAGTTAATGTACTAAAAGAAAACAGCGAGAGCTTGTTTTATTCTTCCTCTACACCTACCATTAAACAGTGAAGCAGAGTCTAATCACACTGACATACAAACTGTGGTTAGCAGGCATCACAGTAAAACAAAGTCATCAATGTTGAGTTAGTTAAGTTAAAAATTCTACTTAGAACATGAGAAATGTTTGGCTTTAATTAAAATCAAAATTGCACATTTTTAGTTAAAAGAGCTTGGTCAAATGTTGGAGGTCAGTAATAATAAAAATAAAATAATTCAATAATTTGTATTATTGTTTTGCATCATTACTTGATATAATATACCAACATCACAAAGTAGCAATAAGACCCATGAGGTAATTGTGGAGGCAAAAAAGCACCTGACTACTTATTAACCCAACTTTAATTTTAAAACATGATTAGATCATACAGATGGTTATAATCCTCTATAAACTATCATATCCAAAGGTCAGCACATCGTTTCACATTTCCGTAATAAAATTGTCAAAACATCAAAATTGCTTTGTATTACTTTCTTGCTTTAGGTGAAATGTAGCTGATCAATATCGTATCGTATCATCATGAAACTGGTGATTTACACCCCTACTAATTACCAAGACTGTATGACAGCAATGCTCCCCTTGGTGACAGCTGAGCCACAACAGTTGATAAACACACACTGTAGCCTCTGCAGCCTACAACATACATCCACTTGGAGATTTTGTAGGCTAGTGCTTGTTTTCTAACTGACAGAGGAAGATAAAATTGTTCTAACTGGGTAATTAGTCAAATTCATGTACTGTATTTACTTAGCAAGTTGTTATTTTTGAAGTAACAATATTAACATGACATTTTGTACATCAGATTAACAGAATTATAAAACTGAAAGGAAAAACAAAGGAGTGCTCAAATAGTTTTAAAAAATACACATGAGCATTTAAGACAAAATAAACTTGTCTATGTAAACCTGAGGTTATGCTTACATGATATTTTTTTTAATAATAAATGAATACTAAAATAAACACTGCTACCATGGCTTATCAAACTATTCATTTTGTTGTCAATTAGTCCAAACTACGTAAAATTCGATGAGTGTTACCTTTAGAGATATGCTGTTCGGAAGTTCTGTCAACATTTGTGCACACACAGAGCCACATTATTAAATGTTTAAGCTTTGTTCACAGATAATGAAATGAGCACTGATGCGATGCTAAGTGCATATGCTCTAACAGGATTATTTAACAGGAAATACCAGTAGCTTTTACAGTCAATTCGTGCTTAAGTACTATATGTTTTATTAAGCAGCAGGTCAATTTTGGCCAGCTTTCATTTCTAAGTACTTGTTTAACTCCTGTCAATGAAGCACCACTTTAAGTTTTAATATGGCTAAATGGTAAGGCAGCGAGTAATTTCCCACTTGTAAATAAAAAAAAGCTGTAAATGAGAACTAAGTCTCTGTATCATGCAAAATTGTCCTGTCCCAATCAGTTTAACTCTCTGCCAACTGGTGTGCACGCCCCATCTTTTCTCTTGTTGTATCTAAGATATGTTGTACGTGTTGGTTTAAGCATCAAGTATATTGTCTTGCTATATTACACTGAATACATGACGAAAAAAGAGAAATTTGGAAATTGAAGATGTCAGGCAATTTTTGCTCAAGCCACACCTAAAAACAAACCCTAAATCTTGAGGCACCCCATATAAGCAATAATGCAGAAAAGGCTTTTTAACGTATGTTACAGTACTTAACCTGTCCATTTATTTATATAATGCCTTATAAAATCAGACAAAAACTGTACTACTGTTGAAATGTTTATTGAAAATGAGCAAAATTTCATTTGGAACTTGGTAAAGATTCCTAAAATTCATCAATACACAGTTAAACCTGACAGGCGAATCAGGAGATCTTATAAGTAATTTCCTCACCTTCAAGTTCAGTTAATTGCAAGACAGTGTTCTCTTAAAGGTGTTCATATCACCAAATGTTACAGAACATAGAGCTGTAAACAAAAACGAAAGCAACTTAAAAGAGTTATTGAAAGTAACAACTTATGGTCGTACAAATTCCCAAAGCACACCAAGACTTGCCCCACCACAGCCTTTGCCATCCACTGCTGTATCTCACTGCTGTTCATCCCAACTTTTGTTTATCCTTAAAACAAATTAAAGATTGTGTCATCTACTGGCCTAAAATGGGCAGAAGTCTAACTCACAGTACCTAAAGCCTTACCCCTACACCAGAGATACAGATCTATAATTTGAAACAGCTTTATCAGGAGTTTTATTTCCTTAACTGCTCCACTCTTACCTCCTCTCTCTTCAGCTTCTCTCTCTTTCGGATCAGCTCCAACAGCAGTCTGGCCCTCTCCAGGTCATGTCGCAGACGATGCCATTCCTTTAACTGGTCCTTCAGAGCTCTCCTCTCTTCTTCATTCTGCTTCTAGAAAATACATTGAAGTAAGGACCACCTCCATCAGAAAGCTGAATAAACAAAAGTATGATTTCCTACAATTTTAAGCTAAAATACTTCACTAGACGTAAAACACTTTTTAAAATGTCTTTCAGTTGGCTGTTTGTTTGACAAAATAAAACTACCACATTTTTCATGCCCAAAAAGCAATTGGTATGTTGATAAGAGGCAAAATGAAGACTAAGTGTCTCCTGTGGTGGACTGACAGACAAACAAACCGCTTGCGCATTCTTCTGAGACTGCAGGCTTGTCTGAAGGCGTCTGATGAGGGGAAGCCCATTTCTTGACTTCCTTTTTAGCGTCCAGTAATTTAAGGCCAACTCCACAAATGCTTTCTTCTTCTGAACTGACACCTGGTTCAGGATGGTTTGTAACCTAGAGGAGGCAGAAAAACAGGATCAGAAACAGACAACATAATAAAAGTACTTGGTGAGCCTTTTTGAGGCAGTGTGTTTTTATTCTTACTTTATTGCCAGAAGCTGCATGTAAAACAGGCAAACTTGGTGCCTAAGCTGTAATACTTTCAACATGATCAGCATACTCTTCAAAAAGCATTATCAAAAAATCAGTATGAGAAAAGCAACAGTTAACTCAGGATGCAAAATATAGTCAGTCTGATATCAGTACCAGCAAATAATAGCCTAAAAACCTAATTACTGGCATTGACAGACATGGAAATTTCTGCCAATATCTACAGCTGAAATATCAACCATATTTATCAGCCCAATACATCCCAAGTACCAGCTGTGGTATGAATGCACACTTATAACAAATATGGATTTTTGTCAATATCCAATATACAGATATTTCCAAACACCTTATTCCTGATATTGATACCATTATTTCTTGTCAAGACCACAAAGACTCCACCCTACTTAAATTGACCTGTTCCTTTCATGGTAGTGGTCCAGCTGTGTTAGAAACAGATGAGAACCAAGAAACACAACTTTGTTTTCTTTGATAAACAATACTAGTGTTTTACAAAAGACAGCATTTTTATAAAATAGGACATTCAGTGATGATGAGGTGAACAATTATGGTACATTTGCTCATTCTGCCAATATTACAGCCAATGAATGGAATATATATGGCCGATTTGTCCAGCCAAAGTATCAGCTGTAAATACAGGAGAAATTTTTCATAACGGCTTATACCAATACGATCATCACTGCATCATCTAGAATCAGTACAGTATAATTTGCTTTAAATAAAATATTAGGCAATAATCCAGATCACTAATAAGGGGAAGTTAAAGAGAGGATTAAATGCTTTGGTCTGCATGTAACATCCTGTTTGAATGAGCATTATTTCTGATTGACTGTGGGAAAGAAGCTTGAGAACCCTCTGATGTAAAATACTGTTTTTTATATCTAGTATGTGCTTGTGATACTTTCCATTGTTTTAGATTTTGGGTTGTTACCTCCACCAAAGAATTGAGGTTACTGGCTTTTTTGTGAACAGAATAAGTAAGAAAGTTGTGAACAGATTTTGTCTTTTTTTGGATCAAACCCTAAGAAGAAAATTTGTTACTAAGGTATTAACTAATGGGGATTCAAGGTAAGTAAATTAATATATAAATCCTCCCCAGTACAATGACAATGCTTAGAAGTTTGCCTGCAATACTTGGGGAATTCATTATCCCTCCCTCCCTCTACCTTGTGAAAACAGAAAAAATCGATTTTTTAAAGTTTTGGTACTTTACAAAGATATCAAATCAATAAAACAACATAAAGAAAACAGGAGCCAAACAGAACTGATTTAAAAAGAAACACTTTGGTATGTCAGGCTACAGATGGACATCAGTATCCCTCCAATAAATCACAAATAACAGAGCATTGGAAAGTAAATAAAACTAAGAATTCAATTCCACTGGACCAAGAGAATACATCCCTGCAGTAATACTGATCATACCTGTAAGCAGGAAAACTAGGCACATTTGCTTGGGTGGTATCTTCACTTTCAGGTTCAGGTTCAGGCTCAGGCTCAGGCTTCTTACTCTTACTCTTCTTCTTTTGCTTTCCTTTTGACTGTCCTTTCCCAACACCTCCTCCTTTTTTACACAGCCCATTTTTGGGTTTAGCATCATCATAGATGGTGAGCGACCTCCTTACACACCCGTTAGGTGTGTGAGCTCCACAGTAGGCTGTCTTTTTCACCGAGTATGTGGAATCCCCCGAGTCTGTTATTTCTTTGACTGGCTCCATCCTCATAAAAAGACCTGCCTTTTGGGCACAGCTGACATGGAAGGCGGTGTAACAGTTGGCTTTGTGGCACTGGATGCAAGCCCCAACACCTTTCTCCTTACACAGGTAACAGGTGAGCTTCCAGCGTGCTGAAGGAATGTGGCTGACACCATCGATGGGTTCAATGAAGGTAGTATTTGAAAATCCGACCTCAGGGACCCACAGAGCACACACTACATGGCCCCAACGGTCATCATCTGTCTGTTTCAATGCTCCACCCTGATTGGGACAAAGTATGCAGTCTGCAGGCTGGCCAGGAGACTGGAGGCAGTGTCTGCAGAGCCACTGACCCTCAGGAATGTAAGGCACACCATAACATTCTTGGTGCACAGCCACATTACACATATCACAAAACAGGATAGCATTGCTGTTGTGACACTCTCCATCCATGCAGATGCAGCACACAGCATCCTCATCCACAGGAACATGCTTTTCACTGAACTGATCCAGACTTTCCAGGTGGGACTCTTTCTCAAAGCGATCTATAAGAAACTCAAAAACATTATAAGGGACCTTACTGACTCCTTCACTTTTTCGTTTTTCATTGACTAAATCCAGCCAGGCGTAGTCCTCCTCATCCAAGTCATACTCTGTTTCCTCATCAAGTTCTTCCTCTGTCTTTTCTGTGTATTTATAATATGCAGGGGAACGCTTTGGAACAGCAGGGAGGTTATAATCCACTACACGAAACTTAGGCTCTGGAAGTTTTGGGCCAGCATGAACACTGGCAGGATGTCCTGCACCCTCTCCATGACTGGTGATCCCCAGTGCAGCGTTTCTCTTTTCCTGGTTGTTTTTTAATCTTACTGATCTCAGGAGCACCTGCTGCTGTGGTTTCTCTGCGTTTTCCTTGTTGCTGGTGCACTCCATCATCTCTTGCATTGTGGGGTCATCATCAGTGATCACATCCAGCTTGTCATAAATGCTGATCCGATGAACGCGCCCGTCAATATCAAACTCGACCATCCGCTGCGCTTGGGCATAGGTCAAAATCTGCTTGTTAGGGGAAGGCTTGATGGGAGATGGCGGCCTCTGCGGCACCACAACCCGGTGCTGCCGAGCTTTTTTCTTCATCTTGCTGATCCGTGTTGCTGTGGAGACAAGTGCAAGGAAAAATAATGAGGATTTTAATGTATTTAAACAGGATGGGCAACTTAAATCATAGTCAAGAGATGAGGGGATTTTCACCAGAATAGTAATCAGAGAAAAGTCAATTCAAGTAACCATTTTTGTGTTTGTACACAGTAGTGATCTATTTTATTGGCAGGGCCTAACCAGTGTCAGAGATCAAACTAGCTGTACTTTTTGTCAGCAAACAACTGGGAGTTCTGGACAAACTGGATGGATTCCCCGATGATTTTGATGGTTTGTCAGTAGCGGAGGAGCTGTCTGACTGAGAGAAGCTAGCCTTTAGTAATGTGGGAAGAGTGACTGTAGCCTCAATGGATCAACCATCCAGCCTGAAGGACAAACAGACAGTGGACAGACATCTTTGGATAGTTTTGGAAAACCCAGGCAATGATACTTAAAAAAAACTCAAGGTGCAAAACATTACTGTAGCGTACTTTCATGTATTTTGCAGCCATGTCTGGGCCATTTAAGATTGAGGTTTTTCACATCTTGCTGTGTATTAAGGACCAAAACAATAAGTAATGTAGCAGTTCAAAAATGATCTGTGTTAACTGACATTCAGCAGAATGCATCTGCTTTTCTTAGACAAAAGATGCTTAAAACACTAAATGTCCTAATAATTTAAATTCTGACATACACATCAGATTAAGTTAAAGAAAACCCTCGATCAAGAGAAACTTGTTGTGAATCTTTCCATCTTTAACACTTGTTTTAGAAAGACAACCCCACACTATTTGGCCAAAATTCTCAAATTAACAAGGTATTTGCTACAGCTCATACAATTATAAATGTCTGTTTTGTTTTGTTTTTTTGCTTTTTTTTTCTTGTCTTGACAGAGTTTCTTAAGTGATGGTACTTTAAAACAATGTTTTTCAAATCCCACACTGACATCCTGACATCTAAACTGCATCTGTGTATTTTTCTCCATATATTCTCACCTTCTATGTGTCACCAGTGTGCACCAGTGCTGTGATGTTATTATGACAGCCACTCCAAAATGGTCTGCTGCCTTTAAAATTTAATAATTTTCATTTGTTTGGAGCTATTCACACACAACTTATTTGGTAGAACTGAGCTGACACACATTTGTTTATTGAGTTTTACAATGATGGTGTATTTGTTATTAATTTATTTCTTACGATTACAATTTATCATCTAATATAAAACCCTTAGGGTCTGTTTTATTTAAATGATGACCAATTAATTCTTCAAGAGCTTGAGAATATGACCCAAATTAATTTATTGCAGCTGGATAATTACTGTTACCACAAGAAAACTTGTGAAAACAACTGAAATTTGCTTGCTTTAATGGGAAAGAAGGGTAAGTTAAGTGGATGCTTGCATACCCTTTAGGTGGCTCAATTAAGTCAACTATTTAAGAGTTCAAATTATGCAAATATTATCATTATGTAATATATCCGAATGTGAATATCTCTGTTACTACTAATACTTCTTAGGATAATGGTTCTGGGTTGAGAAATAAAGTATTATCCTGAGAAACAACAAAGCATTAAATACTGGGTGACTTTCATTGACATTCCTCCTCCAAACTGAATGACCACCCTGTCTGAGCATCTGTGTTTGGGCTGTGGATGTGTGATCAGCTGTGCCTCACTTTTATCAATGACAGAGGCATTAATGTGCTGGGAGGAGGCCACACAGGGCACCTACAGCATGCCTGCAGGAGTCAGCACTAGTCCATTTGTTGCAGGGATGCGTCTGTTTTTTCACTCACAGCTCAACAGTCAAAGTGGCCAAGTGGCTAACAATAACATTAGTCAGCTAGCTAACTAGCATGGAGCTAACGCCCCCAACGCGGAGCAAGTGGCGTCAAACCAAACAAAAGCTCTTTCTTTGTTAGTATGTTTTCATTAGGGTGTAAAGCTAGGCACACATTTGCACATGCACTGTATGCGTCCGTAAATGAAGCAAAAATAAGCGAACGAAACTGGAAAGACATACCTCGGCTCGAACAGTTTTGCTAGCCCAGGCAGCTGCCGTACAAAGCAGCAGCCGCACGGCCTGCTAAGTGGCTCTGTGTCCGTACACAGTGTTCTCATCCAACGGGGGGTGGAGGGCTGTTTTCACTCTCTTATTACACAAAGAGCTGCCTGTTTGGTGCCTGTGAAGTTTCGATTTAAAATTGTACAAACAACATCCAGTTATCTGCTTTGAGGACCACTGATTGGCTGGAGTCCCCGCTAGCCGCAGCCGCCCGGAGCAGAGCAGCTAAGAGCTCATCCCCCAACACAACAATGCGCTCCTCCAGACAACTCCCACCCGCACGGCCCTGCGCGTGACGACGGAGGTCATGTTAGTGTGCACGGCCCTGCGTCTCACACAAAAGCCCATCTGTCACACAGTCAGTGCACTGCCCTTTGTCACTCCTCTGCGCTGCATTGGCACATGAAGGTCCAAACAAAGCTCAGACGGTGGCAGCAGACGCAGAGTCTGACAACCATGTCTGCATCAACCTGAGACAGAGACAACAGCATCAACCTGAGACAGAGACAACAGCATCAACTTGAGAAAGACTACAGCATCAACCTGAGACAGAGACAACAGCATCAACTTGAGACAGACTACAGCATCAACCTGAGACAGAGACAACAGCATCGACCTGAGACAGAGACTACAGCATCAACCTCAGGCAGACAACAGCATCGACCTGAGACAGAGACTACAGCATCAACTTCAGACAGAGACTGCAGCATCAACCTGAGACAGAGACAACAGCATCGACCTGAGACAGAGACTACAGCATCAACCTCAGGCAGACAACAGCATCGACCTGAGACAGAGACTACAGCATCAACTTCAGACAGAGACTGCAGCATCAACCTGAGACAGAGACAACAGCATCGACCTGAGACAGAGACTACAGCATCAACCTCAGGCAGACAACAGCATCGACCTGAGACAGAGACAACTGCATCAACTTGAGACAGAGACTACATCGACCTGAGACAGAGACGACAGCATCAACCTGAGACAGAGATTACAGCATTAAAATGAGACAGAGACTACAGCATCAACCTGAGACAGAGACTACAGCATCAACCTGAGACAGACAACAGCATCAACCTGAGACAGAGACTACAGCTTTGACCAGAGACAGAGACATCAACCTGAGACAGAGACTACAGCATCAACCTGAGGCAGTCAACAGCATCAACCTGAGACAGAGACTACAGCTTTGACCAGAGACAGAGACATCAACCTGAGACAGAGACAACAGCATCAACCAGAGACAGAGACAACAGCATCAACCTGAGACTGAGACAACAGCATCGACCTAA
The DNA here is from genome assembly GCA_037902135.1 of Cetoscarus ocellatus. Lineage (NCBI taxonomy): Eukaryota > Metazoa > Chordata > Actinopteri > Labriformes > Labridae > Cetoscarus > Cetoscarus ocellatus. Next base: position 884,876 of record JBAMNC010000936.1, on the reverse strand, counting down.
ACAGAGACTACAGCATCGACCTGAGACATAGACAACAGCATCAACCCGAGACATAGACAATAGCATCAACCTGAGACAGACAAGAGCATCAACCTGAGACTGAGACAACAGCTTTGACCAGAGACAGAGACATCAACCTGAGACAGAGACAACAGCATCGACCAGAGACAGAGACATCAACGTAAGACAGAGACAACAGCATCAACCAGAGACAGAGACATCAACCTAAGACAGAGACTACAGCTTTGACCAGAGACAGAGACATCAACCTAAGACAGAGACAACAGCATCAACCAGAGACAGAGACATCAACCTAAGACAGAGACAACAGCATCAACCTGAGACAGAGACTACGGCATCGACCAGAGACATAGACAACAGCATCGACCTGAGACATAGACAACAGCATCAACCTGAGACAGAGACAATAGCACGCATCCTTATGGGTGCCCCAGAAAAGCAATATATGTCTCAATACTGTTCACCATTTTCACCACTTTACTTCAAACGGTGTCCTCTTAGCTGGAAGAAGCTGTCTGTGTAAAGCAAAAAAAAAAAAAAAAGTTTTCGAGTCAAATCAAAAGATAAACTACTCAGAATGAATGGATTTTTATGGGAGATAATTATAGCCACTGAAAAAAAATTAGAGGGTTAAATTTCTGTTTTAAATTTGTGAAAAAGTCAGAATTCTGAGAAAAAGTCTTTATTCTCAGAATTCTGACTTTAAACTCTCAACTTTTTTACAAACCTCAAAGTAAAATCCTGCCTCTATTTTAGCCATGTATTACAATATTTTTGTATTCAGTCAATATTATTAACAATAGTCTTGTAAAAATATAACACAATGGAAAAGGTCATTTTCAGAATAATAATATTATCAATGGTTATTATGATTACCAATTTAAAAGCTGCTTAGATGTGAAATAATCAAATCATTTCATACTTTCAGAAACATCGCTTTAAAAATGCTTTCCATTATACGTAGCAAAAAGTTTAAATAACGTCAATTACAACTTTCAGTGAGTGAAGAGTAAAGAAATTGAAGAACAGACATGTATAAACGGAGTATGAACATATATATATATATATATATATAAACAGAATATATATATATACATATGTATATATATGTATATATGTATATATATATATATATATATAGATGTGTGTGTGTGTGGAGTATGAACATATATACAGAGTATAAACATAACCAGACCATGAACCCCTTTGGCCCGCTGCAGACTGTGACGTCACTAACCTGTTCCTTCCGTCCGACGCTGCGTGGAGCTGCTCCGGCCGAACGGGAGCTGCTAGCTAACCAGGAGACAAAAGCAACAAAGTGAACCCCCCTCCGGATCAATCAAATGTGTCAGATTTAACTGTTTAGGAGCCGAAACCCGGTGATCACACGGCCTAACCTCATAGTAAGTACCACGGGAGCATGTGTTGGTGTGGAGACGGTTTCGTGTGGGCTGTGCCGTCGTGGTGAGCGCTGGTCTGATTCGGTCCGTGTGGGTCTTGGTCCTCTCGGCTGGTTCTGCCTCGACAGGTTAGCTTGTATGTCCTCTGTGGCCTAGCTGGCAGCTAACCAGCTAACTGTCGCGGTGCGGTCCGAAATTGACCAAATGCCTTTCGTGTGCTGATACAGTGTGGGTTTTTTATAGTTATAGAGATGAAGTTGACCTGAATGTTTGTGCTGGAAAGCCATGTGAGAAAATGCTGCACCTGAATGACGTTTTTGTGTTTATTAGCTCTGTGGCTAACCCAGTTAGCTCGAGGATAGCCGCCGTGGTGTTTACTGATGATGTAGCCTAACTGCCAGCTATGTGTCAATAAATAACACGGTGATGTATGTTTTTATGAGGGATCACTATATATTGTTTCTTGTGTAACTCTTGCAGAGCAGGTACAAGCCTGCTTGAAATTCTCATTTAAATTTTAGTTTTGTGCTTAAATGTAAAATCTGTTGAGCTTTGGCAGTCCTGTGCTGTCCTCTCATCTTCCTGAAGAGGTCTGAAGCCAAACCCGGAAAACTGCCTGTCACTGCTAATGGCTAATAATGACTGTTCTTACAAACCATAGTCCCATCAACTCACAAAGTGAATATTTACTGGAAATGTTGAAACTGTTGGAATAATTCGCGGTCTTAGAGTTTGGAGGATTTTGCTTTTTGTTTTTTTCTTTGACATTTAGTCACCGAGAGCCTCCAGCTCCTTCAGCTAATGCATGTCTCTGGGTGCGCAGTTTGTTTCGGGCTTTTCCTTGTTACTAGTATCGGCAAATTTGATTTTAATGTTCTATTGTATTGTTTAAAATACTGCAGTATATCGTTACAACAGATGAGCCTTATAAAGACATTAAGTTTTTGTCAAGCACTGCTCTAATTCTCTGTATGATGTTGCTTATTAATTAACGTTATAGACAAGAATATTAGAAATACCTACTCTGTCAAGATGGAAGCAAGAGAAAATGAAGGCTTCCTTCCTCCTATATGAATCAAGCTGAGGATGTACTAGCATTCAACATCAGATTCGTCCACACAATAAGCCCTGAATCAGACAGTGACTATGTCGAGCCTCTTTGACAGGGCAGTCAAATAAAACAGCCCTGATACATTTGGCCTGAGCGAGCAGGCAGCGTTAAATATTAAAGTGATGATTCTGATTTCTCTAAAGAAGATAAAGCAAGCAGTGCAGTTCAGTTTCTCTTTGTACTGACATCAAACATTTACCTTTGTAAGTAAATCCATTTGAAAGATGTAATATTTAACACCTCCTTACAGTACTAAAAAATAATATTTTTTAATTTTTCTAAGGTATTTGATGAAGGGCTGCAGATACGATTCCATTTTTTCCATTTCTATATTAATAATGGGTTAAACTTTTACATTGTTGCTTACATAGTAAATACTGACTTTGTAGTGTTTATACTGCATACATAACATTAGACCTAACATGGCAAATAAACTTGTGAAAATAAATATATTTTTTAAACCATTTTATTATCAGAAACTTAAGATGTGTTTTAGTAAAATCTCTGTTTTTTATCAAAGGCAGTTATTTTAAAGAGGACTTGCAATTAATGATTAGGCAACGTACTGTCTTTCAAAACCAAAATTAACATAATATATAATAAAATAATATAATGAAATAGGATTTAAAGCAAAAGTTGTAACTTTTGTTTAAAACATTGATTGTTGCTGCCAAACCTTGTTTTTAGGGATGCACAATATTATCAATACTACTCTGGTATCGGCAAATAAAAGCGAAAAAAGTTAAGTAATATGACAAGTTCTGATTACATTTATAGCTAGTATACATGGGCAAAACATATCTAGGGTTTGGTACTGTTAAGCTTTTATCAATTCTGGTTATCAATTCAAGTTCTTAAAGGTTCATAGTTTTCGATTTGATATCATCTGGAGAGCAAATTATTGGAAATTTTTCTTAGAGGAGTATTTGCCTGCTGTTGGCCTAATTAATGGCCAGCTGTGACACAGTTTTTCTCCTCTAATCTTACAAATAAATATTTTTCATGAGGAAAAATGAAACTAATAATTATTAGCCAAAAAGTTGAAACAGATAATTTTAAATAACAATAAAAAATAAATAGATATTTAAGTTAACAGTAGTCATATCTTATCTTTGTTAATTACTTAAGTGTAACTGCATTTTGCACCTCTCAGCGCTGCTGACAGTGTCAAAGAGGTTTGAAGTAATTGTGAATCTTCAGTCACATCCCTCCACTCTCCTCTTTATTGACTACTACAGTGAGCTCTGCAGCGTCTCCTTAAAGTAAATGGGGGTGAATGGGACACTCTCTGGATTCATATATGCTAAAAGTATTTGAAATGCTTGTCGAATTGCTTTGTTTACCTAAACAGAGCTGTGAAGATGAGCTCAGCTGTGTTTTTACTGGTATGAAAAGAGGCATTGCTACACCTGCCACCATGAGCTGTTGATATGGTACTTAAGGGGATGGGAAATTAAGAAAAGCTAGACCTGATGCATTTCCTCACATTTATGCTGTGCTGAAGGAAATGCTTTGTCATGTTTGCTCTGCGGACTTGCCTGTACAAAAGGTCTTCAACGCTCACACTCTCATCTTTTTTAGCGAAGTTTATTAAACTTGCTGCTGCTGCTGTGGTCCACCATGATACTTTTCTTCAAACTTTTCGTGTACTATGTCATAAATGACTATATGCTTTGGCAACATTTATCATTGAACATACATAAACCTTTATCGACAGCAGTATTCCAGCTGAGGTTTAATTATAAAAAAGAAAGTTTATGTACCAAAAAGCAGAACAGAAACACATGTCCTTTATCAAACTCTATACATGTCCCACATATCAGCCAGGATATGGGCAGGATGTACAAATACACCAAAATGCTTTAATTTGACCTCACTGAGTGTCTTTTTTAAAACCAAAAACAATACATTATCACTTATAATGAAGTTCAATATTTTTTTCTCATGTCACATTTGTAATAGGCCATCACAGTTAAAGCAACAGGCGAATATTAGAGTAGAGAGGCTTTGGTGTTCCTTAAAAAGTGTGTGAACATTGGTATCTGCTAAGTTTACTTAATGTCATCAAATGTGGGCAAAATTCAGTATTTTGCTTTCCTATTTGTTTTGAGACAGATTTCAATCTACTTGACCAAGTGAACATTTAATCAAACATCATGTATATGAAATGTTTTCATTGAAGAATATAATATAATGCTCTCTCTCTCTCTCTCTCTCTGTAGATCCTCTGTGGGGAGGCTGATCTCCTTCGAGCCTAAATGGAGAGGGACAAGCAGGCGCACTGGGCCCCTGACAGCCATGTACTGACAACACCTGCTTGAGCCGCAGTATCGATGACTACTCCTGGAAAAACTGATTACAGTTGACAATACAGACTGAAAGACTCTGCAGAAACCCTTGGGCTACTGCCATGGATGGGGAGGAAGAGGTCTCTCCCATGAGTGGGGATATGGACTGTGAACTAAATGGCTCCATAGAAAGTAAAAGAAGAGAGGTAAAAGGGAGCTGCCTGAAAATTGAGGGTCAGGAAGGCTATGTGTTCAAATCATACAGCTTTAACCCTCATGAATCTACAGATGCAAAGTCCTCTGCTTGCTCCTCTGTAACACTGGATAAAGACCCTTCCCCTTCTTTTCATTTATCTTCTCAGGATGAAAAACAGCTGGAGTTAGACCAAGTAAGCGAGACTGATCCAGCTTCTCCAGCGCTTTCCAGCAAATGCCTAAACACTGACTCTGAGGGAAATGCAGAGGGTGCAAACTATGAAAACGGAAATCAAGGAAGTCAGCATATCACAGAGGAGATTGGGGAAGCCAACGGACTGGAGGAGGAAACCCAGGATGATGAAAGGCTAGCATTTGGCAGCTCAGTCGGCCCCTTTGTAACTAAAGATGGTGATGATTATAGTAATTTACTAAGTGGATACACTAGTACCCTTTATGATGTTGCCATGGATGCTGTCACCCAGAGCCTTCTGTCATCCATGAGGAGTAACGTCAATCCAAGGAAAAAGTCTCCTGCATGGAACCATTTCTGTATCTCACCACGGGATAGTACCAAAGCAATCTGTTTATACTGTATGAAAGAATTCAGTCGTGGGAAAAATGAGAAAGACCTCAGTACAAGTTGTTTAATGAGACACGTGAGAAGGGCTCATCCCACTGTGCTCTTACAAGATGGAGACGCATCCTCCAACAATCTGAACAGCTCTCTCGCCTCACCTTTGATACCTCCCTCCCCAAACTCACCAAAAAATGGAGACTTGACTGCTAATGTTATTTCTTCTGCCTCAAAGAACACTTCACCGTCCACCTCCTCAGCTGAAAATTCAGATCTGTCATCCAAAGAAGTGTTACCCAAAGTCGAACCAAAACTAGAACCATATGCCAACACAGACAGTGTCTGCAGCTCGCTCTCAGCCTCACATTCCAGCGAAAACATCCTCGAGGAGATGTCAGATGGAGGACCAGAGCGCCTTCCTGGGACCCCGAAAAGCTCAAGTTCCCGCCGCAGATCAGCTGTATGGAAACACTTCTACCTGTCCCCTGCTGACAATTCCAAAGCAGTCTGCATCCATTGCATGAACGAATTCAGTCGGGGCAAAAATGGGAAGGATCTGGGGACGAGTTGTCTAATACGTCACATGTGGAGAGCCCACAAAGAGGTTGTCATCGAGGAAAATGGACAGGGCAACCACATCCCTCCACCATATACAAACCCACCTTCACTCTTGTCTCGCACACAGCTACAGGATCCGCTGGACTTAAAGAAAGAATCATCTCTACTGCCATCCTCACCAGACACAATATCAGATGAGTTACCCCAAAGCATCGAGGACAGCATGGATATAAAAGAGGAATCTGATGATGCCATGCACCTCTCAGCTCAGGAGTCTTCGGTCAATCTCTCCTTCCAAGCTCAAGGGGATGATACCCCCCTGACCTCCTCTCCGTGTGACCTCTCTGAGGGCCCACACCTACACCAGGATCATTCAGTTTTTCAGCAGAATAAGAAGATCATGAAACGGGTGAAATCTGAGGTGTGGCATCATTTCATAGTGTCTCCTGTTGACCAGCTGAAAGCACTGTGCCGTTACTGTCCATGTGTCATAAGTCGGGGTAAAAGAGGCGACTTTGGTACAAGCTGCCTGATGAGGCATCTCATGAGACGCCACCCAGACGTCCTCAAAAACCAAAAAATGACAGATGAGAAGGACTCTTCCCCTCATCCTTACACCAGTCTCACAGCAGTGGATCTCACAGCAGCAGATGCAGTTTCAACCAAAGAAACTGAGAGCCCGGCCAGTGGGAAAAAGCCCCAAACTTTGCCCGTTTTTAGCAAAAAGACTTCAAAACTGTGGAACCATTTTTCCATTTCCCCCGCCGACCCCACAAAGGTGGTTTGTTTGCACTGTAGCCGCACAATTAGCAGAGGCAAAAAGACTACAAATCTCGGCACAAGCTGTCTCTTCAGACACATGCAGAGGTTTCATGGACATGTTCTCGAAAGTAACAATACTATCTCAGGTGATGTGCCGTCTGCTGAAATTCAAGTGAAGCAAGAGCTCATGGACACTTCTGTTTATGAGACAGAGCAGAACCATGAAAGGTTTGATGAACACCACCCAGTTGCCAAAAAAATCACCAAACTTATTGCAGAAATGCTCGCACTGGATCTTCAGCCATCAGCTGTGGTGGAGAATGCTGGATTGAACAGACTTCTGGAGTTCCTTCAGCCTCAGTATTCTCTACCGCCCTCTTCTTACTTTACCAGCACTGCCATACCAGACATGTTCGAAAGGGTGAAGGAAGTCGTGCTGACCCACCTGAAGGAAGCTGAAGGTGGTGTTGTGCACTTCACAACTAGTATTTGGGTTAGTAGCCAGACAAGAGAATACCTTACCCTTACTGCCCACTGGGCGACATATGAGTCCAGTGTCAGACCCCAGGGACAGGACTTTCACTGCTCCGCTCTCCTTAGTGTCTCCCAAATAGACTGTGATCAAGATATGCATAACATCCCAAAGCAGCTGGAGTATCTGTGGGACTCTTGGATCACCTCATCAGGGCTGAAGAAGGGGTTCACTGTAACTGACAACAGTGCCATCAGAAACACCCTAGAGGACCATGGCCATGTCACCATGCAGTGTTTTGGACATACTCTAGACCTCATTGTTAGCGAAGCCATAAAGAGCCAGCGGATGGTTCAGAACCTTCTGAGTATTGCACGAAAGATCTGTGAACGTGTGCACCGCTCAGCAAAGGCCAAGGAGAAACTGGCTGAGCTGCAGAGGGCCCACCAGCTGCCAGAGAACCAGCTGATTCAGGATGTTCCATCCAAATGGAGGACCTCCTTTTTCATGCTGGAGCGGCTGGTGGAGCAGAAGAAAGCCATTGATGAAATGTCGATCGAGTGCAATTTCAGGGAAATGATCAGCTGTGATCAGTGGGAGGTGATGCTGTCGGTCTGCAATGCACTGAAACCTTTCGAAGTCGCCTACAGGGAGATGAGCAACCGCACTGCCACTCTGGGACAAGTGATCCCGCTCGTTCACATCCTCAACAGAAAGATCGACCTGCTGTTCGATGAAACCGTGGGCATTGATAACATGCTCAAGTCCCTAAAAGAAGCCATGGTGAGCAGAATGTCGGCAACTCTGCACGACCCGACATACACCTGGGCCACCATGCTGGACCCCCGGTATAAGACTTCACTGTTCACAGAGGAGGAAGCTGAGCGGTGTAAGCAAGACCTGATCCGTGAGCTGGACTCATCGTCTTCTACCTCAGTGGCAGTAAAGCCTCCACTGCCCAATGGTTGCAACGAGGCCCCCGTTTCATCCAACATCCCCAGCTCAAACAAGGACAACCTCTGGTCCCTGATGGCTGACATCCGACAAAAGATAAAAAATGAGGAAAAGACCAAATCCTCCGAGCTGGCAGTGCTGGAGTACCTCGAGGAAGATATACTTGATCAAAGCTGTGACCCCCTCGACTATTGGAACCTCAAAAAGTTCCTGTGGCCTGAACTTGCCAAAGTAGCCGCCCGATACGTGGGCTGCCCCCCCAGCATCGTCCCAGCAGAGACACTGTTCAGCACAGCTAGTGTCAACTGTGCCCTAAATCAGCCAAGGCCTTTACTAGAGAACATGGAGAGTTTGCTGTTCCTCAAGGTGAACCTCCCTTTGATTTATTTTCAGTACTGATTTTTGAGAAGCATTAACTTGAAACCCCTTTATCAAGGACCAAGTCGCATAGCTGTGAAATGGGGTCGTTGAGCAAGATGTAAAATATGGATTCATACACTGATTATTGTGGAGGCCAGATCTGAGGTTTTATGTGTAGAGTACTACTGTTAAACACTTTGGAGCTGTGGGGATGAGAAGTCTCAAAGTGTATCAGGGAGGGAGGGTTTCTTTTCTAGCTGTAGGGGTTGGTGATAATGTGTTTGCTTGTAAATTAATGTTTTTTTCGTTTTGTGTGTCTACTCTCTCCTTGTGCCTTATCCAAAACTACTTCAGGTCAAAATGCTGTAAATATTTTGTTAAAATTGCGCAAATCACTTCAGGATGCTTTTTGATAATTATGTATTAAGGACAGATGCGGAGTTGTTTTCTTTCTGAAAACATGGCCCAAAAATAAATGCTGTGACTGAAAGATGTTATAAGTTAATGTTATTTAATTTTTCATCGTGAATTTGTGGCTCATGGTACTGTCATTTAGAAATAGATCTTTTTTTACTTGCTGAAATGTTTTTAATGAGATCCTGTATGATATTGCTGTATTTTCAGAATAAGCAGTTTGTTTGGAATATACAACTTGTCTCTTAAGCACAATTTAAATTTATGTCCAGGGGATTAAATTATGGGTTTATTATTGAGTAAAACAATGTACTGTACATTTTTATATCAAATGACTTCTGAACCTAATTTGATAAATGTTTTAGCATTGAGACTGGAACCATGCAAAATTGTGGTCATTTGTAAATAAAGGTTTTCCTTATGCAATGTTGCCGAGGGTATTTTATTGACCATTGATCAGTACTGTAACGTTACGAAGTGTCATTAAGTATGTATGGATATGTCAGCTGAGGCTTGAAACAAAAGTCAATTGCAAGAGGTTTCCCCACTCAGTTTTATTGGTCTATAAAGTTTGTCTACAAAAATATAGAAATCACACACTAGTGTACACAATACAAAATGTTTTGTCAAACAGTTTCCTTGACTTCAGTATTTTCATTCAAATTTCGACTTGATATTTACAGACAGTACTACACATTTAGCATCAGCTGGAACGTGTTTAAGCTATTACAAAGAAAGTTTAATGACATTTTTTTACCAGTGGCACAAAGGGGTGAAAAGTAACCTGGAACATTCACGTATGTTACTGTCATTGAGTGTTTGTTAGAATGAGAACTTTTGATTGGACTTGATTAATTTATCACGGAGGTCTGGTACTTTGGTATGTTTTGCATAGTTTCTGAATACTGAGTAAAAAACAAACTCAAAGCTAAACAGATTGAACATGATCAACACAAGTAGCTCTGATTGAAAATGTAAACACTGGTACAGAGTTTACTGTCATGATACTTAAATGTGTAGATCTCATTAAGTGAAGCAGCTGGACTTGGTTAAGGTGTGGTGCTTCCAGCTTTAACTGTCAGAATCACCGAAACTCTTCATCTTCTTCATTTCATTTCAAAATGTACTGTTTGTCTCTGTATGCAGGGATGGGAGTTACCCAGTTACATTTATGACACTTTAGTTGAGTAGCTTTTGGTATCCTAGTTTTTCAAACCTGTTTTACTTGAGTTACTTTGAATTTGGAGGTTTTATATCTCACTAATTACCTAATCTGATCAAAGCTCTCTGTTGACTAGTGTTCAGCGTTGAGACTGATACAGAGTCAAATCTCATGCAACTAAATACTGCAAACTTTAAAGTGAAATGAAACTGATTAGATGCCCCATAACCAACAGATAGTAAAGAGGATGTCCACAATCACAGTTCACATTTTGTAATGAAGTTTCTTGATTATGTATATACACACACACACACACACACATATATATATATATATATATATATATATATATATATATCAAATTTAGCTTCATGCATAACCGATTACTACGCTTTTAAATTACTTCTTTTCCCTTCTCAAAATTATTCTTGTGTCTGTCATGGACTAAAAATTAAAAAAAAAGGAAGATAACACTCAGAGTACTTGAAAGTACTCCTCAATCTTCCACGCTGCTTTGAACGGTTTAGCGAGTAGGTGTGTTTACATGATATAATAGCCTCCCACTTTGGTAAAAATGTAACTCAGCATTACTTCAACTAGTTACAGTATTATTTCTTAATAGAAATTGTAATCCTTTCATGGATTTGTAATTCAAAATTAATGTTAGAGTAAAACATCACTAAAAACTAGTAACTGCCCAGCAGTGTGAACTATGCAGTTCTGTACAGAAATGAAGAACTGGTTGACTGTACTTTCCAGCTGTAGTCCTTTATGCGTGACATGAAATAATTTAGTCAAAATACACAGTAATTTGCATACAGGTTAAAGGACACCTTTACTTTTGTATGAGTAGATCCCTTGAGTGCTGCTTTAAGTTATATTTGAGTAAAGTTTTATTAAATTTACTACTTCTACTTAAGTACAGTATTCTCATACCTCTTCACCCCTGAGAAAGCACCAGACCAATGAAACTTTATTGGAATGTGATGAATGAAAGATGTGTTATTTTCCTTTTATACAAGTTTAAAAAAACAAATCAACAATGCAATATTGAAGTCCCACTTGTGTTGACATTCAGACTTATGGTTTTGGTCCATCAAAACTGCTCGCTTGATGCAGCAAGTCTTTCTTTAGTTATTTGTTGCTAACCAGATGCAGGCTTTTTCTCCATCAGCACAGTTTTCCTCACTAGCTGCACCGTGACGGGAGGGAAGTGAGACAAGTTGAAGACAATGTTGCTATAACCGTCTATGAAGGCCAGGGGTCGATGCGTGTCCTGGAGTAGCTGTATCTTAGTGACATTGGCCTCCATCAGCAGATGCGAGTACGATTTGAACTCAGGATGAGGAAGGCTCAGGTCTTCTCGTTTATCGTACCTGTTGAAAAATGGTTGTTACCAAAGTGAAAGTTTTTGCACATTAATGCTTTAACTGTTAATAATGTTAAATAAACTTACTTCCAATTGTTGTTCTGCTCCAAGAAGCGTGACACTCCAGTTTCAGCTGCATAGGTGTCAATATGAACAAAAACATCTGAGGAAGTAAAAGCATAGCATTACTATGAAAGAAAGGAATTTTCACAATAATCTGCTTTTTCACACAAATACGTTCAAGAAGTTTTAACATGCACCAACACTTAATACTTAAAGAGGTGTTTCTTTTCCTTAATGAAGTCCCCACAGTTATGAGTTCAAGGCATGAGTCAAACCTGCTGTTGCTGGCAGTAGCCTGTGCAGTTCCAGCATTCCTCTGCCCCCGGGGTAGTTGTGGTGGGAAACATAAAGACAAACACTTGTGTACGCTGCGTTGGTCAACAGCTGGCCAACTACAATAGCAGAGCCCAGTTTATACATCCAAGACTTCTGGTAGTTGCACAAGCTAAAATGCAAAGAAAGACACAAAGACATAGTGATACCTTTTCAATGCCCCTCTCAAAAGAAATGAGTTTATTCACTGTTACAAGATTCATCATAAATGGTTGTATTTTTGGTCCATATCTTATTAGTATGGACCATTATTCCCCTTTTTAAACAAAATAATTGTGATGCAGCTCTGTGGTGGAATCTTTGGACCCTGCTGTTGGTAGATAAATATCTTTAGCTTCTGTATTTTGTTTTTTCAGTGCAGGATGTGGGGTAATAACATTACAACTTACATGAAAGAACAGCCTCGAGCAGCCACCAAACTGAACACAGGGAAGGTGTATATAATGAAGCGCATTTCCTTGTGAGGCAGCAGTGAGTAGAGGAGGATGAAGCCCACTGTGGGGAGCAGCAGCAGCCTCATCCGCCTGTCGAGGAGACCGAGGGGGACAAAAAGCAATGTGCAGCACAAAGCTCGTGGCAAGGCAGAGTAAAAGTACCACAGAAAGGGAGAGGTTTACTGGGGGAAGAAGGTCAAGGATCATTTTCAGAGAATGAATAAAAGTTCAAGATCACATGAGGACTAACATATGTAGGACTGCACTTGGGTAAATAAAGGATATTCCCCAGTTAGAACTTTTGTTGAGAATAGTGTTGTACCACAGAACCTGACCTTCAGGCCACAAAAGCTTCCTCCAAAAGAAGGTGTCAACGGCCACTGTCAGAGCTGGAGAGGGCAAAAGAAAACAAAAATCTGGGATAATGATCTATTACTGGGTGTAGTATGTTTATTATCTTTACACTGAGACTCACCAAGTGACATGATCCCAGCAGGGGCAGCATAGTAAAGTAGCTTCAGCAGTCCAAGCCTCCTGCTCAGCAGTGATATGAGTAACATCAGACCTAAGAAGATGCTGAGCTCTGACCGAAACACAATGATGACTAAAGCAGAGAGGCTGATGAAGCGGCCGTGCTGTTGAGCCATCCAAGACGTGAATGCCACAAGAACTGGGGAGTAATGTGATATGTAAATTCACTTACAAATAAAAGAGATAAATGTAATTCATAACATGGATTATTATCAGCATATCTTACCAATTGGTAGTGCAAATACATTAGGCAGCGTCCTGGTGCTGTAGAACATCAGGTGAAACTGAGAGGCACACATTAGACAGAAGAGTCCTGCAACTGTGGAGCCAAACTGCCTCCTGGCCTCCCTCTGCATGTACCAGAGTGCTCCAACAACACACAATCCCAGCGAAGCTCGGACTGAGCAGAGAATTTCAAAGAAGAGCAGATCTGTTCAAACCTTTTACACCATGAACACATTTTTATTTGAACAATTGTTTTGAAATCAAACATTACTTTAAGATTACAGTAACTGACCTGTAAGCTGTGAGTAGAATTTTGGAGCATCCAACAAAGAGGACAAAAACACAACAGGAGAGCAGAGCAGGGACAGGAATACTGGTCCAAGGAAAGTCCTTGGAACGACGCCGGGGAACTCATGGTGGTCATACTGAAAGACAGAACAAGCTCTCATTTGAAGAACAGAGGCAACAAAACAAAACTAACCACAGTCAGTGACGTGGTAGACACTTCCACTTTTTGTACATGTCATTGCAGGGTAATGCTCAACGACAGCTCTATGTTGTGTTGGACTATTTTATTTTTTACTTATTTAACCAGGTAATTTCCCACTGAGATCAGGATCTCATCTACAAGGGTGACCAAGAAGTCAGCAGCACATGTCATAATAAATACAATTTCAAGAAAAAGTTTAAGGGAATAAATAAAATAATAAAAGTGGCAAAGGATTCAATAATTTCACAGTGAAAGTGCGACAGTTTTAGGGACAGAAACAATTTAAAAACACAGGCATTGGTTATAGGATTGAGTAAAATGGACTGAAAAGCTTGGACTGAAACCAGTTCTGACATTTTCAGTTCTGTCTGTACAGTGCTCCAGGATGTGGGGGCGTAAGGCATAGGTGCTCCTCGATATTTACATTGATCATTGACATTATCTCGACCTTATCCCTTTTTGGGGGGGGGGGGGGGGGCACAGGAAGAACATGCAAACTTCACACAGAACGGCCCTACAAATGCACTACAAATGCACTACCTGCTGCACCACCTGCCGTTTGTTTTTTTCTGTTGCTTTCAAATTATGTTATTGATATATTTTGATATGAAAAATGTAGGGTAAAAGATTCAGGTTAACAACTGTGTTAACATAAAAATGTTTTAATTGTGTTCTTATTAATACATTTAAAAGAGAAAATGATGTTTTATTTTGAAAGAATCAGTATTTTTGCATCTGAGTAACATGTATATTGACAGCCAGGTAAGATGAGATGGCTGGCAAAAAAGGAGGCTTTTTACTAAGAATTAAAGACATAGGAAAAAATAATCAATGATTGTAAGCCAATATTGTAAATATTAGCACAAACTGTATTTATGTATCACAAATGACTATGCATTTTAAATCTAGAGGGCTAACAACAGGACTGTCTCATTCTGAGTATGGTTTATGCCATTTGATAAATCAGTCAATCAGAATAATATCTCCTCCTCAAAATGTTTTGTAAAACCACTTTGAGTAACTGAAGTTTAGAGTCAAACTCTTGTTTTACTGTTCGGGTTAGCCCTGGCCAGTATCAATTTTGATGATAAACAAGGTTTCTGGAAAACAAGATTTTAAAAAATGAAAAGCTATATTTATTTTACATTACTATAACTCTAAAACACACACACCTGACCCCTCTTAAATTCAAAGCAACATTCAGATATTATATATATATATATATAATATATATATATATATATATATATATATATATATATATATATATATATTTTTTTTTTTTTTTTTTTTTTTTTTGTCTCAAAAACTCTTAACAAAAACAATATTCATACTTTATTTACAAACTGCCAATGTATAACCACTGTTCTCACCGTGAAAGACAAACATTCTGCTGACTTATAAAAATCATTTGAATCTGTTACCCTGTATCTTTTTCTGTAGAAATGATTATTTTAACACACTTTTAGGAAAGATGTCCAAAAGTCTAAGCGCTGGTCTGGTGGAAGAGATTATAACCCATTAAAAAGAAATACAGAAATGATCACTACCCATCTGATGCTCCTTGTTTTTGCTCCAAATAGAGACATTAGGATTGATTTCAGTTTCTTGAGCTGTTTTAAATCCTCAAACCCTGAGTGTCATGTAAGAAAACTCCTCCACTCAAACTACATACTGCACATCAGGAGACAAGTTTACAGCTACATTTAACATTACAAGAGACATTTTCTTTACTTGTGTAGAGTGTAATTACAAATAAAACAAAATCACACATGGCCTGAAAAAAAAAAGTATTTTATGCCAAATTTCCCAGACTTGTGTGAGTATTATTCACTCTATCTTTGATATATTCATGGAATAGCTATAAAACTATCACACAGTAAAAGTAATAACATAGTAATATCTTACTTGTCAAAAACACAAGTTTAAATTCAGGGGTGAGACTGCAACAAAAAAAATAAATCAATTCACAAAGTCATGAGACTGTTAACAATGAAGATTTCTTCAGGAATCCATTAGTGTCTCATCTTTTTCTAAACTATTATAAATTGTACTTTAATAAACAAATAAACATTGGCTTCAGCTGTAACTTGTGCTCTTTGTGGGTTTTCTGTCCATGGTTAGCCTGTTAGCACATGAAGCTGCTATAACATCTACTTACCTTGTCAAAGTTTAGTCTGTGGTACAAAACGTCGTGCGTCGCTTGTAAATTAAAACTCTCCTCGACCTTAGTGAAAGGACAGATGACCAAATGCAAGAGAGACACAGCTATCAATAAACACAGCAGAGGTAGCTCACAAACATTCCTCTTTTCAGCCATGACAGCTGAGAGACGATCATAACTTCCGGTGAATCCCGGAAGTGAATACACAGCGTGTTTCAAAGAGGTAAAAGTTTAAAAATATGTTTTTATAGCAACACTGTCAATGTGTTTCCAGCTTTATAATCATAATGCATCGCTTAAAATCAAAACAAAATTCTTTTGAGTAATTTTATTCAGATCCTTGAATTTTCCACGTGGGGACTGGGCTCTTTGTCCCGAGCGTGGCGGCCCATGATTGGCTGTTCCCTTGATTGACAGGCAGTCTGAGCCAATCAGCTTAAGCCACAATAAGAGCAAGAGGGTGACGCGGAAGTCTAAAACAGCTTCATCTTTTCAGCACCCGGCATGTAAATAATGCTTTGTTGTGCTTTGCATACATAACGCTTACCTGGTGAAATGCTGGGACATGCACAGTACAGGTGTTAGAGCTCGTGCAGCGCGGTGGTGTTAGCCTTTAGCCCGCTGGCAGGTGTCCTGATATGAAACTGTGTCTGGACTGATCTGCTGAGATGTTGACCACAGATCCAACGCGGCTGTTGATGTGTGCAGCTGTAGTTTTACTTTTTCAGTTCACTGAGTCCAGGAGGGATTTAAAAAGTGCCTGCTCCACCTGCAAGCAGATTACTGACAACTTCGAGAAGGTAAGAGCCCAGCTCAGCTCTCCTGCTGATGATTCTCCTGTTATTGATAATATCTCATGATGTGTTTGCTGCTCTTTAAATGTATGGTTGTATGATGTGTGTATGATTTATCTCAGGCCGTCCCTCATGTCTGTCTCCATCATGTCTTTGTTCAGGGGGTTGAAAGAACAGCCAAGCAGAACTTCGGTGGAGGTAACACAGCCTGGGAGGAGAGGAAACTGTCCAAATATGAGACCAGGTGAGACAGTGCTCCCTGTCCACATGTCAGGTCACCTTGCCCTAGAAATCAGTCCTCAGGGACCATGTGTGCTTCCACCAGAGCTACAGGTTGAAGTACTTAAGCAGAGTTTCAGATGAAACTCACACCACTGAGGAGCGGAGGAGTAACAGGAAGACAGAAGACAGGAAGGAGCAGTAGTAGCCAGCCTGTAGCCATAATTTTTATTTTATTTTATTTTTTTTATTTTTATCTGCTAATTGTTTTTTTTTACTTTTTGATATCCCGTGTTCTTTTATACCTGTGTACTATTCAATGCTACTGGAATCTTAATTTCCCTGAAAGAGTCTCCCCAAAGGATTAATAAAACTCTATCCAATCTAATCTGACTTTACCATCAAGGTGCTGTTATTTATCTGGTGTTGAAGTCATTTTCATTTGGACAGGCCGGTCCTACCTTAACAATTTAATCCTGAATATTCACAAACATATTCATCATGAGATAACTACCTGTTTTGTCACACAATGTTTACGATGGCTCATATTAATTACTCCCCATCCCCTGATTTAAACCTCCTTTTATTATTCAGTTCACTGAGTTGTGTTTGTCCCACGCTTCACTGACAGTGAGATTCGTTTGATGGAGATCATTGAGGGGCTCTGTGACAGCAGCAGCTTCGAGTGCAACCGCATGCTGGAGGAGCACGAGGAGCACTTTGAGACATGGTGGTTCAAAAGGTGGGTGTTGGCTCATGTAAACATGGTCCATCGCTGCAGGTGTTTTTGTGCCCTGAGTAATTGTGACAAACCAGATTTTCTTCCTGTTTGGCTTCCTGTCCCAAAACAGGCAAACTAAACATCCTGACTTGCACCAGTGGTTCTGCATTGACACCATCAAAGTGTGCTGTCCAAAAGGAAGATTTGGACCACACTGCCTCGGTAAGGAAAAGTATCCCCTAAAACACTGACACTCTTTATAGGAAATGATTTTGTTATTTTATTTTAATTAAAAATAAATAGAACTTGAACTAACAGTAATGTCTTGTCCATGTTGTTGTATTGATCTTTTTAAAGCGTGCGTGGGAGGCCCTGAGAGACCCTGTCATGGGAATGGCAAGTGTGACGGTGATGGAAGTCGTGGAGGAAACGGACAGTGCAGCTGTGATCATGGTTACAAAGGGGAGTTCTGCCTTGACTGCATAGATGGATACTTCATTGAAGTGAGGAACGACACGTTCTCCTTGTGCTCAGGTACACCTCCACACTTACTGACTGAACTCACAGCCACTGTAGAACTTGCAGGTTGCAGGCTGTGAAAACATACTGAGTTTGCATTCCTCCCACAGAATGTCACATCTCCTGCAAAACATGCACTGGAGCAACCCACCAGGACTGTGATGAGTGCAAAGACGGCTGGGAAGAGGATGATCAGGAAGCTTGTGTTGGTAAGAGAACGAGTAAAACTCACAACTGAGTAATTAAAAGTGCTAAAAATGGCTTTAAAGGATCAATAATTTAACTTTTACACCTTGAAGTGATAAAACCTGCAGATCTTTATGACCTTTTAATTGAATTTGACATTCTTGATCTGATGTACAGCTATGTTCATAATAATAGTAGTGTGTTTAAAAAGGTGAGTAAACCTCAAAATGCTTCAAATAAATTTTATTTTAATGCACACAAATGCATTGGGGACACTGCACTTTCTATTTCAAAGCAAGAAAATGTGAAAAAGTAATTGAATTTGATAATATTTTACAGAAAGTCAAGAAATATAATGTTCAAAAAAATAGCAGTGTTGACATCTTTATTTACATACTCAAAAATGTAGTGTATAAACTAAGAATTGCTTGATGATTCAACTTTCCTGAGAATCATAAACTAATATTTAGTTGCATAACCACAGTTTCTGATAACTGCTTCACATCTGTGGTGCATGGAGCCTACCAACTTCTGGCACCGGTCAACAGGTATTGAAGCCCAGGACAATTGTACTACGTCCCACAATTGTTCTGCATTTCTTGGTTTTGCCTCATGAACAGCATTTTTTATGTCAGCCCACAAGTTTTCTATGGGATTAAGGTCCGGGGATTGTGCTGGCCACTCCATTACTTGAATTTTGTTTGTCTGGAACCATGATTTTGCTCGCCTGCTGGTGTGTTTGGGGTCATTGTCTTGTTGAAACACCCATTTCAAGGGCATTTCCTCTTCAGCATACGGCAACATGACTTCTTCCAGTATTCTGATGTACTCAAACTGATCCATGATCCCTGGTAAGCCATAAATAGGACCAACACCATAGTAGGAGAAACATCCCCATATCATGATGCTTGCTCCACCATGCTTCACTGTCTTCACTGTGTGCTGTGGCTTGAATTCAGTGTTTTCAGGTCGTCTGACAAACTGTCTGTGGCCCTTAGACCCAAAAAGAACAATCTTACTCTCATCAGTCCACAAAATATTGAGCCATTTCTTTTTAGGCCAGTCAATGTGTTCTTTGGCAGATTGTAACCGCCTCAGCACATGTCTTTTTTTTAACAATGGGACTTTGCGGGGGCTTCTTGCTGGTAGCTTGGCTTCACATAGACGTGGTCTGATTGTTACAGTACTCACAGGCAACCTTAGATCTTCTCTGATCCTCCTGGAGCTGATCATTGGCTGAGCCTTTGCCATTTTTGTTATTCTCCGATCCATTCGAACAGTCGTATTTCTTTGTCTTCCTCGCCTTTCTGGTTTTGGCTGCCACTTTAAAGCATGTGATATCATTTTAGCTGAACAGCCTATCATTTTCTGAACTTCTTTATAGGTTTTCCCCTCTTTTATTAACTTCTTAATCAAAGAACGCTCTTCTTCTGAACAATGTCTTGAACGACCCATTTTACTCTGTTTTTCAAGGACAAATGCACAGCCAGCATATGCAGCGTCAGTTGCCTTGATCCTTAAATAAGGGCCACCTGTTTAACACCTATTTTTTTTACACAATCAATTACCTCACTAATTGAACTCAGCAGTGCTGTTTTTTTGAACACGCCCCTTTCAGTTAATGATTCAGTTTCACAGAATCAGCAGCATGGACGTCATGCCTGTTGGGTCTGTTGGTTTTCTATACCTTTACTAAACCTTCTAGAAACTTACTTGCAGTGTAGAAGTTGAAATTCTAACAAAAACAGTGATTTATCTTGCTACTGATGTGGGACTGCTGTTATTTTGAACACAACTGTATAAACACATATAAACTTTGCTGGTTAATCACCACACTCTTCATATTTGTTTTATCAGTGTGAATTTGATTGATCATGAATTCATATGGGAATAACATACTTATTTTATCAAAAAAAAGTAAGTTTCAAGGCTTTGAATTTGATCTGTTACTTTTAGGACAACTATCAATTCAGTGACACGGTTTGTGTGTTATTAATAAGACTGATGATCAGGCAAGCCAGGTCTATTAACATCAACTCGGTGTACTCTACATGAGTAAAAGCAAAAGGTAAAAACAAAGACGTAAGTATTAGTATGCAAACTAGAAAGCACTCGGAGAGCCCAAACCTCCTCCAAGGTAGCTCACATATTGCTGTTACATCTATAAGCAATAGTTCCATGATAAAGTGACCATAATATGATTCATGACCCTGAAAACCCACACCTAGCACTCAGAATCATGTTGATATCATTATTAGACAGTTATTGAGCAAAAAAAATTGTTCTTTTATGGCAGTTATCTGGATCACCATCAAAATCGGTTCATTGAAAGCAGTGGCAGCTGGTGCCAAAAAATTTAAGGGGCGCACGGCTTTGGAGGAAACAAACCAAAGAAGCACTCCATACTACAGTAAAAAGAAACTAAAGACAAAACATAATCACAATGTAACCTACTTTGAACAATCCAATATTTGAACAGAAATTTTGCCCTCCTTTCCTTCTGGGCTGCAAATTTCTCAGTGACCCTCTGACTGAAGTCCATCATATCTGTCTCTCCTCCATTGACAGCATGGCCAGTGCATTCAGCCTGTCCTGGTTCATGGTGTTTCTCTGGAAAGTTTTGATTCTTTTTAAGGTTTGAGAAGCACCTCAGCTTCTGCAGTGGTCATGGGTGTGGTGATGAGGATCTTTAGCAGAGTGACAGTCTCTGAAAATACCTCTCCAAGATTATTTTCCATCAACAACAGGATAAGATCCACAGCACCACAGCAGGCCTTGAACTCCTCCTTGCTGTAGATTAAGACTGAGCTCTGTCTTCAGCTTTAGTTGAGCACTGGGTCGGCCTTCAAGGTGCTGCTGAGGGAATCTTCAGGAAACATGGCGTGGTACTGTGTGAATCTGTCATTAAGAAATACATAGAAAAGCACATTTTATTACCAAAAGTTAACATCAGTATTTACTGAAAAAAAATCAATAAAACAGCCAAAGTTTAACCTGCTCCCATAAAATAAAGCTATAATTTATGTCAGTTTCACCATTTTATGAACATTTCTTGTGTCACCTGAACAGTGTCTTATTTTATACATGATGTCTCATGGCTCAAGATTGTAAACACAAACAGAATCTTATGTACCACTAAACTGATGCTTTAAAACTATGTGATATAGTTTTTGGTATAGATGAACTGTAAAGAGTATGAACAAAACAAAAAAAAAAACACATAAGAAAAAATAAATCAGATACAAGAGGGCAGACGGCTCACACCAGCTGACCGATTCTCATAACTGAAGTGGAAGTTGTCAGTGTTTGGATGACATTTATAGTTTTCAGCAAAACTACTTCAAATTTTAAAAAGTGAAAAAAATAAACTTCACATTACAGGAGTCTGTTTCCATCTGCTGGAGCTTTTGAATACTTTAACTTTGTACCGTTATGTGCAGTATTCAGTCGGCAAAAACACCAACAGAATGTATAATTTCTGTATCCAAATCAAAAAATCCATTTTATTATAGCAACTAAACGTACGGTATACAATTATGTAAAACGACAATACTGTATATATTTATATTGATATTTATTATTTTTTATCACATGTTTAGTTGCCATAATAAAACTACAACATTTAAAGACAAGATATACATCCTGTTGGTCTGTTTTCATTGATTTTAAACTGTGCACAATGGTACAAGCTGGAAAGGTACAAGGTAAGTATCAAATCTAAAAGCTCTAGTAGATTGAAAAATAATTCTGTAATGGACATACACCTAAGAGGTAAAGAATTTGTGTTGTTTACACTTTTGGGGCTAATAAAACCCCACTGTTTTCACCAGTAAATTGCAACACATAACTTGATAGCATTATCAAGTCTTCTTTTTGTAATTTTTCAAAGGCTTTCACACAATGTAACAGTAATATTTAATGAGCTGTGCAATAAAACCTCTGCAATAATCTGTATGCACTTGTGAATAATATTAATATTACAATTTCTCCTATCTTGTTCCTGTTTTGCCATGATTTTTAAAAATATTTTTATAGGTCCCTTTATATAATATTGTAATCAAAATAATGCATCAATTTTGTCAATTAAATTTAAAATGAACTTCTGGTGGGGTAAAAACAAACTTACCCACCCAATAAAAGCCCCAATTCCTCCTAAAAGTATGTTGTTTTTGTAAAAATATGCAAGAATTAAAAAACTATATAGATTTTTTAGAACTTAAGTCTGCAAAAGGATAATGTTCTACTGAACAAAGCATTTATATCCTCTTGGCAAACTCATTTTGTGGCTCCTGATCTATAGTTTAGTGCCATGTGTGACATAAAATGGAAAACTTTGCCCCTGAATTATGTTATGTCTACAAGGAAAGACGCATCCTAATCTAATCTTCAGTGTAGCCTCTCACTGATTTTCTTCTCTAATGCAATCTCACCTCTCCTGTGATCCTCTGATGGTTCTCTGGGCCGAGTACCCGACGCATCCTCGGTGCATGGGAGTGTTGGTCGGACGCGTGAGGACACGTGAGATACTTGCGCATGAGTAAATCATATCTGCTGTGGTGACGTGTCGATATGATTGACAGCGCTCGTTGTCCAGTCACAGGAGGAAAAGAAACACCAGAACAATACTGATTCGCTGCCAGTCAAAGTGGGAGTGTCCGGGGCGCACCGGTCTGCGCCCCGGGGGCAAAGTTGAAGCGGCCAATCCCAAAGACGCCTCAGGTCACATGCTGAGCAAAAGTTTAAGGACTTACATTGACTAGGCCGGCGCCCCTCCGTACGTAAACTATGTATTCACAACACAGTTACTACGTAAAAACATTGTGAAACCCCCTTTATTGAATGGTGACAGGTGCTGCTGACAGACTATTACTGTGTGGTAAAAATAAATGTTTTTATCCGTTATTTTTTATAATTTAAAGACAAATTATGTTGTGTTTAAGTGGACTTTCTCTGTCTAATTTTGGAGGGGGCGGCGCCCCAGCGCCCCCTATTGACAAACCGCCACTGATTGAAAGACAGGAAAATAAATGTTTTAACCTAGATTGAAAATGTCTTCATGTCTTTATTTGGAGCAGATTTAACCTCTGTGGGTCGTTTGTTTCATTTGTTTGTAGCATCATGGCTAAATGGTGCTTCTCACTGTTTAGTGAGGCCTCTGTTTGGTTATATATATTTTTATATTGTTACAAATATATTCTGGACCCATGCAGCTTAGTGACTTAGAAACTATTAAAAACACCTTTTAAATATGTTCTCAAAGTGATCAGAAGCCAAGACAGAGATTTTGAAACAGGAATTATGATCTAAATGTGTATGTCTTGGGCAGGATCCTAGCGGCTGCATTATAAATTAACTGTTGATATTTCAACTTCTTTTTGTGCTCTTTTATACTTACGCAAATCCATTTCTAAACAGCTTAAATTCCCATAAAATTCAAAAAATGATTATTTTTTTATTACAAGTTAATTGAAATAATCTTCATTAAAAAAAATCATAGACACTTAAAGAGTCTGTTGATATCATACTTTTAATGCATGAAAGCCAGTATACCTTGAGCGGTAGATGTATTTTAGTCATCCAAAAAAAAGCTTAAAAAAGGATTTGAAAGTTATTCACAGGACTTTTTTTAATTGTTGAGGATAAGTTGTAATTTTTTTCTTGAAACATCCCGAGTCTGGTAGCTTTGCTGAGAATGAAGGGTAGATTCATGCTGGCATGCCTGTGCCAGTTCAGCTGACATTTAATACGTTACTTTAGATTTAATTAAACTATCTATTCTTTTTTTATTATGTGCTTTGTATGGTAGCCTTTTACAATAGAAGATACAGATTAGCACATATACTAGGCCTGTGTTAAAATATCAATACAGTAACATATCGTCACACACTCCTGGGGGATACGTATTCTACAGAATCAATATGTTTGTCAGTACTCTTTGGGTGATAACAATGGCAAAGTAGAAGCCAAACTACATGATGAAGCACATGCTCCAAATTTATACTTAGGTCTACCATCTTTGAGGACCTGAATTTAAGTTTCTTAAGCTGCAGAATCATTTAAAACTCATTCTTCTTCTTTTTCTTTTTGTAATAAAAGTCAAAACTTGTGGGAAATTCTGTTAAAAGTGTCGTCAGTGTTCACAATTTACGTGTATCAGAATACATATCGTATCGGGGCCTCAGTGTCGGCATACGTATGGTATCATGAGCCCTAACATATACATTATATAGGAATACCAGGATTACAAGATTTTGAGTGGACTTGCCCTTTATCTGACTGTTGACATTCCCTTTGTGATATAAGACCAGAAACCTGAACACACTTGACCTCACAGTCCAGATGTTGTATTTCAGATGTGAATGAGTGCTCCAAAGACCCCTCTCCATGTGAAGAAGACCAGCACTGCCTGAACTCCGAGGGCTCCCACTCGTGCAAGGGTAAGAAGTTGTTTTCACCCAGAGCACATAGCTGGACATCTATTGGCTTGTCAGCCGTTTGTAACCAAACATGAGCAGTGATGTTGATAAGTATGAACCTTAGACCCCAATGAAATCTTACATAAACTGTAAACTCACTGTTAAAGCATCCCAGAGACACGCCAGAAAAACCTTAGCATGCAGCCATGTAAACTGGCCAATCATATTTTTTCATTTTCCCTCCTTTTTGCCTTCATGAATAGTTCTTATCTATATGTTGGTATAAAAATACCATCTTTCCTTCCCATAAATCTACAGCCTGCTGGTATAATCTGATATCAGCTGTGCATGTAAATGGAGAGATATCCTCTGCGGCTGTTAAACACTTTCTTATATAAATACATTGATCACGGAGCAACATTACATTTAAACCAAACAGATCAATTTGTTAGATTATTTTGATCAGATGTTTGGTATAGATGTTATTTTGATATAGAACTTAAATTTTCAAGTCAAAATAATAAATTAAAATAATATGAATTGTTTGTTGTTATTCCAAAATTCTCCTTCTTCAAACAATCCTAAAAATAGGTGAAATAACAAAAATGCATAGTCCTCAAGTATTAATTAACCAAGTGGTGTTACAGACCTTATACTTCAGTCCCAAGAATCTTGAATGTGAGGCAGGATGCTCTGTCCTGGTAAAGTGGTTCATTCTGCTTGTATTTAAAGCTTATACAAGACAGCAAATGTTAACAAAAATCTTCAGATCTGCTGATGCAGATAAAAATTCTAAGTAAGGATGCACCAATGCCACTTTTTTATGGACCAAAGGAGTATTTCTACCTGTGTTCTCAGTGATACTCAGTATGAATGCTTTTCCTTAATTATTCTATTAAAGATTATAAGATGATTTTGAAAACTAGTTTTAATTTCTTTGGATGTCACTCCCTTCTCCTCTTGTCACTGCAGCAGTGTATAGTTTGCAGTCTCTGTTTTTGTCAGGAAATCTAATTTATCTGCAGACACAGTTTCACCTTGGCCCACCTGCCAAGATGATGGAGCCTAATGTGATGAGCACAGGATCCAACACACGCAGACTTGGTTTTGATATCGGTGCATCCCTATTTTTAAGCTGTTGTCTGTCACAACTGATTGGATGTTTGCTATATCACGCATCCCTAATTACAACCATATCATACCATACCCCAGCAAACAAGAGTGTCAGACTAGAATATCATAAGAAACTACCGGTATACTCAAGGAGACCAATCTGATCATCACTGATCCCAGTCAGCTGTGCGACTGACTGAACTGGAGCCTGATCTATACTCGTAGTTCTACAGGAGCTTTTCAAGAGGGGAACAAATCAATCCCTGAAGAGGAGGCCAGCATCATACTAACTTTTCACTAGAAAACTCTGTTTTTAATTTTATCGAAACATATTCAAGGTTATTCTGCATTGTCCACTGGTTCGAAATGACCCAGCATCTGCTGAGATTATGTGCTTCAGTACATTCACATCCGGCAGCTTTCAGAGTGTCACAGTGTGTCAACAGTTCTCATGAAGGGAAGTCAGTGCAGACAGAGATCATTGTTTTCTCCAGTATATGTTGTGTTTTTATAAATATACCGTACATGTCAGTATTGATCTATCTGTGAAAGGTATATAGTCCAGCCAAACATTATTATATGTGTCAGAATCTTATCCTAACTTAAATAATTTATCTGTGCCATGGACTGTACTAAAACCCACTGCTGCCTTACATCTGATTCTATTGATGAGCCTCCAAAGAGCATGGCTGTGATGTTTCCATGGCTGATGAGTGTTTGTGTGTTTGTCCTTCACAGCCTGCGACAAAGCGTGTTCTGGCTGCACTGGAGCTGGTCCTGATCAGTGTAAGGCTTGTGCCAGTGGGTACCAAGACTCAGAAGGCACCTGCACAGGTAAATATGTTAATGATTCACAATTTGAGGAACTACTTTGTGTTGAAGATCAATCTCATTTTATTCCCAGTGGTCTGCCCTGCACATAATAATTACTACAATATTAAAGAGACCCCAGCAGGAGGCTGAAAGAAAATCTGTGACTGACATTTTTTTAATTGTGCTCATAGTTGGATGTTGTTTGTTCCAAGAGGTTAAGGATATTCAACTTTGGGTAAACCAACAACACTTCTGTAGTTTGTATCTTATTTTTATGGACATTTTTCTTCAAGAGTAAGAAAGTCTTAATATCAGACAACTTTAATATTGATTATGATGAAATCTTTCTGTCTGATTAGACCACTTTTTCATTGAGACCAGAACATCATCCCTTCTCTTTGTTTTCAGACATTGACGAGTGCTCGCAGGCAGAGGGAGTGTGCACCGAAGAGCACCAGGAGTGTCTCAACAGTAAAGGAAGTTACGCCTGCATCTGCTCTGTAGGTTTTGAGGAGATTGATGGCAAGTGCATCGAAACACCACAAGGTGAGGATAAATGTCAATTTAAAGAACGATAAAATGTTACAGATAATGTAGAGACTTCCTAACATGTCATATATATGAAATGATGCAAAGATACAGGCCCCAATAAAGTCAGTAAAGTTTATTAAGCAGTGAAAAAAATAAAGGCCCTTAAAAAGAATTATAAGTCATTTTTTAAAACTTTTTTTAAGCTTATTTCAGTTTCTAAATTCACACGGATATGTTGGCTTTAATTTTTTACAAGTTAGATTTCTATGTTTAGTTTTGATCACGTAGTTAAATTCTGAAGGAAACCCATCTGATCTGATGCCATTTCACATGCCTAATTAAAAATCTAAATTACACTGCATTGATTTGAGGCAGTGTGTTACTAGTGATATCATTACTATCATAATATTACCATTTTTTGGTTGCCAGGGAAGTATGTAATTACAGTTTCTGCATAATAATATTATTGCAGTTCCCATTTATCCAACTCACAATGTTAATAATGTCCATTTTCTCTCATACTGATTCTCTTAAACTAAGGACAGACAACAACAAAAACTAACTTAATACAACCGACAAATTAAAAAAAACTACTTAGATTTTGTTTTCTTTGTAATTACTTTCAACACAAGTAAACAAAACGTCCCCTTTAAAGTTAAATGTAACTTTAAACTTGTCTTGTGCAGTGTGTAGTTTGAGTGGAGGAGTTTTTTTCATGACATTCAGGGTTTGAAGCTTTAAAACTGCTCATACTAAACGCAGGGGCTTTGTCAGGAACAGCTAAACGCTGCATCATGTTGTCAAGCCAAGTAGATTTTTGAATAGTTTTAACCAGAAGCAGGTTATATTAAGAGACTTTTGCTGGCACCATGTGCTATGTACCGACATACCGTCCGCCCCTGGATATCTCCCCCCAGAGACAAAGTTCCTGTATTGGCACTCATGTTTACTAAGTGCCATGGGCCTCTAGCTGCCCACTTCAAAAAACCTGGACTAGCCCTTTAAAGTAAATTTTACTTTTTCATTTAATATCCTTGGGCTGCTTCCGTAATTATACTCTCTTACAGTGACCAGCTTTAACCCTTTGACTGGCATTGTAACCGTGCGGTTGACTTTTTGCCAGCACTGTATTTAAAACTCTGAAAGCCCATCTGTGTCTGTTTTTTCTTTTTCACCTCTCTGAATAGTGTTTCTAACACCAATAAGTATCCACTGGTGGCGCTGCTGTATGAATATAACTGGCTGAAAACTAGAAAAAATCAGAAGTGAATCCCTGCTGCATAGCTCCTCAGAAATCCAACAATAAGAGCATACATCGGAGTAAGAAAAAAAACTTTTCACATATTTCCAGCTCCTCTTACAATCATCATTTAGTTGAAGGAAGTAAATTTGACGATAAAAACGTATCTGTGATTCCTCAGATAACTGAATCAGTGGCTAAATATCTAAATATTGCTCTCTGTGATGTTTTCATATGATAAACAAAAATGTTGTTACAGAAATGAAACAATCCATTCATGCCCAGTATAACCCTTAACAGGCAAGCCAACCAGATGGTTGACCTGCATATCTGCTTCCCGATTGGGTAATCTGAAAAATCAAACCTGAAATGTTGCTAGAAGAAGAAAGAACCCAATTTTTCCAACAAATAACTTGTTGCAAATGTATTTCTTAGTTTGGGGGTCAAAGGGTTAAAGGTTTTATAGTATGAGGGGAAGAGGGAGCTGTACTTTTGTATTTTTAGAATTTTAGTTGAATATCAAAGTTCAGTGTTTCATTAAGCATCCTTGAAAATTTGAGAGAGAGAAACCATCTTTACAGTTGAGATGATCCTCAGGACTGTGAGGGCGCGGTCGCATCACTTTGAGGTTAAAGGTCAGGTGAGCAGGACTAAAGCAGACTTTGTTACCTCTGAGTGTTTCAGACCAGTTATTCTGAGCAGCCTCGAAAACTTGACGGCTGATGTTTTAAAAACCTGCAAAGATCAGTCCTAGGTTTCTTATTTATTTAAAGAATATACATACGATCATAATTATCATTTAAGGAACATTTTTGTTGATTTTTTTATTGATACTATTTGTGAGAGATGCATGGAGCATTATTGTCTCTTGTAAGCTTCAACCTTTGGTCGGTAAGTTTTTAGACAGGAAAAGTACTGAGTACTCAAAAGTAGAGTAATTAGTTTCTTTTAATACAGTAAGTAAAGATATAAAATATTAATTTTTTAAGAAGTGATGAGTAATTTTTGAGTAACTTGTCTAACATTGGTCATGACAGTTGTGCTATTTTACGTTGGTAACTGTTTTAACCAGTTGTGTTTCTTTTATTACTGTGGCTGTCGGTTTTAAGAAGTGTCCCCCGACCCTTTTCTCTGCCTTCACCTGCAGCCACCCAAAATACATTTTAAGGGCAAAGTTAACATTCAATGAAATTACAATGAGGGTCACAGAGACTAATAATCCCATTAAGTTGTCTTGTGTAAACACAAAAGTCTTGAGCACTTGTTAATGTACATTATTTTCACAGTTTTTACCTAACGTTATATCAACAGCATGCTGGAGCAGTGTAAGGCAGTTAACTCAACAGTTGTAAGGCATTACTTTGTCCTCATTTCTCCTCAAAAAGGAGTGAAACCACTACATTTCTTACTTACTTATCCAAATTTACTAACAGCTTCATCATAAAGTTAAATATTACTTTTCCCTCCTCGAAAAACTGGAATACCACATGTTTAGAAGAAAGTTAGAACAAACAACAATGTTCTTTGCAGCTCTCATGGGTACACATTAAAATAAATATTTAAAAAATTAATTCTTGGGGTTGTAGGAAATATAGCTCACTCTTACCCACTTATCCTTCACGCTACATCAGACTTTAAACTTGTTTCCTCATGTATATGTCTTTATGAAAGCAGCTCTCTACGGCCAAAAAGTAACTTAGTAGCCAAGCATTAGTTCGATTAGTAAGTTTGATGTCATTTTATTTAATAAAGGCTTTCAATTCAATTCATTTTATTTATTTATTTTTTAAATCTGTCATCCCTTACTTTTCTAGTTATTCAGAAAAGTGATTTTATTGCATCAGTTTATCACAAGTAACTACTGCAGTTACTGATCAACACTTAGAGGCAATCAGGTAAGGGTAGAACTCCATGTACTCATTCAGATGACATGAAATTTGACCTCAAACTTTAAAATATCCCATACATATTATTATTATTAGTAGTAGTAGTAGTAGTAGAAGTACTGTTTCATTATAATAATTGTGAATATGTCAGATTGTAGTTGAATGGTGTTCATTATGTCTTCAGTTTCTGAGAAATAGTTTTCTTTTTCTTTTATCTCAGACATGCATTTTTTTCACATACCTTGACATGTTTGGGCGGAAACTTCCGCCTTCCTCAGCTGATATGACGGGTCACACCTACCACCAAGTGACACTTCTGAGGAAGGCGGAAGTTTCTGCTGAAACATGTCAAGGTATGTGAAAAAATGCATGTCTGAGAAAAAGGAAAAGTATTTCTTTGTCAAATAGTGTCTAAAATGTATTATCTATGCCTGTTGTCATCAGATAAAGAAGAGGACTCAAATGCCACTGAGACGAACACAAATCCACACAATGAGCTTTGATGCAAGAACCAGGACCAAAGGGAGCAGGCCACGCTCATTTTAAAACTCTCAACCACATGCACTTAAAAAACCTGCTGCACAAAAGACCAACAAATGCAGTCAACACAGTGATTTTCAGCAGGGGATCATGGACTAAAGGACAAAAAGAGACTTTGTATGCTCCGATTATGCTGGTCATTGTTTCCACTTACCTTTATTTGTTGTATGGTTTTAAAATTATAGGTGTTTCAATAAAGATAATTTTGTTAAATTTAACAAGCTCCAGTCACCAGAATTTGTCTTGTTTTTATTCCAGAGCAGAAGATGTTAACACCAGTTTTTAAGCATGTGGGATTTGATAGTGTAGTGACCAAAGCTGACCACATGGTGGCAGTCTAATAATGCCAAATACAGTTAACTCACAGCTGAAGGAGAGTCACTGGTCTACTTCAGCTGATGGATAGAGGACTCCAGAATACAATGAACTGTATTCACGTATTTTTTTCTTTATCGCAACAACTTATTTTAAAATATGAACAGATGTGTCTTTTAGTCATGGAGACTCACACTGATTATTCTAGACCTCTGAAGGATTTGTCATAAATCAGCTCACTGAGAGAATTTTCCAGCATCATTAACCCAGTTAGTTTTCCTCCAGGACCTTGTCTTTAAAAAGCTGTTTAATCTCTGACATCCTCTTTTTTGATCTTTTGAAAGTCAGCCGCACTGTCACCACTGAGGTGTTGGGATACACTTTAGGAAAGACCTTTCTCAGGCCCCATTTGGATCAAAGCATATTTTTCTAACCCAAGTCTCACCTTGCAATAAGGCTCTCAGCTTCCTGTGGCATGATGTCAGCTGTTTTGACTCGACAGGCTTGCCAAGGAGGCAGCCAGTTGAGACCTGTCTGAGCTGGTGGTGAGGCAGCAGAGATGCAATCTTTCCTCCGGTCGTCCACCCCCTGAAGCCCCTCCACATTTTACTCTTGCATTTTAACTCCAATCTGTGGAAAGCTGTTATCCCAGAGGATGGAAAAAGTTCCTGTAAATTGAGCTCAGAACTGCTTGTAAGTTCAGTTCCTCTTTTGAGTGCACTCTTCTGTGGGCTTCTGCTTTAATGTGCAGTGCTGTCACCTGAGAGGTGCACATGTAAAAGCAGGCGCTGAATACTTTGATTCAACAAGCAGCAACCTCAAGAGTTAAGACAAAAATGAAGCCAGAGCGGAGGTGCAGATAGAAATGCAGTTCCTCAGGTGTCCTCTAGAGGCTGGAGTGAGATTCCCTTTAACATCCCATTACTGCAGCATGCTTCTGCGGACAGCACAAACCAACATGTAAACAAACTGTGCCACACACTGTATGGGGTTGATTTTTTTATTACTTCTCTATTTTGATTTATCACTAAACTTAAGCATTGTGTATCACTCAGGATGAGTCCAATGTGACTATAAGGTGGGTGTTTTTCAGGTTGTTAAAAGCTTCACCTCGAGCTCTTAAAGAAGTGTGAGAGCATTTCCAACAGAGTGGTCATCATTTACAAAATTAGAAACTTAGAGGTGACCCTGAATGGACAACGGAGCTGGGCAATTACTCAAGTTTCAGTTTAGGTAATTAAGACTGTGAAATCCCTTTGCGGCATGAGATGTGACTCTTGTTCTGTCTCTGGGTTTTGCTGAGTTGTGCATGGTGAACTATTCCATTGCTTTGGTTATGTGAGGAGCACATGGAGCCATTGCACATCCCCTGGTTAGTTTGGGTAGCAACAGGGCTACAAAAGAAGACAAAAGGCACCCATATCTTTACAAATGGGCAGAATTAAGAGAAGAAAACACATACTGACACAGACTCTTTTTCTTTGAGAGTGAAACTGGAATAATGCAAATTAATTAGGAGAAAATGTAACACTCTTGTAGTTACCCCTCAGTAACCTTGTTAGGCAGCTGGATTTTCCAGAAGGTTGCAGTACGAGCCTGGTTTAGTTGTGCAAAAAGTGAGAAGCAAGCCTGTGACTACGTCAAACTGAATGCGTCAGAGACAACACTTGTGCTCTTGCCCTTCACTTTTCCATCAAAAGTCCTGCACTTCCCAGTCACTTTGAGTGGGATGTTTCCCAGATTGAATTATATATTCTATGGATAAATGAAACAATCCATGTGGTGTGTCAGGTTAATGCTGTGTTCCAGTTGTACTGGAAAATCTGGATTTCTGAGCTCCAAGAGGGAAATTTCATCTGAAATTTCCTACTGGGGATCCTCACCACCCCCGAGTTGACAATTGAAGATGGCTGCCCCCAGTGTAAACAGTTATTAAGCTCCTGTAATATTCTGTTTATTAGCACTTCTGACTAGTGTTTGTCGCACTAAATCAGCCGTATACATAGTATTGTTCGATGTTTATATATAGAAATACTGCTATAGTGTTTTTTACATTCTTCATGTGGTATGTGCAAACTACAATGCAGGGCGTGCTAACAACGGCTAACAATAGCCTGGTAGAGTATTTTTCTGACTTTGTAACTGGAACGCTGATAACTCGGATATGACGTCATTCCCACTTCCCAGTTCCCATGTAAATGGGATGATAAATGATAATGATGATAATGATGGAAAGTTCACTCAGTATTTGGAACTCATGCACATAAGTAATTGTCGTTTTCCTCAATGTCAATCCACATATTATGTGGATTATGATTTTTGCTTTAAACCAGAAGCAATATTATGGTCATGTTACACAGTTTCACACTGAAAGTGTGTGGCTGATCTTCATGCCAGCTCCAGCTCGAGAAGCAAGGTGAGAGTGTGTGTGTTTTTAGGCTGAAGTTTTTATGTGTAGAGTAGTCCTGATACAGCTGTATTCTCTCTCCCTCTAGGAAAAACTCTGTCAGAGCTCCTGACGCTCAGACTACTCTGATTGGTTGACAGGTCAACTCTGTGGTACATTTCATGGTGCATACTGTCAACATCTACTGTCTCTTCTCTGCTCTGGGCTTGCCACTACGCCACGATGGGGTTAAACTGAAGAGGAAACAATGGTAGGATGTCACACTGTTAGGTCTATAAGTCCTGATGCTGTGGGGCAGGGACTTCTTGTCTTGTTCACTGAAGAGACCTGATCATACAATAGGTCATAAAAAAAAGCATAATATGGTCTGTTAGGAGGCTGGGTCAGTCCCTGTTTCATACACATTTTGTCTCCATTTGGCAAAAGCTAGGACATTAAATTATTATTTATGGTTTATCTGTTAGGGACAGATGCAGTTTATATGGACAAACTGAGAGCAGGGGGGTATACGATGAAGCGAGCTCACCATCCAAAGGCTTTCTTTAAATAGTCTTAGCTAGTTTGACGAACTCCTGTTAGCGATAACAGAATACCACACAGATGGTCATGCTGTTTCCATTTTAATCAAGCCGTGTGATGTTCACTCATCTGACATCACAATCGAGTCAGATACCAGAGAAAACAGAGCCAGACTTATGACACGGTAAAGTCTGGACCCAGCAAGCATGGCTACCTATCTAATCTTGCTTCTCTGTACGTATATGCCAATATCTTTGCTAATAGCATATAATAATTTAGAACTCCAGACCAATAAGGGCCTGCAGAGACAAAACAGCAGCACCAAAGCAGTAAAATAATCTTCAAAAACATTTATTCATCAACTGGAAAATCTGTGTAGCACCAGCAGCACAAAGGAGAGGGTGTTTGTTTTTATGAGGGGGGTTATGCAAGGTAGCAAATTAAGGCATTAGTGTGAGTCAGCAAACTGACTCGTACATGAGTCAGTCAAGCATGTATTGATGCTGAAACATCACCTATGGAGGTGAATTTGGCCTTCACTCGAGCAGTGACAGAGAAAACATAGATTTAATATGATGCTTCATAGCTAACAGATGAGATAGCCTCTCCACTTTCACCACCTCAGTGATAAACGACTCATCCGGGAAAATTAGCAATCATGTTGCAGCAAGCTGATGCTGAGTGACTGGGTACCATGAGTAATCACTTTAGATTCACCTGGCTTTTTTTCTTTACAAGAGAGCTCTTTATTTTTCCACACACAGTGCTGCCACTGAGATGTGATGATTCAAGCAAGAGTAAAAAGATCCACTCCACCCTTCTAATCAGCCTTAACCACAAAGTGGGCTGCCGTGGTTAGTGTTTCATTCTTCCAAGAAAGAAATGCAGATTCAGTCTTTATCACAAAGGCTAGACATTGACAAACAATGTATCTTTGTGTTTTATATGAATTTATGGGGTGAAGACAACAGCATGAACACAAACACAAAGGCGGTGGTTCTTGTATTTGTAAATGTCACTTTCAGATAGACTAACGGCCTGTGCCACTTGTTTCTTACTTTTCTCTACCAAAGCTCTCAAACAAAAGGACTGCCAGACTGCCATGACTCAAAAGCTAAATGAGCTAACTGAGGCCATGGAATAAGGCATTTAGTTTGATGGAACAACAACAGTTGGCTTAAAGCAGTTATATTTTGCCTTAATTTGGATTCTTTTGTGATTTTGATGAATGCCAGAGTACATTCACGATCATTCATGTTAAAAACACCCACTTTTCACATAATGAGTACCCCTGAGTCCCATCTGTTCCCACTCTGCCTGAAAGCTCTGTTGGATCTCCTGTAACTATATGGGGACCTGCCTCTGTGGGACAAGTCTGCTATGACTGGTTGACCAGTTTACTCTGTTGTAATCAGATTACTCTGTTGTGATCGGTAACTGCAGCACACTCCATGCTCAGCAGCTCTGCAGTCTTTCCACAGTCTGTGCTCCGCACTGGACTTGCTGCGCATCTCCTATTGGCTTGAACTCCAGTCGTAACAGCGGCAGAATAGCAAAGTGGTGGGTGTATTTTTGGGGGGGAATCAGCTGCCTCAGGCAGCTACTGTCAGTGTTAACAGGAGGACCAGAAGAAGTGAGTTTGTCTTTGCACCCGATCGGGTGGGATACCTAGCCTAACTAAAGGGCATATTGAGGTCATCGGTGGCTCAGCTTGGAAAGTACACTTTTCATCAATCGAGGGGTTGAGAGTTTGATCACAGCTCCAGTTGTCAGATGTTGATGTGTCCTTGAGCAAGAAATGTAACCCCAGATTGTTCCTACTGCTGCCTCAGTGGTATGTAAATATAAATGGATATGAAAGTGCATTTACGTTAGCTAATACTGACAGATCAGTACTTTCAACGAGGAGGTTATGTTTTTGCTTAAACTGAAAAGTTCTGAATGGATTTCAATCAAATTTTCAGAGAATGATTGTCGTGGCACAGGGCAGAAGTGATTAGATTTGGTGGTGATCTGAGTCTTGATGCAGATCCAGGATTTTTTAAGGGGTTTTTGTTAACATTGTGAGATGGCAAATAGTGTCAGAAATGCCTTGTCAGAGGTTTGTGCTCTTGGAGCTCTTCTAGTTTACACAAACAATCACCATCAGTGAGTGAATGCAAGGTGGGTTTGAATACCTGGGTGTAATTTGCACATCAATAGCAAAGAAAAGGTCATCAGACAGACTTGAAAAGTGCTTTGCAAGCTCAAGTCCTTTTACCGTTAATCAATAAATGAAGAAGGATAGTGAGACCCCTTAGATCAGTGACTACCAGAGTGGTGGTTGGGACCTGCAAGGGAGGCTGCAAGATGCATAAGAATTGCATACAAAATCAAAATGATCTGTCAAAGTTTGTTTAACCCATTGTCGTAAAAGTGTATAGATGAAATAAATACAATTGGGGTGCTGGTGGCCAAGTAGGTTAGATCTGTGCACTTTAACCTTGTGTGTGAAACCCAGGTTTGATTTTTGCTTGTTGCACATTTCCCAGGAGTCTTTCTCTACACTCTTGGCCCCTTCCTGGCTTTATTCACTGTCTCTTCACTGTCAATAACACAAACAGTTACTAGTTTCACTGGTGCTCATTTATCACATATAAATGCTAGAAGTACATGTTAACTCATTTAGTACTGCTAATCTCTCTCAGACCATTTTTCATCTTTTGGGCCCCAAAAATGTCTAACTTCAGTGCCATCTTAAAAAAGCAAAAAGGTTACATGCTGCCCAATTGGATCATTTACTTTTTTAATTCAGCAAAACCAAACAGAAGAAATAGGGCAGAGTTATTCAGCCAGCGAGAAATCAAGGTATAGGGATTTTTCCAAAGTTTTAAGCCTGTTGAACTCGTGACCTTCCTGAAATTGGTTTTCCAACCACCACTCTCTCCAGTCTTAGAACTAGAGAATTGTTTTTTCCTCATGTAGGCACTCTCTTTCGTGTGGTGTAGTGAAATTTTGGTTGAATGCCATCAAACTTGCACCCAGAGACAGACTGTGTTTGTGTGTGCACATGCATTCTCCCTTTGAGAGCTGACACGCTGAAGCGGCGTATGCACGAGGACTCTGTGGTCAGAGGGGCAGGACGCTCTTCTCTTGACTTTGTGGTGGTTTTCCTGTCAGTGAACCTCAGCTGTGGAGCACATGGTCCAGCTGTAGTGGGGTGACAACAAGGACACTGACAGGGTTTTTGCAGGAAAACTACAGAGCTAGAAAATGCACTGACGCCGCACTGATAGTGCTATTATCTCCTTACAGAAAGACTTTAAATTTGGGCAGGTCGCTCTGCTCAGTGGCATCATATTGTGATTCTGGTTCTCCTCATCCTCATTCATAAGCAGTATAATCTCAGAGCTGCCTTTTCCCAAAGCTATCCTTAAACAACAATCCTCTTTGTTCCTTTGTAAAGACAGAGGGACAGAGATAATCATAGTGCTGGGGTGAGATGAGGGAAACTGCTTGCTGAACTATGGAAGCCAGATGTGGCACCATGTGCTTTTGTTCAGCTGTCAGCGGCCTGCATCACCTCAGAGTCAGGCACTCCTTAAACTTGCTGCCCTCTCTGATGTGATTATTGGCCATCCTTTCACCCAGCTGTACACCTAACCACCAACTTCAAGATAAACCAGAGAATCCACAGAGGACCCTGGAGATAGACTCTTTCAGGGCACTGTGAAGGAGGCTTTGCTGAATGAAATGACATCAGCACAGTACTCGATGATGCTTTGTAGATAGAGGATAAAGAAGCAGTTATCTGCCTGGGGAGAGAAACAGGAAACTGAAAAGTTGTATATTGTATGCAAAGAGATATGACTGTCTTATAGTATGTGAGACTCAGGACCACAGCGTTGACTTGGGCAGGTGAGCCCATAACCTTATGCCTCCCACTAAGTGATACTATGATTGAAAGGCTGCCTAAGCTTCCTTAAATGAGTGAAAGCTAAAGTGTGTCTCTTAAAGTCATCACCACTCATTTTGTCCATGACCCTGAACAGCTTGATCACCCTGGTCACCCTCAGCCAGAACACCTTTTATTGGTGGTTGTTCAGGTTAAGAGGCTAATGTAAACTAAAGCACAGTGATGTTGACTCAGGCTCTTACTGTCTCCAGTGTCTTGTGTCTCTGGTGATGTTCTTGTGCATCCCTGCTCCATACACCATTCTCACCCAACTGCCATGCTTAGCCTGAGCAAATGAGCCATGGGTGAAGCTAATGAAAGCTTGTGAGTCAAATGCCAATCCCTAATGTAAATTTCTTTGTGCCTCCAGAACATTATAAGATTTTGAGAATGTGAGGTACAAATATATGTTGTGGTTCTGAAGGTGTCTTTTTGTCATTACATCCCTATAACCAGGGGCGTTGCAAGGAAATTGAAGCTGTGAAGGTGGGTGGGTCCGTGTGTGTGCATAGGTCCATATCCTACCTGTCTACAGGTTTGTTTATGCCCAACCAGCAATTCCAAGAGTGGTATTGGGTGGTATTTGTCAATTACACCATATGTGACCTAACAGAGTTTCTTTGCTCACAATAAACACCGGTGTGATCACCACTACAGCAGCTTTAGAAGAACTGAAAACTCAATACAAGTTCTAAAACTCGAAGAAATACTTTAAGGAATAACCAAACTACATCAAACTATTCTTCAAAAATGTTTACCAAACTGTGAACAAGCAGCAACAAAACAAAATCTGAATATGTCACAAAACTTAGAAATACACAAACCTTCACACAATTAAATTATAAAGTGTAACTGATTGTGCATAATAGGCCTAGATTTAGTTTTCTCTGAGTAAATGAAAAATGTTTTGGCAATATTATATGACCCCAAAATTGAGTGGGACTTGTCCCACTCACTTATAATGGTTGCGACGCCCATGCCTATAACTCAATCAAGCTTTATAGCTATGAGCCCAATCCCCCAAAACAATTGAAACTGAAACATTTTATTAGGACTGGCTTCATGTTTGATCTGACACTGGAAAGGCATTGTATTTAACCAGGGGATTGAGTAAATTGAGAGTTAAAATGTGATGGAAAACATGGCAGCCCCAGAAACCCTACCCCACCCCTCTCCCCAAAAAAAAAAAAAAAATCAAACAAACAAAAAGAGCAAAGCTGGAGGATATTGCTCATTTACTCTGTCACATATATTGTGATCCAGTCCTGGGCTTGCAGTCACTTTTCACCCTCAGCACAGCTTAGCTTCTCCCGCTTTGTCCTCAAAGAACCCTGAAATATCTGATCATTCTCCGACCTGGAACAATTACTTCTACTAGGAGCTTTGCACGATGGATGTGCCTGATTACAAAGATGGGATCCAGTGAATCCAGCTTTTCTGCAAGGTCACCAAAAGTGTGTCTCTGTGAACTATGGAACTGTGATATCGGCTTGCAAATTAGTTACAGAGTTTTTATTTAAATGAATCAGGCTGCATTCTGCAATCTGAATTTTCTAAGATTATTTAATCGATCAATCAATCAATCTTTATTTGTCTAGCGCCAATTCATAACAAGTGTTATCTCAGACACTTTACAACAGAGCAGGCTGAAGACAAACTCTTCATGTTATAGATACACATATATGCACATACACATAGCTACATGTAGAAAATACAAATATACATATATATATACGCATACATACTTCAAACACCCAACATGAATCCATATGGCCAATCATGAATCCCTCCATCATGGCAGCAAGAAAAAACCTTCTGTTAAGCAGCAGGAAATCTTGAATGTGGACCCCAGTCTCATGATGAACAGCAAATCCACACCATGCTGTGTTGGGTGTGTGGGCAAAGGGAGGGAGGTGAGTGGAGACAAGTGGACTAAAGTAAGAACTAAAGCTAGTGACAGATCAATGGACCAATCATAGACCTGTCGTCGTCAAATTTGTCTCTGCTGAATATAAATTTATTAGAGGTTAGCCTCTTGAGATGCAACATCTCGTTTTCAGCAGGGTCCTTATGTCTTTATGATTGTAGTGATAATTTTATAGAAGTATAATCAATAATAATCATGAAAAGAGTAATTAATCTAATACCTACATTAACATCTATAATGATTATAAGATAGAGATGACTGACATTGAATAATACAACAGCATCGAAATGAGAATTTATTATAAGTGATGTATTTTCTGCTGATAATTGAGGTAGTGGTGGGACCCAGGTCTATGTTGTGCTAGGGACAGTTACTATGGATGTATAATCAACCATGGATAGGGAGATCGTGGTCTTGTCTACATTAACAGCTATAATGATTATGAACTGGAATGGGGCTAAAGAAATGGCCAATATGTCTGTAATTGTAGTTATTAAGGCTTCGTGACTCCACAGCAGCAGGCAGTCTCCACCAAGGATCCCAGACCACCTACAAGACCAGAGCCAGAGACGAGTACAGGAGCAAACAGAAAAGGGGCAGAGGCAGATATGGAGAGAGAGTGTGAGAGAGAGAGGGATAGAGCCCAATGTGCCAGATCCCCCCGGCAGTCTAAGCCTATTGCATCTTAACTATGTGTCTAAACTATGGACTATGAGCTGGTCCCTAACTGAAAGCTTTATCAAAGAGGAATGTTTTAAGTCTAGCCTTAAAGGTAGAGAGGGTGTCTCCTCCTGAACCGTGGTCGGTAAATGGTTCCAGAGAAGAGGAGCCTGATAACTGAAGGCTCTACCTCCCAGACTACTTCTAGAGACTGATGGTACTACGAGCAGGATCTCCTAGTTCTAGTCAGTACACGTGCTGCAGCATTT
The DNA here is from genome assembly GCA_037902135.1 of Cetoscarus ocellatus. NCBI lineage: Eukaryota > Metazoa > Chordata > Actinopteri > Labriformes > Labridae > Cetoscarus > Cetoscarus ocellatus. The sequence continues at coordinate 843,984 of JBAMNC010000936.1, read as the reverse complement.
TGAACAAGCTGAAGCGTCTTAACTGTGTTCACACTGAACGTGACTGACACGACCTCGGCGATGGATGTGATCTGGGTGACTTGGTCATGCTTTGGACCAGGTCATGTCGCTCTGTCGCCAAAGTTGAAACATTTGAACTTTTCAGGCGACATTGCATGTGACTGTGCCGCAACAGCCAATCAGTGTTGTGTGGGTGTGTGACGACACTCACAACAACTGTTACTGTTCCAGATCACAGAGTGACAATCAATGTCAATGTGGGAACATTAGTTAGTGAGGACATTATACAACAGCAGTGGTGGTTCTCTGCGGTCCTGTCCTTCCTCGTCTGCATCAGCTGCTGTTTTATGGTTGGTAGGTGAGTGAAAAGGATGCAGTTGTAATAATGTCAGCCAATACATACAAACACATGATATATATGATATGATATGATCATGGTGAAACTCAAGCGGGCGTGAACTCACTTAGCGACACGACAGTGACAAAATGAGCTATTTTATGGACATGTGACGCGACTTGGGTGGGTGACGTGATCCGCCGTCCAACTTGCGTTGGCACCTTTAAGCGACTTGCTGGGACAGCCTAATAAAAGAGAATTACAATAGTCCAGTCTAGAGGAAACAAAGCATGGACTAGCTTTTCTGCATCGCTTTGAGACAGGATAGGCCTGATTTTAGCAATGTCTGTCTGAGTTAAGAAGAATAAAATTTCTGGCCGTCCAGGTCCTAATGTCCTTTAGACATGCTTTATTTATGGTTTTATTGATGAACCTATCTGTCCTCTGAATGAAATGGTGGTTTGTAAAGCTATTTTCAGTGATTTGTGGATATGTGCTTGTTAAAAATGAGAACATGGTGAGGCAAAATGATAATTTAAAGGGGTTAAAGGGATTTGGGCTAGCTACAGCTATTTGCTATCTACAGTTAAAGACAAGGCAAGTAAGGATGTAAAACTTGATTACATGCGTTAAGTATAACATGATATAAATGTACCCTGCCTGGCCAAAAAAACGTTGCCATCAAAAAAAAGGTCACACACTCTAATATTTCATTGGACCGCCTTTAGCTTTGATTACAGCACACATTCGCTGTGGCATTGTTTCGATAAGCTTCTGCAATGTCACAAGATTTATTTCCATCCAGTGTTGCATTAATTTTTCACCAAGATCTTGTATTGATGATGGGAGAGTCTGACCACTGCACAAAGCCTTCTCCAGCACATCCCAAAGATTCTCAATGGGGTTAAGGTCTGGACTCTGTGGTGGCCAATCCATGTGTGAAAATGTCTCATGCTCCCTGAACCACTCTTTCACAATCTGAGCCCCATGAATCCTGGCATTGCCATCTTGGAATATGCCCGTGCCATTAGGGAAGAAAAAATCCATTGATGGAATAACCTGGTCATTCAGTACATTCAGGTAGTCAGCTGACCTCATTCTTTGGGCCATAATGTTGCTGAACCTAGACCTGACCAACTGCAGCAGCCCCAGATCATAGCACTGCCCCCACAGGCTTGGACAGTAGGCACTAGGCATGATGGGTGCATCACTTCACCTGCCTCTCTTCTTACCCTGATGCTCCCATCACTCTGGAACAGGGTAAACCTGGACTCATCAGACCACATGACCTTCTTCCAGTCCTCCAGAGTCCAATCTTTATGCTCCCTAGCAAACTGAAGCCTTTTTTTCCAGTTAGTCTTACTGATTAGTGGTTTTCTTAAGGCTACACAGCTGTTCAGTCCCAATCCCTTGAGTTCCCTTCACACTGTGCGTGATGAAATGCTCTTACTTTCACTATTAAACACACCCCTGAGTTCTGCTGTTGTTTTTCTTTGATTTGATTTTGGCCAAATGTTTTAGATGTTTTCCCTGCTTGATGCATGCCAATGATTTGACCCATCTTAAACAGACTAACATCTTTTCCACGACCACAGGATGTGTCTTTCCACATGGTTGTTTAAGAAATGAGAAGCTACTCATTGCATCAGCTGGAGTTAAATAACTTGTTGCCAGCTGAAAGATAATCACCCATGCAGTAATTATCCAATAGGAGGCTCGGACCTATTTGCTTAGTTAAATCCAGGTGGTGACTTTTTTTTGGCCAGGGAGTGTATTTTTAAAAGTTTTGAGTTGTGAATGAGGCGACTTTAGAGTTGGTCTTCAGGAGACTGTGATGCTTCTTTCTAATGCTTAATCCTCCCTCTAAAACACAATAAACGGTTGTCTTTATGAGGCTTTCATAAAATACAGTTATGCAAAGTGAAACTAATTTCCCATGTTCTTCCATAATTATTCCAGAGACAGTAAGATAAACTTTAGGGGTGCTTTGGCACACACAATTAGGGTGTAAAATATACCATGGATGTGCCATACCCAAGGCTAAATGTTAAGAACCAACAATGACAAATTGACATTTTTAGCATGAAAGGCAGTGGGTTAAGTGAAACTGAGTTAATCATTAAACATTTTTGCACACCACAGTGTGCTTGTGCCTGTAGCAGCATAAAATATGATGTTGTTAACAAACACATTTTATAATTTTAGTGTTTCCTCTCATGTGTGAAATTGATATTCTTCCTGAGATTATTCTGCTCAATAAGGGCATGGAACCAATCCAGACATTTTCAGTTATTCAGCATGAGATGTGGCTGTGTTGGTGTAGAAACAATAGTCATTTCTGCATCAGTTTTCTTTGGAGCACTGATTTATTCTTTTGAGTATGCTCATATTGTGTGCACAGTACAGAATTGTGTATACAGGAGTGTTTGCTCCTCAGACGCAGTCCACTTTAGCTCTGCTCCCATGGAACAATGCACAGAGAAAATGATTTCTGAGGTGGTGTTTCTCAGGGGAATAGGAGGAAGAGGAGAAGGAGGGAGGGTGTGCGGGAGACGGGGAGTGGTGTGGTGCTTTCTGGCACGTTTTCTGCTGCACAGAGATTTCTCAGACAGGTAGGACAGATTGATGTTACCCACCTTTGTTTGATCTTGAAGCCAGCGCCCATGTCTGTGACGGTGTGTCTGGTGTGTGTGTCTGCATGTGGAGGTATCTGTGTGTATGCCAGCATGATGGTATGATGAGATTTGGCGTGTGTGTGTGTGTGTGTCTGAGTATGTGCCTCAGCTCTACAGTGTGACTGCATCGTCGGCCTTTGGTCTCTCACACCCTTCAGGAATGAGGGGAGACAGAGAGGAAAACTTTGATCATTTTTAAAGAGATGCAGCAGTCGTTTCTAAATCTTTCTTTACAGACACTGACTTTGGAGAATCATTACAGAGAAACGACTGTAATCAATCTCTCTCCCAATCAAAGCCTGCTTGTGATTTCTTTTTTTTCCAATAGAAGCCTGGTGCATTCATGGTCCCCGGAGGATGAAGTCTGCTTACTTTAGTGTCTGATTTATCTCCAAAGTGCTGCCTACAGGTCAGGTTTTGATTTGAGGATAAACCAGTCAACATATTCTCATTAACAAGCCATCAGTTCAAAAGATTTGACGATCAGGATCAGGATCCCAGAGATAATATTTCAGTGATCCTGAGACTTTTGATGTAAAATATTTAGAGTAAAATGTCCAAAAAGCACTTAATGGATCACCATGTAATATGGCTCTGTTGTTCATGACCTACAAAGGATGAAGCATCACAACTCTGAAACTAATTTTCTAGAATCTCTAAGTTGACACAAAGTTTTCTGTTATTTATCTAAAATATGAGCATCAGCTGAAAGAATTGATGGTCTTAATGTTTTTAGGCATCCAGGCGACGAGTCCAGCTGAGTTCAGGTCTTGTAAAAGTATATATCCTCGATGTGGAAATTCAAGCAAAAGTAACACTAAATTTACAATAATGCAAACAGCACCTCCTAATTCTCTCGTCCTGAATTTCTACCATTCATTAATTAATTCAGCTTTTATTTCATCCAGAGGAGTCACTGAGGGATGCTCTCAGTGACAATGACATAGAGAGTACATTTAAAGAAAACATAGATTACTAATACAGGATATAAAAGATGTAGAGTTTTCTGAAGCAAACACTGGTCAGCTTTTAGTTAAGTTACATTAGGTATTACAATCATCAATGGTATGCATCCTTTATGAGTTTAATGATCCTTTAGTGTCACATTTCTGACAATATGTATTATATTGAATAGAATATTGCTACAATTTTAACAATGAGAGGTTATCTTGCCATTTAATTTGCCATATCAGCCATGATAGAATTCAGGGTTTTAAGTAAAATGTCAAAGAAGTGTTTGACCAAGCCATTTGGTGCAATATTTATGTCCCCACCACATTAACCAAACAAAACTTGGTGATATAAATTGTTCTATGAAAAAATATCAGTTTTATAAATGTCTTCAGTCCAGTTACATTCAGTTAAATTCAGTTTGATTCAATCCAATTCAGTTTAGTTCAGTTCAATTCATTTTCATGTGCTTTATTGGCATGGATGTTTCATGGCAGTTTTGCCAAAACATTTAAAGCATCAGTGATTCCTGAATGATGTATAATAGTAAGTTTGGTGTTACTCTGACTTTCCCATTTGTGCCATCATTATGTTGACATTTACGGTTTTGAATAAAATATTTGAACAGCCATTGTTCTATAATTAACCTTGATCATGAGTAATTTTAATATTTAACTATCTCTTAAATAATGAGGCTATTTTTTTCAGGTATTACAGTTTCCAGATGACATTTCCCTGTGATTCTAGCTAAGCATCAAGCATACTCACCTTGTGATACCAAATTTTCCTCAAGTGCTATTAGCAGCTCATAGTTTTCCCTTTTCTTGTATCCCAGTGTCTCCAGTGATCCCGGCTGGAGGAGGGATATACTGTGTTTTGGTTTACAGAAGACTGAGGCTTGAGTGTCATCTACCCTATGTCTTCTCTGAAAAACCAATGTAACATCTCAAGGGAAAGTTTACATGGACTTATACATTAAAGCTATGAAGATGAATGTGGCAAATCCATCTAAACAAGTGCTTTAAACAGATATACAATTAGTCGCATTGTATAAAAACCAAACGCAACCAATGCAATTCTCCATGTGCAGTTAATGAATACTTGCAGCAGCTGCAGTCCCGGCTGACAAGCTTCATCGATTTTGGCTCCGTAAATTCATCACATCCTCTGTGTGAGCATGCCAAATTTGAGTGAATCTGCAATGGATTTCCAGCTGCAATCTACAATGTGGATCAAGCTTGTGGTCTTTCAGATGCATGAGCATCTCCACCCTGCCACATCCAAACTAACCCAGCAGATGCTGAACAGAATCTGTTTTTGCAGGAAAATAAAGTCGGAAGTCCCAGAAGATGGATCACAAGATTTCTTCATAGTTTTACAACGTATTCACCAAAGTAAAGCTGCAAAGATATTCTATAAACTATCTGACCACTGATTAGATAAGCACTGGTGTTGTAACACTGAAAACATACATGAGCTTATTTCTGGAAATGGTCAACAGTGTGTTCATGACCTTTCCTTTGTTTTTACTTCTAAATTTAGAGTCTTACCCTAAAAAGAGCTCCAGCCTTTGTGTGGGTGATAGTATGACCTACTTCACACTCAGGTTGTTAAACCGCACTGTGGGCATGGATCTGCAGTGTTTTGCGTTGTTAACAGTTTTAACACTTTGCAGAAACATTAAACGTTTGCTGAGCTCTCCACATCAGAGGCATATTTCTTTCTCACTGTTGGACACAACTGAAGAATATTTTCCTGAGACCTTTTCCCCCCAAAGCAGCTGTTAAACCTTGGTAGAAAGAGGCCCATGTTCCCCTCTCATCGTAGTGGGGTGTGTTGCCATGGCATTCTGGTGGTGTTGACGGTGTTGGGTGTAAACAGACCTGGAGGAGATGGAACAAGGTGCTGGTGTGAGGGGCGAAGAGGAGGTCACACACAGGCTCAAACAGGCAGCAAGGAGGATTAATGTTTTGAGTCTCAAAGGTCACAGATCTGATACTGTGTGTATTTTTTTACAGTGCAGAGATTTAGTGAGTGCTCTTCACACCTCTTTGGAGCCACATTTAAACCTATCTGATGCTTTTCTATTAAAACTTGATGTGAAATTCTTCACATCATGGGTCAAAATATACACATAAACCCCATAACATTTATGGATAATACAAGCTGAAGCTTTTCAATGTCCAATGAACAAATAATAAAGGGTATTCATGCACTGACATTACAGAATGATGAGAGACACAGCTTCAGGTTATTTTCTGATAGTGTTCACTGTGGGCAGTATAGCTAATATATTTTTTTAACATGTTTAAAGAAACATTTAGAGCTGATGCTGTGTTAGTAAGGCCATGGGACAAAGCCATGATGTTACAGCTGTATGTACCGGCTTCTTCTGGAATAAACTAGATTTTAATACCTGTCAGAACTTTGGTTGCCTTCTGCTTACTTCACATGTGACAACTACACATGACAACTTGATGCTAAAGTATGTTAATCAGTAATGTTTAAAAAAATCAGCTTTACGTATACAGAGGACCCTTTAGTGCCCTGGTCCACCCCCATTCTCAGCCTGTCTGAGATACTCTTGGAGCCCCTGTCACTGTTAGGCCTCTTTCCCAGTGCAGGTCTAGTCTGCTCTGATTGTCTTCTGCTCCGTGCTGATTGGTCAGTTCAGTGCTGCATAGCACAGTTTGCATTCATTCTTCATTCTCCACTGTGCACTGGGATAGTCATTCAGAGCCAACAGGCTTCAGCTGCCAAGACAGCAATGGAGGGATGTCACACTGGTAGGTCTATTTGGGGGGCTGAATAATTAGGCAGCTACTGGTCCTTTTTGGGGGGTGGGGGTGGGGGGTGGGGGGGTGATTTTGCAGAGTAGTAAGCAACCAGGCCTGACCCATGTACGTACTTTTGCAGAGTGTCTTCCCCGACTCTGCCTTCACCCCCCCTCTCAAGCCTAACCACCAAGTGCTCTATAAGCAAAAAATGGACTCCTTCATTTGTTTTAATCATTTATTATATTATTAATTCATATCTCTGGACTAAATGTTTTGTGGCGTTTTCTCTGATACCAGGTGTGTCAATGGACTTTGCAGATTACATGCACTACCTTAAAAAATGAAAAAAAAAAAAAAACATCTTCTGTTTTGATGCTTCTTGCATATCTTCATCTTACTGTGTGGTTGATGGTTAAAATTAAAGGTCCCATATTATGCAAAAAACACTTTTTTCAGGCTTTTGAACACATTTTTGTGTATTTGTCCTTCCTCCCAGCCCACAACATGTCATAGTAGACAACAAAACCTGTATTTAGCAGGCAGCATGAGTGTGAACTCATGGTATTCAGTGAGCTGTTGAGTCTGCGGAAAATACTGTTACGTAACAGTATATTTTTGATTTGCATACCTAACCTGATTGGTCTACCTGAGTATCCCCCCCCCCGCTGGTGAGATTTCTCTGTGAAGAGCAGCCATGTTGTTTTCATTCTTAGTGAGAGATCTGTGTTCAGCCTGTCTAAGCTCAGAAGCTGTCACTGCTCAGTTGTTGGCTGTAAACAGCCACATATATCTTCACATAGAGCAGGCATCACCAAATGGCGGACCTCGGTCCGGATCCGGACCGAGTGATGGTTCTGTCCGGACCCGTGACCAATCTCTGATAAATTCACATGAATAGATTTTAACTGACCATTTCTTCCGACAGTCGCGGAATACAGCGGGCGCTGCTACTCCAGTTAACACTAGAACTGCTACTGTGGTCTGATCACAAGCTGGTCATGCCACGAGTGTTCCTAAATATGTTCTGTATGTTTTCTGAAGCTTGTAAAGCTGTTTAATGAAACACTAAAGAGGAACGAGACATGATTCGTTTTGCGGAGGTGACTTTCCTGCGGCTATCGTGTTTACAGCACGAGCTGCAGCAGCCACAAGCAAACAGGAGGCAGAGACAAATAAACTACCTGTTCAAAAAAATAAGACCCTTGTCACCTGCCAGCTTTGCGACCGACCTGTGTGAGAAACGCTGATGAGGGATGAGAGCTTTTGCGCTGTGGTGGCGCTGCGCTGTCCACGGGCTGATCCTGTTCTTTTTCTAATTGTTTACTAATCAAGTTGATCATTTGTTCGTGTTATTTTCATTGTTGAAGTTCTACAGTTTTTAGCACTAGTTTATTTCCGAATGTTTCATATTTTGCAAGTTCTATCATCACTGTTCTGTTTATTTATTTATTAGCCTATGTGAGTGTGGGTTCATGTAATGCATGTAGCGCTGTTTGTGTGAGAGAATGAGAAAGAAAGAGAGAAAGACTGAAAGAGAGAGAGAGAGTTAAGGACAGAGAGCCAAAGAGAGAGAGAGCAAAATCTGAAACATGCGCAAATTAAATAGCTATTTATCTTCCTGTCACTTTCTTGTTACATTATTTTGCAACAACACAGCAGAGAAGCAGCTACAAATGACAAATGATTGCACTTTTAAGAGTTAATTTCTTGTATTATGAAGATGTTGACTTTTTTTACTGAAAGTGTAGGTCTTCATTTTTTTAGGCTGTGGCCTCTCTTATTTAAGAAAAAAGAAGAGGAAAAATATTTAGTCAGTGCTCTGTATGCACTTGTTTTTTCCTAAAAAAAAAAACCCTTTTATTTATTGTTTTCTGAAGATGTTGACTTTTTAACTTGATGTGTAGGCCTTCAATTCTTGGCTGGGACCTCTTTCATTTAAGAGAAAAAACTGGTTATTTGGCTCTGTTTGCACTTTTTTATTTATTATATTTTAGGTTTTTCTTTTTTAATCTGAAATAAAAGCCTTAATTAATTTGCCCAGGACTATTTTTATTTATGGTAAAGGAGCTAGCTGTGCACTCAATAAAACATATCCTGCATTAAAAATTGACTAAAAATATTGTTGAAACCATAAAAATGTGGACATAGGGGAAGGCTATAAGACACAATTTGGACTTCGGTTCGGACCTTTTATTGGTGGAAACTTTATTAACTGGACCTCGGTGACTTTTAATCAAATACTCCTGACATATAGGCTACCAGCCTCAGAGGACCAAAGGGCCCAGTGGATTAATTTTATTTTGAAGGGAATGAGCAGCTACAGTCGACTAAAACCTGTATGTGTGTGTCAGTCACTTCACGGCCGACTGCTTTTTCAACTTCAGTCAGTTCAACACAGGACTGCGAACTAGACTTTTCCTGAATCCAGGCTCAGTACCAACAATCTGTCACCAAACCTGATGATGGAAATGTGAGTACTTTAATGCTGTGTAGTATTTATTTTGCTCATTTCTACGAGCTAATGCTAACAGCAGGGTGAAGTGAACTAGAGGTAACTGCACAACATGTTTGTCAGTGTTCACGTTACATGTTGAAAGTAAAACTTTCAATGTATGAGCATTCTTACATTAGTCAAGAGAAGTTTAACAGTTGACTGAATATAATCAGTCCCACTGCAGTGACTAGGCCGAGGTTAGCATGTTGTGCGTTAGCCTGTAATGTTTGGGGAAAATGGATCGCTGTTATCTGTTAAACGGCAGGAATTTGTGGTTGGTGTGTGTTCAGGAAGAGAAGCTTAACAGTTGGCTGAATATAATCAGTCCTTTACCCACCCCAGGTCCCTCTGTTTGTGCTAACGTTAGCCTGGAAGGTAGGCTAAGTTGTGGCTGTCCCTCTGTGGTTTGCATGTCATGCGTTAGCCTGTGATGTTTGGGAGGAAAGAGCTTCGCTGTTGTAACTGTGTGTGCGGTAACAGGTGTAGGACAGATCTGGTACTTACACCGGCATGAATTAAGGGTTTGTCTGTGTTCATGACTGTAAGTGGCACTTTGCCGAAGCTCCAGCGCTCTGCTTCACTTGAGTTACACTGCTCTATCGTGAATTGCCATACTTACGCTGCTCTAGCTCATTAGCATATGTAGGCCACCAAATCCGGCCGTTGTGAACAGAGAGGTTATGTGAGCATGGAAAGAATGCTGCTGAGCTTTATTCATATGCTTTTTGGGCAAAGCATGTTACTAATGTTTCATGAAGACATCAAGGATCCATGTTAAACTGCAGAAAAGGAGCAAAATATGGGACCTTTAAGAGTCTCATTTTCCTTCTAGGTAAAAATTGCAGGATAAAAAAGGAGGTGGGTACACATATTTATTTCTAAAGCAGTGGTTCCCAAAGTGGAGCCCATTGCCTTAAGTGGGGACCTGATGATTTAATATATCATTTTTTAATTTATATATAATATATAAAAAAGGTTGGCCCAATTCTGTAAGTGTGCTACATTTTGCACAGCTATGAAAGCAAAACAAATTTTGAAGGTAAATGTAAGGCTACACCTCAATGTATAACAACTATTCAAACATATCTTTTTAGTCTTGGGGTGTATGGAGAGAATTTTGTTTCTTTATTATGCATTGTTACGGCCCTGGCAGCATATTGTGATTAGGGATCGACCGATATATCATCCGGCCGACGTATCGGTCAATCCTTAATTGTGATAATGTGTTGTAGTTATGATTGTTATTATTTGTGGAGATGCTCTCTCCTGTGGTGCTTTGTGTGTGTGTGAGAAAGTGCATGAGGGAGTGAGTGCTCTTGCTACAGGAGGATCTTTGCAGCAGCACTCAGGTGGCCGAGGGTGATTGGCTGAGGGAGAAGCAGCCCTCCCATTGGCCCAAGAGCAACGGCTTCCCTTTCAACAGCCTCAAATAGCAGCAGCACCTCGTCACTGTCGTCCTCCAAACTTCGTAAACTTGTGTAATTGTAATTGGTAGTTCTTAGTTGTTTTTTTGTATTAGTTAGTTTTTTAGTAGTTTTCGGGTAAATCCTTATTTTGCGTGCCAGCCTTTGCTGCCTTTTGTTTTTGTACCCCTTTGTTTTTTGTTTTGTTTAAGATCTCAGCTTTTTAGTTTGTTTTCTTGTAAATACTTTTTTGCTTTTGGCTTGTTTTTTTGTGTTTGTTGTAAAAAAATGTGTAAACTTTGATAATTGTTTGATTATTTAATATCTGGAGACCGAGAGTGATTTTTCCCTTTATATATGTTATGTACCTCCCCCCTGGACAGGTGCATAACATGCATTCAAAAACAATGGATTTGAAAACAAAACAAAATTGCAAACACAATTATGATTTCAAAAGTACAGAAAAATGCTGATGAAAAAATTAAATATATTTGTGATTAAAATTGTATCTTGATAAATCCACAGGTTTTGTTTACAAACCTAAATATTGTTCTCATAAATCACGGATTCGTTTGCGTTTCCTGAACTTTTGTTTGCCTTTCTAAAACTTTTGCTTGCGTTTCTTCATGACCGTCATGGGCGGGGCCTCCTCTGAAAACTGTAAGAAGCCTCCTGATTGGTCAGTCTCACTCAGAGAGACGGGGGGACAACCTCTGCCCCACAGAGAGCTGGAGGTACAGGAGACATGGAGAGAGTAAACTGAAGGAGACAAACATCGATAAACAAGAATGTTTTACCTAACTTTTCTGTCTTTTTGATGTTATTAAGGTCACACTTGTCGCTCTTCTTGTACTTTCTTCTCTAACCAGTAGAGACAGCGTTATCAGACATTAACAGTCATAGTTTAGACCTACCATCTTTGCACTCGTCATAAGTGACTGACGACCTTATTATGGTCCAGCTTCAGTGACAGTTTGCTTAATCTCACAGATATTAAAACTTTATTTAGATAAACTATCAGAACAAATCATCAGGTGTGTGTGTGGATCGTTCAGTCATTCCTCCTATATTTTAAGTAAATAATTATAAAAGGGGCATATTTTACCGAGGTGAAATTAGTTTTTGGTTGGATATTGGACGGATATTTCGTCCTGTTCCTCCAGTTCCAGCCACGACTTCACTGAGGTTTGTCCAGCGTTAGCAGCTGGAGATCGGTTAGATCACCTCCCAGAGACTCAAGCTGAATCGCTGGAAACTGATTTAGGGACCGTCATAAAATTACCTCACATAACATATGAATTCAAAATAATTGCAGTTTTTTTCAGTAGTTTCCATGTCATGTGACCCAGTGACTCCAAACCAGTAATCAATTGTATTACTGAACTGGACAAATGAGACACCCCTTTCATGGTACTTTAGTGTTTCATCTATTTTTTTATGTGACGCAGTGACTTCAAAATAATATCTAATTGTATTGTTGGTTGCCTGAGGGGGGGAAGCAGGTAATCAGAGAGCAGAGTGAGAAGACTCAGTGCCAAACATGTCATTTATTTATCGATGGTTTATCAGTATTGTCTGTGCAAATAATGTAAAAATATTGTAAATAATAGCATTAGCATCACTCTGGAGTGTTCTTTTGCTGTACTGAACTGCTTCAAGGACTTTCATCAGTAAAAGAAAATATCTCATATAACAAGCTGTAACATGAACACTAAATGCTGTAGGCAAACAAAAATGTGTGAGTGTATGTAAAATAGATTTAGATTATTTTTAGTCATCTCAGAAAAAATTGTGCACGTTCATTTACAATTGTTCATAAAGAGAATCCTGTTGGAAATATAAACCAGTTTTTATTCTTTTCTTGTTATTACTCAGTGTTTGAAGAATGTATAACATTCATTCATTCATTCATTTTCTATACCACTTATCCCTTGTGGGGTCGCGGAGGGGTTGGAGCCTATCCCAGCTGTCATTGGGTGAGAGGTGGGGTATACCCTGAACCATTCGCCAGTCAATCACAGGGCCACATAGAGAGACAGACAACCATTCACGCTCACACTCACACCTAAGGGCAATTTAGAGCGACCAATTAACCTAATGAGCATGTTTTTGGTCTGTGGGAGGAAGCCTGAGTGCCCGGAGAGAACCCACGCATGCACGGGAAGAACATGCAAACTTCACACAGAAAGGCCCTGCCCGACCCGGGGATTGAACCAGCGACCTTTTTGCTGTGAGGCACGTGCACTACCTGCTGCGCTGACTGTATAACATAAAAATGACAAATATTTGCTGAAATTGTTTACTTTTATTTCTCACGAAAAAAGGGTGAAAACTTACTCAGAGGACTTTTTCTGACACATTTATTGACAAAAATAAGAGAGAAAAGACCTGTCAGCATGTCATAGTTATAGTTTTGAGAGTGCTTATTACTATTGAGTCTTAAAATGTAAGAGCTTGCATTGATGCAAATGTAAAGCAATGCCAAATTAATATTACTGCAAATGCTGTGCAGCTATAGTTTTGCATATAGTTGTGTATCATGTATATGGCTTTTTTATATAATTATTTTGTTTTGTTATTGCAGTCATTATTGGAGTTAAGTTATTGCACAGTGTAAATGTTGCTTATGTATTGAGTTATTGTGTGCAAACTGTGTGGTTATTTAAATAGTTTGATGTTGATTGTTGTATTCATAATTTATTTCTATTATTATTATTTATTCAGCCGGCCCTGCTGTGAGGACAAGGGAAATTATTATCCATGAGTCATAATAACAGTTACCTCAGCAACCTACTGACTGATGCCACTTTCTGGTACCAGTAACAGTGATAAATACAGAGTCTGTCATTTATGCAACTTCAGGATACCAAATCTATTGTGATCAAATGAAGATCAGTGAAAATATACATCCTTTTATGATTCTTTACTTAATTTATAGGATGAATGACTCAACAATGCACACACACACACCTGATGATTTCTTCTGATAGTATATCTAATTAAAGTTTTTTTTAATTTATACATAAATAGGCTGATATCTGTGAGATTAAGCAAACTGTCACTGAAGCTGGACCATAATAAGGTCGTCAGTCACTTATGACGAGTGCTAAGATGGTAGGTCTAAACTATGACTGTTAATGTCTGATAACGCTGTCTCTACTGGTTAGAGAAGAAAGTACAAGAAGAGCGACAAGTGTGACCTTAATAACATCAAAAAGACAGAAAAGTTAGGTAAAACATTCTTGTTTATCGATGTTTGTCTCCTTCAGTTTACTCTCTCCATGTCTCCTGTACCTCCAGCTCTCTGTGGGGCAGAGGTTGTCCCCCCGTCTCTCTGAGTGAGACTGACCAATCAGGAGGCTTCTTACAGTTTTCAGAGGAGGCCCCGCCCATGAAGGTCATGAAGAAACGCAAGCAAAAGTTTTAGAAAGGCAAACAAAAGTTCAGGAAACGCATACAAATCTGTGGTTTATGAGAACAATATTTAGGTTTGTGAACCAAACCTGTGGATTTATCAAGATACAATATTAATCACAAATATATTTTGTTTGTTCACCTGCATTTTGTTTTGTATTTTTGAAATCATAATTTTGTTTGCAAGTTTTTTTGTTTTGTTTTCAAATCCATTCTTTTTGAATGCATAATAAAGAAACACAATTCTCTCCATAGGAGTGAACGGCATGTGGAATATGTGAATATTTTAATTTAAAAAAGACAAGACCACTTGCTTGTCAGCTTTGTGTCATATATTTCACTTGTCAACAGCAAAAGCTCATTAATAGCATGAAAGCAAATAGCTAATCACATGGCGGCAATGCAGTTAAGCATGTAGACATGGTGAAAAAGACCTGCTGAGGTTTAAACCAAAGTGAGAATGGGGAAAAAAGGTGCTACAGCCGATCTGAATACGCTGAAGACCAACTCCAGAGTTTGCAGAGAATGTTCAGAAAAAGAGAAGTTATCCAGCATTTGTCCGGGCAAAAACACCCTGTTGATGCACAGAGGTCAGAGCAGAATGAGCAGTGTGGCCGGTGTGGTCTGAAATGATAGAAAGACAACAGCAACTCAAATAATCAATGACATGGTGGAACAGGAGATGTGCTGCTGACAAACCTGCAGTGTGAGGATTCATTGTCAATATGGACCAAAATCTCTGAGAAATGTTTCCTGAACCTTGTTGAATGTAGGCTGTAAAGAGTTAAGGCAGCTCTGAAGGCCAAAGGGGTCGAAGGAGCAAGGTGCTCCAGGAAGAGATGTAAAAGTCTGAATGTCCCATAATCAGATCATTTTAGGCCAACTGCATGAAAGTGCACCTGTATAAAAAACATTTCACTGACATTTTTAAAAGGTCTGAAGCACTGAAAGAGGCCGGGTGTTAGTGAGTCTGCAGCCCTGTGGACTGTGGACTGTGACAGACTCTCATGCTGCTCTGGAGGCTGAAGTGAAAGACTGTCTCTCAGCTGACGAGTGGG
The DNA here is from genome assembly GCA_037902135.1 of Cetoscarus ocellatus. Taxonomy (NCBI): domain Eukaryota; kingdom Metazoa; phylum Chordata; class Actinopteri; order Labriformes; family Labridae; genus Cetoscarus; species Cetoscarus ocellatus. The sequence goes on along the minus strand of JBAMNC010000936.1, from coordinate 828,875 downwards.
TAGCAAAAGTACCTACATGTGTGTGGACATAACTCTGCAGACAAATTCTTACTAGTCCATTGTTTTTGTTTCTTCAAATGTTCTCATTGTACCACAGATTCTGACCTTGAGTTAGGTATGTTTGTGCGTTTAAGTATGTTTATGTATGCTGTATGTATAATATGTAGAGATATAGAAGTGTATATAATATAATCATATTTATTTTTCTGAAGCTCTTACTGGGATATTTGGTTTATTCTCTTGGAGGTTTATATGAAGAATGGGGTTGTGCTTGCAGAGATTTATTTTTCTATGAAGATTTACTGTAGTTTGTAAAATGGGGCTATTACCCATGTATTCATATAATTACATGAATACTGAGAGCTGATAATGAATTATGATTTTAATTCATTATTGGATCTGAATTGTAAGGAAGGACCAGATAAGTGTGTTGCTTCATTCTTCTTCTCAAACTGGTTTTATGTTGACATATGTATGTACTCAAGTGTGTACATTTATTTGATGGACATGTACAGTTGTTTGGTGAACACGTGTTATTTTGACTTTGTTGTTTTTATTGTTTGTTTGTTTTTTTAAGTTTGAGATGAATAAAGAAAGAAAGAATGATAGTTTTTTTTTTAATCTCAGTTTTGTCAGCTGCACAGTCAAAACACAACCTTTGCCGCTGGGTCATGAAAACATTCTCACATCTTGGGTCAGCTTCCTCAACGTGACTCGGTCTGATCCCCGTTTTATTGCGTAGTTTAGTGGATGTGTTTCATTGCAACGTAATAAGAGAGGACATGAGTCCCTTCTGAAGCTTCAAAGCCTCTCAGCCACATGAAAGCAGAGCGCGGCCTGCAACAACAGCAACAACAGGCATCAATTCCATTTTCTCCTTATTATAATCGGCTGGATATGAAACAGGCTCCGGCTTCTGTATCATTCTCTATGGAACTCATTTCCTGGCTGTTATCAATTCATATGGCTTTGTTTTTTCTGGATGGGAACCCTAGAAAAGAGAGAGTGGAGATCACAGGAGGGCTCAGCAGCTTAGCTGTGCTGACCACCCCTCTGATTGAGGTTATGCAACTGACAGGGCTACGTTAGGTCAGCGCAAAGAGGTGATTCACATTCAGTTTTATAACCTGGGGCTTAAAAAAAAAAACCTGCTTTTGTGATTGAAGGCTCTGAAGGGGGGCATACTTTATTCTGAAGTTTTGGTGGAAATTAACGCCAATCAAGCTGCTTTTTTTCTCCAAAGAGTTGTTATAATGGTCAGGTTTCAGGGAAAGAGAATGCATTTAGTGCTGAAGAGTGTGTTGATGAGTGTGCAGTCAGACAGAGTGAGGGGGAGAGGGAGCTGCACTGCTGGGTCAGCTAAGCCTTGCCCGTCACCTCTCTGTCAGCTCAGCACTTTTGGACATATATCTGCCATGTAGAGCTGCTGGGCCGCTGACATGCTGCTCGTTCCTCACTGAAGCCTGCTCTGCAGAAAGCCTCTTACTTTCAACATCCCTGCTATAACTTTTTATCGTCTAAAAGCCCAAACTTAGGCCAATATTCCAAACTGTGTTGAATTCTTACATAAAACTTCACCTGGACCAATCAGAGGAACAGGTTTCTTTAGAGTGCCATTGCAGTTACAGCCCTGAGACATAGAACAACAACTCCAATCTTTATGGATTTAACAAGTCTGAATAGGCGACAATATTAGCAATAACTTTACGTCATGTGAACAAGCATGCCCTTCCACTGAAAATATCAGTTTGAAAGAGGCCATATTATGGTTTTTAAGTGTTTTATGGCTCCTCCAGTTGAGTGCCTCTTCATAAGACAACAAAGACCACACCGTCAGGACTTCTCCCACTCCTCTTGTGAACAGTGCAGGTAGCTGCCTGAAAACGTAGTCCCTGAACCCTCATGAATAGACCTACGTGTGTGATGTCCTGCTGCTTTGTCAGTAGTTCAAGTCCATTAGCTGGAGGTGGCAAGCACAGTGTAAGGCATAAACTGTAGAAAGCCAAAACATTATGCTGATCCATGTTGAACCACATGGGTAGCAACTGATAGACAGTGATGAGAAAATGCACTTCTAATATTTCAGCAGGTAATCACTTCATCCAGAGGCGATTCTAGGACCAGAGCTTTGGGGGAGCTCGAGCACCCAGAGTGCTAGCCTGCCAGGCAAGATAAGGTTCAGTTTTGTACATATAATCACAGTTTTAGGAACAATAATTCCGACATTACTGGAAGAAAAGCACAACAGATTTTAGGTAGGGGGAAACACTGACTAAACCAACAAATCCAAGAAAAGAGATTCAAATGCTGAGCCACAGCAGAAGAGGAATGGATTGGAATCATGAAAGAAAGAATGGAAAAGCAAACACTAACCCTGAACCTATCTTTAGACAAGATGACTAATTTCTGGAGGACTACGTGCTTTTACACAGCAAATCATCAACATTTACATAATACAAAAAATACACGTATGTTTCTGGGGTAAAACTGCCCCCTATAATGTGTACCAAAATAAATACGATATCCAACAAATGGTCTTTGGACTTATTTTTTGGATTTTTGTTTGAAATGCACAATGAGAATAAAAACATTCAATTTTGTCTGTAAAATACAAACACACACACATGCACATGTGTCCACACACACACACACAAAATAACTAAAGTCAAGCTCGTAAAAGAGCATTTTAAATTAGCATTAGCAGACAAGCTAGTATCCATGAGCAACTAACAGCGTCTTTCAAACTGAGCAACTTTCTTTTACGTATGTTTGTGTGTTTACGTATGTTTCTTAACATGTTTGTGTGTCTGGATGGTTTCAGTCAGGTTTTGAACACAATCTCACCATAGACTGTGTCTCACACACTGGAAGGGCGTTTCTCTGTGTGGATTTAGCGCTGCCACTGCGGTCCTGAAGGAAAAGGTGCGAGGGATGGGGTGGATCAACCGTTTTCGAGGCTGGGCCCGGGGGGTTGCTGCTGTATTTTTGTTGTTAGAAGGATGTTTTAATGATATACTCAGTATATAATTTTGAAATTATTTCAGTTTGAACATGGACATACTGTTAAAAAAATCTCTTAAATCTTGGGGGTGCTTTGATTCAATTTGGGGGAAGGCCTATGAGTTCAGCTATTACTACCACTTCATCGCACTATTGTGCACAATATGAGATGTATTTAGAGACGTGAAATCATCCGACGGACCAGTGGTGGTCTGTGCTGTCTCAATGCATAGTTTGATTTTTTGCACTACAGACTATGTAAATGATAATGGTAACTGGACTTGAGCTTATATAGCACCTTTCTAGTCTCCTCTCGAGGTAGCCTGACAATACAGGTCACAGTCACTCTCTGATGGTTGGAGTTTCTATGTCAGTTGTCCATCAGTATCAACAAACACATTCACACCCCTTCGTACTCATTTACACACTACTGACGCAGCAGTGGCAGCAACTTGAGGAAAGTATCTTGCCCAAGGACACATTGTCATGTGAAAGCTGGAGCTGGCTTGCACCTGCAGCCTTCTGATTATAGACAGAGCGCACCATCAGACTGAGCCACCGACGCCTCTGTGTGCCGAGGCTTTTGTGTTGGTTTAGGACTGTACCAGCTTCGGCAGTAGGCCGTGGGGTAGAATGGCTGCACTAGGACAAACCAGGCTTTAAGTGGTCATATTTTACTTTACTTTGATTGATGTATTCAATTTGGAAACTGCTGGAGTACATTCATGATTGCTTCTGTTAAAAAAACTCTAGTTTTCTCATAGTGAGTGCCCCAATCCACCTCTATTCTCAGCGTGTCTGAGACGCTGCGTTGGCGCCTACGTCACTTTAAAGCCTCCTTCCCCATGTAGGCCTAGTCTGTTCTATCTGGCTGACCGGTCTACACTGTGGTAGTTGGTCAGCATTTAGCATCAAACTAACGAGCTAGCAAGTCCTTCATCATAATGTTTGAAGAGAGAAAGAAGTGAAGTATTGCAAATACAACAGATTTGTTAACTGTCTGCAGGGTCGTCCAGGGTCACCATGTTGTTACCTCCGCCAAGGAGGTCATGTTTTTGCCAGCATATGTCTGTGTTTGTTTGTTTGTTTGTTTGTTAGCAGGATTACACATAAATAACTGGACAGATTTTGCTGAAATTTTCAGGGTGTTGGTAATGGCACAACACGATGAGGTCTTGGTGGTGATTCAGATAACCTCCATTAGCGAGCGATCATTTTTACTCAATAACTGTCCAACTAATAACGATATCAACATGATTCTGGTGCTAGGTGTGGGTTTTCAGGGTCATGAATCATATTATGATGGTAACTTTATCATGGAACTATTGCTTATAGATGTAACAGCAATATATGAGCTACCTTGTCAGAAGTTTGCGCTCTCCGAGTGCTTTCTAGCTCAACCTCTTTCAGGAAGAAGAGTATATGCTGCCATCTGTTGGTAAAAGACAGAAATTAGGAGGAATTACTTTTGCTGAATGTCACCAGAGATGCTAATCACCTCTTTCATTTTTTAATTTGTTTATTTATTTATTCAATATTCATCCATTGTGTGTGGGGTATAGCAGTATGTTGCTAATGATAAGAATGTACGGTTAATTGGCCTATTTGTTCTTTTTTTAAAGTTTTTGTCATGAACTGGCCGGGTAATGGATTTTTGTTTGAATGAGGTAAAAAAGGTTTACATGATCTTGGGGGTGAGTTTGCTCTGTTTAGTCTGATGTACATTGTGTGCACTTTGATGTTCTCTGTTTCAGAACATGCTGCTGGAGCCCAGTTGGGCTCTGTTAGGGCCCAAGGGGCAACAGGTAACTCTGACAGATGTTTCACCGCTGTCTGTCCTTATCTTCTCTCCTCTGACCGTTAGGTGGCGATCTTGCTGTAGGAGGCGACCGGTCTGCAGCCCCACTGTGGCCCACACATGCACAGAGATAATAGGCAGAAACATCTGGATGGACAGGCAATTCAAAGGCTGGACACAGCTGTAGACAGAAACCATCCAGCAGAGTGTTTTCCTGCAGGCGGCCTGTCTTTGTTTTACTGTCCTGAGTTGGTGCCTGCATGAGCCTGATCGCCCCGGGTCCTGAATCTTCGAGTTTATAGGCGGCTGCAGTTACATAAACAACACTATGTCACCCCATCATGATTTCCTCTGGCTGAACATACCCTGAGGTGATGATCTTGGGTTGGATTAGTCTTTTCTGTGAAGATAACACAAAGCCTGCAGGAGGCTGATCCAGGATCATTTTCGAGGGTTTGAGGGTGTTCAATCAATACCAATATTTCCTCCTCCTTGAACCAGTTCTCTCTGGTTTCTGTCCTTCTGGAAGACACTCAGGCATTGTGACTTCAAAGCTGGTGAGTAAGAGGTTAAATGATAGTGACATAACAAACCCCTGCAGGCTTTTTTCAGGCATTTCTCCTTTCCTTTCCCAACCTGCTAAAGTTAAAGAAGAAAAGAAGAAGAGGCTGGCTTCCGGCGTTTCATTCCTTTGCTGTGAATGTAAATTAAGCGTGTGACCAAATGACTACACAGCTTGATCTGGCAGGCTTACATAACGCTGGAACCGAGACGCTTTCCCTCAGCCAGGCGATAGCAGCTCTGGCTTGGCCTACATCCTGTTTCTGGGACTCTTTAGCAGTGGCTGTGAATGGCGCTGGTAGCAACCGGCATGGAAGAGTCTGATTGCCGAGAGAATGGAGAAGCAGCCCACTCACCAGCCTGCTGCTGCCCCCACACTCAGGCACGGATACACATGCACGCTCGTACACTCACGCACGCAGGAGCTCGGGCATATTGGCAGGAAGGCAATCAGTCAGTTCATTCAAATCATCAGGTGGAAAAATGGAGATGGCTGAATTAAATCCTGTAATGAATCTGATTTAATCGATAGTATTCAAAGCGGATATAGCTGACACACACACTCCCACGTCGCTCACTCACAAACACATACACACACTCACTCACTTGACTCTTTCCATCTTGCTCTCGCCTACACGCTGACACTCTCTCACACGTTTGAACATGCCAGTAGAGTACTCCCAGATGGACTACTACCAGAGCAGGAATTATGTAACAAAGGCCTGTTTCAACCTACAAACTTTCACTACAACACTGACGTTTTGTTCCATATCAGTACATTTCCCCATCTTTGACAGTACGATCCTCTGCGAAAAGAAATAAAAATAACCACCATTGTACTGGATCGTGACAGTTATCATATTTTTATATTTTTTTGGATTGTTGTATTTTCTATCATCTAGGGCAGTGATCACCAGTTGGTGGCCCAGGGGACAAATTAGGCCCCCCAAAGCTTTTGACCCAGCCCCTGCATATTATTTCACTGCAAAGAAATATTTTAGTTATTGAATTGTTTTATTAGTCAAAATTCTGAGATATGTATTAGTTGAAATTCTGGAAAAATGTAAGTCAAAGCCACAATTCTTGGGAAAAAGACGAAGAAGTTTTGAGTTTAAAATCAGAGTTTTGAAAAAAAAATTCTGACTTTGTCATCAGAACTCATCCTTCAATCTCAGAATTCAATCTTTTTTTCCCCTCAGAATTCAGAAACCATCTTTGAATCCCTAAATTCTGACTTTAATCTAATTATACTAACTTTAAACTTGGAATTCAGCCTTAAAACACAAACTTCTGACTTTAATCTCAGAAGTCTTTTCAGAATTCTGATTTAAATCTTAAAATTCTGACTTTAGCCTCAGAATTCTTTGTTTGATCTCAGCATTCTGATTTGAATCTTAACAATCTTCCTTTTTTTTTTGGATTTCTGATAGATATCTCAGAAATGCTTTTTTCTCAGTCCCAAATAAGAAGTTCACCCTCTTTTTTCAGTGGCCCTTATCCTCTTCAGTGTGACTACATTTAGAAAATGTGCAGGGCGTTTTATTTATTTATTTATTTAGTGGTTTTAAGGAAAGCTTTTTGGCATTAATTACCTACAACTAAAGAAACTCCCTGTGCCCGGCTGCAGTATGGGCCCGATCTCACTTTTAAAGGCTAAAATAGTAGATTAAGTTAGAAATTCAAAATATTAACTATTAATAATTAAACTGGACTAAACTATTCCATTATCGTTTTTCTTTACAATTACAATTTTCTTAAATCCGGCCCCCAAAGTGTATGCCTATACAAATGTAGTTGATGAACCCTGGTCTAAGGGCCTGATTCAGTTACTATTCATTAATTCTGGTATCGATGGCAATATGAGAGTGAAGATGGGAAATGTCATGCAGCTGATTTGAGTATGATACTAAATAATGATGCAACATAAATGCATGCCCCAAATGTTTTGATAATTGCAGCAGTAGGTGCAGCTGGTTGCTTATATAAGCAGGGATTGGAACTAACATCACACATTTCATGCTGTGGTATTTAACTCATTAACTGCTAATAGGTGCACTTGTGCTTATGCATTGTAAAAAGTGATATGTGCAGTGGAACAGATGCACATGCAGGGAAAAAACGCCAAACATGCAGGACACTGGAGACAATAATAAAATAAAAAAAGCTTTTGCATAGAAATTGTAAGAGAAAAGCATGTGTCTGACATTGTGACACAGTAATAACCTGCGTTTAACCCTGCATTTACATGTGTTTGCGTTGCTGTGTGCATGCTGTTAAAAATATTATGTGTGTAGATGAAGAAGACATACGTTCAGGAAACATATAAAACACATAGAAACATAGAGCACACATATTTACATCACAGGAGATCACATTAATCAGTGGGTTGTTTTGTTGAGGATGGAGATGGCAGATGGTACACAGCTTTTATTAAAACGTGCCCCTCTCCATCTCAGTGTCCTGTACCTGGGACCAGAGGCCAGAAGTCTAAAGTGGATATTGGAGGTGCAATGTGTCCATGGCTAATGTTCTGCTGTTGTAGAAAGCCAACAACTCTAAAAAGTTCTCCTACAGAGGCAGGTTAATTTAACAGGGTCATGCACATTTCACACCATCTAATGCAGAGAAAAGCTCTAATCAAGGGCTCTTTAACACACACTTGTGTGGGTGTCCCACGTGGGGAAGAACATTTGACAAAAGTAACAATAGAATCACCATAGAAATGTCAATTAATGAAGGAATCATTAAAAATATAAATAGGATGGGGAACTTAACAGCTGAGTGTCAAAGGGAAACTGTTGCGCCCAAAATTTGTCCAATTATTGTGTAATGTGTGCCCAGCTTAAGTTGACTCTGAAGAAACCAGTCAGTCGGTAAAAGCTCCTAAACAAACATTTGAAACAGTAATTGTCTTCACTTTAATGAGCAGGATTTGTGATGAGTACAAACCTCTACTCTGTCAGGCAGGCGGTTACACAACACAAGGTTCAGAGGGAACAGGATTCGACTGTTAATCGAGTGCATCTTGCCTCATCTCCCGCCAAGCAACGCCGCTCCTGCCCCTCTCGGCCCCACATGGCTGGCAGAATGCTACCATTTACAAGCTGGGCAGGAAAAGGGGGGTAACTGAGAACAGATGTAACTTCTGCCACGAACACACACACTCACATGCACATGAGACTCCTGATCCTGCTCTGCTTGTCCCTCCTCTGCACCACGTTTTTAAGGATTTTACCCTTTTTTCTGTTTTGTTCCACAGTTCCCATTTCCCATCTGAACACCATCGTGCTTCACCCTTTAACCCCACCTCTTACACCCTGCCCCCAGTTTTAACATGCAGGTTGTAACAACAGCTCAGTGTGGCCCACTGGCGTCACCTAGCCCTCTGTTGGACACAGGCCACTCTGTTTGGTGCAGGAGGGTCTGTGGGGTTGTTGAAGGGGCGGCAACGTGACTCCCACTCGCCCAGAACCATGAAGAGGTGTGAGACATTAGAGGGAGAGAAAGTATTAGAAAAAGGAAAGTCTCCTCTCTGTCTAACTTGTCTTTTTTGTCTTTGTTAGTCTCCTCTCACCCAGCCGCAGGTTCACAATGCTGTCTTGTTGTTGATGAGGTGTTGTGTTTAGTGGACCCCCCCACCTGGCCACATCACACAAGCAGCAAACACAATAGCCTTGTTGTGTTGGCACTATTACTCAAGAGGAAAATACAAGGTTTCTGCTGTCATACCCCCCACTTCTTGTCCTCACACCCCCTACCCGCCAACCTTCCCCCCGTGTGTTTTACAATCAACCCTAATGCAAACTGAGATCAGAACAATTGCTCCTTTATAAAGACTATAATTCCCTGCAGCTCAGAGTTAGATGTTAAGAATCAGAGCCCTAAATGCTGATGGGGGTTACATTTGGCCTCTCAGGTTCAAACTGAACGCAGCCGCTGTACGGGAAACTGTGGGGTTAATTCAGGTCTCTGCCAAAGGAAAGGAACCACTCTGTCCTGTTTTTATTGTTGCCGTACTACAAAAAGTTACTTCGCAGCAGTGGGTCCAGATATACATGAAAAATCCTCTACCAAGGAGGTCTCAAACAAAACAATAACAAACATGATGTGCTCTGAAAAGGCATTTCCAGCACTAACGCTCCAGTTATTGTCTAAAATGTGGAATACTGGCTGATCTTGTACTGTTAACAACTCCCTAAAAAAAGTTTCTGGATCCCCGTCTGGATTTGGATCACTGCCAAAATCTAGCCATTTCTCCTTTGTGCCATGACTGACATTTCCTGAAAATGCCATCAAAATCAATCCATAATTTTTTGAGTTATTTCTGAAAATAATCTTGCAATGTTAGGAAGTCCTTACAAAAATCTCCTGGACTTCATCCGGATATGGATCACCACCAAAACGGAATCACTTCTTTCTTGTACCATGACCAATGCCCTCTGAAAATATCATTAAAAACTGTTCATAACTTTCTGATTTTTCCTTTTCAGAAACCAGTAAACAAACAAATCCTGGCAAAAACGTTACCTCAAGCAATCTGGTGCCATTGTTCGTTTGTGTTCTTACTCAGGTGTGTCGCACATGGATAGATATGTGAATCTGCATTACAGGCAACTCTTCCTGACCTCGACCCTTCTTGAAATAATGTGAACAAGAAACTGCCCAGCGGGAAAATGCAAAATAATGTTTTCTTTTTTTTTAAACTGAATCGGAACAAAGCAACTGAGCTACAGGTGAAAAACACCTAAAATCAAGCAAACTAAGTGAAAAAACAATTTTAACAGAATTGTAAAAAAAAAAAACAAAAAAAAAAAACAAGTAGCCTTGTTTTTATGAGTGCTTGCACTTTTTTCTTCTCCACTGTTAGAAATGTCATTTTCACAAAGTTTGTGATGATGTATAGGTTAATCATTCATGTAGAGTAAATTTCGAGGACCTAATTCAATGAAACTGCTTTCTGAGATGGCTTAAGTAAATAGCAGAACAGCATTTTTTGGATAAATTTCACACCATGAGGAAGAAAATGATGGAAAAGGGACTCCCTGTGAGGGAAATCGGAAAGTCTGCCTGTAGGAACATTTTTCCCTCATAATGCAAAATATATCCACAGAACCAGAAATGCTGGTGAGCCCTTTGATAAACACCCCTCCTGTCTGTCAGGCCCTTATCCTACATGAAGCTCTTTTCATTTGACTACCTGAAGCATACCTGAAAATGCTTTACTTTAACAATGAAGGGAGGCCTGTAGCTGCAGCCCCTTCACCACTGTGTCAAAGTGACCAAGGTCAAAGGCAGCTCTCAAAGACATTTTATCCCTCTGGTGATTCTCACATGAGGGGCTTCTGACCTTGATAACTCACATCTGACCTCAGTGACTCTCATGTGACATCCAAGTGTCCGACTATGATGCTCAGTAGATACTGTCTCGTAGGCATGAGTCTGTCAGCGGAGTGGAAAAACGTGTTTGGGATTAAGCTGCAGGTCCTGCTGTCTTTGACCGCTCATTATCCTCATTGATTTCTATTAAGTTCACCTTAATCCCAACTGAGGAGATGCAAATCAAAAGAGTCAGGTGAGCTCCAGGGGCATTTGTAGGACAAGATCCACCATGAGATGATTGCAAGGATGGCTGATGAAGGTAAATTCAACATTATTGCTAAAACAAGGACTTCTGAGTATTTTATGACTTAAACATGTCGAATAGAGTCAGATCATCACAGCTAAGACTGAGTTTTAAAATCATTATCGTTAAAGTGATACTGTAAGAACATTTTGAAAGATTTCCTTCAAGCTTTGCACAAATGACTGGAATTTGGAAGTAAAGGTCAAAGGTCAAGCTTGTTAAGTCTGAAGTTCATGGCTTGCTCAGAAACCTGACATTTCATGAATGGTTTAAGGGATTTTCTCCAGACTCCACAGAAATGTCCACTCTGACTCAAAGAAAACCAAATACACTTTGACCCTAACATCATGTAAGAACATTATTCAGAAAAACTGAGTGTGACATGTTTTTGGGTTTGTCTTTTTTGTTAATCCACTCTCTCCAGTCAGGTCTGAGGGTTGTGCAAGACGGGGGAGAGACTGGTGGTGTGTGATTCCATCGGCCAGCCTTCTCCCCAGGGTGGAGGGGACACTGAATGGGTCACCCCTGCACCTACACCAACACCTACAGCGGTTACACCAGCACACCCTGCGCACAGATGATGTGCCTCATCACAGGTTGAGCTGCCTTATTAATCAAAGTGGAAAACTGTGCAAAGTTTGAAGGTTGGAGGGGCTTTGGGAGCAGGAGAGCACGGGACCTTTTCCTAAACTCTCAGCTCACTGAGAAATGCCTCTTTTTCAGGAGGAATTAAAACAGTTTTTACTTTATCTTTTTTCGTGTCATAGCCATACGGCCTGCACCTCCATGTGTGTTTTCTGCTCATCACAGGCACATGCCACGGCTGTTTTATGAAGTCTGCTCTGTGGCCGAAAACCCGCCCCCCAGCGCAGAACTTACTATCGTAGGCCTCCTCTACCCTCCTGCCCCCTCAGATCCTGGCATGTCCAAAGGAGAGGGAAAAAGAGCTGCATCTGCTCCTCCACAGAAACAACAGTTTTCTTTTTTTTAATTCAAATCAAATCAAATCATGACACCCAAGACATGATGTAAACAGACACCAGGACATGGCACCTTGAAAGGAAATCTGGATCAAATTATTTTCAGATATTGCTCTCACAATTAGGTCGGTTTCTGATAACCTTTGACCTATGACCTCTTAAGTCTGATCAATTCAGTTTAGTGCAAGATTTGACTTAAATCACTAGTTTTCTTGAGATACTGCATTTGAAAGCAACAGATAACCTGAAATTTCATGGCCCAACCTCTGACCTTAAAAATAGTGTCTTTATGCTTGTTTCATGTTGTTTGTGTTAAGTTCAAAGAAAATACTTTAAAGCCTTTTTGTGACATTGGGCTCTAATTTCCTGGCGCAACTCAGGGTGGCGCAGCCTGGCACACCCCGTGCAGTGGTAATGTCGTCCGGCCCGACGCCGTGCGCAGCCAATTTGGCAATTTGGTAGACCGGCTGCGCCAAGATGGGTGTGACAGCGCACCAGGGGCGGGTGTCGAAAGATTCAGCTTGGCGCAGTGACAATTTCGTGCCAAAAAAACACGCGGAAGATGCGCTGAAAGCTAGCCAGCTCCAACCTGGTCTATTCTCGGCACAGGAGAGGCACCCCAGTGCCAGTGGTAATTTGGCTGACAGGCGCACAGTGCGCACACGTCACCAAAACCTCACAGGCAGGTATCCAGAGTGTCAGGCACATTTCAATGCAATAAACAATCACAACAACCACTATTTAATGTAACCGTCTGAACCAGCACATACATTTGTATCTATATTAATTGTCCCGTCACATCTGATGTCAGATCAGAGACGTTGGTCATAACTAACGAGTTCACATCTGTCAGCCAACCACAAACAGCCACATCATCTGATACGGAGTATCCGGCTTCTCTCATCTCATGAAATTCAAAAGAAAAGAAAAAAAGAGAGACGCTCGCTGAATAAATGTAAGTCACTCGGTGTCTTAAGGATTTACCTGTGATTGCCCATATTTCTCTGTTTTAATCTTTATTCGTAACGTGATCTAAAAAGATGGAGTACATTATTGCAAGGAGGATGAGGAGGAGATATATTTTCACCAAAGGTTCTGCTATTTGGCGATGACAGACCAGGAATACAGGTGGATCACAAGCATGATGAATGGATTAGTCTGCTGCTGTGTTTAAATGTAATTATCACTTAATTTTGTACTCCTATTATGACACAGGAACAGATTACATCTGTCCCGCGAGGTGGTCCACACGGTGAAACGCATCGTGTCCTCCGATGCGCGGCCCGGTGGCCCCTGCGCTCTCACAGTTTCTGCATAAGTGACAGCGGCTCTGACCTTCTTCACTACCGAGGTGAAACTGTCACTGCGCCTCGCCCGCAGCGCATTTAAAGGCGAGGAGAGGCGTTCATTTGATTAGTGAAGATCACACTCGGCTGTGTTAAATCCACTCACGCCTGCTCTCCTCCCTCTCTGCCATTTGCGCCGGTGGGAGAGATGGAGGCGTGGGTGCGCCTCCCTGCGCCAGACTGCGCTGTGAACGAAACTTGCAAAATGCCCTGGACACACCCCGTTGGCGTGGCGCAGGGCAGGTGCGCCCCGCCTGCGCCTGGTCTACGAAATTGGAGCCCATTGGATCTCAAGGGTCAGCATTCAAAAGCAAAGAACGGACATGAAGTCCATGGCCTTGACCTTCAACCAATTACCATAAAAATCAAATCACAACATCCTGGAGTTCGAGTGAAAATAAGTGTAAAGTTTGAAAAAAAATCCCCTCAAGTGTTCTTGTGGTATTGTGTTCCACATGCATAAGATAGCCATTAGACTCCATGACCTGGACCTTTACCTAGGACATTCAAGTCTAAATTCTAAGCCCTTGCATCCAAGTTTATATTTGCGTTTAACCTTTGAAATCAGACCTCTAGTTTGTAATTATGTTATCTTTGATTTCAACCAACAAGATCTTATAATTTCACCTTTTTGAGGTTGACATTTGTGAAAAGTTTAAATCAAATTAGAGAAAGTGTTTTTGAGATTTGATGTTCACAAATTTGTAAACATCAATGATGATGAGACTGTTGACCTTTTATTTTGACCACTGAACTCCAAAATCTAATATATAATATTACAAAGTTGACATTTATACAGTTTGATTCAAGTCCCTGGAATTATTGTTGAGATATTGTGGCCACAGATGGATGGTGAAAAGAAGGCACTATGACATTGACCTCTGACCCATTACTGTTAAAATATTTTAGTCTGGTAAGTTGCTATAACATCAATAGCAAAGTCAAGGTCAATTTTAAAGAGGGAAAACGACAACTGTATAAGGTGGAAAAATGGAAAGACACCTGCGCTGCATGCCTAAACCTTTGTTCCTTAGAACCCTTCGTGCTTGAAAAGGAGTTTTTACATACCTCAGGCCCCAGCTGCTCTTTGTTGGAGGATTTTTTTGCCCTGCGTTAATGAAATCACAAAGACTACAGAGGAGCTGTATTTAGATTTAAATCCATTAATGGGTTGACTCTTCCACGATTTTGTTTTAGGATGAAGATAAAGTTGATGTAACTTGACTCTTTTCTAATGCTTTTGGTGGTATTAGGGGAGATAAGGATGTTGCAGTGTCACAGGAATGCATCCTGTATTCCTGCTGAAAGAAGCAGGATGTTGCTGATGCTCATAGGTTCTTTCAGCCTGCAGGCCCCGCCCTGCGTCCCAGCCAATAACAAAAGACCCCACTGCCCGCTCTGACCGATTAACCAAACAAATGCCACCGGTGGCACAAAACATGTCTGTTAATGCACGTGGGCATTCCTAACATGCCTGCCTGTTTATATGGCAGGGGGTTCAGAGGCGTTCATGCATTTCTGCGTGTGACTGAGGGCAAACGTGCTGTATGGACAATGCAGCGAATGCCCCGAGTGAACTCTGTGACTGAATTGTGCTTTTCATACAGGTTGTTTCACAGCCAACTGTATGTGCGGCAGCTCCGTACAGAGACCTTTGATGTATCCCATTGGTCAGCTCGCTCTGTTTTGTCTTTTCTCAATGAGGTTTCAGCAGCCTGTAGCTCGTTCAGTGTGCTGTTTGCTGCAGTCATACTTCATTATTTAGTAGTTGTAAATAAAATTTATTGAAGAGAAATATATCAGTTAGATATCAAGATATTTGAAAGCCCCCAAGCATCCCCAGTAGATTAATTCTAACATATTTAGGCCTCTGTCTGTGAGATTAGAGTTGTTCATGAGGGGTCCTCCTTTATTTTGAGGTTTAAACATGGGGATGGGCATCTCTCTCATTTCTTTAAATTTAAGTTTGAGTTTTAACTTGGTTTCATGTTTGGCAATCTGAACATTTGTCAACTAAATATATATTTTATGAAGAATATGCACTAGTATTTTCCATTGCATTACCCTTAGGATCAGTAAAGTATCGTTTGATTGCTCTGTCTGTCTGTCTGTCCATAGATTAAGCTGAGACATATAGAGGGCAAACTATTTCACCAATATTTTGAAATTGAACTGTGACCCTAGGTGGTTGTTAGATTAAGGAATCACGTTTTTCTTTCTACCAAGAAAAGCAAATTTGATTTGAGGGACCCACATATAGTCAAATGTCTCTTGTTGAAAAGCCCATATGTATGCCTATGTCTGTATGTTATGCAAAGGTGGCATAAAGTATGTGTGTGCAAACAAAAGGATCAATACATGACCTTCTTTTCATTAAGATGCAGTGGTGTGCACAGACTTTTTCAAGGGCAGGGGCAGAAAAATAAAAAGGCACATACAGCGCGTTCTCGCCACTGAAGAGGGCACTAAGTTTCACATGTTTTCAAGGGCACTTTAGACATGTTTATATGTTATACAAATGGCACATTACATAGCCCAATATAAAAGTCATTGCAACAGTAATGTTTCATAGTATTTCTTGGTCCTAATGGTATTCTGGACTTTAGTGTGTTTTTTCAACCCAAGAGGGCAGTTTTATGTGTTTTGCTGACCAAGAGGGCACACAGTACAGGGTCATGTATGTCAAACGTCTTTGTGCAAGGCGGCATGTTCCCGCATTTGTTAGTTAAGTAACCCATTTTGTTCCCATCTTTCATATTTTGTCTTGTGCTTCCTGTGTTTTATTTTGAAATCCCTAATCCTCGTCTCTGTCCATAGGTTTTGCTTCCTGTCTGGTCTTGTTACACCTGCCTCCTGACTGTCACTCCCCAGCTGTGTCTAATCGCCCCAATCACCTCATGTGTTTAACCTCATGTCTGTCACTGTCTCGTTGCCAGATTGTTGCAAATCCTTGTCCTCGTATCAAGCATTCATAGTCTTTGTCACACCGTGTTTGATCATAGTCTGTTTTTTCTGACCTTGCCTTTTAGCCTCATGGTTTTGATCCTGTCGCCTTCTGACTGCTTACCTGTGTACTGAACCCCTGCCTGTTTTTGGAATAAAGCCTTTGTCTGTTACAACTATGATCTGAGTTGTGCATTTGTGTCCACCTTTTGACTGAAGGCACACCTAAGATCAAGTGAAAATCACAGGGCAAGCAAATGCCTGTGTAACAGTGAAGAAACCTCGACAACTGGGCTCCAAAACTGCAGGGTTTCAGACTGGTAACAGGCAACAAAGCAATGCAGCATATTAAATTCGTTACCATACGATACGAAGGATGGTTTATTTTTAAATAATGAAAGAATCCTCGCTTAGCTGTCTGAGTAGCTTCACTGTCTATGCAAGAAGGAACTCAATAGTAAGATAAGCTCACTGTCAAACTTTGTGCTGGAGCACTCGTCCACCTGTGGCATGAACCTAGTTTAAATACATTCCCATCAATCAAGGGGTTGCCGTCACTTTGCACCTTAAGCACACTGCAATGGATGCAGCCAGAAATTTTCTGACTAGGAACAATAATTCAAGAACCTGCATGATGACATACATGAAATCAGGCAAATCCGGCTGCTTTGCAAGGTTAAGTGCAGTCATCCACAGAGATTTATCCAAAGATGGCACTTTTCATATCTTTAGTCTCTTCTATAGACACCCCAGGAACACCTTGTACCTGTGTTAAAGTAATAAAGTTAAAGTCACAATTTCACCATTATTCTCTCAAAAGCAAAACTTTGTTTAACTCAATGAAGTCCAGTCACAGAGTTTGAAAGAGGAGGCTTTCCGACTGGTGGGTCAGTGGAACAATGAAAGAGCCAAGTAAGGGTCAGTTGACATAAGAAGTATAAATATGTCTTAGCTGTTCGCAACTTATTTTTTGCAAAACCATAGAGATTGTCATACCAGAAAGAGGGAACATTCTTGTAGAAAGACTGACCTTAAATCAGGGCAGATAATGAATGAAAAAGAGAAGAGTGGAAAGACAGAGGAGGGACAGGACAACATGGAAGACAAGGTGTGCTGTGATGAGGAAGAGTTTGACGAATAAGTTTTGACTGAACAGATGGACACCTCGCTGTTTCAAAGAGGACTGATGTGTCCTTCAGCAGCTTTTCTGAGTTTTCTTGGTTAACCACTACAGTGTCTACAGTCCTCAACCTGAACTGTATCTTTAAGCTTTTTCAAAAGGCCTTGAACAGCACATAAAGAAACCCTAGTCTGCTTTGCCTGGGAGGGACCTCGCTGATGTAGTGTAACTACCTGTTGAAAAATCACTCTTGACAGAATGGATAAAATCAACCGCTGTAGCAGGAGCAGTTTATTTGATTGTAAGGCGAGTAAAACTTGTCAATTGTCGTGCACACAGTGATGCTGTTTCATATTCACATCTACAATATGAATCTACACTACTCCTTTCAACTCTTTAAGTGATGCTGTTGATGCTATTTTTGACATGTATCACTGAAATTTTAAATTATAACAAAATGAATTTGAAATCATAAACTGTTTGCTGTAATACTGTGATCACCGACTTCTGACACCTGTGTCTGACATTGTGTACTGCCCCCCCAACCCCCGCCCACCATGATTATATCAGGGTTGTATGTATAAATAGGGCTAATTGTAGCAGAGTTAAATGTCATACACAGCTGTTTCAGTGTTAATTAATGGCTGTGTTTCAACCTACATATGAAAATGCTGATAATTAGTTAATCAGTCACCTGACTTTGGTTAAATTGGTTGAAAAAGGTAGATAATGTGTCCCCACATTTTACCTTTGATCACCATGTTAAAATCACCCTGATGGGTGTGTAGTCATAGATTGGCAGGTGGGGTTGTGCTATTGACATCCCACCTCCTCCTCTACTACACAAAGTCTGTGAGGATCCTTCAACTCACATGCCCACAGCAGGATGGATTATTCTGTCAGAGGGAAGCTCATGTCTCTTAAAGGCTCAGTAGATGTCATGTCACTCTTCATCTTTTACAAGTTTTGAGGTATAATGATTTTCAGATAATGTTGAATTACTCTAAAACAAAGCGTGCTCCTAGTGCAATCCGACAATCCAATGCTCTCTTGACCTCAGCAACAGGAAGTACACCTCTAGAAACTGGAGGACAGGTAATGCCACAGTGGGAAGACACTAATGACAACGAAACATCTGAGGAGCACGGGGAGGAAGCACTTTAGGCAAACCAGCTGGCCCACTCCTTATCCACAACAACATTGTGATTTGTCAGCCTTCGCCCCACCACAGTCCATCAAGTGTTCGACGCAGTGCAGCTGCGTTCTCCTCAGCAGGTCCTTGCCGAAAAGGCCATCAAGGACAAGGTAGCAAAGTTCACATGCTAAAGACATGGGCCCATTGTTGTGGCCTCAGGGGAGGTAAACAGTATGATATATGATCTAGTGGAAATGCCTTGTGCCTGTGTTGCAGCCAGGCCAGTGTTGGTGGTGCTGGGTGGGTAACTTCAGTTATGCTTTGGTGTATGTTTGAAAATCAGTCAGGCTTGATTTTGGGAAAAGTGACAGTGATGTGCTTCATGTTCAGAGCTGCTGTCCTCAACACACACAGTTCTGGGTAAGACCAAATATCACTCACATAACAATGTTTTACTGATGAAGGATATCCTCACAATACCAGAGAGGGATCTCATTGGTGCATCTTTTAAGCCAGGGGCCTCCAGGTAGGATCAGAAATATGATTACATTAATGTTTAATACAGGGTTAGAGTCATACGTCACAGTCAATTTGAGGCATTAGAGAGGGAAATATCTCTTTGTGTGTGTGTGTGTGTGTGTGTGTGTTTATGTGGCTGCGATTAGGCATGTGACTGTGTGCCTCCTGCTCCAATGACGTTGGATGTTATTCTCGAACGACATTGATGCATATCCGCACACAGATCACGACGAAGGGAAAAGCCTGGAAGATATTATTATCATGCAGCAGCCATTGAATGACACAGTGACACGCACTCAGCAGTGACGCAGGAGCTCTCATACGTCCTCAACATCATGTCCTGGAAATGAAAACACAGCCAGAGAGGGAAAGAGAGAGGGAGGAAGAGAGAGGGGAAATGGCAATGCTCAGCCTTTTTCCAGGTCTTGAATAATTAAGCACTACTGAGCAGTTCACTGAGCAGATAACTAAAAGTCTAATTTTAGTCAGCATGAGCCAATGCTCGCTGGCTATGACTCATTAAAACGTAAGAGGCAGAGCTCAGCCAAGCACGCAGGAAAACATGCTGACGTATGGATGCTTACATATACATACACATATGGAAACTTTGTCTTGTTTTTACCTTGCACTCACACTTAGATTTTCCTGCAATATATAAGGATCTACACACACACACACACACACTCACACACCACAGCACACACAGAAGTCACATAGTTTCAGCTCTGTGCCTCTGGTCACAACAAACAGCCCAGCATCAACACATCAGCAGCTATATCCAAAATCTTTCTGGATGAGTTCACAAGATAACCTGACAGTGAATCACATTTTATTTCACATTGTTTTTAGCTGTGAAGATAAACAATTACTTTTTAGAAATGCTTTTAAAGTCTCTGTCAATAAATAAAGTTTTTATAACTCTGGATAATCCAAAGAAAAAGGCCATCTTCATGTTTCAGTTCATATAAAGTAGGTCATCTTCACAGAAAACATGCTGACTCATCGTGGTACAACTTTCACTTATGTTTAACTACATCAGTAAATTATTAGGTCTGTACTAGTGCAGCGATACTTTAGACATAAATGTAAAAGTGAAACAATAAGTTAATATTAAGGTAGTTTTAACACTTGATCCCTGTTTGGCACTCTGCTGATCTATGAACCCTGATAAAAAAACAACTGCATCAAGCTCACTAAAGAGAGGTGGTCTTTGCTCACTTCCAGTCGACCCCTGGAACCCCTGCAACTGGCACATACAGGGTGGCAAGTAACTCTTCACACTGCTGTAGTAGGTGCTGTAGTAATAATAAAAGCAAACAGGCTCATGACAAAGAACTTCTTCATAATGTTTTGGATCCCGGAGTACAGAGTCATAACATGCCATAACACTTCTAAGGTGTTACGGTGTGAAACATTACCATGCTATTAGGTGTCCTGGCGAGCTTTAAAAGCCTTTCTTCTTCATGTATGAGTTTGTTTCTGTTCTTATCTCAAGGCGTGTTATACATTGATGCATTTATTTTTCTTCCAGAAGCTGTGTTAAGTATTTCTTTGCTTGAATTAATAATGACCCATTTCTCTGCTTACTATTTGTGAGCCCTCCATGACTCTGGGCACCAGAAAGCTTTACACTTTATCACTTCTTGCTGGGCATATCCAAATGCCTTCATCCTGATCAAAGTTTGAATTCATGAACCCAAAAGCTATGAAACAGATTGTTTTCACATAACTGGGAATTTGGACATTTTCAATATGAATGATTTCAATCAGCTTGAAGAAGAACTGAGCATGTAAACAAAAAAACAAAACTTTTGTTGGATAACACTCTGATAATTTTTTGGATTCGCAAAATAAATAAATAAATAAATAAAAAGTGAAAAAAATTTACCAGTGGTCTCAGCACCAGCAGCACCAATTTTTTCACAAACATTAAAATCTGATTTTAAACCTTTAAAAGACAGAGTTACTAAATTAAACTGCAACAGATGGCAATATCAATATCAATCAACCTGTATTTGTAAAGCAGCAATTCATAACAAGCATTATCTCAAGGCACTTTACTACTGAGAGAGCTGAAAAAATACTCTTTATTCCATACATATATATACATATACATGTATATATATATATATATATATATATACATATATATATATACACACACACACACACACACACACACACACATATATATATATATATATATATATATATATATACAAATACATATATGTCTATATATATATATATATATATATATATATATATATATAGGCATATTTTTGGAAAATAGGGGAAATAGCTTCCACTGCGCCCCTGTGTTAGCAACTGCACAAGTTTTGTGCACCTGTGACTGTTAAAGGGAGCGAGTCTGCAGCACGAGACTCTGCACCTCCCCCTCCGTGAGGTGTAGCGCTGATGCTGTTACACAGCTCTCTGATGCCCGGGATGTCCACAGAGGTTGCTTGGGATAGCTCATCTACTGTCTACCGTTTTGTTGTTTATAAAGTTCTGGCACAGCTCTTACTTTAAAATCGATGCTCAAGGGAATGTTTTAACGTGGCTGTGCTGGTTTGTCCACCTCCCTCCTTCTATCGTCGTGACACTTAACAGCACAGATGAAATGCTCCCATACATGAGCTTTAAGTTATGCAGGGCTTTATTCCAACTGCTCTGCTCATCCACCCAAAAACTCCAAAGTGAAAGTGAGTTTGCATGCACATGGACACATGACGGCCTCTTAGATACAACCTCACATCACAGTGCACTTCAGGGAGAAAAAAAACATGCCTACAAGCTCTTGGCTTTGTTCCTACCTGTCACCAGGAGGGAAATAAATATTCCACAAAGTTTAAAGCAGGTTAAACCTGCAGTAACACACACGAGATGGTTAAATAAATATTATCAGTGATCTGTGGATCATGTGTGGCCTGAACTGTAGGGGGTGATCCGATTGGACCACAAATATTTCTTGGTCAGTTAGCAGGCTAAGCTACCAACAAACCAGTTCTTGTTTAAGAAAGGTCAGTTTCCTCATACAGATGAGCATATCTACTGTTTGACAAGACTTACAATTTCCAAGTCGACAAACTCAAAACACAAAGATGGGTTTTTCTGCATTTACTGGTGTTGACAGGGGACCACATAGGACATCAGATAACAAAGGTAACTTGTTACACTGTCACACCTGTAGAAGTGACGGCAAAGAAACTATTTGCACTTTGGAAAAGTGCAAATTTTCCTTTCCCTCCCTCTCCATCATGGTTTGCTGTAAAGCTGTGTTCACAACGAATGCGACTTTGCGACTGAAATCGCGTCGCCCACTGAAGTATCGTCGCGTGTCCATAAATACCTAATTTTGGTCACCATCACCCATCGCCGTCACTCATTGATGTCACGTCCACTCGAGTTTTACCACAATCACATCATATATCATATAATAGGATGTATTAGCTGACATTATTCCAACTGTATCCTTTTCACTCAACTACCAACCACAAAACACAGCAGCTGATGGCCCTGCAGCATCTTCTGTGAGTTCTCTGCGGTCCGTCTAAGTGGATTGTCACTTTGTGAACCGGAATGAAAACTGTCACAGGTACCGTCACACACCCACACAACGCTGATTGGCTGTTGCCGCACAGCCACATGTGACATCGCCTGGAGAGTTCAAACTTTTCAACTTTGGTGACTAAGCGACGAGTGACGTGGTCGCCCAGGATTCGTTTGATTCGGGTTGCGGGAGGGTTAGCCCCATCGCGGCTGTACATTGACTTTACATGGAGAGTGGTTGTTGCGTTCAGTGTGTACGCACTTTAAGGCTGTCAAAAAATTTTATGCATCAGTTCTTATAAAAAAATGTGTTTCAACACAATATAAACCTGCTTTTTAAAAATAAATATTACCAACACTTTCAACCCCAAGATATGTAGTCCACTTTACACCCAAAGCTGCCACATGAGGAGGAGTACAATCCAAAATGCTCATCAGTTGCGCACATGCCACTGCAACAGGATGATTAAGAACATTTCCCTACATATGCAAATGAGACAACGAGGAATTTGCCTGCATTTCTGGAGGTGGTGGTTATAATATTAACAAGACATCATTTAATAATGGGTTCCAAAACTTGCCTCATAGGAAATATTCATAATATTAGTTTTTTAACTGTAATCTTACAGTTTTGAATGTGATATATTCTGACATCCTATTTTCATCCTTTCATGCAGTAGGAAGAGGACAATAAGAAAATAACCAACTGGGATTAAAGTGACAGTACCCCTCCTCATATACTGCCCAGAATGAAGCTCCTCAATGGTCACAGCAGGACTCCATTGTGTCAGAAAAGGCCTTTTAGATTTCCCATATTTCAGTGAATATCTCCACACACCTTAACCTAAACATGCACTTTAAATCCTCCTATTATTAAATATGATTGCTCTATATCTGGGGGCTTCATTCATGCATGAGAGCACACTTTCCATAGAAATGCATTAAACCCTAACAGGCTAAATCGCTCTATTATAAATATATGCATATGCACACGTATGTGAAAGTGTGCATATATGACCAGATATCCTTTTCCCTCAAGCCTCTTGTGACCTGCATTTTTGCTCTGGCCTAGCAATGAACCCACAAAGCCTGCTGGGTAAGCATCCTTCGAAGAATCCTTGGAAGAGCCAGGATTGGCCGGCCTAGAATCGCAGATATATGTTTTAAATATATATAGATCTCCATGATCACAGTGTTAAAGATGCTGACCAGTGTTCTCTTTTTTTAATTCATCCGTGCCTTGCATTTGTCCTCTCCGCTTCAGTAACCAACACGATCCATGCTGTCATATCATGTCTTATCATCCTGCTGTAGGGATTTTTTTAAGAGTTCATGTGGAATATCACATCGAGGAGAGACAAACGATGAAAGAGAAGAATACAGAAAGAGAGGGTGTGCATGTTAGGTGGGTGGTTAAAAGTTCATGTGTGTGTATGTGCCTCAGGCTGACAAGAGGATGAGGAAAAAACGTGCTGTGCTGAAATGTTGATGCACTCAGTTGTTTTAAATGCAGACATGCACAAAATTTGCCTCCTTGTGACGTCATTTGTACGCTTCGTGACTCTGTGACAGCTGGCTGGTGTACCAAAGTCACTCACTGTTGATCAGGAATGACGTCTTTCCTCAGGAGCCGAGCTCCAGAACAAATAACAGAACTGAAAACTGGTTTAGCTGAACACATTTTCATGCTAAGCTACATGCACATGCTCAGTCCCTCTGTGGCAGTAAACATTGTTTTATATCAGACTTAAACATGAAAATGATAACAGGTTGACGATACTCAATGTTTTGATTATGGAATGATTTACTATGTAAACCATAAACATTAAAATAACTGAATACTACCTGGTTTGATGCCTCCACATAACAAACAAGTGTCAGACACTAAAAGTAGAGAGATGGATCCTGAAGGAGGGCCTGGGTAAATGTTGTGAGTGTTAATTGTGGAAATGCGACCATGACCTTCAAAGTAAAATCCAATCAGGCACTTTTTGTGCAAATTTTGCAGAAAATGTTTTTTTTTAACCTAAGCTTTTGCATTCTCAAACTAGAAAAGCTCTCTGAGAGCGCAGACCTCCGCCAAGCAGCTCAGTTACAGCAGTGGCTTTTCCGCTCCAATTGGGCAGCCGAGTGTCCGCTCATGTCTGGAGTGTGAATGACGTGATCTCTGAGTTATCAGAATTCCAGTTACAAAGTCGTAAAAAATGTGCGGATCTACCAGGCTATTGTTAGCCATTGTGTTAGCAGAACTCCTCCACTGGCATTGCAAGGGAAGCTGGGAAATGTAGTGACAAAGGCTTAAAAAAAGGTTGATGTCAGTTTGCAAAAGAACTACAATTCCTATAATGGCGTGAATCAGGGGTATTCAATTAAAAGTCACCGAGGTCCAGTTAATAAAGTTTCCACCAATAAAAGGTCTGAACCGAAGTCCAAATTATGTCTTATAGCCTTCCCCTATGTCCACATTTTTATGGTTTCAACAATATTTTTAGTCAATTTTTAATGCAGGATATGGTTAATTGAGTGCACAGCTAGCTCCTTTACCATAAATAAAAATAATCCTAGGCAAATTAATTAAGGCTTTTATTTCAGATTAAAAAAGAAAAACCTAAAATATAATAAATAAAAAAGTGCAAACAGAGCCAAATAACCATTTTTTTTCTCTTAAAAGAGAGAGGTCCAAGCCAAGAATTGAAGGCCTACACACCAAGTTAAAAAGTCAACATCTTCAGAAAACAATAAATAAAAGGTTTTTTTTTTTAGGAAAAAACAAGTGCATACAGAGCACTGACTAAATATTTTTCCTCTTCTTTTTTCTTAAATAAGAGAGGTCACAGCCTAAAAAATGAAGACCTACACTTTCGGTAAAAAAAGTCACATCTTCATAATACAAGAAATTAACTCTTAAAAGTGCAATCATTTGTCATCTGCTTTTCTGCTGTATTGTTGCAAAATAATGTAACAAGAAAGTGATGGGAAGATAAATATTTAATTTGCGCATGTTTCAGATTTTGCTCTCTCTCTCTTTGGCTCTCTGTCCTTAACTCTCTCTCTCTCTCTCTTTCAGTCTTTCTCTCTCACACAAACAGTGCTGCACGCATTACATGAACCCACACTCACATAGGCTAATAAATAAATAAAAAGAACAGTGTTGATAGAACTTGCAAAATATGAAACATTCAAAAATAAACTAGTGCTAAAATTTGTAGAACTTCAACAATGAAAATAACACGAACAAATGATCAACTCGATTAGTAAACAATTAGAAAAAGAACAGGATCAGCCCGTGGACAGCGCAGCGCCACCACAGCGCAAAAGCTCTCAGCCCTCATCAGCGTTTCCCACACAGGTCGGTCGCAAAGCTTGCAGGTTACAAGGGTCTTATTTTTTTGCACAGGCAGTTTATTCCCAGTTAAATTGGCTCTGCCTCCTGTGTGCTTGTGGCTGCTGCAGCTCGTGCCGTAAACACGATAGCCGCAGGAAAGTCACCTCCGCAAAACGAATCATGTCTCGTTCCTCTTTAGTGCTTTATTAAACAACAGTATAAGCTTCAGAAAACTTACAGAACATATATTTAGGAACACTCGTGGCATGACCAGCTTGTGATCAGACCACAGTAGCAGTTCTAGTGTTAACTGGAGTAGCAGCGCCCGCTGTATATCCGCGACTGTCGGAAGAAATGGTCAGTTAAAATCTATTCCTGTGAATTTATCAGAGATTGGTCACGGGTCCGGACAGAACCATCACTCGGTCCGGATCTGGACTGAGGTCCGCCATTTGGTGATGCCTGGCGTAAATGAATGGGATTTGCCGTAATAAACTTCAATGTTTTTTGTGACGTCAATCTGGATCGGATCAGCACCAACATATAATGGCTTCTTCCTTGGACCAAACCACACCTCTGGTAAAATTTTCATGTACATCCATCCAGCAGTTTTAGCGTAATCTTGCTAACAAACAAACAGACAGACCCTGGTGAAAACATAACCCCCTTGGCGAAGGTAACAATGGATAAGCTTGACCTTTGACCTTTACTATTTGTTAAGTTTACTCTTGGACCCGATTCCCTCAAAGCAGTTTTGAGATATTATGTTCACAAGCAAGGGATGATTAGAGCAATGTTGGCACTTATGGATAATAAAATTGCCATCATGTAGCTGATGACCCCCAGGGGGCCCCAAGGTGTGTTTTGGGGGGTGCAGAAAGACAACATTACAACAATGCACTTCGTTATGCACTGCGAGTGAAGCACTTGCACATTTTGGCAGATAATTGCAAGTTTACCCTCAGACTAACACTTTGGTTGTTTGATAAAACTAACAAACAAAAGAAAACAGATGTTTCAGCAATCCCTCAAAAACATCTTTAAAACTGAAAATGTTGTTGTTATTGGACGTATCCAATAAAATAATTTAAAACTGAATTCACTTTCTTACACCCAAATCAGAGCCGCTCACTGGACTTCTCTGAGAAGTCTGAAATTAATCAAGCATAACATTCAACCACTTAAAGTATTTTTTCTGTTCAGGAATGCAAGCAAATAATTATAATTTGACACCAATTATACTGTGCTTTACCATTTTATCTGTATTTTTGTAAAACAGTGCATTTGCAAGTTCATGGATAACAATAAGAACTTTAACTTAGAATCAAAAACATCATTCTGGTTAAAAAAAAAAAAAAAGTTTTTCATCCTGGTGTAGTAGCTGCATACACAGAAACATAAAAATTATTTTGGTAATAAGCGATGCAGTGAATTTAGGGCAGCTGAGGCACAGGCCTTAAATTAGGAGCCATATCTTGTCCACTCCTTCACTTCTACATTGCTCACATTGCTGGCTTTTGTTATCTTAAAAAAAGTCTTATTATGTTGTATCACTTTTAATTTCAGTATCACTTTTGATTGCTGTAAATCCAAGTTGCTAAAATATATGTAATATGTTTGCAGGTCTTCAAATACAGCAGAGAGATATGACCTGCCTGTAACACAGTTTAATACATGAACATCTTCAAAAACTACTGAGTCTTGATGACATCTAAGTTAATACGTGCAGACAATATGAAGCTGAGCTTACGATATGTTTATAATGTTATTCTAAAATAAAATAACACATGGATTTTTGTTAGTTTATTAAAGGCCTATGTCAAGGTGTAACCGCTTGTTTTTAAATGAGTCCGATTAACATTTTGTGAAATGCTTAGCTTTCTTGCGATCTTGCTTCAAGTAACACGGGATAAACATGAGGCTCTGACCAACTGATGAGCCTCGTAACAAAGTTTCTCTTTTCTGTTGATAGTCTAAATGTCAACAAGGTACAAATGGAATTATTCTTCCAGTTGAATCACCTGTGTTGAATTTTGTATCTTGACAAATACTGATTTACGCAATCTCTTTTTGCCATCAATGTTTAATGCAGAGCTAATAGCTTTATAAATAGATTCAACACAAATACAGATGGGACACCTGACACAGGTAACCTTTTATATCGACAGACTGAGTAGCTGAACTGCGGAGATGTGACATCATAGCAGCTTAGTCATGACCAGGAGTAAACAGAGGAGATGCAAACACATGAAACAGAACAAACAGATTCACCACATGCAGTAATATCATTCTCTTCACCAGCTGTAGATTAGCTCACCACAGGGATTTAATACACAGCCACAGAGAGGACAACAAAGGAGAGTCAGACCTCTCCCAAACTCTCTGGATGCTACATTTGGAAATCTAACATGACAGTCGCTGAAGCAGAAACAACTCCACAGCGAGCCACACTCGCTGAAAGCACTCTTGTAACTACAACACTAATAGTTTGCTTCCTGCTCGTCCTCAGTAAAAGTTCTGGAAGGGTCCACAGCCCTGGCAGCATCACTCCTGTTGAGTAACAAACCGTCCTGGGACTTTTGCCATCCACCTGAGCAGCCATGTATCTTCATGACCTTTTTTTCAGCTTGCCTGTGCTACTCTGCCTCTTTTTGTTCATCTCTGTGTTTTTCTCTGCTTTTTGGCAGAGAACGGGAGAGCAAGGTGGTTAGCAGGGAGTTATTTTGAGTTTCTGTGCTCCATCGCTCAACCTCCAAACCGAACACAGGGCGCACAGGAAGAAAGAGAAATCATCCATGTGTTCGAGGAGGCTGTATTGATTCACTGACCTCTTCTGTGTGTCATTGTGTGCTCAAAAAAATCGGGTGGATTTAAAAGGAAAAGCTTCCTTTATGATGATTAGATAAAGCTAATTCTGATACTGGGACAGAGGTTGACTAAGTACACCTTTTTTATTACTTTAGTCAAAGTATAGATACTTCCAGATAAATGTTATCCAAACAAAAGTGAAGGTTGATCTGTCAAGACTTACTGAAGTCAAGAAATTTGAGTTTTTTTGGTATAAATATACCTCATTCACACACTTTGGCTAACCTTTGGTGACGCAAAAGCAGATATCGAGCAACAATACTGAGGCCCTGTCCACACCGAGACAAAAACATCCTGTTTTCAACATGTTTTCTGCAAGAAATGTGTCCATCCACATGAAAGCACTAAAAATGTAGTATAGGCCTATAAGTGACGCTGCAACGCTGCCAAAGACATACACCAAAACCAGAAAAGAAGACATGGAGCACGTGCAACGAAAACATACAGAAGAATAGGAAGATGGCAGCGAGCATGACTGCGAGAGGAGACATTTATTTGGACTGAGGGTAGAACTTGTCCTTCAGGCCATAACTGACTACAAGACTACCAAACTGCAGGAGAGTGTTGCTTTGGAGTCCTGCTTGTCAAATACAACAACACAGTGAATGATCTCAGGCCGATTGTCTGAGGCACCTGACAGGCAAGAATGTCCCTGACAACGCTCCTGAAATAACAAAGGGCCTGGTGATCACCAAGATACAAACACAGAGGCAAATACAGGCAGCCAGTGGACACTGGGCATCAGAGTGGCCAAGACCGTTTGGTGCTGTTGTTTTTTGGGCGGTGTGAGAAGATCTGGGGTGGGTCGCCTTCTGCCCACTCCATTGATGCTGGCATTGAGATGGAGGACCTGGCAGAAATGTCTTCTAGACTTTAGACCAGTTTACAGATTCACCACATTCCAGTGAGTTCATCCAAAGTCTGCCTCCTGAGATTGCAAAGCAGTGCAGAGATACGCTTCAAGTTTGTTCATAGTTTCATTTTTAACAAGCTTACTGTGCTATAATATAGCACCATTTAACTCTGATGTATAACTGATAACTCTACACAGGATTTTGTTCTTTGTTGAAGTGTGTCACTTAATTCACAACATACCTTTTGACCTTAGAATTTGTGCATTACTAACATGATTTTGCCCTGATTTATGTAAGGCAAAGCTGAACAGCCACAGTGGAGACAGGCTGAGGAGGGGGCTTCCAGCTGACCCCGCAGTTCGGGAGGACATCCAGATAGAAAGTGGATGTTGGAACTAATGGAGGAATCCACTAGACCAGGGGTCTGCAACCCATGGCTCCGGAGCCACATGTGGCTCTTTTGCTGCTCACCAGTGGCTCTCTGGACTAAGAGGACAGAAAAGCAAAAGAAACTCATTCTTTCTCTTTCATTAAATAATAGTAATAAACAAGAAAAGACAAAAACATAGTTTAACAGTAATTTAGGATGTATGACTAATGCCTGCCAAACATGAGCTGAAATCTGTGCCATCGTCTTGTCAAAAAGGTTAGGTCATCTGGACCAACCTTATTTATAATTTATTTATAATTTATTTATAAAGAACCACAGTAAATCTCCACACAAGGGACAGAATTTACATATTAACTTTTCCATAAGGACTGCTTTATAAACTCTTACCTGATATTTCTGTTGAGTCGATCCACACTCCTGAACAAAATTTTAAGACCAGTTAAAAAGGCTATAAGTAGAGCTTCAAAACGCAAAAAGAAGAACTAGGTGAGACAAAAAATGGAAATTAAAATTTCAATTTAGTTATGACACCATTACATTTTAAACAATGTTTTGATCCAACAGCAACAAAAATACCTCTTGAACAGTTTTTAAAACCTTTTCTTAAACTCAGAACTCAGGGAAAATCCTTTTATGAAGCAGAAGACATCTCTGTCCCTCTGTCTGCGGCACACACTAACATTTACGTGAGCATTTCAGATAGATGTTAAAGGCACTTCATGAATTGTTATTTGCCAACCACTGAATAAAACAGGGGAGTGATTGTGAAGCAGAGCAGAGACACAGAAGCAGCAGGCAGGAAGGCTCATCACTTCAGCATCAAATGTACATACTAAATATTGATTGTGTTAAAGGCTATGAAGTGTTTGTAAGCTCTTTTGGGTGTAACCACTGTAAAACTGTTGGTAAATAATGTCTGAATTCTGTGTATCACTGCTTTGTTTGTGACACACTGGCTCTTCCACTGCCTGCTTGATTGCCTCTCTCTCTCCACTTATCAAAGTTCTGAGTGACAATAAAACCAGAGCAGATTTTTCAGAAGTTCAATTCTTTTGGTGCTACACAGTGTTAAAATGCTGAATATTGTTCTGTTAATGATCGTGGTATTTATCAAGCATCACCAGATAGCGGACCTCGGTGACTTTTAATTGAATACCCCTGGTATATTTATAATAAAAACATCTGTTTTGAAAATTTGGCAAAACTTCACATCAGTGCACCAAGTAAATCTACGTATCTTCTCCTGCGGATGCATGCAGATCATCTCTGAGTCAGCTGTTGATAGGATACATGAGATGAACATAATTGTTAATGCTGCAGATTAATAATGGTATTTATTTCACCAACTGCACTGTCACTGATTAGGCAATCTAAAGATGACTCCAACATATTAGACATCATTTTACATAAACAATCAAATGCCTCAAATTCCCTAAATGACTGTTATGTTTTTCATGTTGAACCTCTTTTCTCCATCATACAACTTTTAAAAAGTGCAATACTGCAGAAAGGAGCAGAAAGTGGGACGTAATCAGTGGCCTCGCTGCTCAGCCATATTTCCACTTTGCTGTTGTGTGTGTGTTATGACGCTGGATGTGACCTACTTCTGTTTGGCCAGCATCTGAGCTCCCTGCTGCAGGTTATACTGCACTGCACTCACTCACTCCCTATAAAACTACAGCATTTGCTACTCGGCTCCCTGTTCTGTGGTACACTTGATTGCAGGAAAAAAATGCCTGTGGGGATTCGTGCTCGGCTGCAGCAGAGCCGGAGGAACAGCGGCGGCTTCTACGCAGTCGTGTGGGTGAAAATCCAGCGCTCAGCACTGACCTCCGCTCTGCTGTTTCCTCCCTTTGCTTTATGTGACACACTTAACTTCTCCCTACTTTTACCCATTCATACAAGCACATTTATCATACCAAGGTGGCACCCTGCAGCCTCGCAACATGCTTTCTTTTACATGAAAGTCCAGAATATCAGATTATTACCCTTGAATGTATGCATCATGGGATCTTTCTCAAAAAAATCTTTGACGTGTGTTTGTATTACAAGAGGAAGAAGTAATGAGAGTCCTTTGCACAGCCTATAAATAATGAAGGCTCCGCTATGCTCTTTATGTGGATTAAAACTGGGTTTGTGCAATGCTGACAGAATGGGAATAGGGGGAAAACCTTGCATGGCATTCGAATGAGGATATCAGCTTGTCATTGGGAGTACTATGTAACCAGTAGAATCAATTACACAAAATTCAAAAGATGCTTTTAAAATGTAACGAACAGTGATGTAAACCTCCTAATCTCTGACAGTCAAAATCACCACTTAGAGATTAAAACAGATGTTGTGGTTTCATATGAAGGATGTACAAAAATCAAAAAATGAAAGCACAAGTATGGATTAGGACAAGGGCCTGAGAGGGTTTTCCTGAAAGTGTGATTGAAACCTTAAAAGCAATTGATGGAGGCCTAAAGATCGTGACATATGACCTCCAAAATCTCATAAGTTTATCCTTTAGTTGGACGTGTTTGGGCAGAAACATTCTAGAGATATCATGCTTACATGGTGGGATGGTCAAGAGACCCAGTGACCTTTAAACTCTTTCCAATTCCTATATATATAAATATATATGCTACTTGTTTTTTACTTTTCATATCCTGTGTTCTTTTTTCATCCTATGCTTTATACAATTCTACTAGAATCTTAATTTCCCTGAAGGAGTCTCTCCAAGGGATTAATAAAGTTCTATCCAGTCTAATCTAATCTAATCTACACTAGCAAGAGACACACACAAAGCTTCATGACCTTTAACTTTTGACCTGTGAGCCAGTGTCCCTTTGTGTCAGATAGGACGTTTGTGCAAAGCTGCATAAAACCCCCTAAAGCATTCTTTATTTATTGCTTTCACATGTAGGGGATGAACATAAGCTCCCTGACCATGACCTTTGACCTATGATCTGAATACATCTGTGAGTTAGGGTGGTTTGTAAAAAATGTTGAGAAAAATCAGTCAAAGCTCTCAAGCTCCATAACACTGACCTATGACCTATGAGCTTGGAAAACAGATTTACTCCTACTGAACTGGAGTGAACATCTGCACTAACTTAAAAAAAGCCTCATAACATTTTTGGGATATTGTGCTCTCAAGAATAGATCACAAGCAAGGGATAACTATAACCTTGACCTTTGACCTCTGATAGGCTCAACTCTTAGTCAGACTTGACATTTGTGCAAAGTTAAAAAAAAAAAATCTTCCAGAACATTCTTAAGACGCTGCGCTCCCAAGTGTTTG
Source organism: Cetoscarus ocellatus (assembly GCA_037902135.1). Taxonomy (NCBI): domain Eukaryota; kingdom Metazoa; phylum Chordata; class Actinopteri; order Labriformes; family Labridae; genus Cetoscarus; species Cetoscarus ocellatus. The sequence continues at coordinate 795,574 of JBAMNC010000936.1, read as the reverse complement.
CTGATGTTTAAAAATAATATAAGTTAAAAAAACAACCAGTAGAGTTTATTCAGATGAGATTCCACTTTCCCCCCCTTCCTTTGACGAAAGTGATGAAGTTATCTGTAAGTATGTGACCTTAAACTGCAAATACAGCTCTTTATAAATCTTAGGTCAATAGCCACAAGCTAAAATCATAACAGCTCCATGTCACGGGACAGTTGTCTTGGTCAATAAAAGCCCAAGACTGTGATTCTGATTGTCCTGAAACATGAGCACATTTTTCTTCTGCTGTTATAACACTGCAGCAAGTGGCTGTTAAAGACTGAGCAGTATTTGTTCACACTAAGGAGTTACAGAGTATCTATGACATCTTCTTACAAATCGTTAAACCTAACATTTGGATTCTGCTCAGATTCATAAACTTCTTTTTTTGGGTTTATAAAGGTTTAAACAATGATTACAATATGTCGTTATCTAATAACCAAACATAAGGCTACTTATTTAGGCTTTATGTCACTTATCTGATGTGGTCTGGATAAATAAGATCAGGGGTTCAAGGTCTTTGCCATGCTTAAATCTCCCCATTCAGATTTTACCTGGGACCAACATACAGCATTCAAGTATACCCCCCTCTTCAGATTTTTATTTCCATCTTTCATGCCATAGCAAGTATGAAAAATCAACGAAGAACGTGTGTATTTTCTTTTCTGTTGAAAACTTAACAACCTTGTCATTTCATGTAGTTTCAGGTCTTCTTTGCAGTAACATTTATCTTCCTAATTACTTTTTAATGATGAATGGTTGTTGGGCTTGACCATTTTTCACAAAGTCACGCAGCATTCACAAACATTTATGGTTTAAGCAGCAATGTAATGGATCTATAAGCAGTTATGGGCAGTGACAACACAACAAATGGCTATGTTAATATTATGTTACAAGCATTTTCCAGTGGTTTTGCTGATCTTTAAATCAAATACTTTTTCAACAGCTTAGCTGTACCTTTACTAAAATAGCATGGTAGCATCAGAACAAGCTAGGTGCAGAGCAGTAGTAGAGCATTCACTGCCCTATAGTCCAAAAACACTCATATGTGGACATATGTACATGTTGGACATCGTATTTTTTAATGACCATTACAGTTCTGTCTCACTTTTGATGCTGAAGTGCCCCTGTCCTGTCACTCAGAGGGGTCACTCATCAGATTATAGGTCAGTGCAGTTCCATGTCCTACTGTTGGTGGCAGTAGGGAGCCAACTAGGCAGGTACACCGTCAATAAAGCTGACAGAAGAAGACTATCATGTGAATGAACACACTGAGTGCACAATTGATAACAGATGCAAGAGGAGGATTTTGCGTGTGCTACCGGCTGTCACCATGGAGAGTTTGGGAGAGCAGAGCGGCCGTAAATGAAAAACGAAGTTTGAAGCCGTGGAGTTTGAGGAAAATGAACACATTTGCGGTAATCTTTTTTTGTTGTCTGTTATCTTGACAGACAAAGTCATCATTTTTCCATCATGCCATATTTTTATCTGTCATTTTTAATTTTCTTTTTCTGATTGCAATTAAACATAATCTAAATGACAGCATTCACATAGTTACAGAGCTTCATCACCAATAACCTCTCATGTGAAGAGCAGTCTTACAGTTACGCACACAGACAGACCGTACTCTTGCCTTTTATGCACTGACAGCTCCTAAACTGTCAGTGTGTGGAGAGTGTGATGCAGTCAGCCCTGAGTGACAAACGGAGTGATTCTCCTTCATAGCCAGCTACGGAGATCTTTCTTTTACATTGGTTAAATGACCTCTTCCGCGATGAAGAGGGCAAAACAGGGAGGGTTTACTTTACGAGTGTGTTTCTTCATGAGTATGATGGCACACTGGATCGTCCCTCTTTTTCCAGTCCATCATAGTGACAGACAGCCTCCAAATCTCTCCGTCATTCTTTAAAAAAATCAGACAATGATGGAAAATATTTGGTGACCCCTGTTTATTGCCACAATGACCGCAGCCTTCTGTGCGTAACGTTGTGTCAGTTTGCACCTGCCTTTCAAACGTGCTAAATTTAGACGCAAAAACACTGCACGAAATCATTGCGTAGTTTGATTAATCACATTGCGGGTGCTAAATGATTACATCTACATCCCAGTATTTTGCGCGTTTTAACCATCTGCATGTATTCTGCATATTCATAACGGCAAACACGCTAAATGGATTGCGTGTGCTATTTTACTCTTTTGACAGACACAATCCTCGCTGCACCCTGTTAGTAGATCAGCTTTGCATGCACTATTAAGTTTGCACGTGTTTTTATAGACATAAACCTTTAGTAGATCAGGCCAAAATATAAGATAAAAAGTGCATGTTTTTGAATACCAAATTGTGAAACATGTTTTTGGACACTATTTTATTTCCTTTGAAGATGCTCACATCCTCAAATGTGAAATTAAAGATGAGTTTTACTGTCTACAATTTTTTATTAAAATGTTTGTAAAAGGAGTGACTAGATGTGCTTATCATACTTACACATACAAACACTTGGCTCCTCTGTGAGAAATGTGGCCCCTGGATGGCCCCTTACTTTGAATACTTCTAGATCCTCCACTGCAGTGAAGGGTGTGTTTTGATCTCAAAAATGTGTGTCCATCTTTCAAAAGGGGCTTTCAATGGTTTTAGGGGCAGTCATTTTTAGGCAAACTTCCCCCTGGTTGCAAATGAGACCGCAACTTTATTGGTTATTTGAACACCATGAGGACTGAAAGATGATACTGCATCAGGCAGACAGTTGGAAAGACACTGCACTGCAGGACAAAATGTTTTGTCATGAAATAGTCATGCAAATTTTGTCAGTCCAGCTGCTTTGTAATGTTATTAATCTCCCAGCATATTTGTTTTCCTTCTGCAGTCACGTTTGATCACAGAAGTTTCTGTGAGATTCTGCGTCTGTGGAGACACCACTTCACCACTGTGGTCTTGTGGTTTGGCTAAATAGCAGGACTGAAACGTTAAAAATGGACTGACTGAGAAATCAGTCTGGATTTTAAAATTGTCAAGTGTGTAACCAACCCCTTCTGTCAGGCTAAAAATCTGATTTTAATTTGACTTGGGGGCGATCAGGTTCATTCCCTTTAAACTCTAAATCTGTAGATGCTTTGTCTACCTTTGCCTACACTGGTTCTTTCTTTAGAGCTGTGTGAATGAAGTATCACTTTAGCCAACAGTATGTGCTGTACTCTTTGTTTGTGAATTTACTGCTGTGTGTACAGATTTGTTCCCTTAAGAACAACTGTGTGTTTGGTGTCATTTCCCTCAGGTCCTTGTGTCCTTGTGTCTGAGTGTGTTATGAGACTGGAGTGGCACTGAGAGACAGAGCCTTTTGGGAACAATAGTGGCATATTATTGGGAATCCCTTGTTTCCCCTTCTCGGAACTGCCTGTCCTAGTTGTAACATGATCACTGTGACAACCGTAGCCGTTACTGTGGCTACAGAGCTGCAGGTAAACAAGGAGGTGTCAGAGCGGTGAAGAGTCAAAGGAAAGAAGTGGAGGATGACAAGGAGAAATAGAGGAGAAGGAAGTTACATGTAAACAAAACACATAAGGAGAACATTGAGAAAGGTTATGCAACCCAGGAAGTTAGGGAAGGAGATAAGGAGGGGAGGAATTGATGGGAGGTGTTATGTAAAAAGGGGTTGGTTAAGATGAGAGGGAGGAGATAAAAAGGAGGACAGAGAGGAGGGAGAAAGCTGACCTGGAGCCACAGAGGTGTAGAGTCAGGTAAACAGGAAATGGAAGAAGGTTTTGTTCATGACAGGCTGGCACGGCATTGGGGTCACGGTGTTCTGGAGCTTTCCGTGATGGATTGCTGCGACACTTGGATGAACATGGTCACCTTGAAGAGAGCAGAGGGGTCACTGGGTCATTGCAGCTACAAAATGACAACAAACTTATTCACAACAGATCTGCAGTAATTTTGGAAGACCACTGAAACAGTTTTTGATATGGAAACATGTTGAAAAATCACATATATTACATACCAAAAATGGATCAGTTCATATTGTTTTATCGAAGTAAACTTAAGTCATGTGTATTTTTCACTCTAACCTTTAGTCAATGTTTAGTGGTCCTGAAGGTTAACCTTAAAAGCAATTAGCAGGTTGGAAACTCCAGTAAATTAATTCGTAAGAAAATCAATAAGGATATTTTCCAGGAAATCTAGAAATATACACACAACATTGAGCTTTGGAATCATTTTTGTGTTCTTCCTCTTGAAAACAGAAAAAGCTGTATGTAAGTAGGGTAAGTAAAGGTGGTCTTCCTGATATCAGAGATCTATTTTCTGGAATGGAATCTCAATAAATATTGATATTTTAATAATCCGGGGTAAATTTGTGGTTTACCATAAACAGGAATACAGTGGACAGTAACTACATCTCTCTCTCTCTCTATATATATATGTATATATATATATATATATATATATATATATATATATATATATATATATATATATATATATATATATATATATATATGTGTGTACATAGCTTATTTAAAAACCTGAAAGCAGAAATCAAGACAGAATATCTTGTCTGTGATAACAGAGGATTGCGCTGTCACATCAGCAGAAGAACTCTCAGTTTCTGATGAGGAAGGTGACCACTGTTGTGAAGCATGTTTGTGTAACTCTGAACTGCAATATTATTGATTGATGCTTGTGTGATAAAGTGCACATTGACTGTTTAAATATGAGAATCCTAGATGCACAATTCAGTGCGTGAGGAAGTTGCCTTTGCTGTAAACAGCACGTACTCCTTCGAAGTAAAATGATCAGAAGATAAGCTCCTCTCCTGTCGTTCTTTCCACATGGGCTGCCAAGTCAGGGGCAGTTTGGGAAATTTTCCTGACAGTACCATACAAAGAAAGTTTGATACCGTAGCTTGATTGGTTTTCTGTGTTTTTATCTGTCTCTTACACATGGTCAAGTTCATCAGAGTCTGTGTCATTGGGACATCTCCCTCTCCCCCTCTGAGCAGCCATCAGTGTGACCTTCTGCCATGGTTGTGTGGTTGGTTTAAGCCCATTTGCTTCATTTTCAAGCCCAGCGCAGAGCATTGAGTGTAAAAGAATGCAGAGCCATTGAAAATGGTGCTCAAATGTGCTGAACTGAACAATTAGCACGGACTAGATCAGTAAACCAATCAGAACAGACTGGACCCTCATGGGAGAGACCTGACTTTTAGAAAATTAACTTGAATGTTAAAATCCTGATTAAAATACAAAAATGATCAAACTTAAGCTTGACTGGTATTTCATTTAATACCAGGGAAGTAACACATTAAAGATTTTAAACATTTCTGCAAAGAGTTAGAACATGAACAAAATAGAAAAAGAAATGTTCTGTAATTGGGTCTATATCACTGGATAGAGTTTTAATGTTCATTGGTCATGCAGCCATGTTGGCTGGTTGATTATAGCAGGGATATCATTCAGGGCCAGTGACACAAAGAGAGTGAGAGGAAGAGGAAGCTCCCTGAAGCATGGACCAGCAGTGGAGCACTGACACAACCATCTGGAAACATGGACCTCATATAACTGGGTCACACACAGACATGCACTCACACTGTTACCATGAGCCTTCTCCTATAACCAACAGAAGGAGTGTTACCCATCTCCAGGTGTCTCGCCTCTCAGTCATCTTTATTACAGCCTGTTGTGTCAGAATCTTGTTCTTTTCTTAAACTTCACTCATCTTTATTCCATCTGAAGTGAGGATAATGCTTTGAGCCCATACATCCCAGGATCCTGTCCCCAGAGTACAGCCATCTGAACAAAATTAAATTTAGTGTGTTCTCAATGCGTCAACATCATCTTAGTAGGTCAGGAGGCACACTGGGGCATTATTATGTAACATGGTGCATCCTGCCTATGTCTAAGATCATGTCAACGTGGTTTGAAGCAAATCAAGGACAGTTTTAAAGTTCCTGTGAGGAGCTTTTGCTTTGAGCGGACTTCCTTGACTCCTGTGGTTCAAAGCTGTACTGTATAATGCTTTGCTGAATTTGTCCTGTGCACATTTACATTATGTCTAAAAAGATGTGATCTGTGTGTAAATTCACAATTCTTTACAGCTTTGGGGAGTGCTAGTGCTTTTAGGCCCCGTTTACACATCACCAGAAACTGAAAGGTTTTTCATTTGTGTTTTCAAAAGCGCTCCGCGTTCACATGGATCCACGAGAATGACTGAATATGCTGTAGCATGTATACCAGGCCAGTAGTTGGTGATGTAGGTTTGTAGTGAAACAACGAACGAAGATGCAGGAGTTTTTTTGTCTGGACAGGCATGGAGTTGGGCTGCTACTGGACACGGCGCTCTCTTAAAAAACACCAAATGTCAGGAGAATGTTGACTGGGAGCCTCCTTATTCTTCTTCTTTGTTGGTTAATGCCAGTTGCCAAACCGACTTAGAGGCGCATTACCACCACCAACTGGACTGGAGTGTGGAACGGGAGATTTGTGGATGTTCCTAGATGCACGCGCAACCTTTATCTGAAGGAGTACTGCGATGCGCCGCTAGTCATCGTTTTCCCTGAAAACAATGATTCCTGTGTACACAGAGACAGATACGCAAACATTTTCAACACTTTCACTCTGGACCCTGGTTTCAAAAGTTTGCGGATTCAGGCACTCCAGGCACAGTTCTCACGTAAATGCAAGGCACAAACGCAATGAAAACTCTCAGTTTCCTGCAGTTTTCTTTGTCGTGTAAATGGCCCCTTAGTGCCCACTGAGAAATTGCTCTCCCAGTATGCAGGCCTGCTCATGATACTTTTGCCTTTAAAGACGTGTGGGGATGAGCCTTTAGTTATTAGACACCTGTCCTGTCTAATGGAATTTTCGGCCTGTCAGGTGCTCTCTTTACCTTTCAGAGTAGGCCTAAAACTTTCATTGGATAAATCTAGTAGTAAGCTCTGGGTCAGACAGCTATGAAGCTGAACTAGAAAACTGAGCTTCTCACTCTCTCTCTCTTTTGCTCTTGCAGTTTTTTCTGGTTCTTATCATGTTGGCTGTTGGTGTGAAAAACCTGCTGCTGTGGACCCGCACAGCCCAAATTACTTCAAATATAAATGTTCAGCTCTTTATTTATTCCTTTTCCATGAGGATAAAATGGCTAATGTTAAAATAATACAGATAAATCTGTACTATTATAATGCAGTTCCAGCAAATACTCACATAAATTATTGTTACCATTATTGATATTAATATATATTGATTATTGATAACCTGAAAAACCTGCTGCTGTAGACTTGCCTGACGCCAACGTCTTCAACCAGTTCTTACCATCAGCAACATCATTTAACATCACTTCTCATTACTCTAATCATCAGGATTATTTTAATAGACACTTTGCTTTAGCATCTTGAAATGATCCATCCAGTATGGTGTGTAATATTTAAACTTAGTAGTTGTTTGTGTCATTATTTGAAAAATGTCTCTATTAGAGCTAATTATATTACACAAAACTCAACCATAGAGACAACCAGTATGACTGTCTGGTGAGTAACAAAACCAGGGCTAACTGTTTTCCTGGAAAGCCATAAATTCGTCATCATTATAATTCCTGCGCCTCTTCCTTTCCTCTCACACCCTCACCAGGCTAAGTGAACGACTGTTCAGCACAAGTCTGGTTCTGCTAAAGATCTGCATCACAGAAGTTTTCTTTGCCTCGATATGCAAGTTTTTACTAATGAGGAAATCAGTTTAATCTTAAGTCCCATGTGTTTTATTATCTATTCTCAGCATTCAGATAACTACACTTCCCAGATCAGACCAGGGATGACATGTGAATCTGCATGTCGACATTTTACTGCTGGCTATCCAGGTGGTGTCCAACACACGATGTGGGCTTCACAGATAACTGGACATCTTTCTGGGGAAAGCCTGGTCTGATAAGAGGAGATGGCATTCATCCCACTTTGGGTGCTGCTTGTGTTTACATATGTATAAAAGGAAGAGTATGGCTTCAGCCTGCTATCCTAAAGAAATAACACTTATTATGAATTGGCGTTATACAAATAAAGATTGATTAATTTATTAATTGATTAATACACTTGTGTCACTGACCCTTTCTACGAGAAAAATAAACTCAGCTGTAACTCTCCCCTTTACTCTCTAACACAGATTTTATTCCTCTTCTTCTTCCTGTGCTCTGTCTGGTAGTTTTGGTGTCTGCACTTTTGATATATACTAAAATAAATCAAAACTTTGAGCGGTAAGGGCTCCTTTCTCTGCTGTTCACCCATGAGATTAATGAATGGCGTAAATCATCCTTCTCATTTGAGATAAAATGTCTTTCTGAACGGGCTGTATTAGGTCAAAGTCTTCTGACTGACATGTTTACTGGGTTGGCCGGTGAAGGTTGAGCCTGGAGGCATCATGTTTTAAAGTTGTCCAACTTACAGCGCATGTGCGCACAGGTCAAATCCTGCAAACATGATATCTTTCAAAGTCTTTTAGAGATAGCCTCCAAACTTTAAGCACATGCTCATCCAGATTCCAACATAAACTAAAAGGCAATGATGTATTGATTGGATAGGCTCAAAGCCGAAGTGGCCATAAAACGAGGATAAAGATATTCTAGCAATCTTTCAAGCATTTCTTAAAAACTGACAATGTTTTTGTTATTGGACATATATTTTGTACAAGAACGAGAAATTTCAAACTGCATTCGCCTTTTAATATAATACATATATAAATCTGAGCCGACTCAGCGGGCTTCTCTGAGAAGTCTGAAATTATTCAACATAATATTCAACCACTAAAACTATTTTTTCTGTTCAGAATAGCAAGTAATCTCTATTTGACATTTTAATAGATAAATTATTATGTGCTTTGCTATTTTTTCTGGTTTAATAAAACAGTAAATTTGAAATTTCATGAATGACAATAATTATTATGTTTTAGCAGTAAAATTAGCATCTTAGCTAAAGAGCTCCACATTCTGGTGTATTGATCATTATAGACACATAAAATTATATTGGTAATTACCAAAGCAATTAATTTAGGGCAGATGTGGCATTAACCTTACTTTGGGTGATGGTCTAATAAATTTGTTTGCACTGTAGCTAAACTCTCTGCACTTCAGGGTCCCTTTATGCAAGAACCAGGTGGGACCTCGCTTGACTTGTATAAAAAAAGTATCTGTGTAGTATTCATCCACTCAATTAATTTTTATTAAAAGAAATATCACCACAAGCTCAGCAATGGTTTTAACCTGAGTGTGAAAGGTCAAATCTTCAGCTGCTACCACTTCCTGTGGCTGGACATATGGTGTCTTTATGGTGGATTTAGAGATTGTTACATATCAGATTTGGTGCATCTCATCACATCTACACTGAAGGGAGTGCTTTGTTCTGGCAGATATGCCCCCTCTCCTGCATGAAATGTCTCTCCCGTACCTGCTGTCAGTACATTTACTGCATTTGGCCAAAAGAGTTAACTGCTGTGATAGGCCATCATCCTCCTCTTATAACCTTGTTGGCATGCGGCGTCACAAATGATGCATTATGTCAACACAGCAGGTCCTTGAAGGTAGTTTTAACTTAAAATAACAGCAGTACTCTTTCTAAAATGTAATACTGAGAGATGAATTTATCTGTTGAGAACCAGAAAACACACCTGAAACTCACGTCTCATATTAAATTCATTCATTTTCTATACCGCTTATCCCTGCCTGACCTGGGGATCGAACCGGCGACCTTCTTGCTGTGAAGCACGTGCATTGCTGCGCCACCGCCCATATTAAATTCAAAAATCTTAAAAATTACAACCAGAAATCTAGAAACCGTTCCAAATCTGACACTGTTGTTGGTCCCAAAACCTAACTATCAATGTAGTATGATCCAATACGTCTGTGTAGATTCTCATTCATCCAGGTCATGGTCATTCTGAAGATTCAAAAGCAAGGCAACTGGACTGTGTAGAGTTTGTTGGGAAGACGTTTCACTTCTCATCCAAGAAGCTTCTTCAGTTCCAAATGGCTGGTGCTGGAAGCAGATATGTATCTTGCTAGAGGAAAAACAACAACAAAGGAAGGGAGGAGTTGGAGAACGACCCATAGAAACTTATTCCAGGGTGATGTAACCCCTGAGAGTCGTTACCCTGAATGGGTCATTAACTCCCCCTGTCATGTGAGGTGTTATGGTCACATGTGCCCAGGTGTGAATGTTTGGAGAGCTTTCTGGGGAGAGAGCTTAGCACTGCATTATATGTAGGTGAGAGATTGTGTCTGAGTCCACCACCTCTGTTAAGAGAAGGCTTCTCCAGTCTGGTGAAGATGGCTTCTTTAACTCCTCTTTCAAACCATCTATCTTCTCTCGCCAACACCTGTACATTGCTGTCCTCAAAAGAGTGTCCCGTGTCCTTTAAGTGAAGGTGGACTGCTGAGTCCTGACCTGAGGACGTGGCTCTCCTGTGTTGAGCCATACGCTTGTGAAGCGGTTGTTTAGTTTCCCCAATGTACAGGTCTGAGCATTCCTCACTGCACTGGACTGCATACACCACATTGCTCTGTTTATGTCTTGGTGTTTTGTCCTTGGGATGGACCAACTTCTGCCTTAATGTGTTTCCAGGCTTGAAGTGAACAGGAATGTGGTGTTTGCCAAAGATTCTCTTGAGTTTTTCAGATAAACCTGCAACATTGTGATTCCGTATGTTGCAGGTTTCCAGCACCAGCCATTTGGAACTGAAGAAGCTTCTTGGATGAGAAGTGAAACGTCTTCCCAACAAACTCTACACAGTCCAGTTGCCTTGCTTTTGAATCTTTAGAATATCAATGTAGTACTTTAAGAAATAGATACGTCATTTTGTGCACTGTGACTGTGTGCACTATTTCTTGATGTTGATGTTAAACCCATTCTCACGTCTAGGTTATCACAGGCGTCATCAAACGCTCTCAGTTTCCCTCTCAGCGTGTCCATTTCTTAGAAAGCAGAAGAAACCCATAATCCTCATCTTTCTGACTCCACGTTTCTCAGGGTCCTCCAGGCTGCACGTTCTCAGGCTGCACAGCTGGTGAAAGTGCAGCTCTATGGAGGAGGGGCAGCGATCTCCCCACACACTGATACTTTTTTCTCCTCACCCTGCAGCTCCCATACATTCCTGGACACATGAGGGAGTCTAGCTGGGCCTGAAGTGGTTGTTGCATACCTGCGGTAAACACTTGCCCTTTAATCATCATCATTGAGGAGACAGTGCTGAATGGGAGGCTGGATGCCCGTCCATTCTCACAGTTTGTAATGGTAATCCTGCTTGTGTAAACTGTTCCTCCGCGTTGTGATATTTACACAGCTGAAATAAAAGAGAAGTGGATTTGTTTTCTTCTCTGCCCTGCTCTGATATAACCTTTAAGTGTGCCACTCTTCTTCTTGTTTATCTTTAAAGAGACAGCCTAGTCAAAGAAGTGGGTCGCAGAAGAATAAGTCATGAAGCTATTTTGGAGGAATTGGAAATCTACTTTCAAATTCAGAGATGAGGTAGTGCAGGAACAAAGACATCAGCTTGAAGATTAGAGAGTCTGCAGAGTGATAAATTTAGCATGATTGCTGTAGAAAAGGACTGTGAGTCATAACAAAAGTAATTCTTGAAATGTAGGTCTCCACAAACTGGTTTTTGCTCTGTAATGTGTCGTCTCTCTGGAGTCCGTGGGAAGGAGGGACAGTCTAGAGTCTAGACTTTTTCCTCCAAGTCTCGCCATGTCTCCTGTCCTGCTCCATTTCCATCCAATACTGATTTTCCTCAAACACATCTGAAATGTCAGACAATGTTTTTTTGCACTTCTTTACTCTTATGATACTAAACTTTTAAGACTGAGAAGCTTTGATTCAGAAGGGATAGCTGCTCTGTATTTTTTACATCAATGGTTAATAATGAAAAAGAAAGTCAGGCTGTCTCATATAGCAGGTCAGGGGGATTGTGGGGGCTTCACTCAACAGTGAGTACCTTTTACTCAAAGACCACTGCCTGACATCTGCTGCATACCCCATACCATTGAATCATGCCCCTGACCACCTCCACAGGTGAAATCAGGCATGATGCTAAAGTATGCTATTGAGGTCATAAATATGAAATAAGCCAGATCCGAGCTGGGATCACAGGTGTGATCTTATAGTTCATTCTCAGCACCACTATTATCAGCAGCAGTGAAATATTTTAATATGCAGCAATCAAAGCAAACCCTGCATATTTTGAAAAAAATACAACAGTTGAACTTTTCTTAAATGCAAGTATGCCATGACCACTCTGAGGTCTACAAATCTGGCAGGCTTCACCTTAACCCTCTTAAAACCACTGTCCACCTCACCAGTCTAACTCCATTAACTTTAAACTTCAATGTGAACACTTAGCAGACAGTGATGTGCCTTTACAAGTAATGAATTTTAAAGCCTACATTCTGGCTGCACAACACTACATTAGTAACAGGTAACAGGAACAGGTGCATAACAGTCCGACCCTTATACACAGAAGGGCCAGCATACCCACAAGAGAACTATCCAACCTAATGTTAACATCAGGATGGAAAGACAATTATCATTTCAGAGTTAAGGCTAACAATTTCATCAGTTGATACAAATAAGTCAATAAACAATATTCATCAGATCAGCTTAATTGGAACAACTTTTAATGGAATAAAAGAGCTCTCTCTCCTGTCCTAGAGTGTTGTATCAATGCTCTGGACTTGAAATAAAACTTTTCAGGCACTTTATCACACCTGAAATACACAGTTGTGTATGACCTTTGTGGCCCACCTGCATGGGGCTTCAAATATGATGGCCATATAGATACTAAACATCAAACTCTGCAGTGTTCTGCAGTCAAAAGTGTTGGAAAAAAAACATACTTTAAAGTGCCAAATTCCACATATGGTGTCCATGCCACAGCTCTCCTCTGTCTGATGTCACAAGCCCACAAGTCCACATAGTGCTGAGTGAAGAACAGCACTGAGGTACTCACAGGAACACAAGAACAACACACACACACACACACACACACACACACACACACACACTCAAATGTTGCCTGTGTGTGATTGATTTGTGGTTCATTTGCCTCCTGGTTTGATTCATACCTGACATTGTAAATGGATAACCAATCATCAGGTGGTACATGGGGTTTTATTGTTGAGTTATCAGTGTCTGAATTTATGAGTTACAAAGAGCTCTGCTGACAATAGAGAAGGAGGCACAGGATGGACAGAAAGTTTTACTAAAATGTGAGTATACTGCTCAGAGTGCACTGAACCTGTGCAGGACCTGGGGTAAGCACACCAACATGACAAAGTCACCTCTGAAATTATGTTTTGACTTTGTTGCCCAACAACACTGTGTGGGTAAAGTTTCCATGGTTTGGGGTACAAGTAATCAACATGTTGATGAAACTGAAAGATGTTTTGTTTTTTGAAGAGCTGCTAAGAAAGCTCCTCGTGACCTCAGATGACTTGAAGACTGATGGAGAGGGAACAGCAGGCTGTAATTTGTTCTGTGTTAAATGGTTTCATGACCTTTCTGTGGTTTGTTTAACATGGGTGTGAGTAAGAAGGGACGAATTTGCATGATTTACAACTGATTACATAAATACACCAAGAGCTGTTTGCACTCTAACTCAATCACAAACATAACTCAATATCTCTAACTCCCTCTTAGCACCTTCTGTACATATAAATAGTTGTTCAAAAATAGTCCTGATACTGATCCTTAACTGCTCTGGCATATATTTAGGCTGCCCACATTGTTATAGTGTGTAAACAACTGTTGTTTATGCACATGCAGAGCTAAGATGAAAGTTTAGTGGAGACTTAAAATCTTTCTTCTTTTGCCTCTTCTTTTTAACTTCCAGTTGCTGAAAGAAATATTTGACTCTTTACAGTAAGATTCATTTTTTTATGTTGCTAATGCTGCAAACTTAAGCTAGAATTTCCCTGAGAGCAAAAATGTTAACCAAGGCGTTTCCAACATTGTTGGGCTTTATTGTCAAAAATGTAGGAAACATCTGTTGTCAGGGAAAATGTGTAAAACTGCCTATTTCACAATGTAAACAAATCTTTAAAAAACTTCCTGGATCCACATCCAGATTCAGATCAACACCAACATCAAATCCATGTGTTATGAAAAAAAAAAAAAAAAGTCTTCTGAGAACATATAGAGTTATCGGTGAAAATCTGGAAAACTGACCTATCTCACAATGTTTACAATCCTCAAAAACATACCTGGAGACTTATCCAGATTTGGATCACCTCTCAAATGTCATTACTTATTCCTTGTGCCATAACTAGCATTGACTAAAAATTTCATCCAAATCCATTCACCAGTTTTTGAGTTATCCTGTTTACTGACAAACAAAAAAATAAAAAATAAAATAAACACTGGCAAAAACATAATCTTCTTGGAGGAGTTAATTCAAGACAATTTTACAGACACAGCCTTGACACAGCAGTGGAAGCAATTCTGTGTTCAGTGTTTCGCCCAACGACAAATAGCCGTGTGACAGCTGGCTTTAACGCTTAGACTTTGTTTTATCCTCAGTGTATATTTATTCCTTTTTTCTTTACAAGAACATAATGCAACAAAACAAACAACAGCACAGAAAACACAAACGGGGAGTGAGAGAAAAGGAAACTTAAAATAAACAAGCCCAATGGGAAATAAAAATAAACACTTAAACAGAACTGAGGGGAAAAAAAGAAAGAATAATAATTATTATTAAAATAATAGTAATCATAAGCCAGTTCACAGATACGTATGCATCAAACTTTCCGGTGTCCCATCTAGCATGCATCTTATCTATTTCAGAAAATGCATGACCTCGCAAATCCACCTACCAAAAGAGGGTGGGCGGTCTTTCTTCTAATTTCAATTTCAAGACGCCTTGACAGACCAAGCTAAACCAGGCTGCTTAGTCAGGCTTTTGTCAGAGTAAGATCAGCTGATAGCTCACCTGAAAGACCAATAAAAGGGCACGGTTCAACTGTTTGCCCAAAGATGTCAGAGTATGTAGAAAATACTGAAGACCAGAATGTGTGATAGAGAGTGACAGGAGCCTGCCTGCACCTGTCACATGTGGGGCCAACCCAGGGAAAACTTTTGAAACCCTCAGTGTTTTAATTGGTAGTCAAGTAGCTCTCCAACTTGAGACACTTTCACCCCTAAACAAATATTTGAGGCTGGGACACACAGAAAATATTCCCTGTAAAAACAAACAAAATGTGCTTGTTGAGTATATTTCAGGAAAGCTTTCAGAAGAGTTTGAGGTACGGGACCACACCAAACACACCTTTACCCACGTTCCTGTAAATTCAAACCTGACCATTTCCTCCCGTTGTTTTGTTCACATTATGCATCCCCACATCCATCCTTCTTCTGTTTCTACTTTCATATCCTTGGAGCCTCAAAAAGTGGGTTAGTTGTACCTGGAGGCTACAGAGGATCCCCCAAGATGTTCCCAAGAGTTATTGTCAACAACCTGTTAATCGTTTTAAAATCCAGATTCATCATTCCAACATTACTTATAAATAAATGTCAGGTTCATCATGTTGATGGTGTGCTCCTTTCTAATGGAATGAGATTTATTTAAATATATCTGGCCAGCTTCCACAGGCTTTTTTATGTGGCTTGAAATGAACTTCAGTGTTTACAGTATATTCAGTATTTTACTGTCTGCTGTCTTTATTCTTTGTGCTACATGTTGCATGCAGTCGGAGTTTAAAGTTTTACTTACCAAAAAAAATGTTTTTTTTTAGTCACCCTTGATTTAGAACTGCAACTCTGCATGCAACTGCGTAAATGAAAGCAGTAAACTGTGCAAGAAAAATGTAAAAACAGCAGTGCAGCAGCATACAATTAAACAAAACTGAGCAAATATGTTATCTTAGGTATTATATTATTTTGGTTTGTTTTCTGTGTAACACTTCCTTAAATGATGTTTCTAGTGATGATCATCTGACAATTCAGTGCTAACAGTGCCTTCATGTCATATTCAAGCATCAGCTCAGACCATTTAACCTGCAGTGCAGCTGGATTCATCTGATTTATTGTCTGTAATCCCTCTTTCAAAGCTCCAAGCCAGAACAATTGAGCTTGGTCCACATTGGCACTGTCCAATCAGCATCCTTTAAGGCAAGAAGAGGCTTAAATTATGATCATGAGACCAGCAAAAAGTGACTGCTCATACAGTGAACAGCATAGATGCTAACAGCTTCTGAAGCAATTCTGTCAGATTTGTGCAGGTTTACTTAATTATATGAAAAACAGGTAAGCACTGAAGGCATTTCATGATTTAAAGGTTGTCTTTGCTTATATTTCTTCTTCTGATCACAGTATGCTGTGTGGATTGGCTCACGGTTTGTTCTTTACGTGGCAGCTGCGCCACCTAGGACATCATCTGATTGGCTCCTCATGAATGTGATTGACAGAATAATCCTCCTATCACCTTTGGGGTGTGTTTTTGAAAGGTTCAGCCCTTCTCAAACACTCTTTCTCGACTGTTGTCCAGACAGACTTGTGAAACATATGTTGTAAAGCAGTGATCATCAGCAGGCCCCCCACAGCTTCCCATCTGGCCCCAGTCACACATTCCTGTTTCTCATGGCGATTGTGCACAATTGTCATAATCCTGATGAAACGTGCTTTGGTTTTTGACAATTTGACAATTGACAAGGACGTATCCGTTTGTGCCCCGACTGCGCCCCGTACAAGAGATGCAAGCAGCGGGGCTCAATCAGGGCTGACGTCGTGTCAGCGGGATGGAAATTCATGGAATCCTTGTCGTATTGTTGTGAAAAAGTCTTGGCCTAATTGAAGTGGGACGAACGCCCCCGAAGCACTGAAGCGCTGTAGAAGCACTGCAGAAGCATTATTGACGGTGTATGTAAGGGGTGTGTCTGGGGGAAGACAGTCATTTCTTCCCGTATCATGCCGATCAAACCAGCCTTGCCAATTGTGTACAGTCGTGCACAATCGCCATGAGAGACGGGAATGTGTGACTGGGGCATACCATTAACGAACTCTGAAAATGTGAAGAAGACTAACATGTTTTAGTTTTAAGAGTATGTCTTTGTTGTTACATCTCTATAACTCAATTAATCTTTATTATTATTACCTATATAACTATGAACGTAACCCCCAAATATATCGCAAACAAAACTGTTTATCAGGAATGACTTCATGTGTAATTTGACACCAGAAAGCTACTGTTAATTAGCATTAACCAGATGAACGAGTTAATCAAAATTCAAAACAAGTGATCAAGTGACAGCCCAAGAAAGCAGAAGGCAAAATATCTTTCTTTTCCCATGTGGCTGACAGAAGTTTGGATATGGACTGATCTTTTTAAGTTTGGAAAATGCATAAATTAAAATTTTATAAAGTTAAATTAACAATGGCGTGTTTACGGTGGAATTTAGAGGTGTGTGTGTGGGGAGGGGGGGTTGTGAAGAGGAAATCGTAAACAGCCATATATATGTTGGTCACATATGAATATTATGAGACTGTTTTACAAATCTGGCCTTCATAATGTGTGTCAAGCAAAAACTGGCTCTTGTTTAAATGTAGTCGATGACCCTGTTGTATAGTAACTGTAAATCTAGTATATTAGGTTACAGCTCACTTACAGCCTCACAAGAAGTAATACAACAATGCCCCTGAGAAGATCTCTTATTGAACTGAAACAAAAAAAGAGTGTAGAGGCGACTCAAGTCTTTACCATCCATCCATCACAGCTTATTCTGGTTGGGATTGCAAGAGGCCTACCCCAGCTGTTGTTTGGCAGGAGGCAGGGTACACCATGAGCTGGTTGACGGCTAATCACAGAAGCCAGTACCATGTAGTGAAAATGCACCGACTGTTTTAGACGTCTGTTGCAAACCCTCAGTGCCCTGAGCTACAAAAGCACACACCTGACACCATAATCCACACCTGAGTGCAGTGAAAGAATGCAAACACTCATCCGACATCTCTCCACAAGATCTGTCCTCCCTGCCCTGGTGAATTTTTGATATCTACAAGGGTTGTGTTTGCCTTGAGTTGAGAGCCAGTTTGAAAGTCCTGCAGGAGAACCTGACTGACAGCTGGTTCTGCAGCGTCCTCACCCATGGAAACATCCACTCACTCTCTCCGCCTGTTTATTATGAGGGCACAGGGGGCTGGAGCCTGTCCCATCACGTATTGTGCCAAAAGGAAACAGTTCAGGGTGGGTGTCATCCATCACTGGGCTAACTCTTACTTTTTTCCTGACACTGATGTCCTCAGATGGTGGGAAGGAAATCTGAGTATTGAGTGAGAAGGTGGAAACTTTCGGCATAACAAACAGAGCCAGGAGAATGGAAACATCACAGTGTGAGTCCACTGTGTTATTGTGTCTTCATAACTAGGACAACATATCAGTGTCTATGTTACTCCAGATTGAGTGCTTCATGTTTGCACTTTAGTTTGAGTGTTATCAGGTGGACAATGAAATCTGCCCAGTGTTGAACTTTTAAACCTCCTTTTATAGAGTGTGCAGCCATGCTCATTAATTCTGTGACAGCCTTTTATAAAGTTCAAACATATGCAGACATCATGCCAGTTTTCTTTCATTAACAATACTAAGCTGCTGGTTTATGGCACCTATCACCTATAGATGGTAGGCAAAAACTGATGGATGGATAGCTGACTAATAAAGAGAGATTATTGTAAAGAAAAAAGAAAGGAGAAATCAGGGAGGATGGAATCAGTGAAGGAAAAGGACAAGGAATTTTTAACACTTGTTTGGCCTCTGGGATTTGTAGATGTTAACCTCTTAAGAGGACTGGAGGCTAGCGAAGCTAGTAATGCTAACATTAGCCACACTCTGCTTTACATTGCCAGAGGACCGTTACGTTAGCTTTGTTCTTGGGATATTTGTACAAATCCAAGCCAAAATTTACTCCCTTTTGGTTTACGGCCCTCTTAGGTTTGGATTGCTTTCACACCCACCATGAACCATACTTTGGTCTGCCTGGGAGCAAACTGAGACCCTGATTCTTGGCAGACCCAAGGTCGGTCCTTTGGTTGCACCAGAGTTCATGATTTTTCACACCAACCCAAACAAACCAAACTTTTGTTTGTTTGTATAGTCCTGACCAAAAGCACCCTCAATACATTGGTTTGTCTTCTGCAGCCGTTTATTTCCAGAGATATGGACTCAAGTTTGAGACTCCAGTTGCACCCAGAGGTGACTTGAAAACTAACTTGGACTTGACCCTCAAATACTTCAGACTTTACTTAAACTTTAGATTTCAGGCTTGTGCCCTTTTATTAATGTTGTTGGCCTGGCTCATTTTAAATAAAAACTGCCTCATGTTGCTTGTCACATCTGATGCATGAGTGACCAAACTCCTGTGTCAGGCAGATGGACAGACAGACAGTTAGACAGACAGACAGCTGTGTCAGGCAGATGGACAGACAGACAGTTAGACAGACAGACAGCTGTGTCAGGCAGATGGACAGACAGACAGCTGTGTCAGGCAGACGGACAGACAGACAGCTGTGTCAGGCAGATGGACAGACAGACAGCCGTGTCAGGCAGATGGACAGACAGACAGTTAGACAGACAGACAGCTGTGTCAGGCAGACGGACAGACAGACAGCTGTGTCAGGCAGACGGACAGACAGACAGCTGTGTCAGGCAGATGGACAGACAGACAGCTGTGTCAGGCAGATGGACAGACAGACAGTTAGACAGACAGACAGCTGTGTCAGGCAGATGGACAGACAGACAGTTAGACAGACAGACAGCCGTGTCAGGCGTGACTTGGACATGCAGTTATTGACTTGTGCCCAGCTCTGTGTTTATTACACTTGTGTAGAAATAATGTCAGAGACATATTCAGATACTGGCAGATGCCCTGTGCTACACTGCAGACCAATCACAGGGCTTACAGTCAGTGCTGTTTTGATTTGTCTTTACATTTTTCAGGTTTTACTCGTCAGGATATGTGGCCAAGCCTCAGGGCTGAGCTGAGGGGCTTTCGTTTTTGAAGAACAGTATTGCCAAAGCATGACATGAAAATAAAGTCATTTTATAAGCATAACTATTTAATAATGTCAAAAAAGGAGGCGGGGGGAGTAACAGGAAGACAGAGGACGGGAAGGAGCAGTAACCAGACAGTAGCCATATTTTTATTTTTTTATTTATTTTTTTATTTATATTTATGTTTTCTTCGTATCTATCTTTTTTATATGTCTTTTTATCTGTTATACTAAACTGCTACTGGAATCCTAATTTCCCTGAGGGAGTTTTCCAAAGGGATTAATAAAGTTCTATCTAATCTAATCTAATCTGAATTTGAGGGGTGCTGGTTCGGCGGAGTGATAAGCAACCAGGCACGACCTGTGGTCAGTTTGTAGAGGGTCTTCCCCTACTTTCTCTTCAATCAATCAATCATCAATCAATCTTTATTTGTATAGCGCCGATTCATAACAAGTGTTATCTCAAGACACTTTACAATAGAGCACAAAGCTCTTCATATTATGGATACACATATATGCATAGATACATATATACATATAAAAATACACATATACATATATATACAAATATATACATCCAACACCCAACATGAATCCATATAGCCAATCATGAATCCCTCCATCATGGCGGCAAGAAAAAACCTTCTGTTAAGCAGCAGGAAATCTTGAATGTGGACCCCAGTCTCATGATGAACAGCAAATCCACACGATGCTGTGTTGGGTGTGTGGGCAAAGGGAGGGAGGTAAGTGGAGACAAGTGGACTAAAGTAAGAACTAAAGCTAGTGACAGATCAATGGACCAATCATAGACCTGTCTTCATCATATTTGTTTCTGCTGCAAACAAATTTATTAGAGGAGGGTCCTCATGTCTGTGTGGTTGTGGTGAAAATTTTTATAGAAGTATAATCAATAAAAGTCTTACTGAAAATAAGAATTTATGGTAGTGACGAACTCATGAGTGCCCAGACCACAAGTGCATCCCTACCATATTTGTCTCCGTTAAGTATAAATGTATTAATGGTAGACCTCTTGAGATGTGACACCTCATTTTCAGGAGGGATCTCATGCCCATGTGGAGCTAAAGATAGTTACTATAGATGTATCAACCATGGATAGAAAGATCATGCTAATATCAACATTAACAGCTATAATGATTATGAACTGGAATGAGATGGCCAAATATGTGTTATGTCTGTAATTGTAGTTATTGAGGCTTCATGACTCCACAGCAGCAGGCAGTCTCCACCAAGGATCCCAGACCACCTAAAAGACCAGAGCCAGAGACGAGTACAGGAGCAAACAGAAAGGGGCAGAGGCAGATATGGAGAGAGAGTGTGAGAGAGAGAGGGATAGAGCCCAGTGTGCCAGATCCCCCCGGCAGTCTAAGCCTATTGCATCTTAACTATGTGTCTAAACTATGGACTATGAGCTGGTCCCTAACTGAAAGCTTTATCACAGAGGAATGTTTTAAGTCTAGCCTTAAAGGTAGAGAGGGTGTCTCCTCCTGAACCGTGGTCGGTAAATGGTTCCAGAGAAGAGGAGCCTGATAACTGAAGGCTCTACCTCCCAGACTACTTCTAGAGACTGATGGCACCACGAGCAGGCCAGCATTTTGGGAGCGTAATGTTCTAGAGGGGTTGTACGGCACTACAAGCTCTTTGAGGTAAACTGGTGCCTGTCCACTGAGAGCTTTGTAGGTGAGAAGAAGAATCTTGAATTCTATTCTATATTTTATTGAAGCCAATGCAGAGAAGCTAATACAGGAGTAATGTGGTCTCTTCTCCTAGTTCTAGTCAGCACACGTGCTGCAGCATTTTGAACCAGCTGAAGCGTCTTAAGCGACTTACTGGGACAGCCTGAAAGAAGAGAATTACAGTAGTCCAGTCTAGAGGTAACAAAAGCATGGACTAGCTTTTCGACATCGCTCTGGGACAGGATAGGCCTAATTTTAGCGATGTTACGAAGATGAAAAAGGCTGTTCTTGAAATTTGCTTTATGTGAGAGTTAAAGGATAAATCCTGATCAAATAGAACCCCAAGATTTCTAACAGATGTGCTTGGCGTCAGGCTAATGCCATCTATGGCAGTTAAATCATTAGAAAAGGTTTCTCTAAGGTGTCGAGGGCCCAGCACAATGATCTCTGTCTTGTCTGAGTTAAGAAGAAGAAGATTTCTGTCCATCCAGGTCCTAATGTCCTTTAGACACGCGTCTAGTTTAGATAACTGATTTGTCTCACCTGGCTTCATTGATACATACAGCTGAGTATCATCAGCGTAACAATGAAAATTAACGGAGTATTTCCTCATGATATCACCGAGGGGAAGCATATAAATGGAGAAGAGAACTGGACCTAGCACAGAGCCTTGAGGAACTCCGTAACTTACTTTAGTGTACACAGAGGACTTGTTGTTCACGTGTACAAACTGGTATCTATCAGATAAGTAGGACTTAAACCAATTAGGGCAGTCCCTGTAAACCCGAGTAATACCTCTAATCTCTGTATAAGAACATGATGATCAATGGTGTCAAAAGCTGCACTGAGATCTAACAAAACAAGTACTGAGAGAAGTCCCTCATCTGAAGCTGAGAGTAGGTCGTTAGTTACTTTAACTAGAGCAGTCTCTGTGCTGTGATGAGCTCTAAACCCTGACTGAAAGTCCTCAAAAAGGCTGTTGTCTTGAAGGAAGTCACATAGCTGATTCGCCACTACTTTCTCCAGGATCTTTGAAGTAAATCTCTCTCTCTTGCCCCCCTTTCACAAGCCTATCCACCATCTCTCTCTCTCTCTCTCCTATCAATGAAGGAATAAAAATGCCCAAAACATAATCTTGAGGGATAGGGAAGAGGGACACAAGACAAACTAGTGAGGAGTTTGAGCAGGAGTTTCTTATGCTTCAGCCGCTCCACAGATGCAGGACCAAAGCATGTAACAAAACACTTCAGTGGTTTCCCAAAAAGAACAGTAACTCCACAGAAACAACAGGAGGACCAGAGTCACTTTAGATAATGTATGCAGGTGCAAAAGGCTAAGGTTTTGATGTTTCCTGCATCTTCATCAGAGTCAGAAGCAGGTGGACTGTGGGCTTTAAATGATGCTCACAGAGAACAAGACTATAATGTATGATAACCACCAGCCCTTAGTGCTGATACCAGGCAGGATGGATTTGTGCTCATATGTTTATAACAAATTCTGACACTACCATTTGGATGCTGAAGCAGAAAACAAGGCTCAGGCCAAGAAACATCTTTAGAGTCTTCTGTTATCTAATGCTGTGTGCCTGTGCCCAGTGTCTCCTCAGTTTCTTGTTCTTAGCTGATGGCATTGTCACCTGGTGTGGTCTTCTGCCACTGTAACTTTTGTCCTCTGGGTTTGACATGTTGTGCATTCAGAAATAAGCCTCTGCAGTCCTTGGTCATAATGAGTCTTTATTTGAGTTACTAAATAACCTACCAAATAACATGGTATCGTAATATGGTTGATTGATCGATAAATTTCACTGGAAATGAAAACATCTCCTCTCCCTTAATGTGATGCTTTCATATTGTGTCATCTTTCCTTTAAAGTGCCTTTCCTGTAATCAGTAGATAAAAATAACACAATGTCCCCTTGCAACAGTACACCTGTAACTATGCAACAGGTTTGTTTGTAGCAACTTTAGGATGGATATTTCCCTAAAAGAGTGTCCTGTTTCATCAGCAAAAAAAGGCTCCTCTCATCATGCTGCAGAAATACATAACAGCCATGGGGCGAAATGAACATGAGGTCAACGATTCCTTTGATCAGATTACACACTTGTTAAGAGGCTGTAACAAGTCCCCCTTGGTGCACACACACACGCACACACACACACACACACAGCCTGAATTCCCACTTGTAAATCCCTCCTTTCTTCTCACTTTCCCCTCACGTTTTGTTTTTCACATCTACCCCTCCGACCACGTTTCTGTCTCTCACACATGCACACCTTCGACGTAATGGACAAACAGTCCTGTCGAGGGAATATGAAGCTGTTGCAGTCACCTCAGTTCACCTGCTGGGATACGCAGTTGTTGATGTTGTTTCAGGAGCCTGGCAACAGCAGCACAGATCAAGCCTTTGTAGCTCTGCCTCGATTTAATCTGAGGGATCTGTCTGGGTGCTTGTGTACGTCTCATGTCTTTGTAAAATCGTGAGTGTGAGTGTTTTGCTTGCCTCAGTGTGTTTCTGTGGATGTCTCCTAAAACACTGAGTCCTTATTTTTACAGCATGTACCGACAACTCAGAACAATGAGTTCCTTTAAGGTGCTCGGTGACGGCAGCAGGTTCCCACCAGCCAGGCGGCCAGGTACTTCTCTCTAGCAACAGCTCAGGTTTTAATGAACGCAGAGGCAGACCAGCGGAAAGTCCCGTGGATGACTGAGTAACAGAGAGAAGCCCTTTACTCAGGCATCCTGCAACCTTGAGGCATGTACAAAACTTTGGAATTCAAAGGTCACAGAATATGAATAAAAGTGCTTAAGATGCTGTAGATAGCATTTCTTCTGCAGAATTTTGATTAAATAAAGTTTGATCATTGCATGACAAATCTAACAGTATATATGTATATATATATGTATATATCTATATCTATCTATCTATCTATCTATCTATCTATCTATCTATCTATATATATATATATATATATATATATATATATATATATATATATATATACATTTATATATATATGTATATATATATATATATATATATATATATATATATATATATATATATATATATATATATATATATATACACATATATATATATATAACAAAATATTCAAGTAAAATGCCTTTTTAAACACACATTCATGAAGAAGGATTGCACCCATTATTAATGACTTTTTCCCCTTTCTTTCACATACATGTGCAAACACTCCTGCAAGGTTTGGAGGGGGACTATATTTATCAGAGGTTTTGCACAGAGACAACAGAGGACACAGCCATGGCAGACAGAGACAGAAAAGAAAACCATATGTTAGTTTTATGCTCACACAAGACACACTTTACCAAAAAGTACAGGAAGTGTTTACTTGATATCTGATCTCACACCTCCCAAATACAATCAGTTCATTATCAAGCCAGAGAGGACATTTGTGCAAAGTTTGACAAAAAATACTTCCAAGAATTAACAAGCAAGGCATGGCCTTGAGGCTAAAGGTCATTTGACCTTGTACCTCAAAACTCTACCAGTTTGTCTCTGTTAAAGTGGACGTTTGTGCAACATTTAGGGTCTGTTTAATGCCCAGCACAGCGTTTTGGTATTCAGCGCAGGTGTCTTTTCCTTTTTCCGGGTGCCGTTTTTACAACCAGCGCTCAAGCTGTAAAGATAGAAAAATGATAGCTAGTTTATGCCCAGGGGTGTGTTTGTCTGAAAATGAGTGAGGATCAGAGTTGACATGTTCAGAACTTGAGGATACAGAAAATGACTGCAGTTTAAGCCTTCTTACATCTGTCTGTGGTGCAGAGTGTTTCTGCTATTTGAGGATGCATTTGAGAGAATAATGAGGCTTTCACCACATTTGGGTGGACCAAACAAACTCTGGTTGTTTTTATTGAAAAGTTCACTTCATTTGGGTTGGTGTGAAAACTCACATGAAATCTGGTACAGGCCAAAGAACTGAACTCTGGTATGCCAAAAAGGTCTCAGTTCACTTCCAAGCAGACCAGAGTTCAGTTTGTGGAGGGTGTGAAACCAGTCTGAACCTAACAAGGACCTATCTAGGCTGGCCAACCAAAAGGGAGTGAATTGTGGATTTGGTCGTAGATCACAATACCTAAGGTAGCTTTCACAGACAATATAAAGCATGAATCCCTGCTTGTAATATAAAACACTTGGTTTTTCATAAGTGCAGTCTTATTGTGTAATAGTCATACTTCGCATACTGAAAACCTGCAGCTTTTCCATGAGGAGCTAAATTAGTCTTTCAAGATATTAGTTCCCTTCAGAGTTGAGGAGGTGTGTTTGAGAGCATTCATGGACTCTCAGATATCAAACACACATAGTGGAAAAATAACAGATGCACTCACATGCACACAACAAGATCATGTACTTAAATGAAAACATAGGCAGACAATTGACCATGTCCTTATTCAAAGGGTCAAATGCATGGATGGACACAAACACACTCTCACAGGCATACACACACACACACCAATACACACACACGCACACACACACACACATAGCCCCACAATCACACAGAAGTAGTGTGAAGTGTAGTATCAATAGCAGTGGTGTGATCTCTCTCTCCTTTCACTAGTGTTGGTGCTGGCACTGCCGCCTGTGCTGCCTGTGTGGGTGCCACCCACCCACCCATCTGTGCCCATCGGGGCCCTCAGGCCTGGAGTCCATCTGGCATCTTCCTCTGTGTCTGTCGAGTTGTCACCTACACCGGCCACCATCAACGTGCCAGCACGTTTTCTCAGAGAATTCAGAGTAACAGAGAGAAAGTTCTGGATGTAGTGACCTTCGTTTCAACTTGAGAGTCTTTTGTACAAAATTCTTGTCCTTGAGTCATTAAATTCATCCACACTGTTACACAATGATGCAGAAAAATCACTCGTCTTCATTCCTCCAACCTGCTGCTTGAGCAACAGTGTCTAGCACCACTGATTCTTGATCTTCACGTAGCTGTGTAATCCCAATGTGCCTGGTGGTAAGTCAAAGGAAATATCTTTAACATTTAAGAGGGTAAACTTCCTGACAAGAATTATATGTGACATTTGAAACCAATGTCATGACGGCATTTATTAAACATATAACATTTGAACAAATAGTAAACTTGAATAACTGATCAGAAACATCTAATGCAGGGGGGCACTGTTTGTTGTTTTGTGTGCAAGGGTTATAAACTTGGAGCATGTTGGATTTTTTTTTGTTCTTCTTTGATTCTTTAAACCAGTAAAATCCCAGGAACTCAGTTCCCCAAAACAGGAAACAGTAATGGAGAATTACATACAAACTCTGATGTGTGAAACATTGAGGCTTTAGATAGCTTTAGGCAGACTGAACCTGACATTACACCAGGCAGCATGGTTTCAAAGCATGCATGTTATGTTTACCTAAAATAACAAATGTCTGCTCAAATGGACTTGCTTTACATACAAGACAATTAATTTTCCGCTACAGTATAAATTTTGACAGGACCTCAACATATGTGGCTGTTATAAGTGTTGTGTAAACCTGTTGTGATGTTTAAACACAACAAATGTGGAAATACAGATTACAGTAGCTGACTGTCCCTATCTGGCTTTTTCTCACAGATAGAGAACACATTTTTGATCCATGGATGGTTGCAAGCAGCAAAACTAATGAAACCTACAACCTCAATATTGATTCATTCATCCATTAATTAATTCATTTTAAGGGTCCCATGTCATAGTGTGCTTGACCATTAACAATACATCTTGGGTGTCTATGAAGCAAGGACTTGATTTGAAGTGAATGATAAACCAAAATGATTCTTGTCTGTAGGGGATCAGGTGCAGCTCTTTTTCCCTCCTCTTTGAAAACTCAGATCTGAGGGGGAAGGGGGGCTCCGGGGCTATGATAACGAGCTCTGCTCTGATTGGCTTCCCAAAGGGGTGAGGAGGGGTTATGGGCAAGGGGCAGACTTTCAAAACAGTCATGGTGTATCCCTCTGACAGCAGAAAATACACATGTAGGTGGAGGCTGTATAGCTATGACATCATAAACTCCAGGAAGTGAAATACACAGTTTTAAGGGGCATTTACTTTAAAGAGGCAGAGAGCATTTCTCTGTGAACTGAAAGGTTTGTAAAAGGTCTCATGTTCCTCTGCTCCCCAAGACCCTTCAACAACATTATAATTGTATTTTGCAGGACATGAGACCTTTAAGTCACCTCTGATTTATTTCTTTACACTCGGAAATCTGCTCTTCATCTATTTCTGTATCTCCATCACCACCATCACAGTGTCTAGATTCAAATGGGGTATGCCATCCAGCTGTTAGCCTCACTACCCCTTTGAGTGCATGAGGACATCATGATTTAGTCTAATACCCAAAGACAAACTTATCAGAAAAGACAATGCATGTTTTATCCAAACTTACGCCGTAAATGTTCCGGGGTCTGACCGGATACAGTTCTGGGCTGCTGCACTGAAGTTGCTTAATTTTGTTTAATTTCTCCCGTGTTGATTTGGTCTCATACTGTATCTAGTGAGGTGGATCAAAGCTGGGGCTGTAGCTGCAGTCTTTGTTCCTGCCATCTGAGCCATTATGAGCAAAAAATACAAAAGTGGTTTTGAGTAATATAACTGTTTAGCACAAAGCAGATTGGAAGTATTCGGCAACATAAAATAAAGATAAAGCTGTGCTAAGGCTGCATTGGGTGGCACTTGCATATTGACTGCAGTGATTTATAAACATATTCTGCACAGATCTGTAGATGTCAGCCTGTAACTAGGACAGCAGGCTGGTGGTGTTTGCAATGCGCACTCTGCTTTATTCTGTCAGTAAACATTACATTAGCTTTACTGTTGTGATATTGGGCCAAATCAGAGCCACAACTCACCCCCTATTAGTTTGTTTGCCTTGTTTGGTTCAGAAAGCTTTCACAATCACTACAAATTGAAGTCTGATCTGCTTGGAAGTGAGCCAAGAACTCTGATTTTTGGCGGACCAGAGTTCAGATCTTTGATCCGTGCCAGAGTTTGTGGGGTTTACACCAACCCAAACAAACTGAACTTTCCGAAAGAGTGAACCCGAGTTCATTTGGTCCAGAACAAACGTGTAGGTGTGAAAGCGCCCCAGATTTCCTTGGCCAACCACTGTATCTACAGTCCTCAATGCTTCCCATTTCTCTTCAGAAAACAGTACATCTTATCACTTTAGCACAGTCTTATTTGAAATCTTTGCCTGAGATAAACCTTGCTGATGTGGTATAAACATGCTGTGTCTTGTTGCTGTGCTTAATCTTGCAATGTTTACAAGAAACTGTTCCTCACAACCTCACCATGGTAGCAGAGCTTGGCTGTTCCTGGCAGTGTTTAAGTGTTCTACTTAGTTGTTTCTATTTCAGTTAGTGACTGTGTCTCAACTCACTTATCAAAAGTAATCATTAGCACTTGATTGGTATGATCAGTTCATGATATACCTAACTATACACACTTAACCATGCCTCCCCCTTCATATTTTAGTTGTACTTAAATTGCTTTTATTTTTAATATGCAATAATATGGATTTCATAAGTTTCCTTTACACTTACCATTTGATCTTTTAACAGGTAAAACGCAGGGGAATCTTAATAGAGTCAAACCAAGTGTCAGTGATGGATGATATAAACCAGCCTTAGGGATCGGCCTTTAACTGAAGGAGACAACAATGTGGCATATGCCCCATTTCATTTAATGAGGATTTCACAGTCAGGGTGGATGAGGCTTGTCTTCAGTCTTCAGTTTAAGCAGAAGGGACTCTGATGAAGATAAGTTGCAGGTCATTTGCATGTCAAAAAGCCTGGAGACACAAAGACAATAGGGGATTACCAGGCACGTAAATAGAAACACAGATGTCAATGTATTGAGTCTGACACCACAGACATCATTTATAGCTCTGCACTTCATTACAACATGGTGCAGGGCCGCTATGGGACAAAGTCATAGATTGATTAAAAGTGATTAATGTGCCATATTAAATACTAAAGAATCATTTCAACATCTTGGGAAATGCACCCCGTCATATTAAACATTGATTGAGATGGTTATTTTAAAAACATCACAGCTGGTTATTTTGGAGGCAGAATCTGCTGGAAGTAAACTTGTACCCCTTTCCCACTGGCCAAAAAACCTGTTTAAACCCGGTAACAACCGGCTCCTGTCGGCAGTTTGAAAGGGTCTAATCGGCATTTAGACCCGGGTCGACTGACCCTGCAAGGGACACGGGTTTTTATCGGCTCACCTCCGATCAGCTCCAGTGGGAACATCACAACCCGCTAATTTACAGGATGACACTGGCATAACGTGCCCACAGCATAATATTGCGCCCGTCTCCTCTGTCTGTGACTTACGTGACTCTTTGCCATCTCAGCAAACAAATTCCATCCGCCTTGGTATCATCAGCCCTCGAATGTCGTTCAGTCTGTGCTGAGTTTGTTCATTTTTAAAGAGGGACAAAAGTACAAAGTACAGAAAACAGCTGACCACCGTGTCCATGGCTTCCATGCTCCTTTCTATTGTTTACATGGCCGTGTTTCAGCGCGCCGATGATCAGCTTGATGCACCAGAGGAAAAAAAACAGCCACGCAGCTCATCTGCTGGAGATTAGACCCAGGTCTGCTCGCAGTGGAAAAGGAGTCACTTGCCGATTGTTAGCGGGTTAACCCGCATTGAAAAAACCCGCGTTTACCCACTAATTTTAATGGGAACGTGGTATTAGCCAGGCAAAAATACTTAAAACAGGGTAACACCTACATCTGTCAAGCCAAATGTCAAAAAATCTTTCTTTTTACACTTTAATGGTGTGTCCTAAAGAGCTGAGTGAGGACGAGAGGGGAGGGGGCGATTATGTCCAAAAGGGAGAGCTGACAGGATGTTAAAAAAAATGTTTGGGAGAAGTTTGACTGCAAGGAGAGTAAAACAAACTCAAATGTAAGTCTGCACATTTGAAAATGTTGTTTCCTCCGCACATCATCGAAGTCCTGTAGAATATCTTCTCTAAAACAATCACCACTGGGTCTCTCATGCATCCATAGAGCCAGCTCATGCTGTGGTTACATTCAGAGCTGAAACACTTCTGCTTTCTTTCCTTTGTTGTGATGGTCATGCTACAGTGTTCCTCTCAACCCTTTAATTGATGGTGTTAATATGTTTTTAACATGTATCACTGCAGTTAGGATATAAAACAAGAAATTAATTGCTTTTTCCACATCATATTATGAACAATGACCTCCAACACATCAACCAAGTTAGAATAAAGTTGACAGTAAAAGTCAGGGTTTACCATACCAACCTTATAAAACTGTACATTGACAAACCAGAACATAGTGATCGATCAATGAATCAATCAAACTTTATTTGTATAGCACTTTTCATACAACATATGTAGCACAAAGTGCTTTACATAAGCAGAGAACAGATAGGAGAAAGTTTGTGCAAAACAATCTTAAATAACAATAATATGAACAAAAAAAACCCAAATTAAGCCACAATAATAAATAAATAAATAAATCTTAACATAATATTGGTTTTCTGATCTAATATACATTTATAATAGAAAAAAAAAGTGTAAACTCGTTTTTTGCTCTGTGTCTTGTTATTTTTAGTGCTCAGGCTGTCCCTAAGCTACAGTTGGTCTGCAAGGAATTTTGACTGGAATGCTGACTCAATCACAGCTCTGTGAGTAAATGAGAAAATGCAATTTGTTAATTAGCAACCCAATTAAATATGTCAAGATGTATTTGTCTGCTTCTTTCCCCAAGTATATAAATCTGTCCAATTACCATGAATGAGACTTCAAAATCGATTTAGAGACCAGCTGTTTAATGAGGTTGTCAAGTGTCCATATGTCTCCTCTCAAGTCAGATAACAGCCTGTCAAAAACCCTCAGACTTTTTAGGATTATTAATAAGTCATTACCATATCGGGCCCTAATTTCCTGGTGCAGCTCAGGGTGGCGGAGCCTGGCGCACCCCTCGTAGTGGTAATTTCGTCCGGCGCAGCGCTGTGCCCAGCCAATTTGGCAATTTGGTAGACCGGCTGCGCTGAGATGGGTGTGGCGGCGCACCAGGGGGAGGTGTCGACAGATTCAGCTTGGCGCAGTGACAATTTTGTGCCAAAAAACTGCACTGAAGGTGTGCTGAAAGCTCACCAGCTCAATCTTGGTCTATTCCCGGCACAGGCGAAGCACACCTGGTGCAGTGGTAATTTGGCTGACAGGCTCACAGTGCGCACACATCACCAAAACCTCATAGGCAGGTATCCAGAGTGTCAGGCACATTTCAATGCAATAAACAATCACAGCAGCCACTATTTAACGTAACCGTCTGAACCAGCATATACATTTGTATCTATATTAATTGTCCCGTCACATCTGATGTCAGATCAGAGACGTTGGAAGAGTGACGCACACTAACGAGTTCACATCTCTCAGCCAACCACAACCAGCCACATCATCTATACAGAGTATCCGACTTCTCTCCTCTCTCTCTGCCACTTGTGCCGGTGGGAGGGACGGAGGCTTGGGTGCAACTCGCTGCGTCGGACTGCGCCGTGCACAAAACTTGCAAATGCCCTGGACACACCCAGATGGCGCAGTAAGGCACAGCGCAGGACAGGTGCTCCCCGCCTGCGCCTGGTCTACGAAATTAGAGCCCATCTTATCTTCACACACACCACACACTGTTTTCTTCTGTTTTTCGCTCCCTTGTCCTTTCAGAAAGAATTCTGAGGAATTCAGTCACATGTTTGCTCTGTCCCTCTCCCACCAGTGAGTCTGGTTCTTTTCAGTGACTCTGCCTTATAACAACCCCCAACAGAATAACAGCCCACAAATGTAATCAGTCACAAACCCAAAACAGACCCAAAGCATTTAATGTAATCATCTTGACAAAACTTCCAAAAATGTAATAGAAGTTGTCTTCCAAAAATCTAACATGCACATTGTGGCTTAAAACAAACAAACTCTTTTTATCACTCATTGTGACTTGCAGACACATTTTCTGAAATGTATGTTTGATTTATATTTCACACTGTGGGACTAATAAAGGAATATCTTATCTTAACCCTTGGTGATTCAGCAGGTAGTGCTGTTGACCTAAAGCAAGAGGGTTGCTAGATCTACTCCCTGGTCAGACCCGGTTTGTCATGTTTATTTCATTAGTTGTTCAAAGAAGGCAATTAAATACAAAAAAACAACTGAATCTTGAATAAAAAGCAGCAAAAAGAAGGATGATCTTGTATGACCCACCCATCTTTTACAAGACAATAATTAACAAAGTCCATCATAAAACACAAAACCTCCTGATGAGTGGCTAGACTCCAGTCCATATATAGAAACAGAGCCCATTCTGCACACTTCAGAGCCCAGACATCAGTTATTCTTTAGTTTGTCTGATTCTCCTGTTGAGTCTGATCCGTCCTGAGACAGAAAATCAGTCCATTCTGTCACTGGTGCACAAACATACTTCAGGGACACAAGGTCCAAGCTCCTCAGCATCAAATTAAACCAAAACACCATACCTTTGACTGTCAGTTTGACAAACAAAATCTCTGCTCACTCTGAGTGTCTGGAAAGTGAAACTCTTTATTAAATGTTGAAATGGAGAGAACCACAGCTCCTCTTATCCAGTGAGAATCAGTGGTGAAGTGCTGAGGGTGAAATTTAATGACACTGTCCCACCAGGGGTGGCAGCACCTCCCTCAAAAAGCACCGTCTCCCTAACGCTGACTCCTGCTTCCTGGAAACCCTTCACACAGTCCCTCACTCACCGTACCATAGGCCTGTTACTCACAGCCTCCCAGCATCCAATAACAGGATGACTTATGTGCGTGTGCACCGGTGGGCAGGCAGGATGTATAAAATGATTGTATTTAAGAGGCTGCATAGGTGTGATGATGCGTAACATCCTCTCTCTCCTCCCCTCTGCACATCTGTCTCTGATTAGCCCTGTGTTTGCTGCAGGTTGTCATGCAGTTAATGGCTCCTGTGATGTTTCTCCTCAGCCATGCTGTCAGTCGTGACGCTTGTTAAGATGAGACCATTACTGCTGTAGGATGTGTAAATGAAGCACGTGCTGCATGGGACATGCATGTTCGTCCCAGGGGAGGGCTGTCAGCTGATGAAGAATATTGGCTGAACATTCATTAGATATAAATGTGTTAGGACTTTATTGTTCAACGACCAGGGCTGCAAGGGGTATAAAACCACTTATTACTGATGCTGTTTGTCAAAGTTTAATCAAGTACAATAAAAGTAGTCCCATTTTTTTAAAGCAAACTCCAGAGCTACTGTTCTGTCTGGCCTTTGCCTGACTATTTTTCTATTTTATGTATTTATTAACTCTATTGTGGTTCAGTATTTTCATTTGGTGTTTTTATTATCTCATTTTAGCTTATTTTACTGAAGTATTTTCCAGCATTTGACGTTCTTATTTTGGCATAATTAGCTGTACTTAATTATAAATGCCTTATTATATATTTTATGACATATTTCTCTGAAGTATCTTTGCGTTCAGCTTTGTATTTATTGATTAAATTCATTTTTTCATATCATCCTTCATTCTTTTTATGTCCACTCTTTAAATTGTTGTCTTATGTTCATATCTTGATTTGTAATATTGTGTCCTTCTCCTCGGTGTTTCATCATTTTAAACTGCAGACAGCTCTCGCCCCGGTGTCAGAGCCTGTTTTTCCAGAGTCCCTTTTAGCACTTCTGTATGTATTTGCTCACATACACAGTGCTTACATAAAACTTTATCATGTGAACTTGTTTTTTTTACTTGCATATATTCATAGAGTGCTACTTTTACTTGTAATTGAGAAATTTTTATCAAAGTAGATGTGCATTTACTCAAATACAATATTTGTGTACTCTGATCAGCCCCCACAAGCAGTATGTTTCAATGCAATTTAAAAGTGTAATAATAAACTGTCTAATTGATTATATATTCATTAATCTAATATACACTGTATTCATTAATAAATGAAAGTATAATGTACTTTCAGAATCATCTAATGATTATTGCATTGAAATATAAGTTAAATTGACTTGAAATCTGTGTTTACGTGATCAAATGAAGCATTACTTTTAATTTTTACATCACATTCCAGTTTGAGTTATAATATATGTATACTGTGTGCTGGAATATTAGTTTATAATGACAAATACTCATACGACAGTTTGATCTTACTGTGAAATTGGATGTTCTTGACTTGGGAAT
Organism: Cetoscarus ocellatus; assembly: GCA_037902135.1. NCBI lineage: Eukaryota > Metazoa > Chordata > Actinopteri > Labriformes > Labridae > Cetoscarus > Cetoscarus ocellatus. The sequence continues at coordinate 760,631 of JBAMNC010000936.1, read as the reverse complement.
GTCCTGCAGTTAGTTATAATGTTGCCCCCTTGAGCATATTACTTATTCTACTTCATTTAAAGAATCAATAATGTGATGGCTCTGTAATATTAAACTTTGGTTGTCATTGCAGTAAAACTAAAGGATTCTGACCACACTAATTGATGGGAAAATGTTCTAATCAATTAGCTTTTATTAGTCTTCTTCTAATCTATGTGAAATATAGTCAAATACAGTTCTTTCAACAGAAATCACTCAATGCACATTTTGTTCTACCCATTATATGTCATGCTGTCTTCAAACTCCATCAGTTTGACTTCTCTCGAGGAGCTTAGAAACCTTGCTTTAGTGTATGTTGGGTTTATCAGATGTTGAGTGTTGCTGATCTCATGATTTTAACACACCATGTTTAAAAAGATCAAGACACCACACATATTTCTGTACATAAAAAATGGGAGTTTAATTGAAACTTTTGTATCAAAAAATAGCAATATCCATCCTTCACAGCCACAAGTCACACAGCTATAATGAAAGGTCTCCATTTGTGATGCTTATGTGACAACTATGAAAGCAGTTGTTTAGCTTTCCTTAGAACTTAAATGAATCTTGACAGTACAGGAACCAGATGGATTTCTCTGATACTTTGCCATTCAACATTACCAACAGACTTTTTAAAGTAGTTAAATAACATTCAAATGCTCTTTTCAAATTTAAGTAAACTTGTTTTATTCTGCTTTACATCGACAACTGCTTCAGTGCATCCTCCACATCTCAAAAGAAAAAGTCCATGTCGAAATGTAAAAATAAGTTATAGGAATGCAAACCAAAGACTAAGTAGGATATGCAAATTTTGAGGGGGGCTTTTTAGCATAGACAATAAATAAATAAATAGCCACAGAGTGTGGAATGTCTACATGTTTTACAAATAAATTAAATGGGGAGAAAAAAATGTACACACAAAAAAAAGAAAAAAAATACACGCTGTACAATATTTGTTAAAAAAAACATAATTGAACCATGAATATTGCATTGATTGTGCATTTCACTCCCCAAACCCTGAGGGAGTCCAGGGGTGGGGGCCATGTAGTGTCAAGCAGTGAGATGGCGGGAGGCATAAAAGAAAGAGAAGTCAAGAGGGCCACGCACCCTCTCGCAGGCATGAGACACAAGAGAAAGAAAACGGTGGGGGGAGGTGCATGTGTGTGGACATTTTGTAGACATTCAGAAAAGACAGGATCCAGTTTCCAAAACACCTGTTCAGGCTATAGAGTGAGTGAGCAGCGTTAAAGAGAGCGACACAGAGTTGAGTCGAGTGTTTTTCAAGTATTTCTTTGTCAGGAAGAGCCCCCACCTCCTTCTCTCATATCTAATGCTATCCTACCCTCTTGGCTGGGGGCTAATTGGCCTTGAGTGATGGAAAGGAGGGGAATAAAATAATAATTAAAAAAAACAGCCTAAATCCCCCCACTTCCATCACAGTCAGCTTCACCACCAGGCCACGGGCAAATCCAAAAACAGAGTCGTTGACGAAAGCCCCCAGAAAAGCAGCTTTCCAAAAAAAGGCACTACAAAATCAAAATTAAAACATTTAAATAAAAAGGTTTTCTCCAAGCTCTATGAGAGCAGCCATGTCTCTGAATAGGGGGGCCTTGCCAGCTGCATATACCAGCCTCGTAACAAAAAAGTGAAATAAAGTTAAAAAAGGGGAAATAAATAGTGCTGGTAAGACCGCCCAAACAGAAAACTGTTCCCCACTAGGAAACAAGAATAATAACAAACTGAAGGGAAAAGAGGGGATGGGGTAAATAAGATAAGCAAAAACAAATAGTAATAAATTAGAAATTCCCTACAGAAGAGGAAAATTAAAGTACATTTCTTTCAGCTGAGTGAAGCACCCAGCTGCTGACAGGCTGCTGGCCTCCAGTCCATCATCTGTCCTCCATCCAGACCCACAAAAGTCTCTTGAGTCCACCTGAGCCATCAGAGGCTCTCCTTGCTCGAGCTTGTGCTTGATGAAGAGTCTGTGTCGATGGTTCTAAGGCGGATTTCGCCGCTGACTGGCTCCTCCGGTGATTTGGGCAACTCTGCCGTCGCCCTCATCCATGGATGGTCGCAAATCTGCTCCAGGGTGGGTCGGTCTGAAGGCCTCAGGGCCAGGCACCATTTGATTAACTGCTGGCACTCTGAAGAAGGAAGGAGAGAAATGTTATAGACACGAGTCTCTAATGTGAAGTAGAAATGACTAGAACAGGTTTATCTGCGTGTATTATCTCAGTGTGTCCTGACTGTCATCTTCAGCTGTGCAGGAGGCACAGACAAACAACACAATCAGAGCTCACGTCCTTATTAAATATATATATGTGTGTACTTGATAAATCTGTCTGTGTGCATCTGGTCTATGATTATTACCTTGAGGTTTTCCTCTGATCTACACTGAGTCATTCTACAGTCAGACCGGGGGGCTGATTTCAGGGCTGTACCTGTTTCTGAAGCTAGAGGGCATCAGAGTCAACATTTGTGTTCTGTGTTGTTGTGGCGACTTACCGGCTGAAATCCTCCTCCTGAAGTACAGTCGACCCCTGAGGATCTCCTCGTCCTGCTCAAAGGGGATGTCTCCACACACCATGTCATACAGCAGCACACCTAGCGACCACACTGTTGCAGAGCGACCGTGGTATCTGTGGAAGCGGATCCACTCTGGGGGGCTGTATACTCTCGTACCTATGGGAAAAAGAGAAAAAGGGGTGGTGAGTGATGACTGTGGTGATTTCTGAGTGAAACTGTGTTTAAGCTCAAATATATTAAGACAGTTATAAACAGAAGGGATGCAGAGCCACTCTCCAGTCATCTGATCCCAGAGAAACTTTATAATTAAAAAGCAGAAAATAATTCATGTGTCTGTGTGTAAAATGGCTGAGTCATGGCAGAAATGCTTTCCATCCTCCCTAAGCCACAAAACACAAACTGGGTGACCTGCCTGCGTCTCCTCCCTCCCTCCCTCCTTTCTTCTCCTCCCCCTCCCTTCTGGAAGGAGGAACTTGGATACCAAACAAAAAAGGCAATGTGAGCCCATCACGTGAACCGCCGACTCGGGTTTCACAACAAACAGATGTTACGTGGCACTGACCTAATACCCACAGACTGAGCCTGAGTCAAGCCTTAGCAGCAGAATAACAGGCGGAAACAGAAAAGAGCACTCCAGCTCGTAATAGTGGGTAATATGAGCCGTAAAGCAGCCTCTGATAGGATTAATAAACACTGAGTCATATCACCGAAACATAACCTGCGTCATAACTCCTGAGAGTATTCGAGTGCTTTTTATATTTATCTGCGTTATAATGTCCGTTATGATGGAGAGGAGTGAGACCCCCACCAAGGAAAACCCTCCACCAAAACCAGACCACTGCGTCACAGCCTCGTGAACGCCTCCATGTCTGAATATAGCACAGCGGAGCACCAAGGGCAAACACAGGCCAGCCCGCAGGACATGAATTCATCCACACACTTCACAAATCCACCACCCCACTATCTTATTACCGCAGTTAACGGAAGGGCAACCGGGGCTGGCGCCGACTTACCATCGAAATCGGTGTAGACCGTGTCCTTGAGAATCGCCCCTGAGCCAAAGTCAATCAGCTTGAGCTCCCCGGTGCGCAGGTCCACCAGCAGGTTCTCATCTTTAATGTCTCTGTGCACCACCCCGCAGCTGTAGCAGTGCCGGACCGCCTCCAAAACCTGGCGGAAAAAGCCCCGGGCCGTGTCCTCGTCCAGGGCGCCCTTCTCCGTGATGAAGTCGAAGAGGTCCTTGACGAGCTCCGGCCTCTCCATGACGATCAGCCAGCCGTCCGCGCGCTCATAATAGTCCAGCAATTTGATGACCCCGCGAAACGAGGAGCTGACCTTCTTCAGCAGGAGGATCTCCAAAGGCACCATCGTTCCGTTCTGAGACAAAAATACAGCATTTTAGTGAATACATCGAGGAGAAAAGCTCAGATTCTCCCCCATTCACACCACAACACCCCCACCCAGCAGGGCAGGGAGGAGGGGGGGAACCAAAACAAACCCCACACACACAGAGCGGGAGAAATACTTACAATCGTGCCCCACTCGGTCACCCTCTCCTTCGCCACATGCTTCACTGCGACCTGCACAGGAGAAAAACAGCGACATGTCAGCAGAGTCGGTATGAGGAGCCAAAGGCGAGCTGAGGACGCCCGGCTCATGGCGGCGCGTGCAGGATCAAAACACAGGGCTCGCGCGCCCTCCGCATTCATCTTACCGGCGCGCCGTCCGAGGTCCTGCTGCCGGCGTACACGGTGCCGAAACCCCCGCTCCCGAGCACCGAGCCCACCTGGTAAACCTTCTCGAAGGGCTCCTTCTCCGCTTTGACTGCAGATAAGAGAGAGGGTGTTAGAGAGACTCGGTGAAGCCGCTCATGACTCCAGCAGTGAGGACATGGATCCTACACCCTACCAAATCCAATCTAAAAGCGATGTGACGGTAACCTACCCGGCTGGAGCTGGATTTTCACTGGGAGGTGGTCCATACTCGAAGGATTGCAAATATGCGAAAAAGAACCAAACTTTGACAGCAACATATTCAAGCTGAAACACCGGTGCAAAAGATTCCTGTTCACCCGAAGAGAGTCCGAAAAAGCGATGCAGTGAGAGGAGAAGTGAGTCCGGGCGCTGTTTAAATGGTGGTGCAGACTGTCTTGGCTTCAAGCGATGATATATCCAGTCCAGCAGTGCGCCAACGCCGCCGCACCGCGCCCGTCAGAGTCGTGTCACGACCATAAAGTCGCACACTGATCCCCGAAAACAGACATGAAAGCTGAGTTCTGTGGATCAACCCACGCAGCACAGACGAGAACAGTCCTGTGAAGTGATGGAGGAGTTCTGTGTCCGCTCCGTCAGGCAGGCGTATCAACAGTGGAGTGCGTCGCTGCCTCGCTCTTGTGTTGTTATCCTGGAGAGTGGCCGCTGTCTGAGCTTTGGCGCGGTCTCCCCAAGCCAATATTTTGACGCGCAGTAGGATGTTGGTATCCCTCCGCCACGCCTGCAAGTCGACACGTTTGCTCAATTACCGCGTAAATCCGCGATCCATTTAAACCAATAAGTCTCTATATAGCCACTTGGCACGGATCCTGATTTTGTCTCACTTTTATTGCAATATGTTATAGAAAACAAATATTTTCACCGCGCACTACTTCGTCATAGTACGAGACGCCCAAGAATCCCTTGTCTGGGAGCTTTGAGCTGTGTTCACTACCGACTCGGAGGCGACGACCAATTAGATGTCGTATATAAATACCGTGTTGCGTCTCTGGACCAATCCTGACAAAGTTGTTATAATAAAGCAGACATTTGAGCGCACGTGGCGGCAATTCTGAGCCGTCCCCTCTCCTCCCTTTTCCTCCGCAGCCCTGCAGTGGGAGACGGGCACAGTTTATGGCAGATGGGAGGAGTGCAGTCCTCAGTGTATATCAACACAAAGCCACTTAACACCACCGGAGTTTGTCTGACCCATTTATGTAACAGTTCACCTTTGATCTGACTGTATCTCTAAATTACACCTCTAAAACTGCTCACTGTTTCTCTAAATGCACCAAGTGCAGAAATAACATGTGGGGAAAGTCTGCCCTGTCAGTGTTTTGTCAGTACAATAAAAAATTGTTTACAAAACACAAAATTTGACACAAAATAGGCCTACATAAAAAAGGACACACTTTTTAAAACAGTTTTAAAAAGTGTTTCTTTGTTTATTTGTTTAAATAAACAAATAAACACTTTAAAACAGTAAAATTAATGTTCTGAATATTAACAATAAAGAAGTAAAAGCACAACATTTTCATTCCTGAAACAGAAAAGACCAATAAATAAATAAATAAATAAACTTTTCCATATCCTTACATCCTCAAAGGTCCCTGAATATGACAATGATGCATCCACTATTTTACAGACAGGGCAGAACACATTTGATCGTAAGACAGTGACAATGGAAAAGAAACACCATAATAAACCATTATTATTACAAATTGCAATAAAATCCACAAAAAAATAAGACCAAAATAGAAATAAAATCAAAACACATAAAAACACAGAGGAAAAGGTGAGCTAAACCAAATCATATATAAATATATAAAATGTAGCACTTAATGAAAGAGTCCAGGAGTATCATCAGACCTGCAGATTTCTGGATGTCTAGAGAACTTCCCCTTCATGTTTGGCTCTGACTCTTGGAGCTGACCTGCACCAGATGACCTGAGTGGTCGGTCGGTTTGTTAAGTAACATAAAGATGCATTAATGACCTTAGAACTGGAGTGATGTGATCTTTCTTCCTCCAGCCTTGTTAATACAATGCATCAACATCAGTTCTGGCAACCAAATATCAAGTAGCTTTAATACTAATGTAAACATGTTCCAGTGAGTGCTTAAAATGGTTTGATACCTTAAACTACAGGCAGGGTGGATCTATGCTTTTATCCAGAATGATTTGTTTGTTTAGATTTTATGTGTCGTGTACTGAAATTCATTAAACACTTCTGTAATCTGTGAGGATGCTGTTATAATATTCTTATCCATTGGTTCCCAACCTTGGGTATAGTGGGGGGCATTCATGCTACCTTTTCATGGCGTAATATTTACAGCCCTAAACGCTCTTTAAACATCACAGAGATGGAATGGGGGAGTGAGCTGACCCCCGTTCATTTCAACAGGAGTATCAGAGGAATAGTATCAGTGAGTGGGGGTACATGGATAAAGCAGTGTTCATTTTGTTGACTAATTATTTTCATCATAGTTTTAATAAACACCTTTTTTCCCCTGATGAAAACTAGACTAACGTAATAAAAACAAGTGCACATGGACAAAAACTCAAACTAAATTAACTGACATTTTCATCAACAAATAAAAACTAGACTAAAATGTCTGACAGAGACTTAATCCAATCAGACCTAATTTGGTCAAAGTAGGGACAAGTTAGGAATATATCCAATCACAGCTGCCTTAGCTTGGTGGTGGTGGGATAAGTTGTGGAGCGATCCAATCAGAGCTCCTCTCTTTATGAATTGATATATTCATGTAGAGCAGGTTCACTGTTTGTTGTCAGTTCTGGTATTGTAACTGAGATGCTCTGCCAGGTAGCCTAAATAAAGGTGACTGCATTTCACACAAAAGTTCAATTTGTTTCTGTTCATTTTCAGACTTTACTAGCATTCAATAAAGGGTTATTAGATGTTTGATTTTATCCAAGTGTAAAACATGACGTCAGAAATTCAAGGAAACATTTTTGTTTTGTTTTGTTGTGTCAGCTGTCCCATTTCAAAAGGTAAACTGTCCAGTTTTACTGTTACACATCTAAATGACCTTGGCTCTGTGTGAACTTTAAACTTCTTATCTTCTACTACCTTTGATAACCTGTGTGTGCATTTATTTGTAGGTGTGGGCATGTGTGTGTGACCACTAACCAAACAGAAGCATCAGAGAGTTCCAGGGAACCTTATCTTGCAATAGGCCTGCCGACTGCAAAGTTATGTAAATGTGCACACATATATTTGAGCAGAGTGACAGCCTGTGGGCTAACCCGCAGTGATGCTCTATATTTACCTTGTGTTAATCTACACTGCTCATGTTCCTGCTGCATTGTCACTCGTATGCATTGAGAAAATTCCTGCTTTAACAGTTGTGTGCATTGCATTATGCTATTTTCTGCATGGCAGCATATGGACACATTGCATAAACATTAAAAGGGTCACAAAACTTTTTTTTTCTGTCTGACAAAAACTGCACACTTGAACACATTCTGGTATTGTATTTGCATTTAAGTGATACACTACTGTGTAAATGCAGATTGCGTGGGGTTTATGGAAGGACCTCAGGGGTTGATTTGCTTTCATCTTTTAAAAAATTTGCATGAACGACAAAGAGTCCAGTGGCTTATTTTGTTCAGCTTCAAAGAGGGTGTGGTCAGCCCTGCGACAGTGTTAGCAACAGCCTATCCCTGCAGAAAACCCCTCAGTCTCCACTGCATGTTAATTCCATGGTCATGGTTCTACTTTTAGAGGCACTTTGACCCATACAGTTGTTTTAAGAAATATCTGGAAATCTGCAAATCTTTGAAGTCTTTTTCACTGATTAGACTGGCCTTTATTTTTGTGTTTCCTACGTAAGTCCAAACAGATCAGCTCTGGAGAATTAAAAACTTGTTTCAGATGTTTGCATAATTGAGCTTTTACATCTGTAACTCCTGTCCTAAATTAGTCTATCCTCATTTGCACTTTCCCTGAGTGTCACTTCATATGGAAAGCACTGTCACTGAGAGGTATGAAAACAGTCTGTGTCCTCCATTCTGCACTGTAAGCTGATGCAACAGGTGCACAGAAAAAAAAATCATTTGGGATAGCCCTGAGCATGGTATGCACTTCATGCAAGTGTACGAATGGAGCTGGAGTGAATCGGATGAAGGTGCAGCAGCTGGAATGATATTGAGTGTCAGCCCCGTGATAGATTAGTGTCCTGTGGAGGGTGTTTACTGCCTATCACCTCATGCTGGGACAGGCTTTGGCAATCACATGACCCTGGAATAAGATACGATGGATGGATAAAAATAAATATCATCAACTCAATTTTACGTTGTCCGTGCTGAATGGGATGCTGCCATACAAAACCAGTATTGCCAAGGCAGCAGGAATACAATACTGCATGCAAAATAAAGCACATTACAACAAAAAAGAAGAATTTGAATTAAACTAAAAGAATAGAGCTCAAAAGCTGTCATCCAAATAAAGGGGCCACTCAAAGTTGCTGGCCCAAACTAGCCTGACCCAATTGCTTAGAGCCTGATTTCATTTTTAAAAATTCTTGAATAAAATATAATTAAGACAACTTTACACAATGCTAACCTTATCCCTTTAATTTTACAGACACCTTAAAAAGAATACATCATGCTTTTTGAAATGTTATACACCCCTTGGTGTGTTTCACATGTCCCTTCTAGGTGATAGAGAACTTCTATGCACAAGGAAAAAATGTCAAAAAATGTCCGGTTCACTGTTTCTCTGAATAAATCTACCATTATGACGTCCTACCAATGTCTTGTCAGCTCATTAGCTTGAAGCAGTCGGCCCAGTGCAAATGATCAGCTGTAGAATGAATGTGCTGCAGAAAACACAGCGCTGAAGCATGCTGAACGTACCAACACCAGGTAGACTGGTCAACCAATCAGCTCAGACAAGGCCAGCAGGGGAAAGGCAGCTTTTAAGTGACAGCAGCTCCGACAGAGCATCTCAGATAGACTAAGTGTACAGCTGAGTCTGTACTCTTATATGAAAATGAGGTTTTTCTGTATCATTAGCAGGTGTAGACACACTCTAGCAGTCATTGAAATTTAATTAACCCAAGTTAATGAAAATTATTCTCTTTGATAATCCAGTTTACTCACATGATGTTGCTCATATGCTGATGTGGATTGTTATAACACAACATCAGAATTTTAAATCTTTGTTGATAAATCTCCTGTTTAATGATCTAGATGACTTCTTATTGTTTTATGTTCATAGCTGAGGTTAAAGAGCAGATTGTGGAAGGATGATCTACACTGATTTATATAAGAGAGAATGGCAGACTGTACTGTCATGGGTCTGTCTCATTAATAACTGAAGGACAGTCTTTCATTCCTACTGAGTTTTTTTTACTTGAGTGAAAACCTAAACCTCACTCCTTAAAAATCCCATCAACAGAGCTCATTGTCCCCGGTGCTGATCAAAGTAACATGAAGTCCTCAAAAGTGTGGGAGTAGAACAAGCATGGGCGGTGGATCCAGACTTAGATAAATATAATGTGTGTGTGTGTGTGTGTGTGTGTGTGTGTGTGTGTGTGTGTGTGTATCCCTTTTTAAGCAAATGTAGCCTGTTAATGAGGAGTTTACAGGGCAGCGTTTACCTCTACAAAGGAGTCTGCTCTCCTTTCTTTTCTTGATTTTTAACAATATTTATTTGGGGTTTTTGTCCTTTATTGATCATGGAGAGACAGTGGATAGATTTGGACAAGGGGACAGAGAGCAGGGGAAGACATGTGGCATATGAACCACAAGGTCAGAGCCTCAGTATATGATAAATGCATGGTTGCAACCCTCTTCCACCAGCACCTCAGGTCTTTTCAGTAGTGGCTGAGCCCATTTAACAATATCATTATAAAATTTCCCATGCATGAATATCTAACATGTGATAGTAAGTGGTATGAACATGTAGGGATAATATGCTCTTTGAAATGGCATCATTGGACATATTTTTAAATGTAGAAATCTGCCTCTAATGAATGACTCATGAATATAATTAAGATAACTTTAGATCCATCCACATTCTGTAATGACCATAAAATTTAGATTTTTCACTTTTTGTCCAACTTCCTTTTCATAGTAATGCAGAGGCTACTTGGCTGTTACTTATCTGCAATACGAAGAAAACAGACAAAGAAATATATATTTTTGATAGCAAAATTATTCTGTTGTTATTTGTCAGTTGTATTTATATGATAAATGAAATTTAATAATTTAATTCAGCTCCTTGTCGGTCTCAGACCCTTGGACTTGTCCCAACTATTTCCTCTTTTAATACCCTTTATATGTCATAGTATGGACTTACAGTCCATATTTTTGCTTTGAAAAATACGAGTTTAGTTGTGCAGTATCTCTGATGAAATCTTTTTGAGTCTTGGTGGTGAGAACCGTTGAGTATAAGTGAAGCAGTCAGGCACTTGGCCAGCCAGACGTGCTGACTGCGAAGACAGCTGTTTCTCTGTGGCTTCATATGAACGTGTGCTATGTAGTTGTTCACAGCTCTCATGGGAAATCATCATCAGGGCTTTTATTTATGATCACCAATCCTTTGATCCATGCGTGTAGAGAAAGCGCTGAAGGGAGGGAGCGGGAGAGAGCAGGGGAAAAAAGCTTGTGTCCCTCTGATGAGCTGTCACTGTCCACCTCCATCTCCCTCTCCTGTGCGTCTTCTGTCTTTGCCCTGTCTTTCTTTCCTCTCTGCGTGCCTGGGATGCCTCCCATTTTCCTTTGCTCTAATTACTGCCTTAGCAAACTGTGTCAGCGAGCTGAAATAGTTTTGATGAGGGGTCCGGCTGTGTTTGCATCTGTAATTTGATGGCTTTCATTGGGGACACATAAAACCAGACACACCAAAGGGTACGTGGCCACATCAGAGCCTCGGGTCGGGAGAGGTTATTTTTATCCCCATCACGCTAGTCCGGTGGCGGCCACATCATTTTGGTAAGCCGCCGATTGAAATTGATCCAGCTTGGTCAAGCTGGTTCTCTTTGCCAACGAACTCTGAGGCCCTGAATTTGTCATGCATTGCGCTGGGGTTTATATTCCCGACATGTGTTCAGGCTATTGATGCATTATGTTCCCTGAAGGCCTGATGACCACAGCAGTCTCCTCCTGTTAGGGTGGTCTGCCTGTGAGTAGAGTTGTATCAGACTCCTTTATGTTTTAAGTTTGTTTGTTTTTAGAGAAAATCTAAAAGTGCAGTTATTTTAGAGTCCATCTGAGGTTGGTGGAAAAGTCGAGAAGTTCAATTTACAACCATAAAAATGCCCCCTATGTCAACAAACATGTGAACAGGCTATTTCGAAATGATGCTTTGGTCTGTAATATTTGTTACACACTATACATGTGTTTAGAAAACCAACAGGCAACTCAGCTGAGACTACCTCCAGTTTTTAATAGATAGATAGATAGATAGATAGATATTTTCATAACCTAATGCTTATGTTGAAAATCCATTTAATTTAAGTTTGTACATGACAGCATAAAAGGGTCTGCTGATATTTAAACACACAGACACCTGAACATTGCTGAAGTTAGTGTGTTAGTGTGTCCACTTAGTGCTACTTTCTACACATGGAGATAACATAAATTCTAGCCAAAGCAGAAGTAGCATAGCCCACATGTTTAAAAAAATCTAAATGTTATATTTTTCATTTTGAATGAACTAGTGCAGTGAGGAACATCCCACTGTACATTCTGCTGTAATATTTATTAAAAGAAACATTAGCATTTGTTACACTCAGATTGTACAGATTTTCAGATTTGCTGCCCAAATAAAAGGAACAATCAAAGGGGGCGGATGAATACAAGTAATTACATCCAGATTTTACACAATGAAAAACTTCCACTAGTTGTAACAAGGCCTTTTAAACTAAATAATACAGCATATTCCTCGTGCCTTACTTTTCCTTACTTTTTTCACTTCTTTGCAGCGCTGTTAGCACCCAACATGTGCTGAGAAATATAAAGAAGAGGACTTCTGTAGTAACTTCTCTTACTATACCTATTTTTGAACACATTCTGTAAATTATCTGATAACCCACTGCATTTAACCATGGGTACTCTTTTTTCACTTTTCTGCAGTTCTCATTTTTGCCAATGCTTAACTGAAACTTAAATGTTTGATCTGGGTCACGTGGAAGACATGTGACGCAGTGCAGGTAGGGTAACACTGCATAAATATGAATAAAAACATCACCTCTCACCCAAGAATTCATCCCATTCCTTTTAGCCAATTTAGAGGCTAAAGCTGGCTTTACTTTAAGTTGCAGACAAATTTTCAAAGTCGTAAAATCTCTACGCCGTCGGTACGCGCTCCTTTGGTTGAGGATGTTAGATTTGAGATGGGCTTACCTGAAATTAACACAGAGCCTCAAACTGTTCCACTGACTAAACCGTCACTGTGAGAAATCAAAATGCTACACAAAAGAAAAATGGCTCTCAAAGAAGATAAAATAAAATCAAGTGTAAAAAAGGGAGAATGTAGAGAAAATTGAACTAGGTAGATATAAAAAAATATATAAGTTATAGAATATATACAAAGATGTAAGTTGAATTAAATGATTGATGCAAACTGAGCTGTCCCAGCTTGCCAACATTAAAACCCTAAACTAAAAATGTTACTGTGCTTATTGGAGGTGGATCCATGCCTTTAGTTGAAATCAGATTTTAATATAAGCAGCAGTCAAATGGTAAAACACTAAAAATATAAATATTAGAAGGTTTTTGAATACGTTTTAGAGTCACCTGTGCTAACTCAGTCTAGGACAGGTTACGGCTGCTAGTCATGTGTGCCTCATGCTGGCCAGGTCGCTTTATGGATTACTGTCTGGACTCTGCGTTATGCAACGCTGTCAGGTCCCTAGTCAGTCTCGTAATCTGGCAGCCACATTGCATAACTGCATGAGCTCTTTCTACACAATTGCACACACCTTTACCTTTCACACTTACAAATAAGCAGTTTTCCTGCTTATATATGCAGGATACTCTGCTCCTGCTATTGCTGAGAGGAATATTTACAAAAGATACTCACTTCAATGTTAACAGTGAGAGTAAAAGCACTTGTGTGCATGTGTGGGCGGTGTGTGTATTTTTGTACAATCAGCCAGCCAGGAAGTCAGAGCAGGACAGAGTGAGGAGTGAAACACAGTAGTAACCAGTTTAGATGGATTCGGATCACAGATCACATCTAAAATGATAAAGCCTTTTCATTTATTTATTTATTTATTTTTACAAAGTTACAGGAGTGTTAGATCTTTGTCAGTTAAGTTATTCTACATGATCTTATGGCCAGCTGGTGTATTTAAAAGAGATGACTCACACTGTGCAAAATTCTTAAGCAGGTGTAAAAAAATGCATTTAAATAATAAGAAAAAAATACAAGAAGACAAATCTAAATCAAATTAGTATCATGTGTCTGGACTACCTGTAGCCTTTAAAACAGCATCACTTCTTATAGGCACACTTGCATGCAGTTTTGAGTGAACTCTGCATCCTAAAGAACTTAACAGAGATCTAGAGTTAATTAAGGCTGACTTTGATCAGACATGTTTTACATATAATTCCAGACAAATTCAATGATGAAGATCATGGCTCTGTGGAGGTCATACCATCACTTCCAGGACTCCTTGGAGAAGATCGTTCTTAATGACATTGACTGTTTTGGGTAAGTGCCCTTCTGCAGAATTAACTCCTTCTAGTATTGTATGATAGATAAGAACAGGACCCCATTAATCCTGACCAAATCCCCTACTCATCATCAGAACTTTGATGATGCCTCACTGTTGCCTGCAGGCACTCATTATTGTGCCACTATCCAGTGAAAACAAACTAAATACTTGCTAAATATTTCAGTTTTCGACTCATCGGTCAAGAGATCAGCCATTTTTCTGCATGCTGGTCCCTATGCTTACGTGCGTAGTTGAGTCAGCAAGCCTTGTTTCCATGGGGTAAGGCTTCTCCTATGACGACCACCTCTGGCTGAGCCCTCTCAGTAGATGGGTGTTCTTGGTTTCCACTGATTTCTGCCTGCCAGCCACTGCATTTAAGGTCTTCCTCATTGTCCATTTCTTTGTGCTTTTTCAAAATAGCTTGCACATATTATCTTGAATCCCCCATCGGCATTAAAATCTTTGTCAAGGAGAGACCTTGCTGATGTAGTATAGGTCTTGATGCTGTGCTTAGTCTTGCCATGGTGTATGACCTTTGACCTGATAGAGTCTTGCACAGCCTCACATTGATAGCAGAGTTTGGCTGTTCCTCATCCAGTTTAAAGCCTCCAGCACAGCTGTTCCAGTGATTCCTTTATAAATGTTCCTACTTTAAAAGTGCTTCAGCTCAAGAACAGAAACATCTAACAGACGGGCATGCGTGTGTGCATCTAACCTACACACTCCTGCACACACACTCATTCTGCAACCATGCATCCGTCGTGCCATTATAAAACATGATAACCTGGCTTATTGGTATCTTGGCTCTCTGTCTTCTGTACACATGGTTTAATGTGAATGTTCATTTGAAGTTTACATAAAGATTGCAGGAGGGGACAGAACAAGCCCTGGGGCTTGTCTAGAGGATTTTATAAAAACAAATCCCATTTGATCATTTGGACAAGAACACGCTTTTACTGCATCAGTGCAGGCTTTAGGTTTGCACTGACCTTTGAATATATGGTGTTAAAAAGACTGGCAAGCTGCCCAATTCTAAATTAAGCTAATAAAAGATTTTGCAGTAGGAAAGAGTAGCACACTATTGATGTAAAAGATTCAAAACAGGTGCTCTGTTTTCACTACTTTCCCTTTAATTGGTCCTCTTGAGCGGCCATATGGATTCACTTTGAGCTATCAAAGCAACATTGTAAGATTTACTTAACAGTTTACATAAATGGTTTACATTCCAAATGGAGTTTCTACCTCTTAAGTCTATTGAGAAATTGTAATTTATCAGTCAATAATCACTTTCCAATTCCATCATTTAAACTGTTTATAAAATCCTCCTTCCAAAGCAGCTGTGTTTGCAGTTAATCCTCAGAAGAGGAGCCGGGATATATACCATCCTCATGCTGCATACATGAAAGTTTCAGCTAAATGCTCCACTTCCCTTCAGTGACTTGATCCATTTAACTGGCCATCCCTGTCCTAAGAGGATACTGAGCCCAAAGCCTTAAATCCCACAGGCCCAGGACCACAAGGAGGGGAGGGCAACAAGGCCCAAGAGGGTCTAGAGAGATCTGATTGTGCTCAAAATATGACTGCTTGTTACTTATTCACTCTAACAAGACAAGTCTAGGTTGAGACCAGTATGTGTTTACCCATTTAAGATTTGAAACAGTATAAAATGCATGGCATTCATTTTTTATTGTTGAAAGGATGACCTAGTTGAGGTCCTTTTGCTCCCTGTGCAGGTTGCGTCAGTAACGATTAGCTTGAATTTGATTTGGAGCCCTTACCCAAAAATGCTTATGCCGCTTTGTTTTTTTTTAAGGCAGGGCTTCATTTATTTTATCATGCTCTAACTGCCAAACTGATAAGTCAGAGACTTTAGCTGATTGGAGTGCTGTAGACTACAACATGTGTACAGCACTCTGCCAAGGCATTTGACACTATTTGCCCTATCTGACAATGTAAACACATCCTTAAAAAATCTGTTTGGATTCAGATCACGGCCATCTTGCACAGACAAACAGACAGACAGACAAACACAGGCAAAAACATAGCCCCTTGGCCCAGGTAACGATAACTTGATGTAGTTAGTGGTCATTAAGTTCACATCAGGTGGAAACCTCCGGGGCTCAAAATGGAGACCCATGTTGAATTGGCAAAACCTGTAATACCTTGACTGTGCCCTAAAGGCTGGCTGCAGAAACCTAGTGCCAAAATGATTATGTACAGAGGAAAGATAAGAAAGAAACATATTTACAGCCTGGTTAAAATAAATGCTTCAGTCTAAATAAATACTTTATCTATCTGCTCTCACTGTATGGTGGGTGAATTTTTTTGATATCATGCCTAGTTTTCTTCCATTGTCACCATTGGTCAGTCAGCCTTAGCCGTGCCTCAAAACAGCCTCTCTGTCTGTAAGTAGGTTGAGAAAACATGAACAATATGGCAGCATCACAAGGCATCCAAAGCGTCCCATAGACTAATAATCAAACGGCTGATGTCACGTGGCTTCGTCCAAGTTTTTAACGGTCTATGGTTCACATGCACAGTTCAGCTGAGCTATTGTTATTGCTTGTTCATATTATTTAACCAAGTTTCTGTTTTTATGCAAGCACTGGGGATATTAGAATATGTGATTTTTTGACAGAAGCATGCTTGACTACACTTGGTGGTGAAATGCTCCCTTGCAGACGGAGACTCTTACGATAAATTAGCATGCGACTGGCGAGAAGCTAGCTATAGTTATCAGTTTTACCGCTCTGTACATTTCTTCTGACATGCATGCACCTTACTTTAGTCTAAAAGAATGCATGTAATCCTTATGATGTTACCTGAAGGTAGATGAGACCTCAAAGCTCCACATGTATGATGCTTTACCTCTGAGTGAAATTTCCAGAAAGTTGATTTCCAATCACATCATCAAGGCACATCAGTCTGACTCTGGCAAATTTGAAATAATGAAATTTCTGTCAGTTATGCTACATGCATTTTAAAAGACCAGTTTTTATCAAACTAACACAATAATTTGATGTTTGCTAACTGTCTGTAAATATAGAAAGTGTCTTAAACACTAAGATAACCAGTCTCAACAATGTTTCACTGAGTGACATCCTGGTCTTTTTTTCTGGACTGAAGCAGAGGGTTCTCAGGTTCTGCAAGCCCACATCTGACCATTAAAAACACCTGCTGTTGGCACATGAAGAGCCACATCAATCAACATGGACGACAGCTTGATTGTAAGTTTTTTTTTCACACGGAACTGAGCTTTATTTGACAAAAGGCAGAAACATTACAAGATAATAATACTGAATATCAAGTTTAAGTAGGCTGTTGAGAAGGATTGTGTTGGGGCTGAAGTACAACAATGCAAACATGATAATATAAGACCTGAGGCTGCTGTAGTTCGGTGTCAGCTCCTTTGACTTTTTCCTTTTTAACACTTAAAATGTGCACTGAGAGCAGAGAGAAAAAGTGGTACTGAAATATGTCATAGGCTTGCCCATGCTCCACTCCCTGTCTATGATTGCCCATTTTCTTAAGTTCCTTGAAATAAGGGCAATAAATGATGCATTTATTGACTCCTTATTATCTAAATTTAGTAAATAAGGTTAAGGCTATGACTCATAACCTCAGAGAGATGTTGTAATGGCTATTCTTGCCACAAAATAACTTAGTTTGAGCTTTTATGGTGAACCAGAGACAAGGAGGTGGTGACAGGCTGTTACCAACATGCTTGTTTGGGAAATGGGTGATTCACAGACCTCTTATGAGACAATATTTTGTTGTTTAACAGTGATGATACATTTTCAAACATCAATTTCTTGAACTGAGCTTAGTTATCAGTCAGTATCTTTACATGCAGCCAAAAAAGTTCAGTTTTCGTGTTAGATTAATAAAACTAGACTTTGATAAAGCATGAAAACATCTTAGTCTGGCCGAGATTTACCTTTACCTAATGTCTTGAGTTGTTCTGCACTGAACTATGCTCTACAGTCTCTACACTTGGCTTTGACCTGTACAGTGAACAGTATTAACGAGGCAGTCAAACATCAGGAAAAGGGTCTGTGTCCACAGGCAGCACATTTTGTGCTGGTATCACATAATTTCAAGTCAAATCCAACATAGTCCAACATTCACACTGCTCAGCCCCCTGGGCAGATGAACACCCTAGGCCAGCGATGAAGTTAGCATCACACTGGTTCTCTCGACTGTCAGCCTCTTGTTTTTTTTTTTTACTTTGTTCTGGGATCATTGCTGATAATAGGATCTGTGGCAAATAAAAAAAAATCAAGAAACTTTCACATTTTGGTCATCATAATTACCTTCATGAACAAATATAACGATTAGGCATAAATATAATCATCAAGGGTCAAAGGCCATCTTCTAGGTATTATCATAGTACTACAACATGGCAGTACATAGAAGCAGCTACCATACTTTTGACATATGACCCCATGTTGAAACTATTGTAGTTCTAGTTAGCAGTTTGTTGGCAACCATCCTTTTAAAAACCCAATAATACTTTAAAATTCAAAAACAGGGCAGTATCAGATTCATTTTATGTTGCAAAATGAAATGTTCAAATCTCGTTTGCATGTCTTCACCACAGCAGGGGCGGAGCTACCATGTTTACTTTTACTCAGTTTTGCCTGTGCTGATCTGTTTCATCACTCGAGTAAGTTATAAAAGTATACAGTACTAGCTAAAAAGAGGACTGATTGACACTTACTTAAAGATAGGCTAACTTTTTGTCAATAAATCAAATTTTCCTGTAATGCATATGTGCTGGCAAAAAGGAAGGACTCCTGTTAAACTGCCTTTTCAAGCTACAACTTGATTATGTACCTTGACCCATCTGTGCATGTAAACATACTGACTAATGCCGTTGCACTGAGGCCCCGTTTACATGACAACGTTGTGACCAGAAACTGAAAGGTTTTTTCTTTGCCCTTTCAAAAACGAAAACGATCCGCATTCACACAGATCCACGAGAACGACTGAAAACGATGTAGTGTGCATGCCAGGCCAGTAGTTGGCAATGTAGGTTTGTAGTGAAACAGCAGTGTTACAACACACGTCTGTGCAACGCTTTCTGGTGAAGACAAACTTTTCTCAAACAACAATGGTGAGTGGATGCACATAGACACAGGAGTTTCTTGTCTGGACAACAACTCATTTTGACCGTCATCATTTTCCCTGAAAATGCTGATTCCTGTTTACACGCAGACTAAACTTAAACTTTTCACTCTGGACCCTGGTTTCAGAAGTTTGCGGATTCAGGCACTCCCAGCACCATTCTCGTGTAAACGGAAGGAGCAAACACACCAAAGACTCTCCATTTTATTGGCCATTTCTGTTGT
Organism: Cetoscarus ocellatus; assembly: GCA_037902135.1. Classification (NCBI taxonomy): domain Eukaryota; kingdom Metazoa; phylum Chordata; class Actinopteri; order Labriformes; family Labridae; genus Cetoscarus; species Cetoscarus ocellatus. Next base: position 741,294 of record JBAMNC010000936.1, on the reverse strand, counting down.
CGTGTGACCTGGCCTTAGAAAGCCTGTCATGACAGTTGGTGTCTGTTTACCCTTTGGCCTGTGCTCTGAGTGATCTCATTGGCTGGTCAATGTGACAGACTGTTGGAAAGGCTGTGGACTTAGGCCACAGCACCCTCTGGCGAGGTATAAAACTGCACCGTTCCGGCAGCTGGAGCGATTCAGTCTGTCAGTTCTTGGCAGAGCAGAGAGCATGTGTGGATGAAACAGCTAAATGGTGTGAGTTGTGTGCATCAGTGAAGTGAATGCGAGTAAACCAAGTTGTGTTCTGAACTTTAAGGAAATTTTGAGTATTTTATTGTTTTGTTATAGCTGTTTCATGGAGTTGTTTGTTCCTCTGATGGGAGCATGGTATGACATTGTGCTGACTGCGTGTCGGTGAAGGCCCGGTTCTGGTCCAGGCTGTGTGGTCAGCAGTCTGTACCAACACACGAACTTGGAGCCCTTATCATTACAGGCACGTTTCCAGACAGGACATTCGGCTCTCTGCCAAGTCCTTCGAGACACATTTGTTTACGTTCCATCTTTCTGTCACATCATTATTAATTCACCAACTTTGCTAATGGCCACATGTCACTGAGGAGCTGTGACACATTGTGCAGAACCTGAACCTCCACAAGGCCCTAATCAATAGCTCCTGATGTTATGACACATTCTCAATAGCAGCCAAAGCAGCTGCAGACCCCCTCTCCATAACACCTATGACACCAGCACACTGAAAGGTCTTCCCTGCCCCGCCCCAGCACTAAAATCTTTCACACCTGAGTGCTCCTAATGAAATGAACTAAATGATGAAGAGGGGAATGGAGACGGGAATCCGCATTATCAGGCCTTCAAACTCAAATTGGCTCTGTTGGGTTTACATGATCAGGGTAATTAAAAGGTGTAAGGTGGGACTGTGATTGGCAGCTCATCGCCATTACCTTCAATCCAAGGCACAGGGACAGGTTTAGCTTCTTATGGTTGGTCCCTGTTAGATGGTGTGTGGGTGTATGTGTGTGCGTGTGTGTGTGTGTGCAGGGGTGCATGTCATGTGTAATGAGTGGTAATGTGATCCAGAAAACAAGAAGATGACAGGGTTAGAGGTGAGGAAAGCCTCTTTTGGCCTTACAGTTTTTTATCCGTCTGTTGGTTACTTACCCTGAGAGGGCCACTGGGAGGTCAGAGTTGATTCTGTGTACTCAGTCCTTATTTAAATGTAAAAACCCTCCTACATGCATTCGTTTGAAGAGATAATAAAAACACAGCACTGGTATGTCAAGTTAAATGCACTGTACATAATGTCTTTACTGCCAGGGGATCTGAAAGATGAAGAGCAGAGACTTGTGGACTGTCAGCTCAATCCACCTCTCACATACTCTTTGTTTTATATGCTCCAAAGTTTATTTACAAAAAAGTAAATCAACATTTCAATATCGTGGACTAATATCCCATTATAAGTGAGAAAAGCTTCAGGAAAAGTATAAAATCAAATAAATAATGTCAATGTCAATATCATCTTTATGTATATAGCACATTTTAAACAGCCAGTGGCCCACCAAAGTGCTTTACAGTAGAATAATAAAACAAAATAACAAAATTAATCAAAAATAAAATATGGACTAGACCTTTGTTTTGTAAAGTAACTTGAGATAACATTCGTTTAGCTCCATACAAACAGACTGATAGACTAACTGATTAAATGTGGCCCCCTTTAAGTTCTCCACCCATGTTTTAAAGAGCCCTTGTTTATAATAACTCTGGTTCATATATTCATATATATTTCAGCTTAAGTATGTTCACAACCACTAAAGTTAAAAAAAACCTTATAGGCTTTTATATACTGAGTACCCCGATCTAGCTGTATTCTCTCTCTATCTGAGATATTGTGCCAAAGCTCCTGTCACTGTAAAGGCTCCTTCCCTAAGTTTGCCTAGTTTGCACTGTTTGTTTGACCGTCTATCTCTGTGGTAATAATAACTCTGCTTTCATTTGGGATCTTCGCTCCACACTGGGCTTGCCAGCCTGAGCCAATGGGCTCAAACTGCTGATGGAGCAAAGGTAGGGAGTCACACTGCAGGCTGCTAGTGGTGCCACAAAGGGAAGAAATGGAGACGTCCTGGTGCCAGGGCCTTTTATGTCTTGTGCATAAAAAGTACTCTACCATGCAAAGGAGACATGTCAAACACTTGGAAGGGCATATAAGGGCATCATGTTTTCTCTATAAATATGGTCTGTACTAAAACTGCAATCCAAGGTGTATTTACAAAATGAAAAAACAGCATTCAGATTTAGTCAGCTCACTTCCCACAAAAAAGAATAGAATGATAAAAAGGGGCTTGAAACAATATAAAATTAAACAAATGAAGAGAATGGCCTAGATTTTCTCTGTTGTTAAGCGTAATTAAATATTGGCCAAATAAAAGTTGATTGATCGATTGATTGATATTGATTAATTGACTATTTCTTGATTGACTGAATGCTTCCAATTCTGTTTTATACCATAAAGGAAAAAAGATATCCAAAATACAGAAACAAAACACTGTTAATATGATCCATTTCAGATTTTTCTTTTGTAAATCTCACTGATTTTCTGAGCTCATGTGTCTGTCCTTAGCTGTACAATCTCACAGTCTGGCTAAATCTTTAAACATGTTCATCTGTAAGATTATAAAATCAAAAATTCTACTGAAACTGTCTTTACATTTAAGTTAGTTAAGTTAGATTTGAACATCTTCTTCTGTGTGGCCAACCTTATTCAGCTCCTTTTGTCCTTCTCTTGAGATTCTGAGACATGAATTTACCTGTAAATTGAGATTTTGAGGAACAACCAGATATTACCAGCTGTCAAGCTCAAACAGAGTTAACTCAGAATATGGATAGTAGCCATTAGCTACTGCACATTTGTGAAAGGTTTTCTGTTCAGGCTCAGAAAAAGACCCTTGAAAATGAAAATGTTTCATCTGGAAGGAGCTATAGCACAGATAATACTAATGTTCAAGTTATGGCATTGTTAGAGTTATTTTAGACTCTTTTAGGCTCTCTCTTAGAGCCAGATAGGATGCATTCTCACCAGTATGTTTTGGACAGAAAATGTGTTTATTAATGTTTTAATCTGGTGGATTGTGCCTTTAATGTAACCTCGAGTAGCCTATATAAGACATAGACCCGCCCCTGTAATGATACTGATTAGCACGATGACCTACTGCATTAAAAAGTCACAGTGCACTCTGTCCTTGCCGTGCAGAATGCACATAAACACACACACAAACACATAAACACACACAAATACACACATTCACCAATAGCGAGGTAATGAGAATTAATCGAGGAGCGCTGGCGATGGAATGCCTCCTAACGATGGCCCGACTAATTACATGTCAATAGGCTTTGCACGCTCAGCAGTCTGAAATACATGCTTCCCGTTCTCCACCGTAATTGGTTAGCTTTTGCGTTGTAATCACAACTTCCCCAACCATAGCCAGTGCCTGTGGAAGATAACACTGAGTGCTTATTGAATAATTATTTACAACATGTCCAATTATTTCCTGTGAATATAATAAGCTTTCCTTTCTCATGTCAATATTGGCATGCGTAATTTCATTATCATGGAGTGGGCAGGATTCTGGAAAGTCTTTAAATATTTATCATGCTGAGTGTTATGTCAGCATAAATATGGCAGTGATGTTTGATGATCAAAGAATGAATCCAAATGTGTATTTGTTTAATGGCAATTACACCTAAAATACACACATGCTTCATAATTAATTGATCCTCTGAGATGTAAAGAAACTATTGGTGTGTATCTGTCATGGCCGTTTGATGAATGTAATGGAGTTTATATAAACTACTTTAGAAATAAACAGTCATTTAGCTTTCAAAACATAAACCAAGTAGTTTAAAATGATGGATATGCTTTGAAATGACCTACGAGAATCTCAGAAGAGGAGGCTTATCCATCTATTTTGACTAAGCGGTAAAAAGTGTGTGATGGATTGAATGAAATGCTCTTTTAATTCTCTGTGTTTCTCAAGTGCTCTCTTAAGGATAGATCTGGATCATTTGGATGAGCTCAGTAATGGCAACCAGTCCTTTGAATTTCAAATCCCCACTGAAGTATGTCCCTCTGTGTACGAACATGAAAAAGGGTCTGTAGTGATGCTTTTCCATTTGTGGTATCTATTAAACTTGACAAGGCCCTCACGGTTTGGTTACTACCTGCTCCATTTTCCGTTACAGAATGGACTTTGTCAGTTTCTCTTTAAGGTAGGCGGTGTTGTCGTAGCATCCTCATAACAACACAGAGGGAAACAGAGGTGATAGAGCCGCTGCCCACTATGTGATTTTTGTCAGTGAGGTGCTGAAGGTGATACTAAAAACTGTGCCAGGTACAAGGTGCAATCCCTAATGGAAAACCAAAACAACTGAGTAAAGGAGAGCTGATACCACATAGTGGAAAAGCCCCATAGATGTCTCCGTAGTTGCACCTATAGACTCACTTTTGCGTTAGTAAACAGAGAGGCTTTTTAAGGGGGGGGCTGAGCTGGAGGCAAAACAGTCCAGGTAGTGCAGGGCAGCAGGTTGGTCTTGGCTTTTTTGTGTTGGAGAAAGATAATATGCTTCTCCTGAATATGCTACATCAGTGTCTCTCCAGGACCCTAAGGAGTTACCGCTGATGGACAGAAGCTTACTGACTAAACTTCAGACATGAAGATATATTATAACCGCTTCTTCTCTGACACCCAACAACAGCTGTTGGCTGTCTTTAAAACTCCCTCTGTCTTTTTTTTCTCCTACTGCTGTGTTGATTCATATGACTTTAGAGACTTTTGATGTGGACTTAGATCTCTAAAACAGCATAAATATGGCTCCATTTTTTTCATTTTTTGATTAATTTTCATTGAGAGAGGCATTTAGTTCTGCAGGTAAATTAGGTGAAAGCCCTAAATAGCTGACCTGCTTTTTAATTAGCAACTACTTTGGAACACAGCACAGACAGCCCCACTTTAAAATTCCCAACTTTTTCGTGCTGGTCAAGATAAAATTGCCAATGTGCTCAGTCATAAGATAAAGCAAACATTTGAAAAGGCTATTGACTATCCTCTTGCAGAGCAGTGCAGATCGATCAGCCTGATCTAACGTCTGTGATCAGGCAGATCCATCTTGCCAAGCTCCAATCTGCACTGACTGTGAGTGGCCCAAAGCGGGACAGCCCGATCAGCATCCCTTAGAACAGGAAGAGGTGGAGCTACAAACAAGATGACAGGAAGAAGGGACTGCTTTATACAGAGATTAGCTTTGATGCTAACAGCTTTAGTAGCAGCTTTATCAGATCTGGACTGGATTTCTTTATTAAATGAAAAGCAAATAACGACACTATAAGACCTCTCTGTAGAAGTGATCACTTCTGACATGTTATGTTGAGAGTAAATTCTTACTCTTTGTCCTTTACACCATGACAGTAGCACCTGTCTATTACATTATCTGATTGGACCTAAATGAATGTGATGGACGGGACGATTGTCCAGTCACCTGCTGGATATGCTTTCAAATGGTTTCGCCCCTTTCCAAACATTTTCTATGGACCTTTTCCCAGATTGCCTGGTGAAATATATTGAACAGTCCATCTGGTGTGTCAGGTTAATCCCCTATACCAGGCATGTGGCATGCACAGCTAAAGCACCAAGAGCATGGCAGCTATCACACAGAGGCATCTGCATATAATAGCAGGCAAATCACATAATGTTGTATTTAAAAAGACACAGTGCTGTTATAGGTGTGAGTCTTTAATATAAATGTAATAATAGTCTGCAGTGATATTACACCGAGTCAGCTGTTGAATACATGCGATCATTTAAAGCTTTGACTGTCTTAAAGGTCACAATGTACAAATAAAAAGCCCACCCCTCTCCTCTCCTCATTCCTCTGTCTTCTTCCTCAGATTGGAAGTGCAGATGGATCGTGGGTAATTATTGAGGGGCCCTTGAACTGCGTGTAATTACGGCCAGGAATGCTCACAGCTGAGAGCAGAGTGAGGGACTGCTCTGTTGGCATGGAAACCGGGAAAGGTGTTAATTATTTTCTTTCTTAAAGGCGAGGGAGGAATCCCCTCTTCAAAGGAAAGAAACACCTGTGAGGGGAAGACAACCCCCCAACACACACTCAGACCAACACAAACACTCACAAACACACACACACCTTTTGCTTTTATTGCCAGGCTCTTCCCCCCCAAGTCCGTCGTCTGCTCTCTGTAGTTTGTGTCTCCATTTTCCTTTGACTTCCTCCTTCCTCAACCCTACACTTCTAATTTACTTTAACCTCTGAAGCCTCTTCTTACTCTCTCTCTGACTGCTCCTTGTCTGTCTTCGAGGACAAAAAATACTTTTTAGACAATAATGGTCACTTTGAGCTTTTCATTGCAGCTTTTTCAGTATTTTCTAACTTAGAAACCTGAACTAAAACAATCCAAAGAGGCACATAGCAGAAAAACTAGACTAAAACTAACATTCAACTGCATTGAGTTTAATGTACTTTACAAAGGACTCCTATTTAGTCATACACCCAAAATTATTGCAATGAATATGAACATCACGATATCATCTGCTGTTTTCTAGATCAATCTGAAAGAAAGTCTGTATACTTTCGTCTCCCTTGTTTCACCACATCCTGAAGGTGCTCTATTGGATGTAGACATGGGGACTGAGGAGGTCACTGGAGTACAGTGAGCTATTTGACATGTTTTGGAAAGAAGTTTGGGATTCTTTGAGCTTTGTGACATACTGTATTACAATTTTAATCAGAACTTAACATACAGAGAAGATGGAGAACATCAACCAACACTGCTCGATATTTTCAACCCTCTTCTGACAAGGCTTGATTTAGGAATCATGTACCTTACTCCTTGACAGCAGCACCCCACTATCTGATTGGCCCAAAATAAATGTGATTGACAGAATAATCTTCCAATCACCTTCCAGGATGCTCTTCCCGCACACTTTCCACTGGCTGCTGCCTGGACAAAATACATGCTGTGGCTTTATAGAACTGGCTACCTGGATCAAGTTTTTTTTGTTTCACCCCATGCAAGGTTCCTAGCGCTCAAAGCCAAAGCTCATTGCAGAGACATGGAAGCACCAGTTACAGATCTAGGATTTTTCCAAGTTAGGGGTCATCAAGGGACCACATTTCTCACAGAGGGGCCATGAATTTGTCCAACATGCCTGCAGTCATATTTATGATGAAGCACACCCAGTCACTCCTTTTTCAAACACTTTAATAAAAAAAGTGTAGACAGGAAAACTCAATTTTAATTTCACATTTGAGCTCCAGGCGGCCAAACTTCAAACTGATGTGCTGGTCCGAGAGGTCCAAGCTCGCAGTACCAGAATATATGCTAATGCCAACAGACCTCCACGGGCTGATGATGCAAAAACAGCCTGGGAGGAAGTGACTAATACTGTCAATCAAGTTTGCCCAGATATTCTGAGAACAGCTGCCCAATGTAAAAAACTGTTCAATGATGTAAGGAGAAGGGCCAAAAGAAAGCTGTCAGATCCAAGAAGGCACACGGTGACCACGGGGGGCGGCCCCTCCACCAGCCTCACTTTGAGCTCAGCGGAGGAGATCACATCCTCCACACTCTCTGTGATAAGTATTGAGGGCTTTGGTGGGATGGAAGTTGGGATTACGGGTAAGGCAAAAATATCGTTCTACTAATGAAGACCCTCACATTTAGTAACATATATTTAAACCCCACATGATAAAGATGAGTGGTGTGGACAGATCACAACATGAATAAATTGTGTAATGGCAATGAAATCAGAAGCACCTGTGCTGAAATGATGCATTTTCATTGTTTGCATGTGAAATTAACTTGTTTTACCCTATTGAATCATGATCGTTTTGGCATTTAACTCCTGATTACACAAAACCAAAGAAGTGAATACATTTGATTAACTGTTTATTGGCAACATAACCAGCTTCGTTTCCAGCTGGCTGTCGGGTGTTGATGGAAAAATTATGTGCTCATTTGCATGTCGGACTAGACTAGAGGACACTCATGTATGGTCGAACTGACAGTCTGATCCCCGCCACCGTGGACACGGTGTGCATGAAAGACACGGTGGTGAAGAAGGTCAGAGTCGCTGTCACTTTGACAGCAACTGGGAGAGCGCAGAGGCCACCGGGCTGCGCATCAGAGGCCACGATGCGCGTCACCATGTGGACCACCTTGCGGGACGGATGTAATCTGCCCCTGTGTCATAACAGGAGTACAAAATTAAGTGATAATTACATTTAAGCACAGCAGCAGGCTAATCCATTCATCACGCTTGTGATCCACCTGCATTCCTGGTCTGTCATCGCCAAATAGCAGAACCTTTGGTGAAAATATATCTCCTCCTCATCCTCCTTGCAATAATGTACTCCATCTTTTTAGATCACGTTACGAATAAAGATTAAAACAGAGAAATATGGGCAATCGCAGGTAAATCCTTAAGACACAGAGTGACTTACATTTATTCAGCGAGCGTCTCTCTCTTTTTTCTTTTCTTTTAAATTTCATGAGATGAGAGAAGCCGGATACTCCGTATCAGATGATGTGGCTGTTTGTGGTTGGCTGAGAGATGTGAACTCGTTATTTATGACAAACGTCTCTGATCTGACATCAGATGTGACGGGACAGTTAATATAGATACAAATGTATGTGCTGGTTCAGACGGTTACATTAAATAGTGGTTGCTGTGATTGTTTATTGCATTGAAATTTGCCTGACACTCTGGATACCTGCCTGTGAGGTTTTGGTGACGTGTGCGCACTGTGCGCCTGTCAGCCAAATTACCACTGCACTGGGTGCGCTTCGCCTGCACCGAGAATAGACCAGGTTGGAGCTGGCGAGCTTTCAGCGCACCTTCCGCTCAGTGTTTTGGCACGAAATTGTCACTGCGCCAAGCTGAATCTGTCGACACCTCCCCCTGGTGCGCCGTCACACCCATCTCGGCACAGCCGGTCTACCAAATGTGTCAAATTGGCTGTGCACGGTGGTGCGCTGGACGAAATTACCACTGTGCAGGGTGCGCCACCGTGCGCTGCGCCAGGAAGTTAGAGCCCTCAGTGTTCATTCAAATCATAGTCTTCTTCTCTCAGCTTTGATGGTGGACCTGCCTATTTGGTGCACTACTGCCACCAACAGCTGGGCATGGAACTGCATTCACGTATAATCTGATCGTCATTCTCTAGCAAAACAACAGCTGAGTGACAGGACAGGGCCACTTCAGGGGGCCAATTAGATTTCACATGGGGCCAATGCCCCTCTGGGCCCGCCCCTAGAACTGCCACTGGGAAGCACTTAACATGAAAATGACTCCCTTGTTGTCAGCTCTGTAATATCTAGAAAAGAAAATGTTGAGCATTTACAGCTGATTTCATCCATTATTTTATATTTTTGTGACCATTTGTTATTGTTATGTTATTACCTCCACCAAGGAGGTTATGTTTTCACCGGGGTCTGTCTGTTTGCTTGTTTATTTGTCTGTTAGCAAGATTACACAAAAACTACTGGATGGATTTACATGAAAATTTGACCAGAGGTGTGGTTTGGTCCAAGGAAGAAGCCATTATATTTTGGTGCTGTTCTGATGTAGATTGGCATCACAAAAAAACATTGAATTCCCATTCATTTACGGCATCATGGGAATAGTACTTTATTTGCAAACTGACGTCTAGTTTTTCAAGCATGTGTCACTACATTTCCCTGCTTCCCTTGCAATGCCAGTGGAGGAGTTGTCCAAGACGCTCAGTCTGCTGTCTCACCAAACGCCGAACAGTAAATCAGCGCTGAAAGCTGAGCATGCAGAGTTCTGCTCGCAGACACAGCGGACAGGAGGAATAAATTCCCGATGGAGACTCTTAATCACTCAAAACAAGGCTGCCGATAATGTGAAGACGGACATAGTCCGTCATAGCAGAAGTCTGTGTGTGTGTGAGTAAAAACCTAACCCCCAAATTCCACACAGAGTGAACGTGCTGTGCACCGAAGCGCTGTGGTTTTGCTCCAACTGACAGGCTGGAGACATCACCCACTGGAAGTGCCGGCGTGGGCAACACCAACATCTGTACAAGCAGCAGCTCATTGGTTCAGTCATCAAGTTACAAGACCAACTACTAACTAGGTCACTCTATTTGATGATATTCATATCAACTACAATCACACTTCTTGCAGATTGATATTTTTCGTTCCACAATGTGAGTATAAAATAAATGCAGGACTTTAATGTCGGGTGGAAATCACAATTTATGGGTGGAGCTCCTTGGCAGAGGTCTGCGCTCTCAGAGTGCTTTTCTAGTTATTTTTTTAATTTTTGTTTGGAGAAATGAAATTAATTGTTTGTTCATATACCACTGATGCTAAATGACTGTCTGTCTTATGTTATTAAATGTTGATCTGAAAACAATTTAGAAACTGATAACATGTATTATTCCTTTTCTCTATTCCAATTAAGTGAAGTCAGTTAATTCTAAATTTTGAAGCAAAATTTCTCATTTTAGTTTAAAACAATGACAAGTCATGTCTAAGGGGTTATTGACTGCAAGGCACAAATCTTTTTTTTCCCTTTTCCTTACTTTCTCAGATAAAACAAGCAAACAAACAAGTGGAGAGGAGTGTGGGCTGGAGCAGTGCAGAGGACCAAATGGAGAGGGTGACAATCTTTGGGCTTCATTGTGTGTCTGCTGCACATGTGGGGATTGTGCAACTTTATAATCCATTTGTCACTATACAGCAGCCCTGCAGGCCCAGGTTCTTTCTTATTTAGACTTTCCTTTCACACATTCAGAAAATTTTGTGCCAGATTTTAAGTACGATTCTCAGCTGGGCAATGTCTGCTCCAGCTGCTCCTGCCATATTGCAAGATGTATTGATTACCCTGTATCACATTAGTCTAAACTGCGTCATTTTATATGCCCTGTATAGTTAGAATAAATTTAAATACTGCAGTTAGACTTGAAATAGGGTCACTTTTTGATTGTACATTCATGAAGTAGATTTATTTAGGAGGGTGTTCCAGTGTATTTGAAATAGGGATGTTCATCTTTTTTCTTGTGGACTATTTTCATGAATCCTTTCACTTAGATATTCTGTTGTTTGATTCTCCATCACAGAAGCTGCTTCTTGATAAAAAAAAATAAAAAGAAAAGAAACAGAGGCTCCCAGTATTGGCTTCACTTATTTTCCATTTTATAAAGGTTAGGACTAAATTAACTGTCTGTATTACAGCTCGTGTAGCTGTGCTTGGACTGTGTTGGTCTTCCATGTCTGAAATGGAAAACTGCACGGAGAAATGTGAGTCAGGGACTATTTACACACCAACATACAGTGTTGATGAAGGACAAACACAACTCGTGAAAGTCAAGGTGTTCTCCGTTGTGGAAAGTTTGCGATAACCTTAATCAAAGTTTCCTAATCAGCCGAGAGGGACGGAGGCCTCTGGAAAAAGCCGCCCCCAGTCTGTGGTCACACACCCCTACCGCTTTTGGTGTGTGCGTGTGAGGGAGTGTGTGGAGCTGAGTGTGTGCATGTTCATGTTTGCATGTGAATGTGGATTTTTGTTTGGGTGTGTTTGTGAGTGTGTGTGTGTGTGTGTGTGTGTGTGTGTGTGTGTTAGATCGAGGGTTTTGGACAAACAAAGGCAGGGGTCCTGCTGACGAACCAATTAAAGAGCAGGAAGAATGGGGGAGGACACTTTGGCCCAGCATGCTCTGCCCATCACTCAGATTAGAGGTGACAGGTAGGGTGAAAAACAATCAAGATGTTATGAGAGTCTTTGCTGTTTTAAGTACCACTAACAAATGTTCCAGGAAGATCCGATTGAAATTATTAGTTGCTCATCCATGCAAGTAAATAAATTAATATTCATCAGCTCTTGTTCATGTAATTTAAGAATGTCAGTTTAGACTAGAATAACACTCCCTGAGTCTGTGGGAAGGTCAACAGCTTGTTTTTGTTTATGTTATACTGTCAACCTAAAATAATGAATATGAACTTTGAGTTATATTTACACAAGTTTTAATATATGGCTTAAAATGATGAAATCTGTCTGTATGATAATTAATATAATGGGCTCAACATGCCTCTATTGACATGACCACCTCTATATAACACCTCTGTGTTATGTGACACTTTCACCAGAGGATTTTTTTTTTCTGAAAATACATATAGACTCTTTGTAGGAAAAGCAATGTATACACCTGGTGTTAAAAGGCTGCCTTGAATTTATATGAAAAACATTTTATATATTTGTGGGTGCAACTAAAATGAATGGAAAGAAAAATTTAAACTACATCTTCCGTTCATCACAGAGGCAAACGACCATAGTGGGTCAATGGTTATACTTATTGTACACACTGTTAAATACATTTAAATCAATATATAAATGTCGTGAAAATATCACTTCTTTAAGTTTTTTTAAAAGTAGTTCCAATTAATTTTGTATTGTACCAACAATACCCCCCCAAGAAACAAACAAACAAACAAACAAACAGACAGGAATCTACTGACTAAAAAGCAAAATTAGGTATAAGAAAGACACTATTGTAAATATTTGCATTATCAGCCAGGTTATGATATCTTTTTGACCCTCATGCGCTACATTACCCATACATTTGGCTTGGAGTGCTGTCTTAATGTCCAGTTAACCTTAGTAACCTTGAGACAATTAAACGTTTCTTTCCCCAATGTAACAGTGACACAAGGTGTTATTCTGAATATTGTTTTCACATTTAAAAAACAAAACAACTCAATTTCTTACACCAGGCTGGTTGGAACAGGCCAGTGTTAACAAGGACTGGGCCAAACTGAGGCCCCTGTGAGCCTAAACAACAGTTAAAGGGAAGTAATGTTGGTTCCACTAATTGGGAATTAACCTTAAGACACTTATTGCTTTTTACAGATGATCAGCAGGGCAGATGACATTCAAAAGATCCCATAGTACGTTACCTCTACCACAGTTTTGTTCAGACTGAGCCCTCGAATAACGGTCCAGGGCGTCACACAGAGATCACCCACCAAAATCTAATCAGTTCTCCCCCTGTGCTGTGACCAAGATCCTCTAAAAATGCCATCAGGATATGTTGAAAGTATTTTGAGTTCTCAACAAAAATACTAAAAAGTACCATGACCAAAATACCCTCATCCAAATATTTATGTGTTTTTCAGTTACTCTGTTTACAAAGAAACAAACAAATGCTGGCAAAAACATAACCTCTTTGGTGGAGGTAATTATTATTCAGTGGATGTTTTTTAAAAAAAATATATATAAATAAACAATGATCATTTTAATTTTAAAAAGTCGTTCTAACCACACGTATGTCAGCAGTCCATCAATTTGATTTAGTACTTTAAAGACAATGCATTCAGTGCATACAAGTACGTTTTTTTTCACACTGACTAACTACTCTAATCTCTAAAATTGTAGCGACAAACATGGTTGTTCAGTTTGCAATTTAACTCAGCTTCTTTCAGCCTCTTATCAGCATACAGAATTAACCGCTGATTAAGATAGGCTGTGACTTTCCACTGTTTGACCATGCTGAGGTCAATGTTCCAAGGTGACCGCCAGTTTGTTGATGGCCGTGTGCCTCTCCCTCTGATCTTCTCCCACTGGGAACCCTGCCACATGTGACCTGGGCAGGTAAAGTAGCAGCAGGGCGCCGTGCTCTCTGCCCAACACAAACAGGTCACACTTTGGTACAAAATGTCTCAATTTTCCATTCTTCCATGGGGGAAATGATTAACAGAAAATTCCTTTGATGGAGTACCTCCTGCTCATTTTCAGGAAGAGCTTACACTGTGTACACACACACATGCACACGCACACCCACACACCCACACACACACACACACACACACAGGGTCTTTTAAGAGGCACAGTTGGTTTAAGCCTGTGGAAAAACACACCTGCAATTTTAAACTTCTTCCATGTTGATCTATTTTGAGTATTGGCACACACCCTGAAATAAACCCTGATAGATGCACGGCTGGTCAAACACTCCAGTCTTAGTAAACAGCAACTCAGATCAGGGGGCAGTGTGAAAAGGGTCAGGAGAAGCTGGAGTGTTGCAGGCATTTGATTGATGACAAAACAATAACAAGATTTCAGGCCGGAAAAAGTGATCTAAATCTTTCCTAATCTAAAGTGATTACACCCGAACTGCAGCGGGGCTTTTCTGGATGATTGAAACATCAACGGTATGGAGAGAAGGTGCTGATAATAAGACACGGGCAAAGCAAAGGTCAGGCAGCTTCTGTTTGTCATTTACTCTTTATTCCTCTCAGCTCAAGAAACAATCAAAAAGGGTTGATATTTAAAGTATTAAGAGTTTTATTAACCTTTAGATGCACACGTTATTGGACTGCACACTCCTCTGTAGGTCAAGAATGACCCCTGGTTTGTGTGTAATTTATGTCTTATTGGTTTCCAGCATTCACATGCTCTGCATATTGTATTTGGTCCTAAACACCTGAGGATTTAATATTTGATTCATTTATAATCACTTTTTATTTTTAACATTGGAGAAAAACATAATAAAGAAATAGCAATAAACAGTTTTATAACACAGTTTCATGTTCAACACCTCTGCCAAGTAGGTTGTGTTTTTTTCTGTTGTTAATCTGTTTGTCTGAGTGCATAATAACTCAAACAGTTATCAAGAGATTTAGTTCACATTCTGAATGAATGTTGGTCAAAGCGAGAGGAATATGTGATTTGATTTTGTGTGTGATCCAAATCTGAATATGGATCAGTTATTTTTAAAGAACTCATCACTCACCAGAGCCCCTCTTAATTGTACCCATGGACAGTTGCACCCCACTGGGACATCCTTCAAAAATGTGATATGTTACTTTGCAGAAACTGATAGATTTCAGTTGTTTTAAAATCAAGACTAAATTGGCCTACACATATGTTTCAGTGCAAAACTCCTCAAAGAATGTATGTACTAAGTGTGTAAATCATGGATTGGGTTCATGCATTACAACCTCAACATCCTCATTTTAGTCTGTAAGTTCAGGTTCTCACACATCATGAGTTGTAAGTGATTTCAATATTTTATACACACGTACCTATACACACACACACACACATATATATATATATATATATATATATATATATACACACACTTTTCAATGCTTTATGTAATAAGCTTTCGTTTTTTATTCAAACAGTATGTCTCCCCTGGTCGTGAGATGTCTTTTGTCCAAAGCGCTTCTAAAAAAATCTAATTTGTTGAAACATGACAGTGAACTTTAATGAAATATGCTTATGCACAAATAAATGTTGCTTGGAAAATCTTAATTATTCAAGACCGTCACAAGATGAAAAAAAGAAAATGACAATAGTACTTTGTGTAATCAGCCGAACAGTGAACAGCCCCCTTGATTCAAATGGCGACTCCTGTGACAAATGCAGCAAGCAAGCAAGTAAGTGCCCTCTAAGTGCCCCAAACTTAACAAGGCGAACAAAAGTACTTTGCTTTGTGAGATGATCCATTGTATTCCTATCTTTGTCAAGAGCTGCAGTGCTCAGTGCCAGTTATATTGTAGGTTCACATAAGATAGGGTGACCATATTCTGAAAACACAAAAAGAGGAGCCTCAGCAGGGTGTGTTGTCACTCAACGTCTTGACAGGTAGGTACATCGGAATAATGCCAGTGATCCAGAGCAGCACTTTATTATAAATATTAACCCTATTACTACCATGAATATAAATGGTGGCCTGGTCTTTTTTGCCTTTTTTGTCAATAAATGTGTCAGCAAATGCCCTTTGAGTAAATTATTTTGCACCTTTTTCAGGTAAAATGAAACATTCTAGTAAGTATTTTTCATTATTAATTAAGTTATTATTATTATTATTATTATTTAATATTATTAATATTATTAATATTATTGTATTATTTAACTATTTCCGAAATCCAAAAAACACGAACTACATAGAAAAGACGATGACAAAAAATATGAATTAGGCAAAATAACAATGACAAGAAAACACTCCAGAATGGTACCAATCTCATTATTTACAACATTTTTACATTATTTACACAAAAATACTGAAAAACCACCGATAAATGGCTGAAGTTTGTCTCTGAATCCTCTCTCTGCAGTCTGGCTCAGTCAGCTCACTTCACGTACCTCCACCACAGGCAATCCAGCCTTTACCGAACTGTACCAAAACCATATATCAATGGAAAGCTCCGCTTCTCAGCTTTCAGAATCCATTAAAATTAACTGGATACCGTGGATACTCAAGGAGTTACGGTAGTTTGAATCATGCATGTCTTTTTCTGTCGCCGGTGACTGCTTTGTCTGTAGAACGAGCAAAACCCAGACATTTTAGGGAATTTTATAAAATCACCCCAGATATAATTTTATGATCAAAAAGAAGGACATGTCATGGCAAAAGGGGACGCATGGTCACCCTACATAAGAGGTCACTTTCAATCCAAAACACTCAGACCATGCTTGGCAGCCCGCCTTTAAAATTGTTGCTCTTGACACTATAACAAAACTATAACATGCAGTTTAACCCTGCATGGACTGCAAAGATATTATTTATCTGTTTTATGGTCAACTGCAAACACAAACTAAGAAGACTTATTTGCAACAGGTGTGGTGGAGTAATAAGGAAATAGGATGTCAGGAGTAATCACTTCATAAATAATGACTTAGCAGAAACTTAACTTAAGGAATAAAGAAGAGGGACACCAAAGTACAGAGTTTGGCAGCAACTAGCAAACAGTAAACACTGGTGCTGCTCAAACAGAAAGACACCACAGCTTCCCTCCATGTGTGTCACAATGCATTTATGCAGAGCTACACCACAAAGCTCCAGTCATTTACGCCTCCAGCCATTCATATTAATTACACAAGGATGTTAAATTTGTGTCAATTTTTACAGAGTGATACGGCTTTGGAGATGCAAGAGAGAGCATAACATGTGTGTTTCAGGGTGGTTTCACACATGAGACGTGGCCTAGGATCCGAGCACAATGACAAATGTCAAAGACTGGCTCATTTTTTCAAGTGTGAGTTACAAATATTTTATCAACAAGCACTGTACCTACGTCCACCTGGCATGCAGGAGATGTAACCACAGCTGTGCTTGAGCGCAGGGTACTTAGTACAGTCTATCGTCACCTGTCAGCAGGTATGGCAGGCATTTGTCAACGTCTGTGTTTTACATACAGTCATGCAAACACAAGATTATCAATTCCTTTAAGATGCACAGCAAATCTAGAAGTTGGAAGAGGGTTC
Organism: Cetoscarus ocellatus; assembly: GCA_037902135.1. NCBI lineage: Eukaryota > Metazoa > Chordata > Actinopteri > Labriformes > Labridae > Cetoscarus > Cetoscarus ocellatus. Next base: position 723,991 of record JBAMNC010000936.1, on the reverse strand, counting down.
TTGTTTGCCTCTTAGAGCAATACAACCCTACATAGTATCAAGAAAGTATGTCTGCAGGGAATACAAATGAGTGTCTGCCATGGTTTCTTCTAACTCTGCAGTGCAGATGGACCGGCCTGATCTCCTACGACTTCATGGCCAAAAGCTGGACGGCCCAATTAGGGAAGAGAGGCGGAGCTGCAGATGTGACGACAGCAGGAAGTGACTGCATGTTTGAAAACAATGGCAGCTTCTGAAGTGGTCTCCATGGATGCAACAATATCTGCAGTTTTATCAGAAATGGACTCAGTTTCTTCCTCAAAAGAGGAGCAAAGACCGTCACTTAAAGCTTTTCTTCTGGGGAATTATGTTTTTCCTCTTCTCCCGACAGGGATCACTGCTGGGAAACTGGGAGAGATGCAGAAATCGTCCGGGCGATGCCAGTCAGTCTGTGGTTGTCATGGTTACTCAGTGATACCTGGTGAAATCTGCTCTCCTCAGAAGTTTAGAACTTGGTGGGGATTGTGGTTGAGGAGGTTCCTGTCACATATAAGTGGTATATGATAAGTCTGTGTGGTATAACTTAATGTTAGACGATAGTCAAAGGACTTAAACGTAGTTTAAGCTAACGGCTAACAGCAGGGTCTAGCTGCTACGTCATACAGTGGCCTGATATGATTGGTCCGTGATGAGTGTGACTGGCAGAGCGATCGTACAATCACCAGCTGCTGTTGTTTTTGAAGGTTCTGCCTCTGAAAACATTTTCTATGTGCTCTTCTCCAGATGGACTAGTGAAATATTTATATGGAACTGTCAGATTAGGTCTCTTTTTCTTCTCTCTTCTTTTTGGCATACTTGTAGATCATCTAGGCGCATACCCCTACTTAATGCATTGGAATGTTCACATAAGTTTAACCTGGCATGGAGCAATAAACAGTGGTGAGTCTAAATACATGGAAGTATTAGCATTTTAACACCTTTAGTTCTTAGTGCTAAAAGAACATTGGATTTTGTAATAGCCTGTCAGATAGATACATGAAATAAAGTCCTTCATGAACTCATGCAAACAAGATTTGAAAGCATGTGATATTGCCTCGCTTTTGAATTTTGGAGCATTATTGTGTTTTTAAAAGGATGCTTGCTAGCATCTGCTAACAAGTCCTGCAAAAATGGCTGGGGACCCTAATGCAATCATTACCTCCACCAAAGAGGTTATGTTTTTGCTGGCGTTTATCTGTTTGTTTGTCTGTTTGTTAGTGTTCAAAATAACTTGAAAAGTTATGAACGGATTTGGATGAAATTTTCAGGAATTGTCGGAAATGGGATATGGAAGAGCTGATTAAATTTTGGGGGTGATCAGGATCACCGTCTGGATCCTGGAATTTTTTTGGTGTGAATTACAATATGGAGGGAACTGTGGCGCTTGGCGGAGGTCTGCGCTCAGAGTGCTTTTCTAGTTACTGATTGCTTTTGATGAAAAATAATACAACCAGTACAGCCACAGCCATGACAGCAACTTGACCATGCAATTTGATTAAGAATTAAGTCAAACACAAGGATTTAGCTAGTTGCTTTTCAGTCCAACTGCCATGTTGTAGTTCAATAAAAGCTCACTAATATATCTATATTTTTCTCTCACTGAATGAACTTAATGATGAAAAAAGTTCATGAGTTTTTGTTTGTCATAGAGCTTATAATCAGTCATGGTCCAAGACCGAGAGAAGAATCTCATTGGCTTCTAGTCGAGACATCCAGCACAGTGCTGTCTTCCAGGTTGGATTACAAAAGTTATGTGATCCCCCCCACTAGCATGAAGGCAGGTCAGCAGGGGGTTAGGGTGGGGCAAGCTATTGTGATTTTGCGTGGTGCAGAACAACAAAGCACAGAGTGAGAACACCCTTGCCTATACATGGGAAAGCAGACACATTCTCACAGCCCTGCTGGCTCTGCTAGCTCCCTTTCTAACCTCTACTATCCCTGTAATACTCTCTCTGGAGATGGAGCAAGAGAAACATTAGCAAATTTATTTAATGGATCCTTGCCTGACACTTTAACCAGTGACGCATAAGTCAGTAGTCACTCAAGTTAAGTTTGGACACATCCCTGTTTGACAGAAAAAATGGACTCCAGTCTTTAGGACTTAAACATGATTTTGCTCTGATGCTTGCTGAAAAATCTTTGGTCAACTCTCGGTATTTCCCACTGATAATTTAGGGGGTTTATTATGGAAGTGTATAACTGGGTGTGGTGTTTAGAGTGACAAACACAATGGCATGTTAACCAAACTCCAGTGTTGGTGAATCCAGTTCTGCTCACGGTGAAATGCTGCCATCCACACTGTTACCAGAACTCTGTGAGACTGTGTGACTTTGCCTCAGGTGTAAACACAGATGGGCATCAAAGAAAACACCGCTGCATGCTCTTCAAGTGACAATGCATGCCTGTGTTTAATAGTGTTTTGTGCATGCACATTATGCCCATGTCCACACGCACACACTGAATAAATCCCTGCACCTGTGTGTTGGTGTCTGTTTTATGAGGTCATGAGCAGGGGTGTTCTCCCCCTCAAACCAGGCCCCCTCTGCGTCTGTGCTTTCTATGATCAAAGCCCCCGCCATGCCACCGCTTCGTTTGATGCTCTGGTACAATAAAGCCTGTTGAAGTTTTGATTTCTTCATCCATTGAGCTTGTAATAAACCACACCTCACTTTCCTCCCCAGACCAGTGGGCAGGGGGAGGGAAGAGCTGGGACAGGACCATGGAAGTTCCCTGCCTGAAGGCCTGTCTGGTCAGACTCTGGACATACATATCAGAAGATAAATGCATAGAAAAAGATCAGGGGGTTATTCTGACATTCCTACTGCAGCGGAAATGAGCTGTCGTGATACTAACACCTCAAAAAGGTGGGCTGTAATTATTCTTTTAATTTCATGGTTTCTTACTCTCACTTTCCTTTGAGTCCATTTCTCCTCTTTATTAAAGATGATTGTAGAAATTACATTTCTACCCTCTGACCCCATATCCAACCACTGCTTCATTATTGGGATTTTAATGAATAAGTCATGTTCTTTTATTCTATTTTAAAATACAATAGAAACATATATAAATGAATCATAGCCTCCAAATGGAAGAAGTGGTTCTTGAGACAGATCGTATTTATGCAAACTTCTCAAGTTATATTGTCATTCCAGCCATATGCAGAGTTGACATAGATATATAGGTTAAATCTGTATTCTCAGTGTTTTGAAGAAGAGAGGTGTTTTTCCTCTGTTTTATATTAAAAAAAATCCAGTCAACACAGAAATACAAAAACTCATAAAAGCACTGTTGAATGCTGTTCATTACCTTGTAAATATGTCCGTGATATGCAAATTTTTGCAGAAGCTGTTTTAGTTTCACCACCATGTCCGACTACTGTTACAGTTTATCATGGGTCAGGGTGTTGAGAAAATATGTCTTTGTTTATATTTCAGTTCCAGACATATCTGACAATCTTGATTAGGTGTTCTTACAAAAGTTTATACTGTTCTTAAACACTTTCATGGATACTGTTGTTGGTTCTAACAACTGTCATAACCATGGCAACCACAGAGCAAGCGGCCATGGGCCACCAGTCAGCACAGTCACTTGTGAAACAATAACACTGGGTCTCGTCCAAAGTTCTGCAGCATTTGTATTGTCGGTTTTATACCAGCATCATTGTGAAGGAGATGCAGAAAGTCTGTGTTGGCATGTAAATAGTCTGGACAGTAACACTTTAAACAGCAACAGTTTAATGACGTCTGCTGCAACATACAGCATGTTAACAGCACAGAATATTACATATAATCTCACCAAGGAGAGGCCTGCACAGAGTGAGATGTTTCAGGCCCAAAATGCTGTTTTCTCTGTCCACACGAGACACCCAAAACAGCTTTTTCATCAATCTGACTGGAGTTTTCCAGAATATTTGTTTTCAGCTAACTACAATGCAATTTATGTGTGGATAGAAGGCTAAAACTCACAGAAAAACCTCCATTTTAAAAATACCCACCTCCATGTGGACATATCCTGAGCCTATCTAAGATGGTGTGTTTGAACTCTGGCCCCTTTAAGGGATAATTCGGGTTTTCTGAAGTAGGGTTGTATGAAGTACATAGCATTAGCCTGAATACTAGCTATGCTAACGAACAGCAACAAGGGCTGGAAATTGCGACAAATGGTGCCACCAAATCTGAATAATTTTAAGAATTCTGGATTAAACAAGGCACAAAAGCAGCATGGGGTGATTATATGCTTTAAACAGATTATTCACAGAAATTTACTGTCCCACTTTCCTGCTTTATTAGATAGACTACTACTTTAGTACACAGCAGAGCCAGTATGTCCTTCAGCCAGAAGCGGACTGATTGAAATATGGCCTGGCTTTTCTATCACCATTACATATCACAACATCTCAAATAAAGATTAGTTAACATTTATAAAAGTCTAAAGATTATCATGCTGGTCACGCACAGTAATGCTGTTTTTACAGTATGTTCTCCTGATCATACATGTATTTCCAAGTATTTAAAGTAAACAGCTGTCATATTCATCCAGTTTGGCAGTAATTGTTTTCTGTTGAGAAGTAAGCTGGTGGGTGCTGCTACTGGTGGGACACGCTGGCTTTGGCGAGTAGTATAGCACCAAAACAAAGCGACTTGGTAGTGGAAAAGTATGTTATTGTAAATAACTTATTTATTGTGTGTAATCACCATACACTATTCTTGCAGCTTGTTTTCACACAGAATTCTTACAATGACACAGATTCTGTGGCATCATTAGCAGCAATGTGTAGCACTGACATCCATGCAGACTATTTTGGTTCGGACTGAGAGCTGGTATTTGTCAGTGTGGCTAGTGTTTGGGCTAATGCTGAGTACCTCATAAAACCCGGCTACAAAATTCCTGAACTATCCCTGTATAGCTCCCTTCCCTATGGGAGCCATGAAACTACAAAACTGTATTCATGCCCTTTTACTCTTGGATTCCATTTTCAGTTGAACCATTTTATCTTTGAGGTAAACTTTGGTCTAATCAGCATTTAAACTTATTTAAACACCTCTTACCAGTCCCTTTAAATTAGCTATTTTTGTTACAATGAAAATCTGCTGACTTTTCATGCATTCTAGCTCAAAAGATGTGAGGCTTGGACATTTTGCAATGCTGCACTGCTGCACCTCTTGCTACTACACCAGTGAAGTACTTTCCTGTTTCACATTTCAGACACATTACAAGACTGCATTACCACCTTCCACACACACTTATTACATGACATTTTACTCTTTTTCACTTCCCACACCTCTTCTTTAAACAGAGGTTTCTTTAGAAGAGGGCAAACACAGATAATTCAATGAGTCAATCATCCACAAAACCTCAGTCTGTAGCAAATCCAGTTTATGTTCTTCCGAAAAGGCCAGAGGCAGAAATGGAAATGCAGACCACAGTTGAATTGCTCGTTTATGACTTTTTTCTCATCCTGAAAGCAGCAAATTTGCATGCAGAATTAATTTGACTTGGTTGAATGGCAACTGGAAAGTCCGGTTAGATAATACCCCTTAAGCATAATTAGCTCTTGAAATATTATTCATATGCTCCGTTCTGTTCCAATGCACCTTCATTTCTCACTGCCATTCAATTAATGTTCATTGAAATTACTGAGTTAATACTTCAGAGAAACGTTTAAACAATGGAGCAAAGCATCTCCGTGGTATGAAGATCCATTTATTTTTACTTACTGTGGGATTATTACTGATGCCTGATAAAGATGTCAAGATTTAATGAGATGGAGCAAGCAGCAAAAGCTTTTCTGTGACTGAAAAGAAAACTGAATTTCAAACAAGAAGAACAGTTTGTCATCTACTAAATCATATTTCTTAATTATATGATACATTGGCCCAAACAGGCTTCTTATGCACACATGCTGAAGAAACTTAAATCTAAGAGACTTATTCAGTTCAGTGCATGCTGCCGTTTCATGCTATGATAGTTACGCCCGTGATGTTTTGCCTTCACTGTGACCATTGGAGAGGTAGAATGGCCAATAGAGCTACACTCTGCCTCCCCAATGGAAACCATATGCTTTATGGATCTGCTACTCCTGAGAAATGTTCATATGGTAGCTCATCCTGGATGTTGTTGAGTAAAAGCTCAGTAGTTATTACTCCATGGTTGGACTACCCACAGTTTTACATTATGCTTTTATTCTTGAAGTGTTTCCTGAACAGTGAGTGACCGTACCGACAAAGCTATTTCACTAGCCACCCTCATGAAACCTTATTTATGGATACACAAAAAGACCGCCAACAATTCATTTGTACATGCAGTCTATTATCATGAAACATCAGGTTACAGGTGAGAATTTAAGGTCTTTCATTAATGTCGAAATCAAGACATACCTAAAATATCCATTCAAAAACCCAATAGACTTTGAGCTGTGGAAACCAGTACTGCTAAAATGCCTACTCACTTCTGCATTTTAGAACTCAATGCTGCACCGTCACTGCAAGCACGTTCACTCCATCCAAGCTCAATTATGCTCTTAAAAAGTTAGTCATATGGATATGGATGTAGTCTGCATTTAATTTGCCCAAATGCCAGTGTAGGGTAGGGGGCTTAAATGGATTATTTAATCCATGCCTACCAATGACATTGCACTTTAGAGTAAGTACAGTGTTGAGATGTTAAAAACATATTAATTTATCTTTGCATGAAAAAGGGAGAATAATAGATACATTTGCAAATGTATTTCCCAGGAGACATGAACTATCAACCTGTTCACTGAAAATATTCTATAAAGGGGAATGCCAGCCATGAAGAGCACAGACTGACACCAGTAATCAGTGTAAAGTATGCAGTCAAATACTTCAATTCAGCTGAAAACTTTCAAGATTTTTGTTTTTTATTTGTCTATGTATGGCCCAAGCAGTGAAGATCTTCAGCTGAAGTTATAAAAACATCAGGTTTATAACAAAGACTACCCAGGAAGGTAGTGATGAATATCAACTCCATTTCTTTCTCATTCTTCTAGTTTTTCCTTTTAAGAAAAATCAAGACATGAAATTTCTGCAAACCCTTAATAACATTAAACATCAATATTTAAATGTCGAGGCACTGGAGGGCGTCTGTGGCTCAGTCTGATGGTGCGCTCTGTCAGTGATCGGTGGTTTGACTGCAGCTCCAGTGTCACATGGCGATGTGTACACCAAGCTGCTTCCACTGGTGCGTCGGTGGTTTGTAAATGGGTATGAAGGGACGTGAATGTGTTTGATAATACTTATGGACAACTTGTACAGAAACTCTGAAACCATCGCTGAGTGACAGGAGAGTGGATTGGGAGATCTGACTTATGGTGTTCAGCTGCTTTAAGTTGTCAAAAATGTGAGAAAGCACTGCATAAGTTCAAGTCCATTTACCATTTACTGACATTAGATTATGTTTTGATGCTTAAAACTCAATGAATTTAGATTACGAAGGCTGGTTGACAATAAATGATTTTTTCAAAACAGTAAAGCCTCGAGATTTTACCATGAATTGATGAAATAATCAAATCAATATTTTCATTTTGCTAATTATTCACGATATTTTTGCTTATTTTTTAGGAAATTAAGGTTTCTGACCAGCTCAGGAGTCGCCCTAGAAAAAAACGAAGAGGCAACAACAATTAAACAGGTGAAAATATGCTCAGGGAAAACCTGGGTAAACATCAGTCAAACCAGAATCTACATTTTCCATGATGTCAAAAACAATCAGACCTTCTACTAAAAACTTACTGAAACACTGCACTTTTATCTCCCCCCACAGTCCTTCCAGTGTGATGTCCTACCATTGTTTTGTTGTCAGTTTAAGCCCATTGGTTGACAATAGAAAGTCCTTTGCTAAGTGTTGACACTAGAATGAGTGTGGAGTTGTTGACAATTAGAACCAAGCATCGCTGAACTGATCCATTAGCAGAGAGTAGACCTAATAACCAATCAGAGCAGACTGCAGGTGTGGGGAGGGGAGCCTTAAAGTGTCAGGAGCTCTAACTGAGTGTCTCAGACTGACTGAGAATACAGCACTGACAAGGGTAGTCTGTATATGGAAACTAGAATTTTTTAAACATTATTGATTGTCAACTTACCCTAGCAGTCATCAAAAATCAATATATAAACCTGATTTAAGGCAAAATCTGACCTCTGTAAAACGTTTCACTGTTTTCTTACGACCAATAGGACGTCATTGCATCCCCCCTACATGTGAGGCAATACATGTTTCAGATTTTCTATTAAAAAGTACATAACTCTGAATTCTTTGTATAAGCTTTGGAGTCTTTTGTGTGTGTGGGGGTGTGAATGGTGTGAGGTGTGTGTGTGTGTGTGTGCAGGTGTTAGTAGGTAACGTTTGATCTAGCACTAGTCTGACACTGCTAACCTCCTGTGCCTCCCTGCTGTCATTGGTGTGAACATATGTGACAGAACATGGCCACACCTCTCCTTCCCTCTACACACACATATAAAGGCACACACACACACTCACATAACCCTGTATCTTCTGTTTTATGCCCTCCTAAGTGTGGCTCTCCTCAGTCCCACGGTGCTGTCATGATGGGGTTGCAGAGTTCATGTTGGGAAGGTGTGAAATCTTGAGTGGCTCTTCTTGTCACTGAGTGAGACTCTTCAAGCGTGTGATTGGGCAAGTCTGTTCACTCTCTCTCCACATACATTTATTTATCAGTGTGTGCATATACATGCGACCCCAAGCAAACGTGCTTCATGATCATGTGTAGCAGTGTTTCCGCCATCAGCACATGGACTCTCTCTTCTTGGAACCACAGGTCTTCATGTGATGCTGTGGGATGTATTGAACAATGAGGACCAGTCACTAAGTATCATCTGAGCATCACCACTCAAAACTGATGCCTACCAGTTTCCCTCATAGACCATATGAATTTGTTCCTCTTAATGTCATTGCTTAGAATTAGCAGGACATAGTCATGTGGTACTGCATGCAGTATTGAAACAAATAATGTCACAATGTCGTAGTTTATATATTTTTTTATTTATTTATTTATTTTCTAAACTGGACAAGACTTGGTAACTGTTAGAAGTTAAGCCTTCCTCCTGATGATAATTATCTTTGTTTTAGACTGAAAACATAGCTCTGACTCTCTCTGATCAACAGAAGCAAATGAGACTGTCAGAACAAAGATTGACACTTTTATATAGCTGTCTTAAATACCTGTTTGCACTGTCATAGGGTGACTGACTACAAGTTGCTGAACCAGCTTGTACAGTGAGATTTACAGTTAATGACCTGTTTCACCATACAGAAAAAAAATGACAATTTGAACTGAAAAAACAAGAACTAAAATGTCCTACAAACCTCAATTGCAATAAAGTTTGGAGGTTGTGTAAAACATAAAAAGACAGAACATAATGATTTGCAAATCCTTTTCAACCTATGTTCAATTGAGTACAATACAAAGAAGATATTTAATGTTCAAACTGGTAAACTTTGTTGTCTTTTTATTGCAAATATTCCCTCATTTTGAATTCCATGCCTGCAATATATTTCAAAAAACTTTGACAGGGGCATGTTTATCACATCAACATTCCTTTAAACAATGCAATAAGCATTTGGGAACTGAAGACACTAAATGTTAAAGCTTTGTAGGTTTAATTCAGTGGAAGACAGGTCTGGACTGCAGGTAGGCCAGTCTAGTATCAGCACTCTATTACCATGAGGCCTCGTCTCACTGAAAAATTCAGAAGCTTGCCTGTTCAAGGCATTGCTTGGATGGCAGCATGTGTCTCTTCAAAACCTGTATATACAATATGTTTCAGTATTAATTACGGATGTGCAAGTTACCCATGCCATGGGCACTAACACACCTCCATACCATCACAGATGCTGTCTTTGCACTGATGACAGTCTGGATGGTCTATTTCCTCCTTAACAGGACATGAGGTCCATGATTTCCAAAAACAATCTGAATTATGGATTTGTCAGACCACAGCAGACATTTCCACTTTGCCTCAGTCCATCTCAGGTACGCTTGTGCCTAGGGAAGCCTGTGGGTTTCTGTGTGTTGTTGATATATGGCTTTCACTTTGCATGGTAGAGTTTTAACTTACAATTGAAAATGTAACAATGAGCTGTGTTAACTGACAATGATTATAAAAAGGTGTTCCTGAGCCCATGTGGTCATATTCTTTGCAAAACTATGTCATTTTTCAATGCATCACCATCTAAGTGTTCAAAGGTCACAGGCATTAAATGTTGATGTTTGACCATGTCACTTACGTGCAGGGAATTCTCCAGATTCTGAATCTTTGTTTATATAATGGACTGAGGATGATGGGATTTCTTGGCAATTATACATTGAGAAACACTGTTCTTGAACTGTTGGTTGTTCTTAAACTCCTAGTGCAGTTGTTAGTGAAGTGATGAGCCTCGCCCCATCCTAGACTGTGAAAACTGAGCCTTTGGGGAGTCCACTTTTAAACCCAATTTATGCGCACAGTCAGAAGTACACATAGGCATTTTTGGCATCATAACATAGAGACAAACACAGAGACTTCCTGGAGATTACATCAAGCGCTCTGAAACTTTTCACCCAATCACACATTCATCCCAACATAGTCCTGTAGCTCATTTTTACGTAAAACTCACACATTTACACAAAAACCTGTACCCACCAACAACAGAGTACCTTACCAGTACCCTGATTTCATACTCCCTAAAGGTACAATGCTGAATTGTTTCAGAATTGAATAAAACAAAAAGTCACTCCAATGGCCAAGGTTGTCAGCATCCTATGAGCTGTAGTGGTCACTAAGTTAACTCATTTAAAATGGCACTATTTCATTCATAAGCATCAATATTCTTCCCAGATAAAAGAAGAGGCCCATTTTAAGATAGACACCACAAATAATAGCACTTATAACACTGGGATGATGAAGTGAGGAACAGCACGTGGGACATGCTTACTGCAGCTCTGCCAGTGTCTCTATCAGAAAGCAATAGCTACTAAGCACAAGCTGTCCCTTAAAATTAACCTGCTACCTCCTTTCACAGCTATCATTGGCTGCTACATCAGGGCTGTGAACTTTCATGGAACAATGCCAAGTTCCTCGAACAGTGATATGAGGAAGACTATGTACTGCCTCGCTGCATGCTTCTTCTACCTCCTGCACCCTCAAGGGATGGCACTCACACAATAAAGCACAAAATGTACCAGATCAGAAACACACCAGGAGGCTAGGAGAGATGAGAAATGACGTGACATGGAAGGGGTGGGAACTTGGGAAAAAAAAGCTCCAGAGCAGGGGAGATCAGAGGCAGATTTACATTTGACTCAGTGTTCTCTCAAAGGACACTCAAGAGGACATGTGTCTGTGGGTGGACACACATTCAGCCCAACACCTCTTAGTTACATGACTGAGATCTTAGTTCTTGTCTTTGCCCTCCCAAAAATCTTCCACTGTTGACAAGTGACCACGACAGGCTCTGTTGAATGTCAATACGACACAGTTCATGCTCTGATATGGCAACAAACACAGCTCAGAATATGCGTAGGGAATGATAACCGCAGCCCTCACGTGTGACAGGCTGAGTGCACCCATATTAGTTCTTGTGTACAGCTCTATGCACAGACGTAAATGGAAAATCTCCAGCATCACATTCGCTTAGTTCTTGTTCTCATGAAAAACTCCTCCTTAGCAAATCAGCGGCACATCAGAGCAATTATAACTAATCAAGCACAAAATCAACTGAGTGATATGACAGTCAGACAGCTGAGAGGTTAAAGGACAAGCACGACTGGAAGGATGCCAATACAAATTAGGGACACCCGGGAAGTGAAAGAGAATCACTCTCTCCTCCATCAGCAGTTAATGTGTTTGACCTTTGACCTCTCTGACCTAGGTGACAGAGCAAGTTAAGCTTAGTCAGGAAGACTTCAGTGCTGGTCTGATAGATTTTTCCTTTAGGTTTTGTCCTTTTAGCTGACAGTTTAATTGATTTCACACAGTGTTTGAAATATGAAAAAAAGCAATATATTGAAAAAGGCTCATAATTACGATACAAGACATCTTGACCCAATGCAATCAAAGGGACATTGTTAAAAGTGTTGCCCTTTTGTGAAAAAAAGAATTAGTCAATTTTTTGTATGATAATCCTTTAGGAACAAATGTTTTCTCATGACCAGCTGCGTAGTGCAGGATATACCTCCTCATTTTTCAGTTTTCATACAGAAAACCCACTTAAAAATCCCCTCTAATGTACACAACTTAGTCATATGCTGCATTTGCTTTTTTGGAATGCAAAGACATGACCCAGCTCCTCTCCCTCTAACTGGCTAGTGCTTGTTATGGCCTTTCTTGGTTGGTTTAGCAATAACCATAAATTCTAAAATAGTGCCAAGGGTGCCAACTGCAGCCACTGGTCCATTTTCGTTATCCTGAAGCAAATTACAAAAGTGAATGAATGAATTATGGAGAAATACAGTAAACTTCAAATATTGTTTAGAATTTTTGAGTGAAGTTCTTTGACATTAGTTCTGTAAACTGGTCAAGAGCAGCTGTTGAGTTTGCTTGGTAACAGCCAGCACATTGAAATAGCATTGCCAGGCGGTGATGCAAACAGAGAATCTCTCTGATTTCAGACTAGCTTGAACAATCTACATCTACAAAGTAAAGGAACGTCACCACAATAAATTTACCAGGAAGAAATGATGTTCTTGTAAGGTTCAGCATCAGTTCAGCCTTCTTTTTTATGTGACTGCTTTCAGCAATTTGATCACATCAAACAAGTTCAGTTTGTTTGAACAGTTTTTCCTTTTATTTGGTACAGAGTAAAAGAACATAACTTCATAATTAGCTTTTCTGTTTGTTTTATTGACTTGATATGCCTTAGATGCCTCAGGTCACATGTGTATATTCATACCACACATTCGCACTCTGATGGTTGAGCCCACTATGTTGAAATGTCCAAAATGTCCACACCATCACTGATGCAAACTCATTCCTCTTGCTTAGGAAGGCTAAATGGACCGATGAATGCAGGTCATTAATAGATGTCTAGCACAGCGGACTGACTCCAGGTCCATTTCCCCTGTTTCCAGGTCCCAATTTATTTGGATTTAGGATTAAAGTTTGACCAAAACTGGCCTTAAGATGTACCAGCTATAGGAACTTCTTGTACAACTTCCATGAATGTCTTTCCTGGTTTCATCCATGTAGACTTTTGGATCAGACTCATCTTTTGCAGATCCTCTCCAACACCCATGTCTAGACTTCATTGGGACATAATCCTATGACTCACTGCATTGCTTCACAGATGGAAAAGTATTATCTAAGAGGATCTTTTTGCCAACTATTCTCTATAAAAAATTCATTTTTTTTATTATCTTTTGCAACCTGTCTGATGTGATGCCACAGTCTGCTGAGTTGCAGGCTTAGGTATGAATGTATGTTTACAGTGAGTGTGCTAGGTGTGCTCAGGCAACCTTCAAGTTAAACAAAGATGAGTAAAGTTGGAAAAGCCATAAGGTGGGGAGAAGTTAGCCCAAGGAGTGTCCTGATTTCTGGGGATATCCCTGTCTAGTGTTGGCCTAAGCAGAGTAAACATACAGAAGCTAAGCTGTGACTCATACACAGTCACTATGGCTGCTTTACCAACAGTGACACACCACTGTACACTTTGGGGAGCTCATGCAAATCCCAAATGATTCAAATGTTAAGAAGATCCATCAGCTAAGATTTCCAAATGTCAACAGGATACTTGGCTAAATGGATAAAATCCTTGTTTGAATTTAAAAGTTATGGCTGTCAGAAGATAAAACTCTGCAAAAGGACACATCCGGGGCCTTTGCAGGAATTTGAAATGCCACTCCATCCTCAAAGGAACTCCACTCTGGTAGCTTTTCACAGCCGCTGCTTGTCTGCATCAGCCTCCATTATTTATTACTACTCTGCCGCTTCAATCCGGCCCAGACTGCTCACCTTACATGTTACACATTCATTCACGGCAGCTTTTGCTCACACGTACTGTCAGGCACAGAGAGGGTGTCCTGCCTTGGGGTGAACACTCTAACCAGAGCACACTAACCTGAATTCTTTTTCATTGGCGGTTTTATTTGATGCATTAAAGCAAAAAATGTGAAAGACAGGACAGTTTCACAGAGATTTATGTGGAAGCTGACAAGTTAGATCAGTATTTAGATTTACAGGCTGTTTTATGACTCCCAAAGATGGAGCCTATAACTGAGTGAGTGAAGGGAAGCTGGACTGTTGCCAGGCTTAATTCAAGTAGCTCTTAACTGCATGAAGTGAAGTTAGGAAAGGATGTGCTTTTAAGACTGCTTTTATAGTTCTGTACCTTAATCAGACTTTTAGTGCAACACATTTGTCAAGGTAAAGAAAGAAAACAGAACAGAAAAAAGATGTATTGATATGAATGTACTTCTCAGTGTCATTATCGGGATGTTTTACTCCATGCTATTTTAAACTACAACATCTGCCTGGTTGTTTTCTGCCTCTGCCTAACAATAATACAGAAGAGGAATGCTTTGGGTGGTTTTGCGTTATCGTGATTGGTGAACATCTTATAGTTAAGGTAAGGTAAGGTTCTTTATTTGTATTTTTTTAAGTAATAGATTAAGTCCAAAGAGCCTGATGTTTTTCAAATATACACTCATTTTTCCAGGTCAAAGAGGACATTTGTGCAAAGTTTGATGAAAATCCTTTAAATGATTCTCAAAATATTGTCTCTGCATGCAAGGCTTTAGTACAAGGATCTGAGACACTTTGAGATTGTTCCCCCAAAATCTAATGAGTCAGTCCCTGAATCAGAGTGAACATTTGCATACAGTTTGATAAAAAAAAATCCTCATATTGTCCTCCAGATATCACATTGACAATCAAGGCTTGAACATGAGCCTCAATGACTTTTAACATTCATGCAAAGTCTGATGAAAATCAGCATCAAATTGTTGTTCAGATTACTTGAAACACAGGAGGAAACCACCCTGCTATTTATGAGCCAAAAGCAAAGACAGGAGCCACATGACCATGAGACACGATGGCCTTTGACCATGCACTTTCAACATCTAATTAGTTCATCTTAGAGTCAGTTTTAATGTTTCCATGACAATCCCTGAGATACTGCATCTACATGGAAGGAATGACTTTGAGACAAAATCACCGTGCCATCTGTAATTCAAAAGCAAATTTAAAAGCAAGAGGTGGACAGGGGACACAATGACAATTGGCCGTGTAAGAAAGCAACAAATGTATATGAAGCTCCATGTCCTTGATTGGCCTTCAATATATTGTGAGTTCATGTTGTAGTCTGTTTGAGCAGGGACATAATTTGATGACAGTTTGTCCAATTGCTCTTGAGAATGCAGGTTGAAGAGCAAAAGATAAACATTAGGCTCAAAAACCTTGACCTTTGGAGTTCGAATTCTAATCAGTGGGCATTTGAGCAAAATTTGAAGACCTCTCTCAAAGCAGTCTAAAGTGATCATGTTCACAGGTATGGGATAAATGGAGCCAGTAGACCTTGACCGATAGCCCTGGACATCTCCTAAGTATACCCTTATGTCTGAATGGTTGTAAACTTTAGATACTCTGTTTGCAAAGGATGAACATGAGGCCAAATTACTTTGTACGGTGGCCAATGAGAGCAAATGGGTCTGGATGTTTTCCATGGTCAAATCTGCCGTTCCTAAATTTGAAGTGCTCATGTGTTCGGTCCTTTACAGTTAATGCTCTGTGCCAAGCAAGAAGGGAATGACAGGTGGGCTGGCCGACTTTTTCGTGGTCCTTTTTCCTTTTACAATCAATCAATATCCTTTATTTAACCAGGTAAAAACTCATTGAGATTTAAAACCTCTTTTCCAAGAGTGACCTGGCCAAGACGGCAGCACAAACAGAAAATAAAACAGAATTTAAGATTACAGACACCTGTTACAGAAAAACTACATTGGGATTACATTATGACACAGCGCAATCACAAGAGCCAATTGAGCTCATTTCTCTGTCTTTTATAATTGTCTTGAATTCCCCTAGGGTTACAAGATGTGTCAATTTCAAATCCTTCTGCACATCATTCCAGGCAAACGGGGCAGAAAATTTAAAAGCCTTTTTGCCCAGTTCAGTTCTTACTCTCGGGACCTGCAGCTGTATGATGTCCTAAGAGCGCAGGCCATATGTGTGAAATATAGAAGCCTGGCCTTAAAGGCTTATGCCAATTATTTTTTTGTATTCATGCCTTGCCTCCCTCCTGAGCCATGACAAGCAGATAGACTCTGTACTTTGTTTTGTTGACCTACCTACAAGTACGTCCATGGCGGTTTGCACATGTGCCCTGTGCTTTAGTTTCATACGTATTTCTTTTGAAAATTACATTAAGTGCTGATCTTAGTCTAAAAAAAAAAAAAACAAACAAGTCACAAGAAGGACACAGGGCCGTTTAGAGTTGCTGAAGAGTTTATCTGATGACTGTAGGCAGAGGCAGGCTAACACTACCCACTGAATCCCAGTGTTTGAGCTAAGCTAATTAGAGGTGGCAAGCTTTGCCTGCCTCTTTCTTGTTACTACACTTACAGTTGAAAAAATTGTGTCTATCTGCTTGTCATGGACTTGGAAGTGAGGCAAGACATGAAAACAACAACAACAAAACATGTTGTACTCCTTTAATGTTAGCTCGAAGGTGCCTCGTTTACCATCTGAAAAGTCTAATCAATCATTCTGTTGTAAGCTTTGACTTTCAAGACATAAGTATGGTAAATGATAAATGAACTTGAGCCTGTATAGCACTTTTCTAGTCTTTCTGACTACTCAAAGCACTTGTATACTACAGGTCACATTCACCCATTCACAGCCATTCATTCTCATATTCACTCACTGATGGTTGGAGTCTCTGTGTCAGTTAAACATTAGCATTTGATAACACACCCTCACTCTTTCATACTCATTTACACAAGACTGACGCAGCAGAGGGAGCAACTTGGGGTTAAGTGTCTTGCCCAAGGCCACAACACCACAACATAAGTGACAGCCAGAGAAGGGCTTGATTCCACAACTATCAGAATGTTGGAAGAGTATTATCAGACTGTGTTAAGGTTGGTAAAAAAAGTTAATATCTTTATAACTTATCTCATCATCCAAATGTCTTAAATTGCCTTAAATGTTATGTTGAGGAGCAGGGGATCAACATCAAGCCCAAAGACCTTGACCTTTAAAATACAAAATGTAGGTAGCTCATCCTGAAGTCAGAGACTTCCTCAGAGTATTCTCAAGATGTCATATCGACAAGCAACTGATGACCATGAGACACACTGATACCTGACCTTCCAGATGAAAAATCTAATCCGTCCATCTCTGAGTTGGAGTGGACATTCTTAAAACATCCCACACTTACAGGCAAGAGTTACACATTATGGACTTTGACCTTAACTTCCAAAATTTAATCAGTTCAGTTAGATAGAATATATGAGAGAAAGACATCCTTCAAAGCAATCTTGAGCTATTGTACTTAAAAGCAATGGCAAAACATGAGGCACTACAACCTGATGTCTGACCTTTGACTGATAATCCTCGAGTCAGACTTAAAAGCTTTGAAAGAAATTTCTTGAGTTGTTCTTGAGATATCATGTGCACAAAAACTTGCCAGGGAATACAAACAGATGGACAGACAAACAGAAAACTCAAAAGATGAATCCTCTGGCCTCGGCTATTACCGGCATGCACACATCAAATATTCACTTTGCTGTCTGGATGAACCTGTGAGATAAACAAAGTGAAAAGATTCACTCCAAGCTATCTAAAGTGTTTCCCGACAATGAACCTCCCTGTTTTTTTCAAAAGCTCTTGTGTAAATTCAGCATGTACTGATGGTGACACACACACACACACACACACACACACACACTCATTAGTGTGTGTCAGAGGACATGCTTGGCCTTTGAAACCATTCAGTGCCCCGCCCCTCCTCTTCTCCCTCAGGATCTCTCACATGCTTCTCCTATCAGGTGTTTTTTATTCTCATAGTACTCATACTGTTCCCGCTGCTAGCCTCGTAAATTCACATGTAAACGTTCCCTCTCATCTTGTGCCAAATGAGCCCAAATTGCGGGTGGCTGGTGTTAACACACACACACACACACACACCCCTGTATAATCACCTTGGAGCGGTGGATCAGGCTTGTTCTGTGGTCTAGGTACGTTTTTTTACGGTGAGAACGACAATCGCTACAGTTTCCCTTGATTGTGAGGCAGGCCCAAACCTGAACATGAGTATGAGTCAAAGTCACACACACACCTTGTGCTTGGTTTGTTACTCGCGTAGTCAATCCAGATTTATTATGCAACCCACCATACTGAAACACTTCGTCCATTGAGCTCCGTTTTGCAAGTTTACACACTGTTGGGCCGTCTGATTATTTTGCCTCTGCCAAAATGAATCGACTGGCCAAACTGCAGGAGCTTTGAATGTCACAGCTATAATTATCCGGCGCGAGGAACACTGTGAGTCTCTGTCTGTCTGTCCCCTTTGAGAATGAGGTCTGGAATGCCACCAATGTGAACCAAAACTAGGCCAAGCACAGATGGACAGACTGCATTACAGGCGTGCTAACATGTCAGAGGCAGTGATTGTGCTGCATGAAGTATAGCGTGTGTGTATCGACACCAGTGCTATCTTTGGCGGCCATCAGAGGTGGAATTGATTTTTTTTGCATAACTGAATCATTCATTATGAAATCAAATCAAACCGAGTTGGACGAGAGTGGAGGTTGAATGAAATCAAGAATTAACACACAAATTAAGTGTAGTGAACTTAATCAAACCAAGCCTTCTCAGAGAGGAGAAGAATGTGGATAAATGGCGTCAAAGCAAAGACACTTTTCAGTTTAATACTCTTATATAAAGCTTTCCAGCATAAGCGCTGTTTGTGTAAGTAGGACACATTCAAGACAATATTTCAGGAATTTTTCACTATTTTCTTCACTGAGCAGTGTTTGAAAATAAACAAAGGATGTGTAGCTGTCAGTGCTGGGTAACATTACTTTTAACAATAACTCAGACTGCATTAAATCTTGTGAAAATTATGCCTAATACAAGGGTTGGATGTCATAATTTAAGCACAATTTATGCTGGCATTACACCTATTTTTCCTGATTCTAAAGCTGCAGACAAATTTTAAAAGTCATAATTAAATCTTTAGAATCTTTCTTGAGTCAGGGTGTGCTTCTTGACGTGAAAGAGCACTTCTTTAAAGAAAACAAACAGTCCATGGCAACATTTTATCATGATTATGTTTAGAAAAGGCAAACAAGTGCAATGTTGTGATGTAAATAGTAGCCATATTATATATTTTCTTTAAATTTCTTTTTATTTATTTTATCGTATTTTTATTTATTATATAGATTTATTACTGTTTATGTACACACACACTCACACACACATACATATATATATATATATATTTATACATGCATATATTATACATGCTATTTGTTTTTGACTTTTGATATCCTATGTTGTTTTATACCTTGTACAATACAATGCTACTGGAACCTTAATTTTCCATAAGGAGACTTCGTAAGGGATAAATTAAGTTCTATCTACTCTAATCTAATCTAATCTAAATACAGCATGCCTTTTTTGAGATGGCCCCTGCACAGGCAAGAAGTACAAAAGTCCCAGGTCTGAATCTGGACAAGCCCCCATTTTGTCACAACCCATTTTTTTGGTTATGACATGGATCAGCTGCTGTCTGAGGAAATCCAATTCAAATATTAAAAATTTTGCTTTTTTATGAGAAATACATAAATTAATAATAAGTGTGATGATCTGCACTAGTCTGTGGTGTCAGTGATGTGTGTGGAACTATTTATGGTGTGTATGAGTGGAGAGTGTATCAACTAACAATAAGTGAACCAAACTACATATCGTAGGTGTTGATAAGGCGTAAAAAGGGGAAAAGCAAGGTGTCTTTAATGTTCTAGGTGGCGCTATAGACCCAGTTGCTCATGATTACTCTGAATTAATGACACAACTTCTCTGCACCTTGAATAAAATGATGTACATAGATACACTGATAAACAAAATTAGGCTCTAGCATTAGACGTCACAGCTTGCAGTCTTCTTTTTGTGAAACTGTTTCTGTTTCTAGTGTCATTATATCTGTTATTATGTGTTGTCAGGTATCACCTTGTATCTGTCATGGTGGCCGATCACATCACAACGCAGTTTTATGATCAGTTAATCTGACACAGTGCCCATTGTAACAAACTAAGGAAAAATGTAGTCAGATCATGGCGTCCTCTTTGGTGCAATACTCCCTTTTGATTGGCTGCATCATTGATTTTTTATTTACATTTTGTGTGTTTAAAGACTGATGTGAACAGCTGAGGTCTATGGGCTCTAATTTCCTTGCGCAACTCAGGGTGGTGCAGCATGGTGCACCCCGCGCAGTGGTAATTTCGTCCAGCGCACCGCTGTGCACAGCCAATTTGGCAATTTGGTAGACCGGCTGCGCCGAGATGGGGGTGTGACGGTGCACCAGGGGGAGGTGTCGAAAGATTCAGCTTGACGCAGTGACAATTTTGTGCCAAAAAAACGCGCAGAAGGTGCGCTGAAAGCTCACCAGCTCCAGCCTGGTCTATTCTCGGCGCAGGAAAGGCACACCCCGTGCAGTGGTAATTTGGCTGACAGTGTAAGTCACTCTGTGTCTTAAGGATTTACCTGTGATTGCCCATATTTCTCTCTTTTAATCTTTATTCATAACGTGATCTAAAAAGATGGAGTACAATATTGCAAGGAGGATGAGGAGATATATTTTCACCTAAGGCGCTGCTATTTGGCAATGACAGACCAGGAATGCAGGTGGATCACAAGCATGATGAATGGATTAGCCTGCTGCTGTGTTTAATGTAATTATCACTTAATTTTGTACTCCTATTATGACACAGGAACAGATTACATCTGTCCCGTGAGGTGGTCCACACGGTGACGCGCATCGTGCCCTCCAATGCGCGCCATCGTGTGGCTCCTGCGCTCTCCCAGTTGCTGTAAAAGTGACAGCAGCTCTGACCTTCTTCGCCACCGAGGTGAATTGTCACTGCGCCTCGCCCGCGACGCATTTGAAGGCGAGGAGAGGCGTTCATTTGATTGGTGAAAATCACACTCGGCTGTGTTAAACCCACTCACGCCTCCTCTCCTCGCTCTCTGCCATTTGTGCCAGTGGGAGAGAGAAGGCGTGGGTGCGCCTGCCTGCGCCAGACTGCGCCGTGCACGAAACTTGCAAAATGCCCTGGACGAACCCAGGCGAGGCACAGGCGCGGCGCAGAGCAGGTGCGTCCCGCCTGCACCTGGTCTACGAAATTAGAGCCCTATGTCTGTTTCTCTTGCTGCTGAGATGGTGCATCTCTAAAGATGCTTGTTGTTTGTTCTGTCACATGCTTTATTCCTTCAAAGGTTTGATATTTATGTATAATACATTTTGTTAGGTAACATTAATTTTAAAGGTTGACGTTTTCCAAAACTTGGGTAGAGTTTTCGCATCACGACGAGTGGGTCCTGAGGCTATACTAGACTAAAGAGCACTTTTAGCTTCAACACATTTTGATATAAGGGGGGATTGAAGGGATTAAAATACATTTTTCTTAATGTAGACGACAAACAAAAATGTCTGTTCAACTTAAATTCCATGCCACCCACCTGCCAGCTTTAACCCAACCCCCACCCACATCTGCGGTCACTTTCCTGCTGAGTAGCTCCATCATCCTTTTATCCTTTTGACCCATTTATCTGCAGGACTCTGCCCAGGTAAATCTGCACTGATATCATTATGCTCCCATTAAAGCCCCCCAGTGTATCCAGGGCAGATAAATCTGGGCCAAGCAGCCCTCCCACTTGACGGAGGAGATGAGCAATTCAGGAGGAATAAATGCTTTTGGACTTGGATCCACTTTGGGAGGCTAACAAAGCATTATGATGCTAAACAAGCTCAATGGAGAGTTCATGCTTGAATGGTTTTAGGTTACATTTATTTGAATAAGATGATTAAAATGGTCATTTTCAATCCATTTTTCTGTAGATGAATTTTTGTACTGAAGGATATGCTGGCAGTGTAGCTCGGCATGGCAATTCAGTACCGACACAAATCATTCAAGGCACAATTGAATTTAAAGAGCTTGTAGAGAAAAAGGAACAACCATCTGTCATGTTGCATTTCCTCTGCAATTACAATCTTGTCTGTAATGTTATTTATCTATTTCTATCTTTGTAAAAGGCACATGTAACCCAAGGCATTGTTTTTAACCACCTAAGCAGCATGTTAGCCTTCTACAGTATAGTTTCCCTTTGTATCTGTATCTCTGTATCCATCTGCCATCACCTGATGGGGGGAAAGGGTCTTCCCCCTCTTGGGGGTGAAGAGGGAAAGCTTCCCAGGACCCAGAGCCCATAAGGGTCAACAAAAATATCGCTCAATGTAAATTATAGGAGTAAAAAAAAAAAGTCTGTCAATATTCATCAATACTTAAAAAACAACAGCAAAAAAAGTCTTTATTTATTGCCAACTCAGTGAAACCTAAGTGAAAGTAATACAAAATGCAATGCCACTTTTTCATTTTCATAGGTGACTGTGTTTGTATACCGGATGACTGAAAATACTCGTTAAGCTGTAAAGTGACGCTGGGATGAAGTGTTTGTGTTATTACAATGTCAACGTCTTTCTGTCTCTCTCTGGAATATTTCAATAGGCATTTGGATTATTGCCATTAATAAGGTGTGTTGCAAAAAAAAAGTTCATAAAACTTTCACAATTTGTTCATCACAATGATCTTTATCAAAGAGGAGAACTTTTGTGATAATTGAAGGGTAAACGTAATCAATGAAACTTACAAGCTATTGACAGGCAATTACGGATCTACAACATGGTGGTTTGGCTCAGAATCTGCTACCATACTTCCAACAAATCTCACTAATTTATTAAGGTTTCCTTTTTGTGTTACTCTAATATAGTTGTATTTTAGGTCCCTGGCCATTATTGTAGACCTTCGAAGTCGTTTGTTGGCAATCACCCTCTTCGTAAATGGGGCTATTCCAGGTGTATTTCAGGTGAAAGAAATAAAATTAAAATCTATAAGCCCTTTATTTCAGGCATTTAATCCAAAGACCCATTTAAAAATCCACGGGGCAGCAGTTTCTGAGTAGCCTTGCTTAGAGGCTCCTCAGCCCTCACGCTGCAGGCCACTTTCCAGTCAACTTGACATGCAGCAGTCTATTAGTGTTTTAACCAAATATTACCACAACCAAAACAACAGCAGACACTGACCAGGTCCAGGCGCCAGCAGCTACTGCTCCCCTTCCTCTCCCCTGTCTCACTTTTTGTTTTGCCTTTTCTGTCTCTCCCTCCGTGTTGGGAGGTTTGTGTCTCATGAGTGAATTGTTGAGCAGCAGAGGATGAAGCAATGTGGCCAATTATGGCGAGAGGAAAGGCTGAGTGGCAACATCAAGTTAAGAGTACATGGCCATTTCTGTTTAGAAAAAACTGGAGGAAAGAGACAATAAAAGAGGAGAAACATGAAGAAAGAAGTTCAATGGGGAAAATTCTGTTGACTGACTGTAAAAAAGAGACAAAAACAGACATAGAAATAGTCACAGAAGACAAAAGATGAAGACTGACAAAGTACAAAATAGATCCAGTGGAGCAGAACACATGACTCAACCAAGAGACACATTTCTCCTCTTCCTTTGCCTGGAGTGTTTCCTCGAAAGGCCAAGACCACAAAAAGGGTTTTTATTCCGTTTCCTGCACACACACTTCAACAAAAGCCTCCTAAAGGGAAATACATCTTTAAAGGGCAGTCACATTCCACTTTTTCGTCACAGTCACTTTCTTTCAACACAAGGAGTCAATGTAAAAAATGCCTTTTTGTCTCCCCACACTTTATTTTGCAGTCTGGGTGTTGCTGTAGTATATTCATAGCAGCTAAAGGTCAAATTAGCATTGTACTCATAACCTCTTTCACAAAGACTCTGCAAGAAACATTGTTGACCATGAACAAAACTCTTAAACCATCAGTTCTCAAGGTCTCTGAACATTTTAACACTTTGATACATTCTGGTAAATTCAGTGTTAGGAATTTCAAACCTAAAAACCAATTTCAACCTAAAGGGATGAAAAAAAAAAAAAAAATACAACTTATAATAACTTATTTTGAACAAAACACATAAACCAGAAAAAAAATAAAAAACTTTTCAAAAACTGTGATTTCATGACCAAAATGGAAAGCTTGTAGCAGCAAAGCTGCAGTAACCCAACAGTTCTGATGCCATCACAGCAAATGTGGCTCGATGACATTTATCCAATTCATTGTATTTACTTTCTGTTCATTTTTGAGTATATATCAAAAGTATATGTCAGCCAGATGTTTTAGAGCATCAAGGTTAACTTGCAAACTTCATCTTAGTTTAAATGGATTGTCATATTTCAACCGTAAGGACAGATATATATATTCAAATGAAGGACCAACTTAAGTTTTGAAGCGTCACCAATTTAAAATGTTCAAGCAATTTCCTGCGTAAGGCTTTAAATCATGTTGCTGAGTGATGCCACAGCACTCCCTGGAAGCAAAACATTGCTATCTCGGAGGCTAAAATAAATAGCAACCACAGGCTAACAGGCACCACAGGAGTTTAATTATGCATGCATTAACTGTAAAAAGGGATTCAAGAGCACATTTATGGTGCTTCTCTGGCCTTTCTGACTACTTAAAATGCTTTTAAACAGCAAGTCATGCATACCTATTTACAGCAATTCACTCTCATATTTGGTCACAGATGGTAGAAGCTTCTATGTGAGTTAGATCCTGTTAGCTCACATTTATACACCACTGGCATGGCTTAGGAGCACCTTGTAATTAAAGGTCCCATGTCCTGTTTTTGTTAAGAGTTTTCATGTCTCTAAAGTGTCTATTATCAAGGATGTGATTTAAGTTGAGTAAAAAATTCTAAATTTTGTCTCTGTAGAGAGATGTAGCTCTTTCCCCCTCCCCTTTGGAAATGCTCTGATTTGGCAGAAGTCTATAATAATGAGCTCTGCACTGATTGGCTGCCCAACCCATGCCTGATGGGAATGGGAGGAGGGGTTACTGTTGGAGCATTCAAAACACTCATGTTGTCTGCCTTGTATGGCTGTAACTTTGACATAATAGACTCCAGGAAGTTAAGAAATCAAAAACAGAGTGTTTTCCTTTTTTAGAGAGGCACAGCACATTTCTTTTTGAACTGAGACTTTAGTAAAAGGTGCCTTGTTCTTATGCTCCCTAAACCCCTTCTTACAACATTACAAGGAAAGAAAATTGATTTTGCAGACATTGGACCGTAAAGACATATCAAAATGTGTCAGTCAGAGCTGAGCTTGAACCATCAAACCCTCCAACTGATGGTGGAGCAACTCTAGGAGCCGCTGATGCCCCAGTTAGACAGTGAGAGGCACACGCTCCCTCCAGCTAACAGTGATATGTGTAGGCAGAGAAAGACACAACTTTTGTTATTGTTGACATTTAATTGTCTAATTTTTGGATCAAACCCCAGCACAGAGATTCAGAACCATGCACAGAATACCAAGCCCACTCTTGATCTTATTAAGGTGTATACAGGAAAAGAAAAGTCATACTGTATTCATCCAAGTTTGAAGTTTCTAATTTTAGAATGATGTGTTTATACCAATACGGTTACATGCTCCTCAAAAGTCCAGGTTAAGCTGCACTTACACAGTCGTTTGCATTTCTCTAACTGCATGTAAACACTCTGACGATATGAAAGCAGATTTGAATAAGGAGTGCTGTGCAGTATTGTGAAGCAGTTGTTTTGTGTTTTATATGTGATAATAGTCTTACTTAGCCCTGTCCAAAAGCACATTGAATTTCTTAATCGCTTTTGGATCACCCTGTTTGTGACACGGCTTCTGGCTGGTGCAGCAGGGTGAGCAGTGCCGCTGTCTTTATCACTCAGTCAGGATGTAATGGTGGAGAGAGTGAAGTGGAGAGAAATCACCTAGAATCTTGTTAGGTTCAGTAGCTTTAGAGTGTGTGTATAGCCTAGTGTGTTGTCCAGATCCCAGGGGGAGGAACTGTGGCTGGATTAGTTAACCCTGTCTCACCCAGGGTGCTGCACGGCCTTATCCCTGCTGTATAAGCCCTTAATGAGTTCACCGCTGCCCTCTCTCTTTTGCTCTCTCTCTCTCTCTCTCCGGGTGTTTTCATTCATCCTGAGTTTCTCTACCTTTACTAACTGTTCCTTTTTATCCTCACTTTATCTCCTTTTTCAGAAGCTCCTTTGTTTCCCCTTTATCTTCCTCTACCCTCTACCATGCCACCCTTTTCTTTTTCCCTCTCTTTCCCCTCACCCCACCCCCACCCTCCAGCATATGTTCTTCTGGGTCAGGATTAGGACCTTTCTTGTTAGTCAATTAGAGGGAGACATGGGATGACAAAGAAGAGAGAAGCAAAGAAAAGACAGGCACAATACTTGCCTATTTGGCTAATTCAGTTCAATAAGGAAAACCAATTTGTCTGTTTATCAATGTCCCCATCTAGCTCTTCAACTGAGTGATAAAACAGGAAACAGTTGATGGATGGAGTTTTCCAAAAGAACATTTGTATTATTGTTTAATTTAATTCAATAGAGTTTTCCATGTTATTTCACTGAATCAGCCATTAAATAAGCTGAGGAAATGTAGGGGTAAATAGGGACAGTGCTCCAATGATACATGTACATTGAAATCAAATCTAGGTGAATAATAAAAATTCAGTTCATATAGGCGATGTATCAGCAATGCCCTTTTCGAACTGGTACAAAAATATTAAATGTAGAGAATGCTCATGCAACACCTCTAGGGTGCTCAATTCAATATTTAATATCTGATTTGTTAATCTACATATAATCAGTGGTCTGGAGCAACTCCTTGGGCCTCTGTCATTGCTGAGAGGATGTTAAGTCGACATATAAGTGAGTTTAGCAGCATTAGCTGCGTACATCATAAATTCAGTCAATATTTGGCTGTATCCAATATCACTCTTCACTGTATTGTGCACCATAGAGTTAACATGCTGCTTCGTACTTGAATCATCATACCATATATAGTGCGCTCATTTTATCCCCCAATGCAGTGTGATAAGTAGTCAACAGCCAATAGTGATTCAAGCCAGTGAAAGAAGCCATCATGCATTGTGTTGTAAAGCTTTAACAAACAGATTTTGACATTCACCTGCTCTCAGAAGAAGTGAAAGTTTGGTATAAAGAACAGAGCTGTTCATATTTGATGCCATCTTAACTGAAATAGAGAGACCTAATCTGATTTTCAACAGAACTATGGACTTCTTAAAATGATAGCAGACACGAGACCCTGGCCTAAATCAGGGATGCCAAAAACTAGGGCCCGGGGGCAAACTACAGCTCATGGTCAACATTTAGTGGGCCCACAGAAAGTTCCAAAAAGTAATAGAAAATTGCCCCATAATAGCAGTGTATGTATGTGAGAGTTGTAAAACCTAACCCCCAATGTCCACATAGAGGGAACGCACCGTGGTTTTGCTCCGACTGGTGACATCGCCCACTGAAGGCACCGCGGCACGCACAACACCAACATCTGTACAAGCAGCAGCAAATTGGTTCAGTCAACAAGTTACAAGACCCACTACTAGCTAGGTCACTCTATTGGATGATATTTATATCAACAATACTCACACTTCTTGCAGATTGATATTTTTCATTCCACATGTGCGTATAAAATAAATATAGGACTATAATGTTGGGTGGAAACTGAGCTGCTGAGCAGCTGAGACTCAGAGGTCTGCGCTCTCTGAGTGCTATTCTAGTTGCTTATTCAGCCCTTGGCAGAAAAAGTTTGGTCATATAAATGTACAAATCAATCATTATTGGTTAAAAAAAATACATGTAGCAGGTGTGTAAATCCTCAGTAAAAATGATTAAAGTGTGGTAAATTATTATTAAATTTTGCTGTTATCTATCTGTCTCCATGTGACTGTATGTATTAACTGTGTGACAATGACGGCGACATTTTTAGTGCCTAAAGTAGTTTCTGAAATATTTATTTTGCCATTTCATGCACCCCAGTTCATCACATTTGACTCAATCTATGATGAGAGCGGGAGTGGGAAATGAGCTTGTGATTTCCGACATGACATTTGACCCTACACTTAATTTTCTAAAAGAAAAAAAAAATCTGATAAATTGGACCTATGATTAGCTTAGCAGAGCTTTGATAGGTACAAGCTTAATTTAGCAGGTTATATTAAGTGATGTTTTTGTCCCAGTTCTTGACAAAATGGACAGAGTGAGACTGTAGATCAGGGGAACACAGTGTGTGTTATGAACCCGAGTAAAGGCATTAAAGGACTTTGGTACAGGGTTAGATCAATTACAGTGATTCGTATTTGTCTGTTTTACTAAGATTTTCAAACTGACTCTTCTGGTTAACATCAAATATTCAAAGCCTGAAGCTGTTATACTAAACCAGCATCTCAGATGAAAACAAACGAAACCTTAACTACAAGACCCCAGAATTATTATAGTAATTACAGTCATCATCATAAAATCATATAAGTTAAATCAAACTTAACTGACATATTGAAATATTTCAGATGTTGAAGTAGTTATCCCAGCTGTGTTCTGTGCCTCGTCCTGTTAAATGGACCGAGAGGAGCAGCTGTTAGAGACTGGACTGCTTTCGAGGAAAGAGCCAGGGTCAGAGCCGGAGCTAATTCCCAGAGAGACACAGGTTCTGCTCTGGATTCAGCTTAATGGAGGAGACGGTAACCTTTCTGTTGTAGTTTTTGGAGTAAAGCTGATTTAGCCTCTTCACATGTGTGCTGCAGTGAGCCGTGGAGCAGCCGACCACTGTTTTAATGTAATTAGTTCTCTTTTTCCATGTTGACTGCTGTCTGGAGGGGAAATGTAAGCCTACTTTACTTTATGAACTTACAGAGAGACTTAAAAAGAGGAAAACAGAGACTGGAGGGAAGTAAAAGAGAGAAACAGAGTCTGGAGAGCTGAGTTCAAGTAGAGGCTGAACTGAACACAAACACAGACAAACACATCCTTCAGCTAAGTCCCTGCCTGCTGAAGCTTGCTGGGAGCTATCACTACTGTCTGCCAATTGACCTAAATCCTTCTAACTTTATAATTAGCTTGTTGGATATCCTGCTAACACTGGCTGCTTTTTTACACTTTATACACTTTTGAGCCTTTTTGAGGAACTAGTAAAGAATTAGTTAAGCATGTAACTCTCCTTCTATAATGCATTTTGGCATTTATTAACTTAGAATGCTTTACTGATCCTTTAGTGATATGTAGACATTGTTTTTAATGAACAGTAGTAAAAATAGTACTTTTTACACAGTACAAGTATCAACTAATAGTTTTGATATATTACTTGTGTCAACATTTTAAGAAATTTGGAAATGTGCCTTTTAAATCCCCTACACTTAATTCATGTTATGAATTCATGTTTTTGTTGAATGCTAACATCGTTTTAAATGGCTCCTTAAGTTTTGCAAGACAAATAAATTACTTTTTTATTGCTGCAACAAGTGGCATCTTTCATGGCGATTGTTGCCTTTATGGTTTGTTTGTCTGGACATTGGTGACTTAGTCTGGTCACTCGGTCTACCATCAACCGGAAGGTTGAGGGTTCAAGCCCACTTCTACCTGTCAAATGATGATGTGTCCTTGGGCAAGAAACCTAAACCTAAATAACTTTCCGAATACATTAGTGGCGTGTAAATAGATATGAAAGGATGTGAATGTGTTAGCTAATACTGAGGGACAACGCTAACTTAAACTCAGAAGCATCAGTGAGTGAATGTTGGAGTGAATGGGTGTGAATGCTACAGAACATTGATTTATAATGTATTAATAGTTAATTCATATAAAACATTAAAAAAACACTTTATATCTTTAAGTAATGTCCACAGAGACAGATGAAATAAACTGCTCTGCTTCTACTATTTAATTTCTCAGTGTTACATCCAGAGGGTAAATAGAGGATTGTCTTTGTAAAGACTGTAAATGTTGTCAAAATAGGCTCTGGTTAAGTTCTGTGACAATCAGTGTTTTCTGGTGTGATTTGTTTGAGCTAATCTGAGAGATGATCATGACACTGATCGCATGACAATAATTTCCATAAAAGAAAATGTGTCCCTTTTTGCTTTTAATTATTGTGCTTTGAAGAGAAATAAGGTATTAGCCAAAAATCAGTATCTGCAGGTCAGACCAGGACAAAATTAGTGGGCCCTATTTTGACAGCAAGAAGCTTGTTGTCTAAAGCGCGTGACGCGGTTTAGGGCAATGCCAATGTTGCATGAGACTGAGGTGGTCATTGTCAGTGGATGGAAAAATGTAACTCATAGTTGGAAATGGTCTTGGTCTATTTTAAATGGATGTAATTTGGTTTCACTCAAATGTTGGCTGCATTCTATGGGTTGATTCAACCAATATATGAAGATCAATTAAAAGTTAACAACTGCAATTGCAGTTCCCATTTATTGTCTATTACTTTCTTTTTTACTGCTCCTGCTAAGCTTAAATAAAAAGTAATGCAGACCAGACTGACCAGAAATCATGCCACTTTAAGCAGCTATGACCCTTCTGCTGTTGCCCACAGAGAGATATTTTCTGTAATTCCTGATTCCAGCCATGGGCCACTCTGATATGATAAAGTGCAAACTCCATGTTAAAGCAGATGGTTCTAAAGTAACGCTATAACTAATTATAAGTAGTAATTATGTGGGATGACAGTTTAAACCTATTTTCCCTCTGACAGGTTTTGCAGAACAGACTGTGGCTTATTAACCCTGACCTATATGAGGGATTTAATGCTAATTAAAGATGCTTTGTAAAGGTACGTTAGAGATTATTATGTTAATTATCCATTAATGCTTAGCTGATTATAGGTATTAGTTAGTGAGGTTTTGGTCGTTACCTTCGCCAATGAGGTTTTTGCGTTTGTTAGTTAGTTTGTTAGTTTATCGACAGAAAAACTCAAAAACTTACAGATGAATTACAAATTTTATGACATTTTCAGAATAGGTCAGAAAGTGGCGAAAGACCAAACAGTTCGATTTTTTAAAACATTTTTTGTAATTTAGTTAGTAAAAGTTTTTTTATAGGATTTTGATGACATTTTCAGGGATTAGTGATTAGAATTTGGTGATGATCCAAATCCTGATAGATATCCTAACAGTGCAAGATTTGGCAATGTTCTCACATTTTTCACAACAACTCACCTGACAGTGTTAGAAAGGCCATGGTGGAGGTTTGTGCACTCTGAACATTTGTAGTGTTTAGTTATTTTTGAGTGTTATCACAATTTAAACCACACACACACACAAGTTTATATATATATATATATGTACGTATATATACATGAATATATATATGTTTATATAAATAAATATATATATATATATATATTTATATATATTTATATATATATATACATATATGTATATAGATAGATACATACATACATACATATATATATGTATATACACACACATATATATGTGTGTGTGTGTGTGTGCGTGTGTGTATGTGTATCATATTTCCACATGCTTTCAGTGTTTAGCCTGAAATCTACATCTATCTATCTTTTTTAAAAATATTGTAATACTGCAATATAATGAAGAAACTAAATGGCTGGCAGACACTGTAAAATGACAAGAACATTTTGACCCTTAAAAAGGATCAGTCATGTGTCATATAAATGTCTCAGATGTTACAAGAGAGTTCAGAACACAATTAACTCATTACTTATGGTTGTAACTGGGATGTAGAAATGTTTATATGTGATCTGCTACGTGGGCTGAGCAGGATTTGCTGGGATCTGAAGCTTTAGCCAAGCTCACATTTCAGGGAATAAGCAGTATTTCCCCATTCTTCTTGATGAGAAAACACCATCACAGCATTCTTGTGATTTATTCTCTCCTTATTTAGAGATTTTTGTGGTCATAAGGCTTATGTGTGAAATTACTTCCCAGAACTTAAAGTTTTTACTGATACTGTGATGCTCAAGTAAGCTTAAGTGACGTTTTGTGAAGAGTTAGTGTGCTGTTAAACCACAGAGGTCAGCTCTGTTATACAGGTGAAACAGCAGAGAGACGTGCTGAAGAAGACTTTGATGTTCTACATCTACACTCCTCAAAAAAGTTTGAAATGTAAATACGGTCAGTTATTTCTCCTGTTTGATTTATATGGTTTTGTAATTAATAACACTGGAAAGCCTGATCAGTCACCTTTACAACAAGGTACAACTTGTAAGGATAGCTCATGTTTACAATGAGGAGCTCAGCTCAACGTGTGGGGATGCCCCCCAAATGGGCCAAAATGTCCTCCTCCCCTGGAAGACTGCCTTTGGTTCCTCAGTGAAGTAGGGCTGAGGAACTGGTCTTCCTGGGGTGCCCACTTTGCGGTCTGCCTTGCCAGTCTCACTGAACACGTTCCTAAGTTTGGAAATGGTACCAGGGCTGGCACTAAATAATGCTGCCATTGTGTACTGGAAGACCAGCATCCAGTTACAGGGATTTTGGCAGATTTTTTGAGGTGTGACTCACATATTAGGCAGTGTTGTTCCTTCCATAAATACACGATCCTTACAAGTTAAGCCTCATTGTAAAGGTGACTAATTAGGCTTTGCAATGATATAAAATACAGTACCATTTAAAGTCATTAAAGAGGAGAAATAATCAACTGAAGAAATTTTAGAAAAAAATCCTGTTATTTTGTGCAATATATTTCAATGTATTCATCCTCATGAGGATTTAAGTGTTAGATTTTAATACTTTTACAGAAAAGTGTGAGAAGAAGAAGTTTAACAGTTAATACCGTTACCTTCCTTGTCTCTTTACAAACATAGGGAGGGCAGATTGTTTTGTAAGGAGACACTCACTAAGACTCACATGTGCACATGGCTGGCCTGACAACCAAAACAATGAACAGAGGAGCTCAAATTCCAACACACAATATGAGTGTGACTTCATCCTGCTCAGGACACTGTTACTTTAGACACTAAATACAAAGTACACACTTTTTAATCTACATTTAAGTTCAAAATCTCATACACTGGACCTTTAACTAACACACTAATGTGTATTTAGTATTCAGGCCTTGTTTTTGTCCCGTGAAGCATTTTAACAAGTATAAGGAGTGGTTTGTTTGGACTTGTGCATAATGAAACAGCGTGGCTAACCCCCATATACGGTAGCAGGAAGGTCGCAGGGGAGACGAGTAAACTGTTGTTACACTATCTGGCCGTAGAGTCTGGCAGCAGCCTGCACGTGTTCAACTGAAGGAGGGTGTGTGTGTGTGTGTGAGTGCGTGGGAGACTGCTTGTCTATTTAGGGAAGAGAAATTACTCAAAGCTCCCTTTGGGAAGAGACACAGCAGAATAAAGACCTACTAAACACACAGTAGGTATTCGTAGAAGAGTCAGTAAGGCCTTAATAAAACAGCTTCATGAGCTTCTGCTTGTTTTACTCTCGTCTAAGGTTGGCTACATCTGAGAGGATTTTAGACCTGAATTTAGACCTGATCTTCCCTCAATAAGCAAGGAAGGGTGACGTGTCTTATAACAACCTGACTTAAGACTTGTCACAACTCATCCTTTTAATTTTTCTTTTCCTTTTTTTTTTTTTTTTCATAACAGGACTTAACGCTGAGGTCAGTGTAAATACAATTACAATTTACTGCTGGATCATACATGACTGATAAATATAATGCAAGAGTCGGCCATAGTCCCATTTTGTTGTCAAACCAAAAAAAAAAAGAAAGCAGAATACTGGGTCCATTTTTTGTGATTTTGGTGTGAACAAATAACAAGAGCCTGCTAATGCAGGGTTCCCATGGATCCCTCGGGTTTTGTGTTCAAGATAACAATAAAGAAACTCAGGATTTATTAATGACTTCAAATGTCCTATTGTGCTTTAAGTGGTCTGAAAGACTGGATCCTTCATCAATCTACGTTGCTTTGTTAAGACTTTATAATTTTTTATCTTGATATTACATATTGGTTTGCCTTTTACTTGATAATTTATAGCAATCACGGGAGTATTTATAGGCCTATGTATTCATTGACCATTAGATATTCAAATAGAAGCTGAGGAAATACAAGTTCAAGGAAATTTGGCTAAAAAAATGTAAAGATTATATTATGCCCTTAAGTGTATTTAATATACATTATCTCCTTTGTGTGATAGAGTACTACTAAGACATAAAGTGTGTGGCATCAGGACCTCTCACTCTCTCCCACTTTATGTGGCTTTCTGTCCCCCAAACAGAGGTAAGAGTGTTTCGTCCTACTGTTGTTTCCATCCATGGTTGAAGACTTTTGTCTGGCAAGTCCAGTGCAGAGCATAGATGTATAAGAAATGAAGAGCAGTTGACTACATGGCGCCAAACTGAGAATACAGCAGGATCAGGGATACTCAGCATATAAAAACTAGATCTAAGATTATATTGATTGTGGTTTGATTGATTATATTGATATTGATTGACAGAGACCCTTTAACATAAATGTATGTGTAAGTCTATTGTATGTAGATTTTATGAATTAAAACATTTAACACTGATGCTATCTTCAACAGAAATGTTTAACTTTGGGGCTTGACATTTCTTAAATGTAACCTGAGTGGAGGCTCCAAAGAAACAGGCTGGGAACCAGTGGTTTAACATCTGAATATTGTCTTGTCTGTTGCCACTCTTAACTTCTCAATTCCTCTTCTTTCCCTCCTTTCCCACCCCAGCCCATTTCTCCTCTCTGGAGGGGGTCTACGGTTGGATTAGCCTGTCTCTCCGAAGACTGAAACAGGATCCCCCGTCTCATGTGAAGCGGACTTAGTGAGAGAAAAAAAGAGGAAACTGTGGAGACATTGTGATCCAATTTTCAGCCTTTTCTTTTCAGCAGTGTTGTGTTGATGCATGTTTAAACGGGCTCCCAGGAGATGATGTCGCCGGGGTTTGTAAATTAATCTCATTTATCCTGTGTGTGGTCATGTGTTGCGTTGTTGCACATTATTCCACACTGATGAATGAAATTGTTCTAGCAGAAAAATCAGAGCATGGCCTTGTTTGACCTTTTTAGGGGAGAAAAGATGTCAAAGGAGGTTAATATTTTCTGGATCAACCACTGCAAACATTTATGAACCTGAGCAGGGTCATATAGGGGTCATCCTTACCTTGACCCATGCTTGTTTTAAGTCCCCAAAGTTATGAGTGCAGAAATATAAGCAGATAAAACAGGATTGAAGTGTTCTAAGCTCATCTAACGCAGAGACCCCCTGTGTTCAGGCTTAGAGGCCGATTATGCCATATGATATTGAATCCTCTTTGGCTACAGCCATTGTGTGAGTGTGTGCGGCTTTGTTGTGTGTAAACCTGCCTGCGCATGTGTGTCCATAGGCGAACCATATGTATAAGGTTCCACCCACTGCTGTTCAACCTTGCGTTGGGGGGCCTTTTACCCCCCTAGGCTTGAGGCCAGGAGTTCAGTGGGGTGCTAAGTAATGACCTTCAATCAGCATCCATCAGTCACTCAGGGGGATGATGGGTGATTCCCTGCAGCCCAGGTGGGGGAGAGCCGGGCCTGGCTAAGCGCCACTTTCTCGCCGGTGAGCCTCCATTAGATTAACATAATGTCCTGATTATGCCGTGCACACGCTTTTTGGTGAAAGTGTCTGAGGGTAATAACTGTTCGTTTGTCGTGGGAATTGTTAATAGCATCGGCATTTCAAGGTTAGTGGAACAACAAGGGAGCAAAAGCTGAGGCCAGTTTTAATAGCTGCCGTCTGCCTTCAGAGACTGCTGCTCCTGCTCCTGCCTTTGAACCTGGGTTTGTTTCCTATTTCTCTGACCCATTTCTGTTTTCATGATGAAACTCAGCCAGAGTTGAAACCTGAATGTCAAGAATAAGATTTAGAATCATTTTGTTTGGGTGAAAACAGGCAGGGTGCCAGTGTTTAGCAGTAAACACACCCAACAGGAGGCTCTGACATTAAACGCAGTGTCATTGACGGATTTGGCAGGTGATGTGATAAGCTGACCAAAATGTTGACCACCGCTCTCACGTGATGATCCTGTTACTTCAGCTCTGACAGGAATGATATAGACCTTTAGTAGCTACGTGACTAATAAAATGTCAGTCATTACAGTGGATGGTGGAAGTTCTGTTGTTGTTGATAGATAGAATTGGGTACTTCATGGGTATTCACAAACAAGCAACTAAAAAAAACCAAGCTAAGACCAGACTAAAAGAGACATATTTTTATAAACAGGATGTGATCCTGAAGAATACAAAAGCCTCTCAGCTGTAATTAATACCGCACTGATCAGCAGTTCATTAATATGTTTTAATGTGCTTGTATCAGGTATTTATTCAGTGTCAAACAAACAAATAGGAAGTTCAGCTCTCTCTCTGTTTGTATTAACTTTTTTAGACAAAAGCTGGCAACAAACAAGAAAAAACCAACAACCACTAGCACCAGTATTTGCCCATCCAGAGTTACTGATGCCAGTGAGACCCTGCTGAGGTCACTTCATACCATAATGGGTGCAATGGGCAGAAATACCATTAAGAGCAACCTTAGCAGTTTATCCTCATTTTCAGTGTTTATGTGGGGCCATTGTTGTTTTTTGAGTAAAACAGCGTATCATGTTATTATTATTATTGTTACTATTATTATTATTATTATTATTATTATTATTATTATTATTATTATTATTATTATTGTTATTATTATTAATATTATTATTATTATTATTATTATTAGTAGTAGTAGTAGTGGTGGTAGTAGTAGTGGAATTAATGTGTTAAAGGCGAAGACATGACATTATTAATCCTCCCAAATCCACAGGGTTTGTAATGCAGTGTCTTTTACTGACATTTTTGTTTGTGGATCATAGTGATACATTTCTAATTAGTGATTTGATCATATTTCCCAGTGAAAAATGCTGTAATGAGGATATGAGACCTTCAGTCTGACCCTTAAATAAAGACCACTTTCTGTCAGTCTACTGACCAATCAGGTGTGCTCAATTTCTACTTCCCTTGATTTCTTGACAGTATAGTGTGATCACACTATACTATCTTATGGGTAAGATTGTGACTGTCAGTCCTCTTAATAATTAAAAAGGAAAGGTGCTCAGTCTGATGGGGCCCTTTGTATAACTTGGGCAGAGATGATGCTCAAGAGTGGCACAAATGACTCTATGGAGCTAAAAAAAATTCTGAAGAAATGAGTGTGAATACATAACAAGCTTTTATTGGGAGTTTGTTTGCATACTTTTATTTTTTCTTCTATTTTTGGCTGAGTTTTAGGTGAACCACATTCAGATGTGCAGCTGTAAAAACTCATTATTGATTGGAGTGTGATCTGCATAAACTTCTGTGACATTGAAAGTCTGTTATGTATTTTTGTTTTATCTCTCCAGCCTCACAACTTTTTAATGCATTGTTCTGCCATCATCACACCATAAACATTCTGAAAGCCTTCGTAGTCCTAAAATTTGGCTTTATCTTAATTGAGTTTGAAGCGGTCGAGGTTTGTAATGTATCAATACAAAAAATCCTAGGGACTAAAAGTAGCAGAAACTAGCATGAAGTTGCAAGGGTTAATGTCAGCAACATAAGGGGAGAGTTCCAGGTTTTTGAGGCAGGGTTGCATGAAGTACATGGCAACAGAATAAGCTGTTATCACAACAGGAGGTCAGCTGCGTTTCTGTACTAAAAGAACTGGCACAGAACCTGGGGCTATGTATTGCAACTGACAGGGCTGACAACTCTGCAGAATTTAAAACATTTTGGGTTTAAACAAGCTATCAAAACAGTAAGAGGTTTGCTGTGATCAACACCTCAGAAACAACGTGCTTTTCCTCTTGCATGCCTTGTTTTGGCACCACTCTGGCACACCACACAGCCTGTGTCCTTTCACCAGATGTGTATTGATCATCACTTCTATCTTTTATTTGGCCTCATACAATGAAATCACAGCATCCCAAATAAAAGTTCTTGAAATGTATAAATGTTTGAGGTGATCATGCTGACAAAGCACAGTAATGTTGAAAAAGTATCCTAATGTTGCTCAGTACTCCTCAACAACGCCTACATACAGTGTGTTTTCATTAGCTAAACTTTCCTCCATTTATTAATCAACCCTGCTCTAAAACATCATCAACACATGTTTTTCCTGTGTGTGCTAAAATGTATACAAGTATTATTCTGTTTTCAAGGTGAATTGCCCTGATAATCCTTGGAAAAACTGAGAATTGATGTAGTTTGGCAGCAGTTGTCTCATCCTCTGGAGCCTGCAGGCCACAGCTCAGCGCACTGTGTACCTATAGCACCGAAACACAGCAGCTGGTGGAAAGGTAAGTTATCTTAAGGATGTTAAATATGGTGTACAATCATGATATGCTGTTTTTGTGGCTTATTTTGAACTAAAATTCTTCAGATTGTGCCAAATTGTGCTCTCTGTAAAGAAGCAGGGCTGATCTCTGTCACTGTGGCTAATGTTAAGACAACTAACATATCTCATACAACCGTTCTTAAAAACAGTAATAATCCCTTTAGAAACACCATGGACAAGGAAGTCCTGGCTGGATGTTGTTTAACTGGAACCACTGGCCAGAGCAGAATGAACCGCAGACTGGCAGAAGAGGCATGAAGATAACAGACGATGGGTTTACAGACCCATGCATCATGCTCAGCTGTGCCAGCCTTATCTTTATATGTATATTCCTAAGGGGTCAACACTCTGCCATTATTATTCAGTCATGACTGTTTTAATTAAAGATGCTTGTTTCATGTGTCGTCAGAAGCGTTTCATAAACTTTTAATGCAACCTTACTCCCACTGCCTGTTTATTTGTGACCTTGGGTGACAGGCGGATCTGGGAGATCTAAGAGTCTTTACATACCCAGAGGTTCAGGTTGTGCTGGCTGTGTGTCAAGATTTGCGTCACTGTGAGTGCTCGCTCATCACTGTCCTTCTCAGCTTCCATATGATCCAGCTTCTCATTATCACCTGACCATGCTGATGAAATACTTATGCTGGACAGGCTGGCGCCCGATCAGATAAAAATGTGTGGCTGAAAATGTCAAACTGTTTCAATATTAGCTGCTCCATAATGGAGAAAGAGCAAAGTACACACAGTGGGATTTACATTTAGAGCACTTCTCCTCTTAAGTTATTCTCATAGCAATCAAGAGGCCAGATGTTGGTTTTCTGTCTCAGTTTGGAGACTTTCAGGGAAAATTATTGAAAAAGTGGATGAAAGGCAGACTTATTTTTTCTTCTTTTTATGTGGTGGCCTGATTGGTGGAGGTTTTTGGTCACACTAAATGCAAAGCCCCCAATGCAAAAGCTAATGTATGGGTGGGGGAGAGGAGGTGGTTTTCCATTTCACATGAGCACACACACATTGAAACCGTTTATTTTATCCCTCAGCCGGCTGCACCTGTAGTAGACATTTGACCACATTACTGTTCATGGCTGTGCTAATTGTGTGTGATTCCGACTCGTACCTGTTCTTGTGTATGTTTGTGCGTGTGCGTTAGTGATGTTAACTACTCTGCATCACATGTCACCGAGGCCACAGGAGCTGACCAGCCCCTCATTTACAAGGTGCCCATTTTACCTCGAAAAAGAACGCCGGGCCAATCATCCATTATTCAACGCACCACCACCAACCTCTGTTGAGCCAATAACAGCTTGAGCAAACTCCGAGCCTGTAATAAGAGAGTCCACTCTAACCCATGTCAAGACATGTCATGGACCTCAGCCTCTGCTGAGAGTCAGAAATAGATCAAAGCTGACGCTGAGTTTTGCAGAAATGAATCCTTGTTTTCAGCTGGAGCATCATTCTCTGTGTGGACAGAAGTCTTTACAGATGGATCGTTTAACATTTTAATGTGCTTGCTTGATGCTGACATACAGTGGAAAATGCTGTAAATAGAATTAGCATCAGAATTTTCACACCTTTGGTTAGAAAGCAGTATTTTGTTAAAATGGGAATGGGTTCATAAAGAGTTTCTCAAAGTCATCTTGACTACTCAGAGCTCTTTGTACACAGCAGATAAAACTTATCCACTGACCTCATATTTAAACTGATCTGCAATGTGAAGTGAAGGTGGCTGTGGATTAGTGGTAGAGTTGGTCATTTCTCAAACTGAAGGTTGGGGTCTGATTCCAAGTTTCTGCACTTATATGTCAGTGTGTAATCCAAGTTGTTCTGACTGCTGCATCAACAATATGCAAATTAGAATCATAATGTTGAAATTTGATTGGTTAACACTAACGACAGTAAACGCCGCAGGCTGCACAGGTTTAGCAGACCAGAGCTGGTGCATTACAATAAGAGGACTGCTGATTGGAGACCGTGAGGCTGTCTGGGCCTTTCCGTGCAGATTTTTTATGCTTTCCTCATGCATGTACTGGTTTTCTTCAGTTTCCTCCCATTAACATCAAGCTGACATGTTTCAACAGTCGATCTGGGCAACAGCTCTTAGACAGTGATTGTGTAGGGCAGAACTTTTCAAAAACATGTCCAGAAAGTGATTGGACGATTATTCTGTCAATTACATGTCCAATCAGATGTTGCAGTAGGTGGACACTACTGCTGTGGTGTAAAGTAAAAAAACTTCAGACAAACCCTTGCACAAATCATCATGGGGGAGAGAATAATAATCTGAGACCTGCTTTTTGGAATTTGTTTCCATCTAATGAAGCTGTTAGCTTCTATGCTAATGTCTTTAGTTGCTTCTTGCTGTCGTCATGCTCGTACCCTCTGCCTCTTCATGCTTTAAAGGACGCTGGTAGGTCAGGGCCTCTGCACACTGAGCTCAGCAGGTCTGCTGTGGAGCCTGATAGGAACGATGAAGACAGACTTTTATTTAGGCAGATTCGGCTGCAGGTTACAAAAACATGCTGATCAGATGAATTGGTGACTCTGCCTTCAGAGTTGAGTTTTACCAGTTGAATAGTTGTCTGTCTCTGTATGTCAGCCCTGTGATCAGCTGGCACACCTCCGATCAACCTTTTTGTCTGTTACTACGTTGATCCTAAACTAGTTCGAGGCAACATTTCCAAACGTGGCTGCCACTGGTCAGACTCAAAAGCCCTCCTCAGAATGTGGCCATAAGAGATAAAGACTATGTACTCTATCAACATTTGGGAGGTTTGCAGGCTCAAGCCCAGCTCCAGCCATCACAAGTCAATGTGTCCTTGGGCAAGGCACTTTACCCAAAGTTGATCCCATTGCTGCATCGTTGCTGTGTAAATGGGAATGAAAAGGTAAAGATGTGTTAGCTGATACTCATAGACAGCTAACATAAAAACCCTGAACCATAAGTGAGTGAATGTGGGAGTGAATTGCTGTGTATGGGTTCACGTGACCTGCAGTACTAAAGTGTTATGAGTTGTTAGAAAGACTAAATAAAGTGCTATATAAGCTGAAGTGTTCACCATTGAACAATGTTAGCATGAAACAAATTTAAAACAGTATGAAATATCCTTCTGATACTGGAAACTACTGGAGTTAAGGGGTGTTATTTAGAACTTTATCAACCTTGCAAAGCAGCTAGATTGACTAGACTGGTATACTGTATGTCACAGTCAGGGGTATTAGTGAAACAGCCTTTCAGCATATCAGATTAAGACAACATGAAATGTCTAAGGATCTACTAGTAGATCAAAATCTACAGGCTGGGGACCCCTGTTTTAGACATTTGTTGGTATACTGTGGACGTCTGTGCACAGTCAAAAGAAGAGGAAAAATCAATCTGAATATTCTGTGTTTGCAAGTAGGGGATGAACATGAGGCTTCTTTGCCTTGACCTTTGACTAACAAAAAGCAAGTTTATTTATTCTGGAGTCAAAGTGGAGATTTGAGCACAGTTTGAAGGGAGAATAATTAGTGCTGTCAGGAGATTAAAAAAAATGAGAGATTAATTAATTATGACCTGTAAGTAATTAATCTAATTAATCTCTTTTTTAATCTCACTTAAAAACTGCTGAAAAAAGCCTCAACTTGAGGTATTTTCATTGAAATGCATTAGATTATTGTGGCAGATCAAAAGATTGTTCTCCACCCCCCAAAAACTCAAGCACAAGAAGCCCAATGCACAAAAACTCTCCAACTTTAACGGCCAATCAGGGGACAGAGGCGGGGCTGCGGATGTGAAGACAACAGGAAGTGACTGCATGTTTGAAAACACAAGCGGCGTGTAAAAACAATCTACGTGGATGCAGCAAGACCTGCAGTTTTATCAGAAATGGACTCGATTTCTCTTTTAAAAGAGGAGCAAAGAACGTCACTTCAAGCTATCTTATGGGAAATCATGTTGTTGCTCTCCTCCCGACCTTGGATCACTGCTGGGAAACTGGGAGAGAGGCAGAAATGCTGCACGAACGATGCTGGGCCGGAGTCATGGTTACCCTACGATATTAGGTCTACTCTCCTCAGAAGTTTACCGGGAGAACTTGGTGGGTATTTTCTTTGATGAGATTCATGTCACATATAAGTGGCAAATGATACATCTGTGTGGTATAATTTAATGTAAGATAAGACGATGGTCTAGAACTGAAGTACCGTAACATACCAAATAAACGCCGGGTTCCAATTAATCACCGGGTCCTATATAAACGCTGGGTGTAGCAGCACATTTTGACAAATGAACTACAGCTACAGAACACACATGCAAACGTTGAGCTCACAACTGACAGCTGACGCTTGAAAAGTGATGTATTCAAAAAGAAGACTGTACCTTATCAGTCCACATGGTTTATTTGTCTCTCGGGACGTCCTGTCGGCTCGCTTCTCCTCCCTCTGTATGTCAGCAAATGCATGTTGGTGTGAGGCGCTCTGTTTTACGACAGTGCAGTTACTCTCTCTGTCCATAGAGGCCACTAGAGAGCAGAAAGCTGGAATCTTACATACTGGGGCTTTGAAAATTCAAAGAAGAAGATGTTGCCACTGCCGCTGCATGTTATTTTCCCTTAACTAACATCAGGAGTCGC
This sequence comes from Cetoscarus ocellatus, assembly GCA_037902135.1. Classification (NCBI taxonomy): domain Eukaryota; kingdom Metazoa; phylum Chordata; class Actinopteri; order Labriformes; family Labridae; genus Cetoscarus; species Cetoscarus ocellatus. Next base: position 680,905 of record JBAMNC010000936.1, on the reverse strand, counting down.
CGTGGCCCCAGTACAGCGAAACAAGAAAGTACGACCTTAACTTAACTGCTGGTAGTTCCTTACCAGTATTAAGAGTGTTTAGAGAGTGCTGAGGTGAAAGAATAAGACAAAAGTATAACTATTGTACTCTAACCTTGCCTTGAAAATGTGAAGGTGATATTCATACTGGTGTAAATAAATAATTTGATTATATTTACCATAGTTTTTCCTTTTCTGCCAAGCGAGATTTTTGTGAGAAAGGAGTTAAACACCTGTTCCAAATAGCCGCCGGGTCCCAAATAAACGCCTGGTCTGCTCAATGATTTCAATGATTGAAACAAATAAACGCCCCAGCTTATTTGGTATTTTACGGTACTCGCAGTTTAAGCTAACGGCTAATGACAGGGTCTGGCTGCTACGTCATACTGTGGCTTGAAATGGATTGGTCTGTGAAGAGTGAAACGAGCAGACTGACCGCCCAATCACCGGCTGCTTTGGTATTTTAAGGTTCTGCCCTCTGAAAATACCAAAACAGTGAAATCAGATTAAAAATTAGATTAACGTGATTAAAAAAACATAATTTGGCACCCCTAAGAATAATCCTCTGAAGATACAGTGGCAAATGTTAGAAGGACTTAGCATATGTAACACTTTTCCAGTCTTTCTGACCACTCAAAGCACTTTTTCACTGCAGGTCACCCATTCACACTCATTCACTGTCACATTCACTCAGTGATGGTTGAAGTTTATGAGTAAAACATCCATCAGCATTATCTAACAACCCACACTGACGCACGCAGCAGTGGAAGAAACTTGAAGTTAAGTGTCTTTCCCAAGTAGACATCCAAGCTGGGCTCGAACCCTTGACCTTCCCACTGATGGTGGATTGAACTTCAAGTCTATGCCACCATGACAATGAATACAGTGGTGTATAGAGGCCTAGATGGACTCATAGACCGACAGAAAAACAACCTGAAAATGTGGTACCTGCCTCAGCTATTGCTGGTGAGAAAGTTTAATAAATATGCTGATGAGGTCAACACTGCCTGACTCCATGGGCATCTGCAGCACCTTCAGCACTCCTACCTCCAGGGTTATTGTGCTGGTATTTGCTTTTGTGTGCCTTTGAACTGTAAATACATGTCTATTGATTAGTTTTGACAATTTGAACCCAACAGTTACAAAAGATGAAATTTTCCACTCATATGAAGTCTTCTTTCGGTTCCTCTACTCCCTTTTCCACGACAAAGACACTCAAGGGCCCCAACACAAACACATACCCACCACCACAATCATTCAAGCCTCTGCTTGACTCCTTTGTCTTTATAATTAAAGTGTCCGCTTGGCCTTTCTGGCCCCAAGCACACATCTTTTTACCTGAGTGAGAAGAGGAGAAAGTTGTCACATTCCTCTTCTCCATGGCACAGCTGAATCATTATTCTCCATGTTTGTCAAATCTGTGTCTCCCACTCTTTCTTTATCACTACCCACATTGTCTCTCTCCTCTTTATTTGATCCTATCCCGCCCTCCTCTTTCCTTTCCCTCTCCTACTCTCTCTTTATTTTTACTCACTCGCCCTGCTCAGCATGGAACAAAGAGAGGAAGTGTCCCTGACATTAGTTGCTGGGATTATTTTTATCTCAAATGTTTTGTGTTATTTTTAGTACTTTGGTTATATTAATCACTCCTCTGCCAGATTTGGAGCTGAACAACAGGCTAGTGTCCTGGCTGACTGTTCAGGATGCTACTGTTTGAGGGCACACCTATAATCACTTAGACTTGGGTAAACATAAAAGTAGCTCTAGTAATTGTATGTTTTCACTGTGCCAGCCTGCCTGACGCATTCTACGCAGTTTCCTCGAAAGACCTTCCTTATTTTTTTTTTCATGTCTTCTGTCTTCATGTGTTCTTTAATAGTCTCTCTCCAGGTTGCATAATGACTGCATTGTGTTCTGTGGCAGCAAATGAACAAGAATTATAACTGATAGGCTGTTGGGTATGCTTGAGAAGCTTGAGGCATTAGATTTTAAGATGTCTACGTCTTACATCAACTAAATCAGACATTTAAAAATGATTTTATCTCAGTGAAAAGTCAATCAAGTGTAGCTCATAGCCCTCATACATTTTTCATTTTACCATTTAGCTTCATCTCTTTGCAACTGTGAGTCAGGAATAGACCACCATATTATCCAATGGTTGTATTTACGCACAAATTGTCACTCTGCATGAATGCAAAATGCTTATTATGGATGCACAGCATCTATTTGGAATGATTGCAGTTTGCAAATCCAATGCTGGTCACTGTCGCTGGTGGCTACAGGATGAGCATCTCTCTCTCTATCCCTCTCTCTTACTCTGTCTCTCTCTCCTGGAGCACCAAACCCACAATCCTCCCACGCCTGCACTCACTAACTCCCAATCCCTGACTCACAACCAAATTCTGTTTAACCCAAACCAACCCACTGACCTCGGTCGCTCAAATATTCCTGTGATCCGCCCCTGGAAATCTAGCCAATAACCCGGGTTTTGGTTCAGGCTAGCATCAGCTGCATTTGGCCAAATAAGGGAATTAGCCTTTTGCCACTTCTCTTAGGAGTGAAATGACACAGGGAAGTACAGAGTAGGCCAATAATCTTTCCCTTTAAGAATAAGGGTTTAAGTCCTCAGACACTCCATACATGTCCAGTTATGCTGACAAAATGTTTTAGCTGTGTATTGTAACAATGAAATGATCAATCTTGTTTTGTAAAGGTGGAGAAAATATGATTGTGTGATGATAATCACTGGCTCTGTTGCCCTAAGCTCATCACTTGCATGTTAAAAAAAGTAACTGTCTTGATCAAAGATTTGAGGAGTAATTCAAAACAAACATATTTCAGTAAATACTGGCCTGGCTCAGCTCATAAGGTAAAGCAACTGAGCACTCTGAGCTCAAAGAAATCTGAATGGCCAATGGGGGATTCATTCAATTTATTAGTCATGGCTTTGCTAAAAAGTCTCATTGTCATTCTCATACACTGTGTAGGACATTTATCAAACATGGATATACAAACCCCAGTTCCAATGAAGTTGGGATGTCGTGTGAAACGTAAATAAAAACAGAGAATGATTTGCATGTCCTTGTCCACATATATTCAGTTGAATACTCTACAAAGACAAGAAATTCATTGTTCAGACTGATAAACTTGAGTTTGCTTCACAAGAGGAAACAGCTGCTGCTCAACAGGATAAATTAATGTTTTTTTTATGTTTTTGCAGCGAATATGGCAGCTGTTTACTCTAGATACTTTGAAATATTTATCTGAACTGGAGTTCAGAGAAACTTGTGTAGCTGGAGAGTCAACAGGTCTGAACTGAAAATGGTGTAATCTGCTCTGAGACCTGGAGGACCAGAGAAACACATGATACCTGTTGATTCAGGTGAATAAATCATGAGATCAGGTCATCAAACTGGATGGAATAAGAGTGTGACTATGAAAAGTCACCTCAGGATGTTTCAGGATGTTCAGGATCAGAGGATACTATCGGCTCTAGTATATTTGTCTGCAGTGAGCAGCTAACACAGGGCTCACTCCAAGGACAAGACAGGGGAGCAAGAGTTCATCTTCAGAGTCAGTATTATTTGAAAGATGTATTATTTGTGTATTTAGCGAAATTCAAGTAGTTTGATCCTTAAGCTGCTGGCAGAAGGATACGTAGGCTGTGCTGTGTCTCAAAATAGTGCCTAATCAGAGCGGCTGTGTAGTGGGAAATTAAGCAGATAAAAACAAACTGTTTGTAGTGTGTGATGACCCCACACTGTTGTTGTGGCTTGTTTTCTCCCACAATTCTTTTAATTATGCAAAATGTTTGGCACAATGTATAGCAATGTATAGCATTAGCATTTGTCCCAAGATTTGAATCAATCAATCAATTTGTATAGCGCCAGTTCATAACAAGTGTTATCTGAAGACACTTTACAATAGAGCAGGCTGAAGACTAACTCTTCATTTTATGGATACACATATGCATAGATACATATATACATAAATAAAATACACACACACACACACACACATACATATATATATATATATATATATATATATACATTTAACACACAACATGAATCCAACAGCGGCAAGACAAAAAACCTCATCCAACCTTCTGTTAAGCAGCAGGAAATCTTGAATGTGGATCCCAGTCTCATGATGAACAGCCATCCACATGATGCTGTGTTGGTTCTGTGAGTGAAGGAGGGGAGGAGGTGGGAGACAAGTGGACTGAAGTAAGAACTAAAGCTAGTAACAGATGCATGGACCAGTCATAGACCTGTTGTTGTCATGTTTGATTTGATTGATTTGTGGATGGAGAGAGAACTGAGCTGTGACACTGTGGCACACGTTCAGGCTCATGTACCTCACACAACCCCATTCCAAATCACAGAACTACTCCTTTAAGTCAGTGTGAAAGCTTGGACTGGTTCAAGGAAACCACTCAGTGTTTTTCAGGGATCATTCTTAGAAGGTATTATATGGGTGGACAGTCAGACAGCTGAAAACATGGTGCCTTTCCCTACAGCTTTTGCGAACACAGAGGATAAAAAGGTAAACAGGTGACCAACCATCCACAAAAAGGAAGTGATTACATCAGATTTCAAAGCAATCCAGTCTGAAGTTGGATCCCATTTTCATTCCAGAGAGATCTCAACTTTATTTAGGGATTGCAAAGAGTGCTTCTTGTTGTAGTGTTAAGAACAAACATCAAGTGGGAGGCTGCTGAGTACACCTGCTAACACCTGTTTTAGCTGCAAAGGGGAGCTAAGTGGATGAGTAAATAGGCGGGTTACACAAAAGAGCTCCCCTTGCATAACAGAATGAATACAACCATGCTTTATTTCTACACTGTATCCGGTACTGGTGATTCTTTTGATACATACTGTAGAAGACTAAAATGATGTAATCTCACACTGTGTTCTCACTTAGGCTTATGTGGGTCAAACAACATTCACTAACACATCCCTGTTAAGAATAGGTTTATATGTTCCTAACATGACAGTGTGGGTTCATAAGAGGCAACAGGATGACACTTTTCAGGGTCAGCCTGGAGTCATACGACACGCGCCATCAAGACATCTCACATCGCAAAGGCTGTCTGGGTCTGACTCCACAACCAGGGCGACGGGCAGAAGATAAGCTCCAGTCTGCTGTGAGAGAGGGAGAGACCGAAGACAGAGAAGGATGCAGACAAAACTGTGCTGTAATCCTGATATGGAGATAAAAGTTTGACTGGTGAATTTAGAAGAGAGAGAGCGGGAAGACAGATTTCATAAAAACAAGACTGCATCAGAAACTCCAAGACATATACAGTATGTTGATCGTTTTGTTCATTTATTTCAGTAAAGGACTCTGGATCATATACATAAGCAGGGCCTTCAAACGCTCATCAATAAAAAAACATGCACATATGAATACACACATAAAATGAAATAATACACAAACCATGAGAGTTCTTACAAAGAGTAGTACCACACATCAGGTTTGAGGCTCGTAATAGGATCAGAGGGAAAATCTAAAGGGATCTCAAGATCATAATGTAGTTGCCGAAAATGGAAAAATCTGCTTTATGATTGGGTAATGTCATTACTATGACACTTAATTTACAAAACCCAAAACCAGTGAAGTTGGCACATTGTGTAAATCGTAAATAAAAACAGAATACAATGATTTGCAAATCCTTTTCAACTTATACTCAATTGAATACACTGCAAAGACAAGATATTTAATGTTCGAACTGAGAAACTTTATTTTCTTTTGCAAATAATCATCAACTTAGAATTTAATGGCAGCAACACATTGCAAAAAAGTTGGCACAGGGGCATTTTTACCACTGTGTTACATCGCCTTTCCTTTTAACAACACTCAGTAAACGTTTGGGAACTGAGGAGACCAATTTTTGAAGCTTTTCGGGTGGAATTCTTTCCCATTCTTGCTTGATGTACAGCTTAAGTTGTTCAACAGTCCGGGGTCTCCGTTGTATTTTACGCTTCATAATGCGCCACACATTTTCAATGGGGGACAGGTCTGGACTACAGGCAGGCCAGCCTAGTACCCGCACTCTTTTACTACGAAGCCACGCTGTTGTACCACGTGCAGAATGTGGCTTGGCATTGTCTTGCTGAAATAAGCAGGGGCGTCCATGAAAAAGACGTTGCTTGGATGGCAACATATGTTGCTCCAAAACCTGTATGTACCTTTCAGCATTAATGGTGCCTTCACAGATGTGTAAGTTACCCATGCCTTGGGCACTAATACACCCCCATACCATCACAGATGCTGGCTTTTGAACTTTGCGCCTATAACAGTCCGGCCGGTTCTTTTCCTCTTTGGTCCGGAGGACACGACGACCACACTTTCCAAAAACAATTTGAAATGTGGACTCGTCAGACCACAGAACACTTTTCCACTTTGCATCAGTCCATCTTAGATGAGCTCAGGCCCAGCGAAGCCGGCGGCGTTTCTGGGTGTTGTTGATAAATGGCTTTCGCTTTGCACAGTAGAGTTTTAACTTGCACTTACAGATGTAGCGATGAACTGTAGTTACTGACAGTGGTTTTCTGAAGTGTTCCTGAGCCCATGTGGTGATATCCTTTACACAGTGATGCCGGTTTTTGATGCAGTACCGCCTGAGGGATCGAAGGTCACGGGCATTCAATGTTGGTTTTCGGCCTTGCCGCTTACGTGCAGTAATTTCTCCAGATTCTCTGAACCTTTTGATGATATTACGGACCGTAGATGATGAAATCCCTAAATTCCTTGCTATAGCTCGTTGAGAAATGTTGTTCTTAAACTGTTGGACAATTTGCTCACGCATTTGTTCACAAAGTGGTGACCCTCGCCCCATCCTTGTTTGTGAATGACTGACCATTTCAGGGAAGCTGCTTTTATACCCAATCATGGCACCCACCTGTTCTCAATTAGCCTGTTCACCTGTGGGATGTTCCAAATAAGTGTTTGATGAGCATTCCTCAACTTTCTCAGTCTTTTTTGCCACTTGTGCCAGCTTTATTGAAACATGTTGCAGGCATCAAATTCAAAATGAGCTAATATTTGCAAAAAATAACACAGTTTACCAGTTCGAACGTTAAGTATCTTGTCTTTGCTGTGTATTCAATTGAATATAGGTTGAAAGGGATTTGCAAATCATTGTATTCTGTTTTTATTTACGATTTACACAACATGCCAACTTCACTGGTTTTGGGTTTTGTACACCCTAAACCTATGGCAAGTGTGCATATGCTGTCTAATGAGGAGGGATCCTTTATCCGTATCTCATACTTTTAATAACATTGCTGTTGCTCTTGATCTCTTTAAAATGCAGCTGTTGTTCTTGGCTGACTCGTAGTGCTGTTGTTTGTCAAAGCACCTCATAAGGCTACTGATTAGTCTTGGGTGATACTGTGGATCTTCATTATCTGTATGTTCCTATGGATCAAAATGATTATGTTTATCGCTGCTTCATCACCTTTAAGTCTGTTATGAACTGAAGCCACCATTTAATGCTGTTATAGATGCTGACAACCTTATAATGCTGATGTGGATCTTAATCACTTAAATGTGTTGCTAAGGGTCTTGAACATTTTATAATGCTACTCTGGGTCTTGGTCACCTAACAACACTCATGCTAACTATCAGTCAACCTGGTTACATGCATAGAGATGAAGCTGAGGCAGAATCCTAAATAAAAGGACACAATTTCCCACCTGTTGGCCAGAAAGTGCAGTTATTTTGGCACAGACTATGCCCTGCCATCTTTCAACACCCACTGTCTGCATTTTCAGTGTACGGCATGGCACAGCACTGCCAGACAGCACATGGAGTTCCTGCAGTAAGCACAAGTGACCCTTTGTTAACCCCTGCCCTTAAGTGGTCCTCCATCAGGCTCCACCCTCTTTGGTCACTGTTACTGGGTTAGACGAAATCTGTTGTTTCTGGCATCTCTACCATTTGAAACAAATGAAAATAACTCCAGTTTGACTAACTATTCATGTTTGATTAATTTGACTCTTTTTAAAGACTAAGTGAAAGAATAAAGACAAGACTAGAAAGCACTCGAAGAGCACAAACCTCCACCAAGGACCCTCGCATATTGCTGCATAAGCAATAGTGCATGATAAAGTTACCATCATAATATGATTCATGACCCTGAAAACCCACACCTAGCACTCAGAATCATGTTGATATCATTATTAGTTAGACAGTTATTGAGCAAAAACAATCGTTCACCAATGGTGTTATCTGGATCACCACCAAAATCTAATCATTTTTAAGTTGGGCCATTACCAACATCTCCTGAAAATTTCAGTAAAATCTGTCCAGTAGTTTTTGCGCAATCAAACGAACAAACATACAAACATATGCCGGCAAAAACATAACCTAGTTGGCAGAGGTGACACCGTAGGAAATGAAGAAACCTCAAATTTTCCATTAATCTGTTAAAATATTTTAACATTACCGGGGAATGACCTTAGTGACATCATCTGTTCACAGAAATTACACTTTACAGCAATGTTGTTGTTATAATGTTTTCTCTTACCTGTGAGGGCAGATCAGTTTCCTTTGTAATTTTCAATTTAAAGTAACAAATTTATGTTAACAATTTTACCACAGTGCCAACAAGAAAAAAAAAAAAAAAAACTAGACTCTAAAAAACATAAAAATTCTCTTGGTAACAGGGCAGTGGCTGCTTTTAGAGGGTGCTCTTTTTTCTTGTTGGTTGGTTGTTGAACAAATCAGATCACCAACAAAGGGTCAGTTGTATGAGATAATCTGGTGCATGTGGTATTAAACATAAAAAAAAACAAATGTGAGGTCACTGCTCTCGTAAAAAGTTAAAGAAGGGTGGATTTTCCTGGAGTTGTCTATTTTAGCTGTGGTGCTTCTACCTAACCTGACTGACTGTTTATTATATATACTATACAGAGTACATTTCACTGGTCTATCTGGGCAACAGCCCATAGAAAGTGTTTGGGCAGAACCTTCTGAAAGCATATCCAGCAGGTGATTTGATGACGGTTCTGTCAATCACATGCATAATGGACCAATCAGATGTTGTACTGTGTGGGCACTACTGCAGAAAATACAAAACATGAGAAGAAACTCTTTCCAAAACCCGTGGACAGTGGAGCAAAAATATATTTTCTATATGAGAAATGCTTTTAGTGTTATTCTTGTTTTTCATTTTCTAAAAATATATGGTCCAGATCTGATAAACCTGCTACTAAAGTTGGTAGCATCTATGCTAATCTCTGTACAAGAAGTCACTTCCTGCTGTCATCACACTTACAGCTCCCACCTTTTCCTGCTCTAAAGGGTCATTGGGCCATGCTGCTTTGGGCTGAGCTCAGTCATTGTAGACTGGAACTTGGCAAGATGGCTCTTTACAGACATTTAATCAGGTGGATCCACCACCAAGGTTAGCCTCTACCAGTTAAGTATTCATAAACACATGCAGTCAGCTGACTTAATGTCTGTGTTTGGAAAGTTTGATGTGGATAAATTGTACCTATTCTTCACATAGTTGTTGTCCTTATGTATCATGTTACCTACAACATCTAGTCATGGGCTGAAACTGCATTAGCAAAACATTTTTTTTATTTTTAATAACAAGCAGACCTTTAAATGTCCAACAAATGTGTCTGTCCGCTCCATGCTGAACTGATGTGCAGCATTCCAACAGAAATTGAGACCAAACATATATAGTTATTTTTAAGGGTTAACTCCTAAATTTTACAAGACAAATGCTGCATGCTAGCTTGTGGGGATTTGTGTTTGCCTCCATCTGTGCTTTGTTTTTCATCAGTACAGTGCCTGTGACATAAGTAAATTAAAAAAAAAAAGAAAATTGGTGGATTTAAACCTTGAGTTGCAAATATGTCATTTATTTCAGTACATGCTCTGACTGTTGGTATTAAAAACACAGAATTAGGAAGTCTTTTGGAGTTTACTACTTCTTAACAGAGTGTAAACACAAGCATTAAAACAAGGTCAGAAAATATTTGAATAAAAGGAAAACATTTGTAGAAATATTCTCAGTCTGTCTTTGCCAAAGGGGTTTAATTGGTCACCTAGGATCAGTCAAATATCAAAATTCAACAACAACCTGATTTTAAGTTGTTTCTTATTCATATATTATTTCCCAATTGTTTAAAAGGTAAAACTTGTTGACTGGAATGTTAATCTATACAGTGAAGAGATAAACATGGAGCAAATGAAGCTTCAAAACATTCCAACACGCTCCATAATATTGCTTATTTTCATTATTTCTATCGAGAAGTCTCTTGTCCTCCTACAACAAAAAAAGGAAGCCAGAGAGAAACAAAGTCAGCAGAAGTTATCCAAACATTGCCCCAACATTCCCTAAGATCCCTTTCCAGGAATTTCCAGAGGTTTGAAGGCCATACAGCTGCTGGGAGTTAGTGACAAGGAGGCCAAACAAGGTGCAGCACCGGGGGACTGAGGTACTGGAGTGGAGCCATCCCCAAACCGGGCCCCCCTGTCCTCCTGCAGCTCCTCTTCTCTGTTATTGTTTTGGCTGAGGAGAGGAGTCGGGGGGCGAGGGGGTTCACGTGGGGTAAGGCCCTGCCTATTATGTCTGGCCGTCTTGGAATCTAGGTCATGATTAGACCTCATCTTCTTCTCGTCTTGCCCCTCCCCCGCTCTTCTTCTTGCTTGACCACTGCCAAAAACCCCGCTCTTTAATTCGTGCTCGCTGCCTTTTTCACTTCTCGACCGGTGTGCCGCGCCCATCAGACCCCCCCCCCCCCGTCGCGCCAAATGCCAGGCGTTTATCAGGGATAAGCAGCTGTCCCCTTTGCTCGGGGGAAGAGGAGGAAAAACAGACAGAGCGACGGCGGAAGAAAAATATAAGAATAATTGTGAAAAAGAGAAGGGTGCAGCTCGAGACGGCTGTAGTCTTTTTAAGAGTTGGCTGCTGTCTTAGAATGTTAAATCCTGAGTGAACTCACAGCAGAATCGTATGAAAACATCCCCAACTATCCTGTTTGAATCTTTATTATTATTATAACCAGCACAGAATGGAATTTATGGCCTATTGTGACATGATTTTTGATAACTGTTGCACTGATTGTTCATCACGTGGCTTCATGTTTGTCTCTTGAATGTCTGAGATTTCAGTGTAAACACATTAGGGAATGTCTTCACCGCAGTGAGTTGAAGGCTAAAGTCACCGCAGATGCGTCATAGCTGAAGAGTTCAGTGAAAACAAAAGCATAACTCAGATATGGTTCCAACAGTCAACCTTCAGTTGATGACAGTGTGTGATTTGAGCTTTCAGGGTAAAGTATGATGGGAAGTTGCCATGTTTTTATAACTTTGTACAGTGAAAGGTGAGAAATCACATGAGAGCAGTTAAGAAGTAACCCTGAGGAACTACCTTACTCCAGGTAATGATTGAGGGTTTATCTCACTGGGCTGATAAGATGGCAAATGAGTTGCTAATGGGCCTTGGTGTGGGTTATTAAGCATTCCTAATTGTTTTTATGAGAAGAATGGAGAAATGTTGAAATTAAGCTTTATTTTGCCATTTTAATCATCCGTTTTTAGAGTAATAAAACAATGTGTTGCTCTGACTGAGCTTTTAGAGGAGAGATGTTGAAGAAACAGGGAGACTGTAGGTTCAAAACAAGCCAATATTGAGAACAAGACTTACTGGGGGCGGGCTCGCAGGGAAAATTCCTGGTGAAGTTGGGATTAGAAAAAAATGCTTATTTACATTTCACTCAGAATCTGAAAAGATTTTAGAGACCTCTTATGTGCCAAATACACAGTAAGACAGATAAGAAAAAAACAAGAAGACACAAACAAACAGCTGTCTCTCACAGCTGTCATTTCAAACGTGAAGGAGAATCAACAAAAGGTTATAATCACAAACAGGAAGCATCTCATCTTTATTCCATAATGTAATGGGCTCCTGCTGGTCTGGTTGGAATTTAATGAGGGTGTACTGCATGTCGGCTCACAAATGCCACCCGTTATCTTCCAGCCTCATCGCCATGCGTCTGATATCAACGAGAGACGGTCAGTCTGTCTGTCATAGCTTCATTCTTAGCATGCCTCAGTGTGTGTTTGTGTGTTTGCAACAGCCAGCAGCGCCACAGTAGATTTTCTATATAAACGTCTGGGAGCAGTCTCACTCCTGGTTATCAGCTGTTTGCATCTGCAGCAGGCAGCCTGCCATTTGGCTGAAGTGACATGCGTCTACTGTTTGAGGGACAGAAGCACAAATGAAGCACACATTATATATCAGCATCAGCCAAACCAAGACAATGTGACACTCAGGGGCACACATGTAATAGTGTTGCACATCTGTGTGTGGGGGGAGTGAGTGGAGGGTTTGCAGAGAGAGTGGGCGCAGGCGTGCAGCCGCCCAGCTGTGCAGTCTCAGGGAGAGGAGACAGTCTGTCAGTCCAGTGTCTCCTTTACCTTCTCTCTGTAATCCCTTTCACAGATGCCCTTTCAGACACTACTGAAGCCACAGGCCCTGTCCCAAGATCCAAACACTGATCCTGAGGTCTTCCCCAAAGCTTCCTCCTTTGTTAAAAATGCACTCAGAGCATAAGGAAGGTAGCTTACTCATATTCAAGTGTAAAGGTGTTTCCACATGTTCACAGACTTGACCAAAAATACGTTTTAGTTGGACAAGCCTTGTTTTGACAGTGTGTTGTATATTGACTAAAAACATGCGACGCACAGTGGATTTAGGCATGATTCCTTATTTATGTTATACTTAGAACAAAGAAACACAAGATTTTCCTCTGGTTTAGGAGCTGATCCTGTTCAAGCCAGACAGTTTGCTACATTTTCAGAGAGACTCATAAGTCATTTATTTCTCCCCATTTTTGGTCTTCCCTCCCAACATTTTCTCCCAAATTTCCATTTTTCCTCCCTCTACATGCTACGGCATTAAAAAGTCAAAGGGTTCACTTGTTAATTCATGCATGTCAGTGTGGGGGTTGGGCTGTAGGGGTCATGTAGGGTGGCTAAAGGATTTATCTGAATTTTAACAGTTTTATACTGCAAGTCCTAGGTGAACAACAAAATTCCTAGGTGGTAGATTTACTGTTGCATTTTTGCTTTACCAAGTGCATTTTTACATCGGGTCCATACTAATTTGTTCCACTCAGAAAATCATTTCCAAGATTTCTGCCAGCCTCAGAAAGGTCTTTGCTTCATTGTTACTGATGTGAACAGCAAAACCCTTTTCCTGTTCTTGATAATCATCTCCCTAGCAGGCCTGCACGGACACATCCGGCATTTATCTGTTACATTAGCTGCAGAGGTGAAAGGCTGACCTAGGCACCTTGGCCCATGTAGGAAGATAATCAGACAGCCATTAAGCTATCAACATAGAGATAAAAACAAAAACAAACAAAAAAACAGGAAAGATAATCAGCTCGTTCAACTTACTACTTAAGCTGTCTTTTTCTAAATAAACAGAGGAAACAATAAAGCAGTTATAAAAGAAGATTGTAGAGGATAACTGAGGGTTATAAACACACTCCCACACAAGTGTTTCAGTGTTTGTCCTTGAAACTAAAAGTGCGATTGCACATGTATGTTAAAGGTAGAGTATTGGAATTTACTGTCCTGTGGGCAGCCTAGAAATAGTCAGGGCTTACAATTATTCACTTACTACAAATTTAATTTATGTAAGAGCATCAATAAACCTGGAATGAGTGATGAGTATTAGTTTGGTTGTAAGATCATTTTGTGTTAACAACTTCCATATTAGCGATATTTTATTGAAAAATCAAATTCCATTCTGAAAGGTGTTAAAGGACTTGCATGTTACAGGGCAGCTTAGGGTACAGACCTGTAACAGTGCATTTACTGGATGGGACACACAGTTGATGATGAAATATGAATAGGATACAGAAACAGAGCAGCATTACCCAGTACCTCTTTATTACAGTCTTTGAAGTGACAGCTAGAGTTTTCATGGCAATAAAATATGGTTTTTACATGGTGGCTCTGCCACTGCTGCAGCCACAACAAGACACAGGCACTTTAAAAACTGTCAATACAACTGAACACACTGCATTCTGCATAGTATATGACAAATGCCAAACTATTGTACTTTATTATAGCATTGGCACCCACTGAGCAAGTGTGGGTCAGGCCAATTATTGCGACCATACAAAAAGTACTTCAAACACTAATTGAAAATAGATTACTTCTAAAAAATGTGCAAAAATCCAATCAATACCCTGATGTCAGTTACTGGTCGTGTAAGCAAATCAGTAGCTTACCTGATGGTTTTTAACATTATAGCATCCATTTTAAGACTGAAACAGCCTCAAAATGAATGAACATCAGCAACAGGACAATTAAAGTTATTACAAAATGCATCAACACTGCTCATATTATTATGTCGATAATAGACTGAATGCTCCTATCAACCACTGTTCTGCAGAGTGTTGGTGAGTGGGCACCAACAAGTAACATCGTAAGTGTGTACAACCACAAAAATGGTCTGTTTGAATGACTAAGTCGTCACCCAAAAGCATGTTTGTTACTGGCTGCAGTTTCGAAACATGGAACATAAAAAAGGCCTAAATGCATGTAAAAGCTTTTCATTAAACCCACTGTAAGACATAACAGCTGTGATTTAATTTCAGGCTACATAACTGTTAAAATGTACACGCAATTTCAATAAATGAAAATCAAGGGGACAGGGTTTAAGAAATGTACATGTGCCAAAAATCTGTGGAGAGATTATGTAACGATTACTCATTTTTATCAAAACCTTTCAACAAGACATTACCACCACTGAAGACCAACAACACATCTAATTTCATCCCCTTCTTTGAGTAAATGATGTCTACTTTGTGTTGCCTTTACACTCAAAAATTAAACACACCAAGGCACACTTTCTCTTATGCACACCTTTTAATCATTAAATCACAGACTAATCATCTAATCACCATCACTGAGTCTAGAGGAAACTCAAATATTGACATTAGTTTGTTTTATTAGTCAACAGATGCTGTCCAGTTGTTTCTTTTTTTTTCTAAATGCTTATTTCCATAATTCATCCCCTGACTTATTAAGCAGATAATCCCCTTGTTATACGGGCGCCAACCCCAAATTCACAGGGGAACTGTGAGTATTTGTGCGAGTGTGAAAGGGGGCGGGGTTATCTTTGAACCCAAATGAACCCTTATTCCCTCTCTTGATGCCCTCCTCCTCCTCCTCTCCTCCCCAGCGTCGGCTGCTTGTGGATGCTAGTGATTAATTGCTTATTTGCTTGGACGGGGTTTGAGTGGCGTGTGTAGTGAGTACACTTGACGAGCTGCCAAAGCTGTCAGACAGAGCGAGAGAGAGAGGGAGAGGGTAAGATCAGAGCCATCTGAACTCATTAATACCCACGCCAGACATTTCACAGCGCAGCAACACAAACACGTATACATCCATACGTGCATTAATCTCCAGACAATCCATTAACAGCACAATGTGTGGTATGCACTTAAAAAATAAACACTCGATAATGCACACACCTTCACGCTTTTTATTTGCCTCCACGTACACACACACGCAATGACATTGTTCTGTCAATCATGCAAGTGTACAGCAGCCTACTCCATTTTAATCATCATTAGAGGCAGGAGGGACAGTCATCAGTGATCACTACCTATCAAATTACAGCCTCTCTACAGCATAAATGACCCATCGCATACATCAACGTGAATGAAAGGACGTCCAGGGAAATATGTTTCTCATTGCAAACTTAATTTGCGTCCCAGCGGTCCATCTGAGCACGTGGTGCTCTTACCATTCAGAACAGCAGCTTCATTTCTATTTTTATCTTCAGGTGGAGGTCTATGATCAGAAATCAAATGGTGTATTTTTAAACCTACTTTATATTCAGGAAACTGGTTGTGTGTTGAGTACAAATGTTTCAAATGGACGGAGCATTTTCAGTGTGTGTGCAGCGTGAGTGAACCTGCATCAGCGTCTCTGACTGAATTAATATTTTTCAGCTCTTTGTTTGCTGTCAAGGTCCCGTCAAACACAATTTTTTCTTCCATTGAACAAAAGGTGAACCATTGACGTCACCTCTGCTTTGAAACAGGACTGCAGTGAACACACAGCCTCTCTGCTGAAAGTGACTTATAGGCAGACGATCAGACTTTGATCAAAAGCTGTCAAGCATGTAGTTAGTTTAATACCAGACAGCCATGTAGAGGTGAATCTTATAAATGCCCCTTTAATCTCTGTTTGACCTTTTTCATGTGGGACCACTGTTAGAGGTCGTCCTCTTTCACTGAGCACGACTATCAGACAGCTCCATTAGCATCATTGCTAGACCTTTGAATATAAGCCTCTTTTGCACATGCATTGCACTACGGGAGTGAATCCTTTCATATCTCATCATCCAATTTAATTTGGATTTCTTGGGATTACTATTTCATTCACTGCAAAGATTGAAGAGCTGTTTTACAAGATGTTCAAGCACCTCACAAGGGACTGTTGTAATGATTTTAAATTAATGCAGCAGAGGGCCTTTTTAGATAGTAGTGAGGACAATGAGAGGTAAGGTATCACATAAAACAAATGGGGAAAATAACAAAGGGAAACTCCTCCAGTAAAAGATGATAAACAAGCATAACTTGACATGAAGCCCACTCGAAATCTTAAGAATTGCTGATGACGCTGAGTGATGGAAGCGTAAGAATCAACCCAGTACGTATTTCCACATGAGCTAGGACTGCACAGAAATTGCTCATGTATAGAGAAAGGCTTTGGAGATATTCAGAGCCTTGCCCATACATTCTTAGCTCTGTTTCCTCAATGGCATGTATGTAATTATTCCAAAAAGAGGGAGAAGTCTAAATGCTGCAGAATTTATCTTTTGTTTATATCCCACCGAGAAGACATGTACAACACAAGAAGGGGCATTTAAAACTCCAAAGCATTACATGGGCTTTAAAACAAAACAACTGAAATATGGGGTAAATTAATAACAGCTTAAAAAATAAAATAGTTTGGCCATAAATTGGGTTTTTTCTGTCTTATGTTTGTGTCGGACTACACAATTTCTGCACAGTTATGGACCGACCCAACAGTCCTAGGATTTCAAGACCATTCAATATGCCACATGACTCTGCGACAGAAAGTCTAGCATGTTTGATTTTTGTTCCTACAATTTGTTTCTCCAGAGACATTGACCAATGAGAGCATGTGCAAGAATCACGGATGTAAACAAACTGAGGTTTGTGCCTTGAGAACAGCTCGAGAACTGTGGGACAGAGGAAAATTTTACAAAGCTCTGAAAACAGCATCCCTGCCGTGATGATGAGTTACTTGCAGACTGTCAAAGGAGAAATGTCGGAGAGGAACAACAGAGGAACTTGGTGAGTGACTGCTTTCATTTATCAGCGAATGAACATATCCTTTAATATAAGGTTTGGGGAAACATAAAAGTACATTACTCTATGCACAGTGCGTCTGCCGTCTTCTGTGACGCCCCTCCTCCTTCCACTGTCATCACATCTGTCTTTATATGCAGGCAGTTTCATTCATACAGTCTGTCATGCTTGTCAACCAAGTCACAGCACAAATTATGGCTCCACGGTCTCACAATCTAACATACAGACCATTGACAAAAAAACAAAAGATAAGTCTGACATGTTTAATAATCTGAGTTGAGGGTTCAGGTATGCTTTAGCAAAGACTGAAAATAAAAGCCTGCACAGTTGGACTCTAGGTAACAATGATTATCATACACAGGCCTTACCCCCCCAGGATCAGCACTTTGGCAGCTACTTGAACACTTCTTGTTTGCCATGTTAGAAAGCTCAAGCTGTCAGAAATATCCCACTGGGTTTGCATGTGCTTTTGAATGTCAGAAAGAGGAGAGGATGGACTTATCCTTCATTGTTTTACTGCAGGTACACTGTGCTAGTGCAGAGTACACCCCTTTCAGAACTGCCTACATTTTTTGTGGCATGGCTCGATAAGGTGCTCAGACATTCCTCAGAGATTTTGGTCCACACTGACATGAAAGCATCATGTCATTGCTGTAGATTTGTTGGCTGTACATCCATGATGACAATATCCTGTTGCACCACATCCCAAAGGTTCTCTACTGGGCTGATAAGACAACTGTAGAGGCTGCTGGAGTTCAGTGAACTCATTCATGATCAAGAAACCAGTTTGAGATTTAAACTGGTTTGATCACACTGTGGTCATGAAAGGTTGGATAAGGCTCTCAGTAGTACTCAGGCATGACACCATCAGCAGCAGCAGTCTGAACCATTAATACAAAGCAGGATGGAAACATGCCTTCACATTGTTTATCCAAAATTCTGACCCTGTCAGCTGAAATCTAAACTTATCAGACCAGGCAACATTTTTTTTTTCAGTTTTTCAGTTTTTCTGTTGTGTAGTTTCAGTGAGCCTATGCAAACTGTAGCCTCATTTTTCTGCTCTAAAGCAACAAGAGTGGCACCTGGTGTGGTGGTCCTCTGCTGCTGTGGCCAGTCTGCTTTAAGATTCATTGTGTTATGCATTTCAAAGTAGTCTTCTGCTTACCTTGATTGCAACAAGTGGTTAATTGAGTTAATGTTGCCTATCTAGCATCTGGCACCAATTTGGCTAATTTTCTCTGACCACAGAACTGCTGCTCACTGTATATATTTTCTTTTTTGACCATTCTTTGACAACCATGCCATGTGTAGGTGTTGGACAGAGAGTAAAGGCAGTATGTTCAGGGGCTTTTCCACTATGTGGTATCTGTTTGACTCCTTAGTTTTTTGGTAACTTGGTTTTGGTTTTCCATTTGGGATTGTTCCTAATACCTGGAACAATGCTTTGAATCAACCCCAGTGGAGTTTCTAGCTAGCTGAGCTGATATCAAAAGTGATGTGGAGACACTGCTGACCTCTAAATTGCCAAAAAAAATTGCCTCAAGTTGGGGGTATTGACTCCGAAATGAAACACCAAAAGTTGCAAATGGCTGTATCTGACTTTCCAATCTCTCCTCTTCTTAAATAGCATGCTGTTTTGCTTCTTGCAGCCATTTTGAAACAAATGTCATCTCCTAACTGACAAAAAGGCACAGAGGATGCCACTTTAGTTTCATGCAGCCATGCTATGACTGTCCCAGCCACCTTAAAGATATACCGATACAGCCACAGTGTAATGGAAAACAGAACAGGTTGTACCCATCTGAGCAGAGCCAAGCTGAGTTGAGCAGAAGCTACAAATGGAAAAGCAGTTTGTGTGTTTGTAGCAGCTCCACACTGTTGATGCTGGGAATGTCAGCCACATGGCTTAACTAGGAAGGGCCATTAACCCTTAGGAATCGGAGCAAGACGGTGGAGAAAGGGCATGCTATGAAAAACAGCACTGGAGTTGGTGCACTCAACGTGCATGCTAATGAAGGGAAACTTTTGATTTCTTTTTAATCAATTTAGACTAAAAGGACTTTGTACAACAGACATGGATCAATATTATCCCACACCACCTTATCTCACCCAATGAATTTTCCAAAATTAGCCACAAGAGCTGCAGATGTGAATACAAACCACCAAATCAGTTCCCTGTGTTTTACTTCTTCTTCAGCCTGATCTCCTTCACCTAAAATGACACACACACTCACGTTTACCTTCCTCTATCACAAAACCCAGGCTTATTTTTGTTTTTCAATATTTCCAGCTCCAGAAGCCCCCAGCTGCCTCCTCCACCTTCCACTTCCACATCCAAGATAAATGATACCAATTTCATAAACGGCATCTCTGCCTGCTCTCACTTCAGCCACGTGTGCCTGTGCACACGCACTCCTCAGGAGCACACAGGAGCGGAAATGGCTGAAGCATGCCTGTGCACATAGAAAACACACACATACAGAGGCAGGCTGACAGGTTTTGATCAATAGTGTTGTGAGCAATGTAGCTTTTCCTCTGCAGCGACCACACATATGCTGCTCCAGGCTGAGTAATTGGTGCACACTGCCATGGTAGCTTCCACTGCAAGAAACAATATCGATAACATGATACGGCATGTGTGTGTGTGTGACCATGTATGAGTGTGTGTGTGAGTGTTGCTGTCCAGGGAATGCACTACACCTTGCAGGTTGTTCATCTCAATGCATCGTATCCCTCTCCTTTAAGCTGCTTTTCTGCTGCTCTTCGTTAAACTTTCTTGTTTTTCCATCATTTTCTCTCTTTTCCATATTTGTTGTCTAAATTACACTCCTGTGTTATGCCCAATTAATAAAACAACAATCCACTGTAAACCATGAGGTGGAGAACCACAAAAATGTACCCAGATGCATAAGCATATGAGGGACAGTATTTCAGCCACAAGATGAAAAACAGAATATAAGAGAATATCTGATTACTATTTCGGGGGTTATGCATTAACTATCTTATAATAGAGTGATATTTTGGTCGAAGCAGAATTTTCTTTGATTCTCAAAAAAAGACTATAGTATTTGTAAATTGGAGTTAATAATAGTTCAAGACTATAACTGGGAAACTACGGGCTGGTCCAAGCCTGGGCATGTTCAAAGTTTTATCAAAGAGGATGCTATCCTGGACCCTGATTGAAATATGATACAGACATGGACAAAATTGTTTTTACGCTTCCGTTAAAGACAGAAAATCCCACAATGGTCACTGAAATAACTTGAAACTGACAGAAGTAATAATAAATAAAAATTTACTGAAAATTAACTAATAAAAAATCCGACATTACTTTTGAATTGTGGTTCAACAGAATCATTTTTAAAAAACAAACTAATGAAACTGGCCTGGACAAAAATGATGGTACCCATAACTTAATTTTTTTGTTGCACAACCTTTTGAGAAATTCACAGCAATCAGACGATTTCTGTAACTCTCAATGAGACTTCTGCACCTGTCCACAGGTATTTTGGCCCACTCCTCATGAGCAAACTGCTCCAGCTGTCTCAGGTTTGAAGGGTGTCTTCTCCAGACTGCATGTTTCAGCTCCTTCCACAAATGTTCAATAGGATTTAGATCAGGGCTCATAGAAGGACACTTCAGAATAGTCCAATGTTTTGCTCTGAGCCATTCTTGGGTGTTTTTAGCTGTGTGTTTGGGTCATTATCCTGTTGGAGGACCCATGACCTGTGACTGAGACCAAGCTTTCTGACACTGGGCAGCACATTTGGCTCCAGAATGCCTTGATAGTCTTGAGATTTCATTGTACCCTGCACAGATTCAAGACACCCTGTGCCAGATGCAGCAAAGCAGCCCCAGAACATAACTGAGCCTCCTCCATGTTTCACAGTAGGTACAGTGCTCTTTTCTTTGTATGCTTCATTTTTGCGTCCGTGAACATAGAGCTGATGTGACTTACCAAAAAGCTCCAGTTTTGTCTCATCTGTCCAAAGGACATTCTCCCAGAAGCTTTGTGGCTTGTCAATATGCATTTTGGAAAATTCCAGTCTCGCTTTTTTATGATTTGCTTTCAACAGTGGTGTCCTCCATTAAGTCCACTTTGGCTCAAACAGTGATGGATGGTGTGATCTGATACTGATGTACCTTGACCTTGGAGTTCACCTCTAATCTCTTTAGAAGTTGTTCTGGGCTCTTTGGTTACCATTCGTATTATCCGTCTCTTCAATTTGTCATCAATTTTCCTCTTGCAGCCTCGATCAGGGAGGTTGGCTACAGTCCTGTGGACCTTAAACTTCTGAATAATATGTGCAGCTGTAGTCACAGGAACATCAAGCTGCTTGGAGATGGTCTTATAGCCTTTACCTTTAACATGCTTGTCTATAATTTTCTTTCTAATCTCCTGAGACAACTCTCTCCTTAGCTTTCTGTGGTCCATGTTCAGTGTGGTACACACCACCATACCAAACAGCACAGTGGCTACTTTTCAGCCTTTAAATAGGCAGACTGACTGATTACAAGTGTGAAGACACCTGTGATGCTAATTACAGGACACACCTTAGTTTAACATGTCCCTGTGGTCAAATCATTTTCAATCTTTTCTAAGGGTACCATCATTTTTGTCCAGGCCAGTTTCATTATTTTGTTTTTAAAAATGATTCTGTTGAACCACAATTCAAAATCAGTGTCTGATTTTCATGACTTGATTTTCAGTAATTTTTTATTCATTATTACTTTTGTCAGTTTCAAGTTATTTCAGTGACCATTGTGGGATTTTCTTTCTTTAAGGGAAGGGGACCAACAATTTTGTCCACGTCTGTGTCTGTCAGGAGGGTGCTGATAATTTATCGCTAGACCTCCCATACCACTTGGACATCTAAGGCTTACTTTTCAGTATAAGATTTCAAGACAGGATTTTGACCCAATTTGCCCTTTTCAGAAACTGGGGATCAAACCTAATCTGACACACCAGATGGGTTGTTTCATGTATCCATGGCCTATATTTCAAATCCACCTGGGAAATATTCCATAGAAAGTGTTTGGGAAAAGCGGGATTAATTAGGAAATTAATCCCGGGGTTAATTGGGTAGTTGTCTGGTAATTTGTGGATTGGATTTAGTCACTACTTAATCAATCATGCCTCCTGTAGTTAAAAATGTTTTTTGTATTCTGATGCATTTACACGGGAACAATTCATTTAAAACCTGTTTTAACTTTAACTTAAAGTTAAAACGTTAGTTTATTTTCATACACTTGTTTAATGGTTAAGGTTTTGATTATTAATTGTGGTATATTAATTATATTTATTATTAATGGTAAGGGGTTTGATAAAAATTAATTGCGTTAAATCAATTGTTAAAACGAATTACTAACAAGTCAAATAATTATTAAACCCTTGATGATTGTTTGATTTGTTAGTACCTGGTTTTATAAAATGGTAATGGTGTTTGTTTGTCTTTCAGGTTTTTCACCTGTAAAAAGAGGCTGTGAAAAGGGGCTGTAAAAAGAAAAGAGGCTGTTTCACCTGTTCCAAGGACTCCTGCAAAACTCTGGGCAACAAAAAGTTAAGAAAAATAAAAAGGGAAAAGAAGGAACAATGGTCTGGTCGTCTTTTGAGTGGAAACCTGTTTAATGTTCAGCGTTGGTGCACCGTTCAAGTGTGGGGTTAGCACAGCAAAGAAACAAAACACTTGACAACAATCGTTTTAGCTCGGAGCTTGGCAAGACTGATCTGATGACAGACATGGAGTCTAATTCATCAGCTTTGTAAGGTTATATTGAACCAGTTTGATTGTCATTGCAAAAAATGATAAGCATCCTCAGGTGTGTGGTGTCAGTGAGCATTGGTGGGTTAGTCTGGTGCTAAGCTCTACAAACAATCAGGAGGCTGGAGGATTCAAGCCCAGCTCCGGCTGTCACGTGTCTTTGGACAAGAAGCTTAACCGAAAGTTGGTCCCACTGCTGTATCAGTGGTGTGAACATGGACATAGAAGGGAGTGAATGTGTTAACAAATACTGATGGATTACTTGCACAGAAACACATGTCAATAAAAGAGACAATGTAAGAGATTTAAACTCAAGTCCAGTATATTTACTTTAACTGCTGCCATTCAGATCAGAACCTCCCTGATCTCAGATCATAAACTTCAAACATGTTGGATTTTTGCATCTCCAGACGGTCTCCCTTTAAACAGCCAACAAGAGCCACTGACAGCAAGCAAAGAAGAAATCATAATTTAATGGTAAATACACTTGAGCTTGTCACAATGGCTACTCAAAGCACCTTTAAACCACAGATTACACCAACCCATTCACACCCATCCATTCTCACAAACACTCACCGATGGTTGGAGTTTCTATGTAAATTGTCCATCAGTGTCAGCTTACACATTCACGCCATTTCATACCAATTTACACGCCACAGACAGAGCAATGGAAGCAACTTGGGCTTAAGTGTCTTGCCCAAGGACACAGCAACATGTGACATCCAGACCTGGACTTGAAAACCCAAATTTATGATTGAAGATAGAGCTAACTAGAAGCTACCAACATCTCATCATCAACCAGAACTTGCAAACATACATCTCACAAATAAAGCACGCAACATGAACGCAAGTTAAATCGTCTTCTCAGCCAGGATCTCCCTAATATTCTGTAGTCAGTTGTTAATACATAACCCCTCTGTTCAGAACGGGGGCGGTCACCTTCATGCGCTAATGAGCCAGAGAAGAGCCGCGGCGAATACAGTAACATACAGGCACAAGCGGAGTGCACTGCCGCTGCAGCCACGTGTCGCTTACAGTCCTGAACACGCTTACAGTCCTGAACACACGCTGCAGCCACGCGTCGCTTACAGTCCTGAACACACGAACCACAAATTCATGCCATTTGACAGATAACAGCGAAGCTCGTTTCCCCCAAACATCACAGGCTAACGCACAACATGCTAACCTCTGCTTAGTCCAGGCTGGTGTTAGCAGAAATGGAGGGGTAATGGGGTGGGAAAAGGACTGATTATATTCAGCAAACTGTTAAACTCCTCTTGACTAATGTATACATTGAAGTTTATCCTTTAGACTTTCAAAAAGTAACGTGAACATTGACGAACATGTTGTGCAGTTACCTTTAGTTCACCTCCCCCTGCTGTTAGCATTAGCTCATAGCAATGAGCAGAATAAATACTACACTTCACACAGAAATTTCTCAAGCTGGGGAGTCAGGCTTATGCAAATAAAATGCTTGTTACGTAACAGAATATCCACAGACTCGACAGCTCATCAAATACAATGAGTTTACATTCATGCAGCCTGCTAAATACTGGTTTGTTGTCTACTCTCACATGTTGTGGGCTGGGAGGAAGGCCAAATACCCCAAAATGTGTTCAAAAGCCTTAAAAAGTGATTTTTGCATTATATGTCCCCTTAAAAGAAATGCAGCCACAAACTTGTACAGGATCTCCACCATGTTGCACTGTTGGCTGCAGACATTCATTATTGACAGTCTCTATCCCTTTGGTAAACAAACTGCCTTATGCCACAGCCAAATACTTTCAAATTCTCAGCAATCAGTCCAGAGCACCTGCTGCACGCCAGTTCAGATATTTCAGGACAGAGCTGAGTCATTGGCCTAGTTTGCATGTCAGAGCTATTGCTTTTTTGGCTACAATTCATTCATGAAGTCCACTTCTAACCAGACTTTTCCAGACAGTATGGGTGTACCAGGGTCTGACTGGCTGCTGCCAGTTCTGTTTTGATAACACTGCTGGACGTCTTTCACTTTGAAGGGATGGAAGCATGATATGTCTGTTTTAAGTGTCTTTGGCTGAAGACTATAACAACACATCGTGAACCTCAGTTAGCTTCACCTTGGTGTATGAGCTGTGACATGAGACTGGGGAAAATGCCCTCCTCCTCACCTTCATCCACACCCCTAACACAGCTTTTGCGGATGGCTTTTCAACTTGAGTCTGGCTCCACTGTCAGCCTCCCAACTGCCAATCAGAGGTTTTTTCTTGACTCTGTTACTGTGTGTATGTTACTGCCTTCTACAGATGCACTGCACTGTAGGTTGGCCAAGTGTTGTGCTCATGGTGAATACATGTTTGGTTAGGATGTGTGAATATGTATACATGTGTATACGTGTATTTTGTAAATGTATATACACATATATGTGTATCTATAAAGATTAGGACTTCAGCCTGCTCTGTTGTAAAGTGTCCTGACATAACTGTTAAGACAATCTAAAGACATTCTGCATTTTTGTTCATGGTAAATGGTTTTAATTTATTTGGCAGTAATTTATCTTTCCCACTAGAGAGTGACTGCAGGATCTTATCAGACTCCTAAATGCAGGTAGCGAGGGGGATGGCGGCACTGAGATCAAAATGTTTGTGCTTATTATGCATATACAATACAGTGTTAATTATTAACATAGTGACACTGGTGGTTTGAGGTCTTACTTATTTTAGGCTTTATCTTTTACTTTCTTTCATTGTTTAAACTAATATAGACCATCTGATTTAGGTCAAGATTTGATTTGAATATAGGCCATAATTATAAATATCAAGTTTGAATATATTTTAATCATTAAAGTAGTTCAAATTAGTTAAAATGTATTAGTTTGAGTTAAAATTATGAATTAGTTGAAATATTTCAGCATAAAGCTAAATTAAAATGAGAGGGCATAATAATTCAAATTTAAAATTGTTTAAAACCTTTTCGCAAGATTAAAGCGAAATGATTTAAATCATTTAAATAACTGAGAAAGTCTATTAATACATTTGATTAGTTAATTTTTCAATTGAACAATTTATTTAAAATGGGCATTAATTGATTTTGAACCTATTTAATGACAGCCTGTTTCTTTTGTCTTATTCTTTGAGGTTATCCACCTGCTACTCTACTGTTGCTGCATCCCAGTCCTGATCAATAACAGGAGGAACATGAAGCAGCCTGAGTTGTGTCCAGATTCTCTGTTGATCTCCAGGCCTTGAGCGAGTAGGGGTGGGCAATGATGCTGGAAAAAAGGAAAAATGTACTCGACAGTGACATTTGTTATGAATTAGTGCTTCAGAAATAAAGATTGATTGATTGATTAAATGAGGATCTGTCTGATACAACTGTTTCATCACACATCTGACAAAATGCTTGACTTTGTGCAAGTGTGCCTATCAGAATTGATTCTGGCTCATAGGCAATGGTTAAGCTCACCTATTATTAATTTGAATTAGTTTTTTCCTCTTTATTGAGGACATTATTAAAAGGTTACATGGTTGATTTAAAATTCTTGTTGCTTTCCAACATCTCTTCACACCTGCCTAACACTTTTGAACAGTACAGTATGTTTTCACATCAAGTCATTCTGTGTCTTTCAATGGCCACTGTCCTTTGTGTAATATAGTAATAATAAGTTATATAATAATAGCCTTTGTTTTTATATTGAAGCAGGGCATACAGATATAAAATCCTTGAATGTGATTTTCTTCAACACCAGTGAGGGAAAGAGAATAATCCATCTTTTATACTACACTCTTTTTTGAAAGTGCTATTGTTTTAAAAAACAAACTTTTCACCAGAACATGATGTCCCTTTTTCCTGTCACTCTCCATCTGCCCATCTGTTTGTTTCTCCCAGTTACCCCTACCTCCTCTCTGTCTGTCAGCTGACCCCTCTTGTGGGTTTATTTTTCACATTGATGCCAAATACCTAAAGTTACCAACTGGTGCAGTCGCAGCTAAATATACACCTGTGCAAGAGGAGGATGGGCTTTGTCTCATATGTTGAACATGTGGGTGCATCCATGAGAATTACACACATGTGCACATCCATGTTGCCTGGTGTGCAGTGTGACTGCATGCATATCTAAATATGTTCGCCCAGCCCCTTCTGCAAGTGATTGACTCTTTTCACACCTGTGCTCAAGGGGCTATTTTCAGCCACCTCTCTGTTTGTGTAGTTTTCACAAGGAAGCGGGAACAGCCCTCTACTCCTCTTTGCTGGAGCCAAGATGGAAATTAAGGGTTTGCCGGCTATGGCATGAAAATGCTGCAGACACAAAGGAACGCGGAGGGGAAAAAAGACAGGGAGGTGAATTTAGGAGACAAGGAAGGATGTAAAGGGATGAGGCAGGTGAGGAGAGGAGCAGGGAAGGTTAAGAGAAAGTTAGGGAGGCAGAGGAGAAGGAGGAAGAGTGCAGACAGGAGGGCAGTGGGTACGCCGTGTCCTTAAAAAGCCTCAGAGGAAGTAGAGGGAGAGACAGGGATGGAGGAGAGGATGAGCAGTGCGGCGTGGCTGAGAAAGAGGTTAGTAAACCAGTTGAAATTGGATAACACTCTCTCTCTGCGTCTCCACAGTTTCACATTACAAGTGCTCAGTGAATGAAAATAGGAGATTAACCGAGATATGGGCAGGGACAGATGGCGATGATTTAATCTCGTGTGTGTCTGCGCAAATCCAGCGCATATGATGGTTTTAGTGCAATGTGGAATAGGCGTACATGAAGTGTGCTGTTGATGTTCCAACATATGACTGAGCTCATGAGCCAATTAGGAAAACCTTGATTAGGTTCATCTTGGCGGCAGAGCAGACGCAGCACGAGCCAATCAAAAGGCAGAAGATGTGGGTCTGCTTGGATCAAATGTATGTTCCTGAAATGTTTATAAAGTTTGTGCTGCAGTGTCATCCAGACTCTTATTTGCCTCTTTGTTGATTTTTGGAACAATTTGTCCTCACACGAAAATGTCACGCTACCCTGTCAGCTCTGAATCCCTCCTCCTTCCCTGCCACCCACCACCTCTCTCTCTCTCTGCCTTATTGCTAACATGTGAGTTTCCTCCCTCCGATCATTTCACATCTTATCATGTCCTCTTTTTTTTCTCTCTTTACATTTTCTGCCTCCTCACCCTTCCTAACCCCTGTGAGTCTGAGACACAGTGCGGCGAGTGCCGTAGAACACAATGTTCAGACATTTACACAGCAGCTATATCGATGGATAAACTTCAAAATGCTTCACATACTAGACCAAGATACCTGACATGCAACAGGAGATCATAAGGTAAAGCACTAAAATATAAAGGGTCTGCAGTCGAACACATTCTAACATTCTAGTCACTCCCATTTTCCTTCATCTCAGTGTCTTACCTACATTCAACCTCTAGGTGAACATCAGCTCATACATGTGGTTATTGAGCAGGGGCAAAGGATCCAAATCTTTTTCCTTCCTCTGAAATACCAATACAATCCCTTTAAATCATTCCCATGATCTTTTGATTTATTTTGTCAACCATATGGATTCTGTCTGAGTATGTAATGTCTTTAGAAAATTTAAAAGAAGGAATTTATGCCCTGCTGCAATAGCAAGGATCTACTGTATGATTGTAACTCTCTCTATTTGGACACTAAAGTTAGTTATTAAGCCAGCTAGTGTCTTTTTATGATCACTGGCCGCTCAATTAGGTACACCTTTCTACAGCCCAATTCATACTACCATTTCAAGGTGTAATATTTACACCCCTGTGATGTTTTGCCTCCACTGTAAATGTTGTGAAGATGGAATAGGGGAATGAGTGGACCCCCTCCGTCTAGTAACAGAAGCTTGATACTGGACATGACAGTGGTTCTCGAACATGACAATGACAACACTGTACTCAAGAGGCCTCCGCAGTCACCAGATTTTGATTCAATGGGAGATTTGCATCATGGTTGTGCAGCCAACAAACTCTGGAGCAACTGTATGATGTTATCATGTCATGAATGCACCAAAGTATCTGATCAATGTTTCCAGTGCCTCAGAAAATCTCTGTTGTTAAGAATGAGGGCAGTTCTAAAGGTAAGAGGGGGTACAGCCCAAAGTGTTCCTAATAAAGCGGCCAGTGAGTGTATCTCAGTATGTTAGGCCAGATCGCAACCTCTTTTTTAGCTGAATCAGAAGCAGACAGAGTAGCTGTCAGGCAAACTGTAGCAGAGACTTCACATAAGTGGATTCAGAATCAAAAGACGAATACAAACACAGAGCGTAGATGGACACAGTCAAACAGCTGCTGCAGACATCAAAGATCGACTTGGTCAGCCTCACGTGGTCCATTAATCAGCCTGCTAACGACACATTCAGTATTAGATTACATCTCTGAATGTGGCCAGCTAGATGGAAAGCCCCTTACAAGCTTTCTCAAACATTTTAGCACCAAATATTTACAGGATGATATCACACTGAAGAGTTGATCCAAGGATATTTACATCATGACTTCACAAAGAATTACATGAGGTTTTGTTTTCTCTTTTCCCTTGCTTCTCATTTTTTCTGAACCTGTCTGCTGCCTTTTTTCCAACAACCCTCCCATTACCTCATACCCCTCCTCCTATACGTGACCTACTTTCAAAAGACACATTTGATGTACTAAACAGCATCCACGTGTGACCTCAACCTGGCTGCTCTTGTAACATCAAGATTGGTGTGTTATTTTCCAGAAGAGGAATAATATTTCATCCCTATTTTATTCCCTGTTTCACTTCCAAATGGCCTTTCCCCCTCGCCCTCTCCTTTCTCCATTTGACCACCTGTGGCCTCGCTTCCCCTCCTGTCAGCCCCCCCTCCAAACACACAATCACACGCACTCTCTCTGTCACGTCACCCATTATTGCTATCGCACTCGTGTCTTGTGACCATGCTGCGCATCACAAGGCTTACTCAACCCCCCCCCAAAAGCCTAACACACATTCACACACTCCTACACACACACACACAGTCATCACCCTAATAAACACAGGTCACGCTTGGACCAGGCACGTGAATATCAAAGCAACAGACAGAGACAAATGCGCTCTTCCACGGAGACACACTCTGGCTTTCCACACCATTCATGGCAGTGCTACTGTATCAGGCTACAAAAGCAGCTATTTATAGGGATGACTAAGTTCTGCTGCAGAGCCATTTATGTATTTTTACAGCACAGACTCTCAGAACGACTATGTGTGGAGTTATGCATCGCTGACACATACTTTAGAAGTTTGAAAGAGTTAAGAGGTCATATTTCTGGATGATCCAAGCTGAGAACATTTTGACAGCATGAAGCACAAGGTGGCTCAAAGGAAGTGTAACTGCAAGGTCGGGACTTCCCGTTCTTAAACTAAGCTAATAGCCAGAGGATGGTCAGTCAGGCTCATTATGACTATGCATGACGTACAAAATGTTAAGATCCAAAAAAGTTGAAAATCAAAGTGATCGATTATTATCATGATGCACATACACAACAGGATTGGATTGTGTCCATGTGAACAGTGATCTTGAAATTTCCAACTAGCTTCAATCGTATTAAATAAACATTGCACAGGTAAACACAGCTCCTGGTGGCTGAGAGGTTGGAGCTGTTGCTGCCATAGTGGAAATTTTATCATAACTTGTCAACATTTTTCAATTAAAGCAGAACAACTGACAACACTGAAGGTGATTTGTGTTGGAAAAAATTTCTGCCACCTTGCTAACATGTTCTGTCAAGAGTTTGGTAGAGTAACTGGTTTGGGTTACTTTACGCCTTGGCACCAGTGCCCCACTACATCATCTGACTGGCCCTTTATGAATATGACTGACAGTACAATCATTCAGTTAACTTTGAGTCACCTTTTTAAAGCTTCTGGTACACACCTAACACCTTCTATGGACCCAAATGGACAAGTAAGGTTTATCCCAAGGATCTGTGAAACAGTCTATCTGGTTTATCAGGTTATGAAGTCCACCAAGTCAGGCCCTTTTCCAGATTTTTTAGAGGACCAGGGCCTCAATTTATTTTTTCTCCTCATGGCATTTCCAAATACCTCATCCAGAAGTGAAGATAACATGCCATGCCTTACCAAAATCTGTTTTTTAACCCGTAGTTGACATAAACGAGGAAAAAGGAAAGAAGACGACAATGTCCTGGACAGGATTGTCTTGTTTTTATGTGGCTTTGTTTACTTTTCTCTTACACTAAGGCCTGGTAAAGATTTTCAAAATCTTAACCAATGTTGAAGCTTTGAGAGACCCCACACATGACGGCAAATAATGGCAGATTTAACAGCTGTTCTCTTGTAGTGTGGTGTGCTACAAAGGGAGACATACAGTAGTCACCACACACCTACTGACTCACTCATCAACAACCAGGGCCTCTACCCTCACAGCTTGTAATCTCAGGGATGATCAAATATAACTTAAGTGTGAACAAACATCCCAGACAACATCAGGGGGAACTGATGCTAAATGCAGCTAGCGGTTAGCCTCCTACATCATCCTTGGCAGCTGTGGTTTTAATCCATTTCTTCTCCTTGTCTATATATGATTTACAGCTTAGGCTATTTACATGATTGTGTTTTGCCACAAATGAACAAGATGGTCCTCCATTTCTGATGTCTCTCACTTTGTGCTTCACCTTTCCTCTTGTTGTCGTCGCTATGTTGCTCCCTGATAAGCTTTGTTCTGGTCCATATGACAAAACATAGAGGAAGATCTCCGCTGTCCTCAGTGCACCCCACACACATGAGGATTTCAGGTCATAAATATCAAACACGATTTAGGATTTCAAGTCATGACTCTTTAACACACCTCACACTAAATAATCAGGTAAGATGATCTTAAGGACCAACCATTTAACCTTTGCTGACTTTGACCTGAGCCAAAATTTTGGCTGATTGTTGTGTAGTGGGAACCCTGCTGAAGTGGTGGCATCTATATCTGTTGCATGTTGTGCTTTCACTTGTAAAACAGCAGAAGACTTGATTCGTCTCACCATGAGCCATTATTTAATGTGCTTTGAAGTCAATCACTTGTCAGTACAAAGCATTACCCCTCCCTTTCTTCCACTGTAAAATAAAGCTCCATACATACTGTTCAAGAGGGAAAACATGGCATAGAATCAAATATTAAATGAATGCAGGACAGCAAACATCTGACGCCGCATGATGCAAAGTGCTATCTGACACTTGCATGCTGTCAGGGTTCTGTGAGATTCCATGTATGATCTGTGTCAAGGAATGCTTACCGTGAAATCACTGTTTGCTTGTATTCAGCAGCCTGTGCTTTTATAACTTCACCCCACAACAAGTTTAACAGAGTTTAACCAGCTGTGTCTTTTGGTGCAGTAGCTCAATTACCCTTGGGATAAACTTGAAGACAAGCGAATACTTACTTCCAGGTCACATGCCTCCTCCAACAACAAAAACAACGACATTCTTTGATAATGCTCCGATTAAATGCTAACTATGACAGGAATTTGAGCGCGCGTGGACCCGTATTAGTACAACCCTGTCATGTGAGTGAGCTTACAACACACCCAAATGCACACAAATACACACACAGTGAACAAAAAGGTGCACACTCTTTTTTGAATGCACGTGCACAAGGGCAACACAGAGAATGGGATTAGCTATTGTTAAGCAAAGCAGGCAGCACATCTAACAAAGAGGGTACACACCTAAGCGCTTTAAGAATGTAAATATCACCATTATTTGAAGTAGATACAGGTGAGTACAACTGTGTACAAAGCAAACCTTCAACCATAATGCACCGCATGAAGATCACCTTGTAGTGGACAAAGTCAGGCAGAACAACTCAGCTCTCCAGAAGACCTGCTAAAAAATAACTGGTCCATAAACTGTAAAATACTTTAACTGTTATTTTCTAAACCTCATCAAAGATTAACAATGCAGGTTTTAGTTTGGTGATTTGACACAAAGGCTTTTTATAATGGTAACAGTTGATATTTTGACTCCCCTAACTCTGTATACAGAAGTGGGGACTTGGATTTCATAAAAATAATTTTCATGGTTTCACTGATGAAGAACTTTGAAATTCAGATAAGGAATATTAACAGCTTTTAAGATGCTGTTAATATGTGCCTTGATTTGATTTGAATGATTTTTACATTGTTCAATCATAGATGTTTTAAGTATGGAAATTCTTGGTATTTTTATCTGGTTGCTTAGAAACTTGTTTCAAAATACAAAAAACACTTTTTACTGGTCAAGAGCTCACATAAACCTCTTCCAGTGTAGTGCTCCTCAAGGATCCATATAAGGATGTTTGCTTATTATTATTTAAATCAACAACATTATTCATTATTGCAGTTTCAAACATTTCATCGTGTCACAAATGAAGAATCTACACAGACACACAAATAAAGAATTTACAACTGTAAGTCAGGACTTAAACCAGATTATTTCTAATAATTTAGTTTGAATGATACTGTATATTTTCTTTCTTTCAATTAAAATCTCATACGTGTATATCTATATATATATACATATATATATATATATATATATATGTGTGTGTGTGTGTGTGTGTGTGTGTGTGTGTGTGTATATACAGACAGATAGCTAGATATGGGATTGGGATGGGAGTCATGGGATTGTCAGCACAGCCCAGTCACTTGACTGGGTCTGAATTCAATGGACCTCCCGTTATCCCAAAACCAGAGTAAGTTTTAGGTCATGTAAGGACAAGGGGGTTGCTCTTTAGACTGGTGGGAATGTAATTAGAGTAGATTTCCAATTTAATGGGTTAAACTATGCTGTTCCTCTTTACTTATACAGAACCTAAGATGACCTGCTCCACAGAATGGGGTTTATCATCTTTATCCTGCAAAAGACCACAGCGTCAGTCCCAAGGCTGCCTCTGGAACACTAAAGCCACTGTGTGTAGCTTAGAGGTGATTATCAGTGTGCATCTGATAGTATACAGAAGAGTACAAGCTGTACCATCTTAAGTGAAGCAGTGGATTGCCCTGCGCTTAGAGTTCAAGTTTGGAGCTGTCATAACACGGCAACCTAAGCCACATCAGTGAGAACAGTCACCTCTGTGACAGTTAACGGGTAGCTCTTACTCTGGCTACTGTGTGACAAAGTAGGTATGTTTGTAGTCTGAAGGCATGAACTACTACATGTTCTTAGCAGCATGTCAACATAAATTTAGCTGCGTATGTCTTCTGATCCTCATCTGCAATTTAGTCTTCGTTCCTTTTTTCTTGGATTTGGGGTGTAGAGAGAGGAGCCTTAAGTTGGTATATATATATGTATATATATATATATATATACACACACACACACACACACACACACACACACATATATATATACATATATATATGTATATATATATATATATATATATATTCATACATACATATATATATACACACAAACATCATATGTAGGCTACTTATATAAACAATGTGTGACAGTTTACAATTTACCCCCCCAAAAAACGACAACTTCAGGCAGCTCACTGAAGAAGACAACAGCTTTGGTTGTATTTATTCTGTAAATATCTTGATGAAACTTATATTTTGGGGTGGCATAATGGTTGGCCAACCAGATTTCACAGGGGACCATTCCAGCCCTGCCATCCACCTTGACACACTTGCTTGAAAGCTCTTTACCCCAATTGTGTGTGTGTTCATCCAAACTGTGTGTGCATGCCTGTGTGTGTTTTGGTGTGTGGGTGTGTTATCTTTAGCCACCTCACTCCAACCACTAACCTTTAGAAAGGTCTTACTGTCCAGTTGTCCAAACACAGACGTGCAAACTGGCTGACTGACCTGCAGAAGAATGTTTTAATTTGGCTGCGTATATAAACGCTCAAGCACACATGCAATAAAACCTGAAGATTACATCCATACCACAGATGAATGTGAAACTTCTTTTTCTGAGGAAACCATGGAGAGAACAAGCCAGTCTTTATCAGTGTTTGCATGTCGAAGGGGAGGATTACCCTTCTACTGAGTGATATGTCTTTGAAAACAAAACCAATCTCTGGTAGCTTTGCTGTACTTCATCCAGTAAGGAGTGTTCTGGAAAAGCTAAACGATCTCTGATAGATAAGACAAACCCTACAACTTATATAAAGTGAGTGAAGAAACTCACATACTGAGAGGTCCATCCTGTTCTACTTATTGTTTGTAATCCTAAGTTTGTGATGAAAATGTACATCAGAAAAAAAAGGAAAAAAAAAATCTTAAACTTAAATTTGCCCAAATGAGGGGCATTAACACCTGTGGAATACATATATAAAATAATTTGACATTAAACCATATTACAAGGTCATACAACCAAAGTATTTGTACAACCCCAACAGACAAGTGCAAATATTAACATAGAGAAATTTAAAATGTTTCTTTAGTTTTTTCTTCTCTTTTAATGCCCTCAACAACTTTATTTGGTCCATAGAAGTAGATAAGTGTCGTCTCCTGAAAGCATAAACAACTCTGTGCCATTCAAAGTACTTCTGAAATGTCAGGAATGAACTTTTGTGTTAGATATAACCTGTGTAAACCTGAAACAAGATTTCTATTTTGGTAAACACTGTCAGGTTCCTAATGACCTTACAGAGCATTTCTTGAAATCCAGTGGAAAAAAAGCAAGGCAGTTTGATTACATTTCAAGCTTAATTATGACGTATGTGTTTTCTATCAGGCCTAAATAAATGTGACCTTTTTATAATCCAGATCCACTGGTCTGTTCACTGTTTCAACAATCTTAACATACAAAAACATGGTAATTTTACCTGTAGCATTTTATGCTTACTTAAGTAATCTGATGTTAAGTTAATATCCACAAATATATTGTGATAAAGATCTCTGTACTTTGGCTTTATGAACAAAAAAACAAGAAAACACGATGCAGCCCATTGTTTCTAAAACATTGTTTTAAAGGCCACAGATGATCGACACCATCTTAGAAATGCAGTCTCAAACTTATTATTAACCAAGAAAAAGGTGCACTCACTTGTTGGCACACTTAGTCAACCTCTAAAACAAATACATCCACATCTCTCATCATAAGGGGATGTTATAAATAAACCCACAAGACTGGGCACAGTGTGCCAATACAGAAATAAGCTACCTGTGCCACATTCATCTTTTGTACCAGGTTGTAATTGTTTTTTTTTTGCACATTTAGCTTCGTTTTTAATGCAGGGGGGTAATGCTTGGTTAAAAACAATCTACTTTTTTTTTCGTTAGATTTTTTAAAAAAAATTTTGATAGCAGCATTTTAATTTTTACCACGGTTCACACGAGGGAAGGAGAAAATTGCCCACATGAAAGCATGTTTAGTCAAACTACAGCCACATTGTTGGTCCTCGGCAACAGTTTAAAACCTTCCTGAAAATGCGTCAGTTTAATGAGTATGCCATTCAAGCACTCAAATGCTACAGACATTTTTGAAGGAGGCACTTTCTGAAGAAAGTGCAAGTGCTTATTGACTGCCTTGGTGTTGAAATAGAAATTTGAAGGTAATTAACCATGAGCATTTCAAATGTGGCAAGCATGTTTTATTTAAACGTATATATCCCCTGTTAAAACAGAAGTTTGAAAACATTAACACAATGACCAATCACACAACAGGCTGAGATAATTTCATTTGTTTTTTATTTTTTATTATTGTGTTGTTCGTTTTTGCTGTTGTGGTTTTAAATTGTTGTGTTTATTTGTTTGTTGACTTTGTTATGTTATTGTATTTGATGATTTGCTCTTGTGTTTCTATGTTTTATTTTCTCTGTTGTGTTTTCTTTTGTGCTTAAGTATTTTCTTTTTGTTGCTTTATTTTTTGTGTTGTGGATTTACATGATTTGTGCTTTTCATTTGTTTTTTTTGTTTTTTGTTTTGTTTTGTTTTATGGGAGATATAACTTAAGGATATTGAAATTGCAGTGTTTTTTGTTTGTTTTACATTCTCTTTGTTGTTGTTTTGGTTAGTGATGTTTCATTTTGTCATCCTGATGTACTTTTGTTATTTACTTATATAATTATTTTCTGTCATTTTTGGGCAAGAATGTTTAAAAAATCCTGTCCATCGTTCTTTCCATGAGCTGGCTCCCCCATGGCTTTTCAGTCATCTCTCTGATAGGATGCGTAGCATCTTGTTGTTAGCGTAATTACCACAGCAGTACATGCGTACTTCAGCAGCGGCAGGAATGACAGACTCTGTTTTGCAACATGATAATTGTCATTTACCATGTGTTATGGCTAGGGCCAAAATAAACCCCACTGAACAAGACAAGATGACTCAGAGCAAATTCATATTTACTGTTACAGTTCTTAGGAAGGAGAGGAGAAAAAAATCATACATAAAAGTAAATTCTCAGTGACCTTGCTGCTTATTTTTGTGTGTTTGAATTTGGTTACAAGCTTCTGTCTGTAACCCTCAGGCTGCTAAAAGGCTTTTAAACCTGCTTGTTTACACTAGCAACATCATAAAGGGCTATTCTTAGGCCCTGCATCCACAAAGTGTTTGTATCTAAGGAGGCAGATGGGGAACGACAAAAACACTTCAAGTGACCTCATACGGGCTGGAGGCCCCCTGCTTGTCCAAACTCCCCTCCAACGTTTCCTGTGCTTAAAACAGACTCAGCTGTAAGTGACACATAACCGCTGAGAAGGCAAAGCAGAGCAAAAAGGCAGTCGGCATCATTAAGCCACATTCCTAAGATGACCAGTTGTTACTTTGACCTGACAGGAAGACATTTTTCCTGTCACACACACTCACAACAACACACACTGCCTCCGGACATATGTGTGTAGGTTAAAGAGGTGGGCAACTTCTCTCTCGAGTGGGCCAGATTTACCCTGTCCTCATTTCAGGGCCATGTGGGTACAAATTGTAGATTATCAAAACAAGACACTTTAGTTTCCTCATATGGAGCATGTTTAGATTTAATTACAGTTCAATGCACAGAAAATATTGTAACTCAATTCTAAAATGTGAATAGAAATGTTTTATTTCAAGTCTCACACAGGATGAAGGCTATTTTCAGCCACTTTTAAATACACTAAACAGATTATTTATTTGTTATGAAGATTATTTTATCTGTGTTTTAGTTCTTATGCCTCCATGTCTGTGACAGCCAGGGCTGAAGGCATGATGTTTGGGTTGTCCATCTGTCCCTGTCCATCTGTCTTCACATCTTTCCACCCATCTGTCTGTCCAGCCGTCCATCTGATTCTGATGAGCACTGTGTTATTCCTCGCTTATGAACGTAAACCTGAAAATGTTTTAATGCTAGCCAATATATATAGCAGTAGATGGTGCTACCAAAAGTCTCATTTTTGGGTTAAATCTTCTCAAAAAAAAAAACAAATAAATAAATAAATAAATAAAATAAAACATTGGCTTGACTAGATGCTGCAGTAAGATTCTCTAATGTTGTCAGCTGCTGCAGGGTCAGGTAGAGATCACTGGAGCACGAATTGGTATAAACGTAACTCCCTGAATATTATGAAGATGGATTGCTCCTGTGTTTATCCTGGATGTAAAAACAGGCAAAAGAAATGGCCAAAATTCCAATTTCACCGCATTCTGTTACATGACTATCCTGTTTGGCTCAAGGATATAGGGATTAATGTTTAGATATATCAGGAGCTATGTTGCATGATGATCATCTTTGGCTCCAGGACACAAAATCTCAAGAGGAATTTCCATCAAACTTCACATAATCAGATATAAGTCCTTCAAGAAGTAGTAATAACAGCCATTTACATTTACACCTTTATTGCAATGATTATTATATGTTTGTGTGTCTGTGTTATCAGATAATATAAAAGAGTTGTTTAGTTTTCATGCTCTGTGTTGTTTTGTCATGAATGCTTAGGTCAGAATTCTTTATTTAAGAGTTTTATATTAAATATATTTGGATATTTGAGATTATCTTGAGGGTTACACTGAAGAAGAAGTTGCCACTTACCCACTCTTGGGTTATGAGGCACGCTGGGCAGCAGGAAAGTTTGCATTAAATCTGCTAAATGCACACCTTTCATGACACATACTGCTTTATCAAACACAGAAGGTCAAATGTATGAATTTGTCATGCACGTGGAGCTGAGCACACAAACACGCACATGCTCACAATCTAAACCTACACAAGTCTATTTGTACTGCAGTCACAGAAATTGATAGCTCTCCGTGTTGCAGCGTAGAATGGCTTGTTTTTTCACATGTACCTGCCGCTGCCCTGAAATCAGTCAAGCGTTCTGCCTGGCTTGACGAGAACATGTGTCTCTCACTTTGCAGCACCTTTTTCTTTAATAGAAATGCCCTGTCGCTGATTCTTCATGACAGAAGACCAGAAATGTGGACAGATAGGACTATTAAGACATGCCACTGAAATGGAAGCAGGGCGTACTCGCTGATGTGTGCAAAGCTCAGATGGAGGGAAAAGGTCATGCCAAGTTTCTTCAGATGTGCTTCGGTATAATTTACTGTTTCATTGAGGCTTAACACAAATCAGTGAGAGTTACTTTGATTAAAAAAGCAAGAATCATCTAATCAATAGCATTTTAATCTTCCCTCTATCCTTTAATCCCAGTTATCATCCATTTCCTTCCTGCAGTTTATCTTCTATGTGCCTGCGTGCATCATCTTTTATCATTAGAGCTTCTCTAAGAGAGGCCATTAGAGAGAAATTGACCCAGCTCCCTGCCAGTCTCAGCAGGCTACAGCCTCATCAAGCCAACCCCCTCCCCGCTGTGTCCAGGATGGCCGTCCATTACGACGGAGGCGGATTGCCATGTTGTAAAATATTTATCAATGCTCCACTTGGCCCTTGGGAATTGTGCACAAACATGCTCACACACAGTCAAACACATTTACACGCTGACAAGTCACAGACAAAGAGAATTAAATGTGGATCATGATCATAGCTCTTTCACAACACATTCAGGCTGTTTGTAGGTTTAAGAAATTGCATGAATGTGATTTCTTTGTGTTTTAAAGTTCTGGTAGATGTTATTTCACTCCACAACATCTTATTTTGATTAATTAGCTCTTATGGGGAAATTACTTTTAACTTTGGGTCTTAAGAAAGGGACAAATCATTTGCTAATCCAGTCATCTCAACAGCTGGCCTTTAAGTAGTATTAATTTATCAATCAACCTGTGCATGTGTCTCAAAAAAATGCATATTTACAAATGTTAAAAAAACAAAACAAAAAAAACCCCCAACACATAACAAAACAAAAACACAAAAGCATTGTTGTGGGACAGACTAAACAATTTGTTAATCTGCTCAAGTACCAGACACAATCTTTAGCATTTCTGGCTAAATAGCCAATTACATTGTATTTCCTCCAGTTTTCCTAATCTAATGGGTAATGGATTATCAAACAATTCTCAGTTTAATTCCTGAAATAACCTTTTGTTAACATTAGCCTCCAGTTCTTTGTCATCAAATTAGCTAGTAAATTACAACTTTGAACTTCAGAAGCTTTAAAAACAAGTTTGGGCTACACATAGATAAGTCAGAAAGAGCAGTTTTATATCAGATTATGAATTTTTAAATATTTACTTGTATAAACACAGTCTAAAACAAATGACTAACTAAGGCAACATTAGACTAATACTAGTTAAAGCATTTACTTTTCCTATCAGGTCCTAACAATTTACCAACTGATTACAAATAATTTCGTTGAGACTTGACCATTAACTCATCTAAACATAGTCATTAACAAGTTGCTATAAACTAAGACAAAGTTAGGTAAATACCAACTGATGCACTTTAGAACATGTTTTATTAAAGGGGGTACAAAGTGAGTGCATGTAAATATTAAAAGTCAAATAATGGTCCAACTAAAACACAGCTTCATCATCAATAACCTCTCATGTGAAGAGCAGTCTTACAGTTACACACACTCTGACTGAGCATCTACCTTTACGTCCCTAAATGATCTCATTTTCATCTCCTCCTCCCAGTATTTTGTGTGATATTCTGTGTTTGGTTAGGTGTGCCCACCCCTGTCTGTCATTGAAATAATGACCTCACACTCCCTCAGGTGACTGGCTGCAAAGGAGGGAAAGACCCATTCAAATGGAGAAGTAAGGAGGGAATGATCAGTTATTCTCCTTGAGTATTAATGGTAAGGTATGGGTGATATAGTCGCTCTGAGGTTACTCTTGATATATTTTCCTGTTGTTGTAACATCTTTGTGGAAATTAAATGAGAACTGTTCTCTGGTTTAAACATTCAGTTGTCTCCAGTGGATTCGGTGGATTCTGGCTTTCCATGTTGAGTCTTCTCCCTTTCTTTTGTGGCACTCTACTGTATCCGTATTTCATAACACAATATTGGGAACTTCTTAGTTAACATATTTTGAAATACAAGAGATTTGTTTTCTAGTGCAGCACATTACCTCCTCCTGTTGTGGAAGTAGAAATATCACTGTCAATAAGATGCTATCCTCATGCAAAGACAATATTCTAGTAACTTTTCATGACAGACACATTCCCATAGCTTGGCATATTGATTGTTAGGGGTATTTAACACAAATGTTAACAATGTTTTGTTTGGTGATTGCATTTCTGCTTAAAAAAAACCCAAAACAAAGGGTTCAACTAACAAATTATCCAGTTGAAAACATGGAAGTATTTTAACTTTTGTTTTCCACAGGGCATAAGTCATGCATTGATCAAAACTTAAGTCAAATTTGCATTACCTTTTTTTTTTTCAGGAAAAGTAGGACACTGCCTCTGAAGAGAAAAAAGTGTATTTGTTTATTTATTATTTATTCTGACAAAAAGCACTGGTTAATAATGTTTTCAAAAAGGAAAACAGTATCCATTCACAATGAATACACCCATTAACAAGTAGTGCACTGAAGTTAATCTTTGATGCCATAAAAGCAACAGTAACGGTAAAAGTTCTGTCACTTTCTTAATTGAATGTTAGGAAGTCCACACTACCACAGGCTTTTCCAGGTTGAAATCAACCACAGGGTTTAAAGGAGGAGGTTAACAGATGACTCTCAGGTTCTAAACAATTGAAATAAAGTATTTGAAGGACAGTGAATATTTGCCTCAGGGACAACTTGATAAATCTCTGGGATGTTAGCTAGAATAATTTTCAGGTGTTTAAAGTAGGCCGACCTTATCACACATATAGCTAATCTATTTTTCTGTGTAAAGATAGATCAAGTAAGTAGTAAGATAGTTAAAGTGATGTTAGTTAGTTAGTTAGTAGTTAGTAGTAGACATTGGCCTGGAACCATCATTTCATTCATCCCTGACAGCTAACATTTAATTGGCTAGCTTCAGCTGATAATGTTTGCCAAGTATATTATTTCAACAACAAAAACTAACATCCACTTAAACAATAAAAAAACATGTTTTGAGTCCCTCTGATATAAACATTAGATGATTTAAAAGAAGTAAACTGGAAGGACCGAACTTACCAAATGGTCAGTTAAAGTTCAGCAGTCAGCAACAGACTGAAAGAGTCACATGGGACGATGGAAAATATGGCAGAACAAATTGATAGTTCCACTTTGACACTTTAAAATGGTAAGAGGAGTGAGTGAATGCGGGAGGCATGTAGGGACCATTGAGTGCTCTGAGCTTTGGGAGGAGGAAGAATCAATGCTTTCTTAAGCCCATCACAGGGGAGCCATTTATATGTAAACTATAGCCTGCATCACTCAGAGGCATGAGCTGGTGTTATTAGTGCTGTCAATAAAGTCACTGTTAGCATGAAGACGGTGGGAACATGCATTTTAAAAGGTATGTGTGTTTACCTTTAACATTAACACAGTATAAAGTAAAACCCCTTGTTTAGGCTACTTATGAATGCTGTACACATTTTGTAAACTGCACAATATTAGCAGTACTGACGCTCAACAAAATTGTTGAAAATCCCAAAATTCCAAAATTTTCTGCAAATCCCCCCTCGATGTTGTGGTCACTGGAAGGTTGTCTCTCAACCAGAAACAGCGGCTGGATCCTTAGTTTCTTAAGTCACATGATAAAACGTCTTCAGGCAAGATAGTTTGTTCATTAGGAATATATTAATGTGTATATTTGCGCAAGAATGTGGGCATATGGACACTTTACATGTGTGATAGTCTGAATGTGTGTGAACAGGTAAGTCTGATATGCCACGTCATCGTGCTTTAACTGGTCAGAAAACTACAACCAGCTCAAGACCATTTCACAAAGTGAATTTGATCATCAATAAAAACCTGATTGCCAAAGTGGACTTATCACAGCCTACCTGAGTGAATCAATGATGAATGCATTTGTAGATGACACATATTGGTATGATAACAATCGCATGGGAGGAAAGCATGGGTTATTTGTCACCCTAGGAAAAGGAACTATATACCCACGATCAGAGGTGTTCAAGCAATATTTCTTAACTGGTGATGCCCACTGTTATTATGGCAACATTGCCTCTGATTAAAACTTTCACTGTGGATGAGAGAAATAAATTTTGTAATTTTTACTCGATATAGAACACTGCTAAGCATAGATCTGGTCTGAGTATATTTCTAAAGTCTGAAAGCTAATCAGCAATAAATGAAGGAACTTCCATTGGATTGCAGCATATGCTATTTATGCCCTCTCAGAAAATGTACAAATTTATCTACCTATGTTTGTGTAACTGTCCCATATATGTCAAAAAATATGGTAGGTGTTTTTAAAACACAGTTTGCATTTTAATGTTTCTGTTGAAGCAAAACTGAGTTTAAATTGAATTTCTAAATGCTATGTTATAGAAACTGTGTAAATTGCAACGCATTTCCTTAAGTGGATGCATATTTTTTGATCTGCACTCTTTAATTTCTCATTTTTTTGAGATGAATAAAAGTCTTTTGCCTCCATGGTGCATTTTTTAATACCAAAAGCAGATAGAGCACGTGCTTACATCCCATGAGAGCTGCATAAAAAACAA
Source organism: Cetoscarus ocellatus (assembly GCA_037902135.1). Classification (NCBI taxonomy): domain Eukaryota; kingdom Metazoa; phylum Chordata; class Actinopteri; order Labriformes; family Labridae; genus Cetoscarus; species Cetoscarus ocellatus. The sequence goes on along the minus strand of JBAMNC010000936.1, from coordinate 636,822 downwards.
TGTTTTAGGCTCTTTAGACCCTTTTTCAGCATCTATTTGAATTGCACTAAACTGCATGGTCCTCATCAGAATGTCATTATAGTGTTGTTCAGTGTTATAGTGGAGAATCCTTCCCCTTACACAGACTTTGGGATGAAAGTCTAAAAAAGTATGCATAACTTTATGTTTTTTTCCTCCACCAAGGAGGTTATGTTTTTTATAGGCACTTGTTGAACTGTTTCTTAACAGGACTTCTCAAAAAGTGATAAACAGAATTTAGTGAATTTTCTAGGATAGGTCAGAAAAGGACCAAGGACCAATTCATTCAGTTATGAAGGTGATCTATATGGGGATGCAAATCCAGTGTGTTAACACTGAGAGATAGGGCAGTTTTCCACGTTTTTGGTATTAACCCAGTAAACTCTCAACGGATTTGGATGTCATCTTCAGGAAACGTTGGTCATACTACAGTATCATAGACTGGAGCTAGGCATGATGAATGTGACTGATTTCAGACAGTGAATCAGAGGGATCCAGCTGATCTGCAAGATTAAACAAACATAGCAAAGCCTCAAACAGATCAATTGACTCTTTGCTCCTTTGTGGATTATCCTTCTGACAGGAAAGTTCTGTAGAAGAATAGTCTAGGCTTGTCTCCTCAGTTAATCCAATGAAATAACATTTTGTTTCATTAAAAAAAAAATAAAGAAAACAGTCAAATCACAGATTTGGCATCCAAGATTTCAGTAGCATGTTGCATGTGTGTGATTTCACATGAACGATACCCACATTTGAATAAAAGCTTGAACTTTGTTGTGTTTTTGTAGCCTCTGTGTGTTGATTGTAAAGCTGTGAGTGGGAGGCTTGAACAGATTGCTGACAGGAGTCATCACCCAATCCTTGAGGGACGGCTCCCGTGTGTTTATGTGTTTATATGTGTGTGTGTGTGTGTGTGTGTGTGTGTGTTTGTTTAAGAGAAAGAAAAAGGGAGGAAGCATTTATCTGGCACTGCAGACACGTGACTTTGTGATCCAAAGATCATTTCAAGGTTGCCTTGATAGTAGGCAAAGTGCAATGAAGCAAGAAGACACAGGGTCTTTAGATATGGACATGTGTAGACACCCCCTCACACTCACACACGTGGCACGTCTACTTTACCATCTCTGGAAGACGTCCATGAATATTCATAACTCTCACACTGCATTCATAGATAGTGCACGCATGCCTAGAGAGCATCACTGGTGTGTGTATGTGTTTGGTATGTGCATATGTGTGTGTGGCCGTCAGGGCTCAGAGATCAGATATAAGACTGCCAAGATGCTTGTGAGGGCCCTCTCAGGGGCCTTTCCTGGACAGACTTGCCACTTGTTTTTCACGCCTGTGTGTGCGTGTTTGTCAGCATGGTTTTAGAGTGTGTTCATGCGTGCATGGATGTCTCCTTCAAACCAACACTCGTTCTATTTTAAGCTCATTAAGTGGAGGGTGATGGGAGATTTGTTCGCTTTTATGTGACCTGCAGACTTTGTGACAGGATCTCCGATAATTCAAAGCCCCCTCTCGATCTAATGCAAAGGTTTCCTTTGGCCAAACGATTAACAATGAAATCAAATTGAGATAAGAAGACATGCAAAATAAATGGCGGTGTATTTATCTTTATGAAGCTAAAAAATGTAGCTCTTTGAATCAAATAAGAGGTGTGGCTAATGAGACTAATGCTGTAAGAGTTTAATTGAATATCGTCATTTTTCAATGTCTTTCTCCTTAGTGCACTCCCTTTCTGCATCAACATACCGCTGCGCTTGGTTTTCTTCAGACTGAGCCTCAGAACCTCTGTCGTTCCCTTAATTTAATATACAGACTACACACATGTTCCTTTGAGCACAGATCTGATCTTAGGAAAAAGGAAAAAGTCACACAAGTCAGTTGAATAGAGAGGGTGATCCAGCACTGTGAGTTTGAGGGTTCAGTGTGGGCCAGCAGGTTTTTCCACATTTAGTCTGTTTTTCAAACTTTTTCTCACAGATTTTTTAGAACCTGGTTGTAATAGTGTTGATCATTCTGGAACCCTCTCCTCTAAAATTGTACACTTTATGTCAAAGAAAATAAAGAACGTGGCCTTAAATTGGACTTCTTTGTCATGCTTACTTCATCCTTGGTGCTGTCCAAGGCATTAACTGACATTTTGGCTCTTTCATCGCATGTAATCACTCCTACAAAGAAAAAATTGGGCTCCTTCATTTTGTTCCCAAATGTCTCCAGAAATGTGTTTGCTTTTTCCTCTTGATCAAGAGACAACTTGGCACACACTTCTGTCTTTTTTTTTTTTTTTTTAAATTTGCCAAACTGTCTCTTTATCAATGGATACCATTTCTGCTATCATTCTTATCCTGGACTGTCGATTATTTTGAGCGATTTGTTCAATTTGGTGAATGTTTTTGGAAGTTTTGGTGTACTTGGGCACCCAGGGTCTTCATCGTCTTGGACAGCCTCTATGCATTACATTGTTTTGTATCATACAGAGTATGTATGGTATTGTAATAAGTAGTTTTATATGGTCTTATGTGGCATTGGATCACATTTTATCATATCCTACCATTGTATTGCATGGTAAAGTATATTTTATTTGTCACTATCATCTTATCTTGTTCTATTTCATAATCTGGTGTGAAGCTGTTTTTTATTGTATTGTATCATATCTTATACTGATGCATGGCATTGTACCCTGTAAGCACAGCATGCGAAAAATCACAATCTATACACATCATTTAATATTTTTATTTTCAAACAGTTATGTGATTATTATACTATCTGATGAGCTATGAGTAGTGAATTAGAACAGTAATTCCCCCCTAAGTAGGTGTTACTGAGGCCATAAAAATGTCCTGAACTTATGTCAGCCTGGTCTGAAACTAGCATGTCTTCATTTAGGTCCGCATCCACTCCACTTGTGGGTTACTAACTATTATTCTTCAGTTTACTGGGTTGAATAAAAGACTACCTTTTAAAATTTTAGATTTATTCAGTTACATATACCGAAAAAGACATTAAAGCAATTTGGTGGCAAATCTTGAACAATATCCAACTGGTTTATCTAAAAGATATTTTTTAAAACTGGAATATGTAGTTTTGCCTATTTTCACCATCTTTGATGGTTGTTTTTTTATGACAGCCTGTTTTCCAACAAATATGTAAAGCAGATTGTGCTGCAAAAATCTTTTAAAAGCCTCAATGACCTCAGAGCAACCCTTGCCATTAGTTAGCTTACTTATCTGCAATAATGCTCTCCCATTGATAAGTTTTAGTGACCCACTGTAAGAAAAAACACAAATAAGTAGATAAATTAATTAATTAATAAAAGAATGGTTGTATAATGGTTGAATGGCTGAGATCATCTCTATTGTATGTGATGCACTTTTAAAGGTATTTTCATACATACATTTTGTCACTTCTTCTATAAACTTGAAAAAATTAAAAAAATACCTACAATGCATTTAAAACAACACAAAAAGACACAATACACATTAGGGACCCGCAGACAAACATGCCATTGTTGCCTTTGCGTCACATCATAAAAAGATTAGACTTGTAAACATTCAACAAATGGTATTCCTGCTAATCCTTCTAAGATTACAAATCCAAGTCACATGCCTCAGTTTATAAAAACCCACAGGCAGCTGCCACTGCTCTGCATGAGGGGATCTCAGGGTTTATTTATAGTTGATGTGTGATTCTCGAGTCCTATCAAACATCTTAAACATCAGATGGTGTTTCAGGGGTGAGATGATCCATCCGACGCAGCAGGGCCCTTTTGTTCCCTGAGACTGGCCTCTCTGAACTGCAGCATCTGCTTGAAATGTAAATGTTAGTGACTCAGTGTTCTGAAGCACAGCTGGACTTTTACTGTCCCTTAACTAAAGTATACCGGCTGAATATATGATGACAAATATAAAGTATGTGCAAGGGGTGATATGTGTCATCTACTGTCTATTTAATGTCTTGCAGACTCTGTGCTAACCTGGCACACCAGATGGACTGTTCATTATATCCCACTAGTCCATCTGGAAAAGAGCCCATAGAAAGCGTTTGGGGAGGGCAGGACCTTTCAGAAGAATATCTGGCAGGTGATTGGACGATCATCCCGTCAATCAACATTCATTACAGGCCATCAGATAATGTAGCAGGCAGGAGCTACTGCGTTTCAGAACATGAGCCACTTTGTAAAAAAAACTCTCATCAAAACATATCAAAAGTGGAGTGAAGATATCCTCACTATAGAGAAGTGTGTAGGGTTGGTATTTGTTTTTCATTTAATAAAGCAATGCAGTTAAGATCTGATAAAACAGCTACTGTAGCTGTTAGCATTTATGCTAATCCCTGTGTGAGCAGTCACTTCCTGCTCTCTCAGTCATAGCTTGTTCCTCTTCCTGCTCTAAAGGACTCTGATTGCTGCTTTGGACCTATCACAGTATTAATAGTTTGAGTTTGGCAAGATGGATCAGTCTGAATACAGACAGTGAATCAGGCTGCTCCTGCTGCTGTGCAAGGGTAACTCTGTGCTTCAGCTTTGAAACCATTCAGAGACATCTGCAAGTAATAGCAGAGAGTATTTATGTAAATTCATTATGATTGGTAAATGATTCGGCAACACTCAGCTCAAGGTCGTCGTATTCACAACTCTTACTGAGTCAAAACTGTACGTTCAGTGTCCACGATCAAGGCCGACTAGGGTTTCAGATTTCATTTCATTTTTAGAGAATGATTAATATATTTGTAGGTGTTCACATTTAGTTAATTCTAACATTACCTCAAACATTTCAATCAAGATTTTTAAGTCAGAGAAATCTTTTAAATTTAAAAAGATCTTAACTGCCGTCAGCTGTTACTATTACATTCATGTTACTTACTTGTAATGGACCACCATGATTTATTTTGGCTTCATCCATAACATTCAACTTCAACCCCCTGAACCCCCCTTGATCCCCAGAGTTGTGGCCTAACCAGAGATTTTGAAGTTGAGTAAAGACTTGCTGTCTGCTCCACCCTTTCTTGTGTGTCAAGGGCATTTTGGAATTTTTGTGCACGGAGCAGTCCGGCGCAGTGAGGCGCGCCCACGCCTCCGTCCCTCCCACCAGCACAAGTGTCAGAGAGGGAGGAGAGAAGACGTGAGTGGGTTTAACACAGCCGAGTGTAATCTTCACCAATCAAATGAACACCTCTCCTCGCCTTTAAAGGCGCTGCGGGCGAGGCGCAGTGCCAATTTCAATCTCTCCTCCATTGAGTCCAGCCTCGGTAAGCTGGCGGATGCAGCCGACAGAGGCTCCGCCCTTCCTTCTCCAACCAGCAGTCCAAGTGCTCGAGGAGGAAGAGGAAGGAGATGCGTTTAAATAAATTTATTTTTCTCATGAATGATTTAGTGTATCTTTTATGTGACTGAGTAAATTGTAGCCAAAACATGTATAAACAGTGGGTATATACTCACATGTAAGGACAGAGCTGTGCAGCCAGGCGGTCTCTCCTCTCCTGTGCGCTCTGCTGCTCTCCCTGCTGATACAGCACATGCAGTTCGGCCTCTCTCCGTCTTAAGTCCTGTAATGTCTCCTCCGTGAGGTCAAAGTGGCATCCATGGCGTAAGGCTGTGTTGTGTGGAATGCAACATGCGACAAAGAATGCACTGACACGCTGGATACCTGCCTGTGAGGTTTTGGTGACGTGTGCGTACTGCGCGCCTGTCAGCCAAATTACCACTGCACCGGGCGCACTTCGTCTGCGCCGAGACCAGATTGGAGCTGGCAAGCTTTCAGCGCACCTTCCGTGCAGTGTTTTGGCACGACATTGTCACTGCACCAAGCTGAATCTGTCGCACCTCCCCCTGGTGCGCCGCCACACCCATCTCAGCGCAGCCAGTCTACCAAATGCGCCACATTGGCTGCGCACAGTGGTGCGCCGGATGAAATTACCACTGTGCGAGGTGCGCCACCCTGCGCCACCCTGCGCTGCGCCAAGATTAGAGCCCCTAAAGTTCAGTGGATGTGCTTCAGGTGTAAAATTGCTACACTATTTTGTTCTTAGCTTAGTTTGGTTCGTTTTCACTCTGCACTTTGTCAAGCGGATCAAAGTCTGTCAAAAGTTTAATCTAGCCTCCCATCATAAGCTAGGGCTGTAGCTGCAGCCCTCCTTGCTGCCATTTACAAATAAACAACCAGCGTTCGAAAGTCTGGAGTTTCCTGTGCCATAAATTTGGGATCAAGCTGCATTTAGCAGTAGGCAGCCTGTAGACAAATTGTTATTTTTATTTATATTTATTTTGTATTAATATATATTTTTGTTTACATCTATCTTTTTTATGTATCGTTCTATTTACTGTTCAATTACCAGTGAAATCTTAATTTCCCTGAGGGAGTTTCCCAAAGGGCTGAATAAAGTTCAATCGATAGCCTGCTAACTGTTGTGATATTCAGCCGAACCAAAACCACTACTAACTCCCTCTTGGTTCACTTGCCTTGTTTGGTCTTCATTTGCTTCAGATTGCTTTCGCACCCACCTCAAACCAAACTCTGGTCGACCAGTAGCTTCCAAGCGGACCAGGGTTCGTTTGGTCTGAACCAAATGTGTAAGGTGTGAAAGCATCTTTGTTGTCTGGTTAGTGCTATGAGTGATCTCAGCATGATATGTAAAGCTGCGTTTAAACCAAGCAGTCTGGTTCAGTTCAGCTCACTACTGTATGCAATTACAGGTATTTCCAAAGCCAGAGAAAAGTTCCCCAAATAACTGGACCATGCTGTCCCACTTTCTGGCACCTCTCTGGAGGGGTGCGAAGCATACCAAATTGAGCTAAAAGTGCTGCAATCTGTTGACTGGTAAAATAAAACTTCAGTTTCCTTGTGACAGCACCTTACTCAAAAATGCAAACATTGCCATGTTTAAATAAGCTGTGAGTTTAGAGTGATATGTTCACTGCTCGATGGAGTACTGGAGTGCTGAAAGTCCATCATGTGGCTCCTTAGACTGCTGCACTGTGTGGCACTGCTGTGACATCATGCATTTACGTAGATGGTGCCATCCTCTCCTCCTGGTCCACATCTTCGCCCTCAAGTGAAGGCAGCCGGTGGAAAAGCACAAAAGATTGAGTTAACCATACCAAACTGTACCAAACCAAACTAGACCAAATAGTGAACATAAGGCTTTAGTAGGTCAGAATGGGAGTCCACTTTAAAAGCTTTCTCCCTCATCTGTAAAATGCATAATCAAATCAAACTTGTTTGTGGTCTATTTGGTAAATGTGCCTTCTTAAATGTGGTTGTATGAGGTAAATGTCAAAAATTAACTGATTAACCAAATCTATAGCAATCAGCTCCGTCCCTGTGAAAAGAGAGGCTGTAGATTGTTATTGTGGGGGCCAAGATCTCTCAATGATTTAGATCATTTTAATCACACAAACTGAAAAAGGTGTTGGGCTGATAATAGCCTGGATTGGACACATCACAGCACTTCTGCAAGCAAGTCCCTTTGTCTCAGCATAAATTTGGCACACACTGCAATGTCTATATGCCCTTCCACCTGGACCCTGCAGTCCCAAAAAAGCTACAGCTTGTGTAAAAGCAAGGCATATCAAATGTGACCCTTATAATGTGCACTATCACCTCATAGCATGTTTTTATTTTTTTGTCATCACACTGAGTTATTGGCCCCTTCAGCATCAATAAAGCTTAACTTGGGTGCCAGATCTGTCCTTACAGGGGCTCAGCAGAATCACTCAAGCTAATTTATTTACCATGGACATTGTCCTTGGACTATGGAGCTTCCTCAGAAATTCTGAAGACACAGTGGGAAAGACAAGATTTAGCAAAATATGATAATAAAGTGTTGATAGGCAAATATAATATGTGTTGTTAATCATAATTCATAAACTCTAAGACTGAGCTAGGTTATTCATTTTCAGTATTCTAGTGTTTATGTTAAGCTACCCTAAGAACATTATAACACCAGCTCAATATTTAGCCTGTAAATATGGGATTGGCATCAATCTTCAGATTTAACTCTCAGAATAAAGCTATTTAGGTTATTTCACAGAATGTGTAGCTGTGTCCTTAGAGGACCACAGCCTCACAGGCGATAGTAAATAGTACTGAGATATTTTCAGACAGGTTGGCTCACTAAAAGCAAAACACGATCCATTTTCCAAGGGCAAAGGTCATGTTTAATTTATGTCTTTTATTTTAAGCCCTCTGCTTGTAGCCGAAGAATTGTTTTCATTCCGACATGCTGTTACTACCACTATTTTTTGGCCACGGCTCACATGTCAGGTTTGGTCATCTCTGCAGGTGTGGGGTGCCATCTTGGCTCTGTTTTGTTCTCACCGAGGCCCTGGAACATTCTAGTTAGGGCTCAAAGGAGGAGGAGAGACTGGAGAGGGATGCTTCAGTGTTCATGGTGTGTCGCTATGAACAGCCGGCCTGTCCACTTTTTGGCAGTGACGACGCACAAACATACAACACACAATCAAAGCAATGCAGTGTGTCAGAGAGTTGGTGAGACTACATGAGGGACAGCCGGGCGAGCCTGTGAGTGCCAGCCAGACCTGGACAGTGTGTGTGTGTGTGTGTGTGTGCTCGTGAAGGAAGGACTAAGAGGGACTCTGGGTTCTTGCCAGTCAGAGACGCTGCTAAATATGTCCTCTTTGGAACAGCGTGCAGAGCTCGTGGGGTTATTTCAGGACACACTCCTCCCTCCTCCTCTGCTGTGTCTCCATGTTTCTCTCTCTGTCCTTTTCTTTCTCCCTCTGCGCTCTAATGTAGAGCTTATTATGTGTCTGTTTCTAGGTGCCAAGGCCAGAGGGGGCTGTCTGTATGCCTATTTGTGTGTGTGAGTGTGAATGTGTGTGTATGTGCGTGTGCCAGCTGAGGCTGCGGCTGCTGTCTCGACGGCTGCTTTATTTTGGCTGCAGTTGCCATAGCGACCCAGTGGGACTGCCATTGTGTCTGCACCAATCATCTGATCAGTGCTAACCAACACCAGCGGCAAAGGTGACTGTTTTAGTGTGTGCATGTGATCTTAAAATAAAGCCTCATATCACTGCTGTTTGTCACAATGATTATACGCAATACAATGATGTACAGAAATATCTTATTAAAGTGATAAAAAGAATGTGCATTTTCAAGTACAAAACCCAAAACCAGTGAAGTTGGCACGTTGTGTAAATCGTAAATAAAAACAGAATACAATGATTTGCAAATCCATTTCAACCTATATTCAATTGAATACACAGCAAAGACAAGATACTTAACGTTCGAACTGGTAAACTGTGTTATTTTTTGCAAATATTAGCTCATTTTGAATTTGATGCCTGCAACATGTTTCAAAAAAGCTGGCACAAGTGGCAAAAAAGACTGAGAAAGTTGAGGAATGCTCATCAAACACTTATTTGGAACATCCCACAGGTGAACAGGCTAATTGAGAACAGGTGGGTGCCATGATTGGGTATAAAAGCAGCTTCCCTGAAATGGTCAGTCATTCACAAACAAGGATGGGGCGAGGGTCACCACTTTGTGAACAAATGCGTGAGCAAATTGTCCAACAGTTTAAGAACAACATTTCTCAACGAGCTATTGCAAGGAATTTAGGGATTTCATCATCTACGGTCCGTAATATCATCAAAAGGTTCAGAGAATCTGGAGAAATTACTGCACGTAAGCGGCAAGGCCGAAAACCAACATTGAATGCCCATGACCTTCGATCCCTCAGGTGGTACTGCATCAAAAACCGGCATCACTGTGTAAAGGATATCACCACATGGGCTCAGGAACACTTCAGAAAACCACTGTCAGTAACTACAGTTCGTCGCTACATCTGTAAGTGCAAGTTAAAACTCTACTATGCAAAGCGAAAGCCATTTATCAACAACACCCAGAAACGCCGCCGGCTTCGCTGGGCCCGAGCTCATCTAAGATGGACTGATGCAAAGTGGAAAAGTGTTCTGTGGTCTGACGAGTCCACATTTCAAATTGTTTTTGGAAAGTGTGGTCGTCGTGTCCTCCGGACCAAAGAGGAAAAGAACCAGCCGGACTGTTATAGGCGCAAAGTTCAAAAGCCAGCATCTGTGATGGTATGGGGGTGTATTAGTGCCCAAGGCATGGGTAACTTACACATCTGTGAAGGCACCATTAATGCTGAAAGGTACATACAGGTTTTGGAGCAACATATGTTGCCATCCAAGCAACGCCCCTGCTTATTTCAGCAAGACAATGCCAAGCCACATTCTGCACGTGTTACAACAGCGTGGCTTCGTAGTAAAAGAGTGCGGGTACTAGACTGGCCTGCCTGTAGTCCAGACCTGTCCCCCATTGAAAATGTGTGGCGCATTATGAAGCGTAAAATACAACAACGGAGACCCCGGACTGTTCAACAACTTAAGCTGTACGTCAAGCAAGAATGGGAAAGAATTCCAGCCGAAAAGCTTCAAAAATTGGTCTCCTCAGCTCCCAAACGTTTACTGAGTGTTGTTAAAAGGAAAGGCGATGTAACACAGTGGTAAAAATGCCCCTGTGCCAACTTTTTTGCAATGTGTTGCTGCCATTAAATTCTAAGTTGATGCTTATTTGCAAAAGAAAATAAAGTTTCTCAGTTCGAACATTAAGTATCTTGTCTTTGCAGTGTATTCAATTGAATATAAGTTGAAAAGGATTTGCAAATCATTGTATTCTGTTTTTATTTACGATTTACACAACATGCCAACTTCACTGGTTTTGGGTTTTGTATATTCTCAAGTTGTCTTTAACTAACATAACATTTCAAACTCCTTTTATGCAAAAGTGAAGCCAAAATCCCCAAATAATGACTGCTAGGCTCTCCTCGGGGGACTTCAGGAGGAATCTGCAAAGTAGCAACTAGTTGAATTAGCTGCTGTTTTCATGACCCAACCCTTACACTAAATTAGTGTTGCTCAGGGTCCTCTTTTGGCACGGTGGTTATGTGGGATTATGTGCCTTGATTATATATGGGTGTTTTGGGGTGTAACATAGATCAAACCAATCAGAGTGTCAATAAATCTTATCACTTGTTCTTTTTTTGTGTCTTTAATCTTTAGTGTCAGGTCTCATTCCCCTTAAATCAGTGCGCTGACAGTGTTGATTTTGACAGCACTTTTAATTTAGTTTTAGTTATAGTCTTTTGCTTAAACTGTCTTTCAGTTTTAGTCATAATTTAGTCATCTAAATTGTTTTAATTTTAGTCTAGTTTTAGTTGATGAAATGTCACAACATTTTAGTCGACGAAATCTACTGTAAAGGACCTCTTTCACAATACATGTAATTTTGCCCACAGGCCAATTTTTTGTTTATTGTGTGGTATTTGTAGTACACCCAGAGACTCCCAAGAATATACCTTTAGAAAATCCAAAAGTCATCCAGGGCCTGTACTATGACCTATTTTATGATCATTGCCATAGGTGTGAGCCAGGGTGCACACTTTACCCCAAAACTTACTCAAACACAAATAATAAATCATCAAATTGGGTCAAATCACCTTCACTGAAGTCTGGTGCATCTTTTGAAATCAAATGTAAAGCTAAGTATTACAATTGAAAGAAGTTATTGAATTTTAACTAGAAAAAAAATAGTTTTTTTTATGATTTTTTCAACAAATTCAATTCTTTGGAGATGTGTCTGACCAACTTACAGTTGCTGTACACCTAAAATACTTACAAATTATTTGGCCACATATATATTCTCAAAGTGGGAAAAAAATCATCAAATTCTGAGACCGGTAAAGTTGTTCAATTAACAGGTTGGGTTACTGTGGTAGAATCAGGATACTGTTCCATATCTTGTATATCAGGGAACCTTTAAAGATTTGTTCAGAATTCATCCTTTAAGTATGATTTCTTTTAGAATTTGAATGCTAGATTCAAAACAAACATTTCACATGAAATGTTATTCATTTTAATATTGAACAGCCACAAAGGGCCTGTATATTATGCCTTTGTGATGAGATAATAATGAGCCATTGATACAAGTAAAAACCGATGCAGTTTTGGATTGTTGTAATCAGATTGTATATATCTACAATGACAGCAATACATAAACATTACTTCTGTCAATTTCTGTTTCTAGTACTTATATATACATGTAATCTGTTTTATGGCCTTCGTGTCTTTTTGCATAGCAACGGCTTGGACAATTTTAATTTGTAGACTGGAACTATAGTGAGGGAAAGGGGATCTGAGAAATCCATAAGATGTATGATTGGCTGGTTATTTCATAGAATGGAGTCTTTGAATTTGCTTGTGTATGGTTGGAGGGGTTTCTGATTTTGAAAATGTTTATAATATCCCAAATAATAGATTACAGATGCAACATGTGCACACATGCCAGAGGTTCTCTTTCCAGCAGGACAGAGACAATAATATGCCTTCACAGGATCATCTGATGCATTCTTGTCAAATTGAATCCAAACATTGTATTTTATTTGAGATCTGTGACGAGAATGAATCTGTCCCCTAATGAGATCAGCATCATGCTGGTAAACCCAAATCTCATAGTCACCATCATTTTTTTGATGCTCAGCAATGTAGCCAGGGGACTGTTTGATTTGGTATGTGCCGCATGTTATGGTCTCAAGGTATTCCAGATCCACATGAGGGAACGAGATATCAGATGCTTCAAGCTTCTGCCATTCACTACGAGCTCTACGTGACATATTTGGGTCTTCTGCAACTCGTTTTGCCAAAACATTGTCTTTTTTTAAAAGTGAAAGCATACGCTGAGCCATCTTAGTATCTCGTTCCTCTCGATCTGGATCTGAAACATATATTGGTCCTCTGAAGGCATTGAGACATGCAGTTACTATGCGCACTAATTTGCCAATGACCTCAACGAAATAATTTGAGGTAAGTTGTTCCTTAAACAACATCCACTTCTTTAAACGCCCGTGGTAGGACTCTACTATCCATCTTGTTTTGGTACAGCAACGATCACTATTGGCTGTTGAGGAATCCAATTGGGATTTACCAGTTGGTAAAAATGACGGCATTCTAGCATCATACCCCAACTTAGCAAGAAGATCTAAGGCATCCCTGAAACCGCGATCTACAATCATATTGTCATTTGCTTCTAACCAAGATTTCAATATTTCAATTTTTTCCATGATGAGCCGAGTTATTGTTGCATCATTTACGTTACCATGGTAGGGGCCAATAGTGTCTAAAACATATCCATCAGGCAGTACAACTGACATGAATTTTAGGTAATTTCGTTTTTTCTGTCCTCCGTAAGATGCCCTTTGAAACTGATGATCACTGCATTTGTTGAGGTAGATATATGTACCATCTAAGATAAGAGTGACCTGGTCACCATAAAAAGCTTTAGTAAAGACAGTGTTGTGAGTTATGGCATCGTGGCGTGAAATATGATTTGTGCCAAGGTATTTGGGAACAACTATTGTGTTCAAAATATCTGCAATTGTATGAAAATATCTTGACAGTGTAGCTTGGGAAAGATTAGTAAGCATGGTCATTTGATTCCATGAAAGGTTTGTTTTCAGTTTTGCCCAAAAGTAAAGAAGCAAATCTATTGCTCTGGAACTATCACTTGAACCTGAAACAAGATCAGATTCACACATGTCATACATGTTCTTAAATTGCACCAATGTCCAGCCAGTCCATGCATGGCAGTCAGAATCTGACAAGGTTTCAAACTTCAGTTTGGGTGATGTCTCATGTTTGGATACTTCATGTACAATTTCAAGCAAATCATTAATAACAACTGGAGAAATAGATTCATTCAGTTTACTTTCCAGAGGAATACGACTGTGCATATTTATCTTCGTGTCAGGGTGTAGAAAACTCCCGATGAGGTGTTCAGAACAAACACGAGCATCAGGCGGGCACCAAAGTGAACATTCAATGATAAGAGAGTGACGAACAGACTTAGGAATGTTTATACAGTTGTCATTGTACTCTAAACACAAAGAACACTTACGATGTGAAGAGGAAGCATACTTCAAATCTTTGATTTGGATAAGAGGTATAACAGATCGGTTAGTTCCAGGATTAGTGGGGCTATCCTAAATCTCAAATGAATCACAGATGCCTGTGGATTCATTGTCACTGTGAGTGTCTTCTTTTGAGTCAGGGCGTGGCCTTTTTCTAAGATATCTCATGTAGCATTTTAGACACAGCTTACTTCCACTCTCAACATTCAGTCCTTCTTTACTAAGCACCTGCTTTAACCAGTTGTTACTGGGAGAATCTAGACTCCTTCCAGATTTTAAGTTCTTCCCTTTATCTTTGAACCTGGTTTTGCAATTGGGTATAATACAAACCCCGTCCATTTTAACTTCAAACAATATGAAAATAAATTATCTGGAGGATTTAAATATATATTGGTATTCTCAGGGAAACAAACCTGGAAAATACACTAACAACAAAAAGGTATAGTTATAGGTATGGATACCACTTAGTATTGTACTAGATGCACAATTTTTTCATAAAATGTACATGTGTGCACACTAAATTGTGGTAACAGAAGACACTGTATATGAACAGCTATACTTAAAAAGAAATCTGCTGAATATAACACTTGCAGCAGAATATATGTTGTTTATACTCAAATGACAAATTGATACTAGCTAGCTAGGGACATATGTTGCTTGGACAACAATTCTTTACAGAATGGCAGAACTGACTAAACTCGTCTTGACCACAAGCGTGAAGGTCAACAATAGCATATTGCCTCAGCTTGAACGTACTACTCTATCATACAAGGAGATGCACCACTATCCCATTTATTCATTTGAAATATATAGCATGTATTGCAGTGTTGATTAGCATTGCGTTGGATGATATTTTAAAAAAGAGGAATTACAGGCCCTGCATACCTTTTCTGTTTTAAATGAAAAACATTTTGAAAAAAAATATAATTCAATTGAATGCACAGTACTAAATTCAAGTTAACATTCATTTGCTGCAAATTGCATGAAAAAAAACATTACCCTTGATATAATACAAGACATGAAACAGTATCCTGATTCTTCCACAGTAACCCAACCTGTTAATTGAACATGAGGAAAAAAACAGTCTTAAAACAGTAAAGTAATGTTACTGGTGATTTTTCTGCTTGTTATAACTGTTGCTAGTTTAAGGCCACGAGATTTAGTAATTGCCTGATTATGATATTTTGGCATAACTAACTTACATTTTTGATTCTGATTATCCATTAATGGTTGTTACCCAAATTTAATTCCAGCTATTAGTCTGCACTGAGATATGGTGCTTTCACGTCCCTCAGAATTTGGAGGCACCACTGCAAATAAATGTATTCTTAGAAATGTTTTTTACTGATATGACAAATGAGGATAAAGTTATATCTGCAACAATACCTTGTGTGACCTGAACGTTACACTCTTCTTGTTGAGATGGACCTAATGTTTCTGTGGTGCGACAGATCTAACACTCAACTTAAGTTTGAACTAACCTAGTTTCTTTGTAGACTTTAGTGAGGTCTTTATGCCATAAATTTAGATTGTTATTATCCAGAAACAGGCCACTTTTGTATGTTTTCGCTGCAGTGGTAAAAATAAATAAATAAATAAATACTCCATGACACAAGACCTGCAGACAAGACTCAATAACCTTGGTGCAAGGATCAAACATTGATTTTCAGGATTTCAAATGCTGAACCATCTTCAACCCTATTTATACCATAGATGAAAATGGTGGTGCTCCCTCATAATGAAGTGTGATATCTTGCCCCAACTCCAGCACACTGTAATGAATATTAAGGGTACTTGTGGCAGGAGTTCCTCATCCCTGCATGGTGACTAACAGGCTAAAATACATCACAGTAAATATGGAGATAAACAGGCTGCAATGAATAAAAATCTGCTGGACCTCAAACCTACAATACCTTAGTTCACAAGTTTGTTGCACCTGTATTTTTATATTTTGGGTCACCACATTGTGCTTTCATCAGTTTCAAATAATAAATGCTGAGGTAAGAAAATGTGTCCTTGAGTTAGCATGGAGTGGTGCAAAAAGTGATGAAAATCAGACAGATATTTTGGGGTTGTGGTCTTGAGAACTCATAAAACCCATATATAGATAATGGAGGCACAACAGGTTAGTGCGCCTGCCTCACAGCAACAAGGCTGCTGGTTTGACCCTTCATGTCACTCCATCTTTCTATGTGGAGTTTGTATGTTCTCCCTTGCCTGTGTGGGTTTTCTTTGGGCACTCACTCAACAGAATCACTTTAAAAAAACAAACTAATGAAACTGGCCTGGACAAAAATGATGGTACCCATAACTTAATATTTTGCTGCACAACCTTTTGAGAAATTCACAGCAACCAGACAATTTCTGTAACTCTCAATGAGACTTCTGCACCTGTCCACAGGTATTTTGGCCCACTCCTCATGAGCAAACTGCTCCAGCTGTCTCAGGTTTGAAGGGTGTCCTTCTCCAGACTGCATGTTTCAGCTCCTTCACAAATGTTCAATAGGATTTAGATCAGGGCTCATAGAAGGACACTTCAGAATAGTCCAATGTTTTGTTCTGAGCCATTCTTGGGTGTTTTTAGCTGTGTGTTTGGGTCATTATCCTGTTGGAGGACCCATGACCTGTGACTGAGACCAAGCTTTCTGACACTGGGCAGCACATTTGGCTCCAGAATGCCTTGATAGTCTTGAGATTTCATTGTACCCTGCACAGATTCAAGACACCCTGTGCCAGATGCAGCAAAGCAGCCCCAGAACATAACTGAGCCTCCTCCATGTTTCACAGTAGGTACAGTGCTCTTTTCTTTGTATGCTTCATTTTTGTCTCTGTGAACATAGAGCTGATGTGACTTACCAAAAAGCTCCAGTTTTGTCTCATCTGTCCAAAGGACATTCTCCCAGAAGCTTTGTGGCTTGTCTATATGCATTTTGGCAAATTCCAGTCTCTCTTTTTTATGATTTGCTTTCAACAGTGGTGTCCTCCATTAAGTCCACTTTGGCTCAAACAGTGACGGATGGTGTGATCTGATACTGATGTACCTTGACCTTGGAGTTCACCTCTAATCTCTTTGGAAGTTGTTCTGGGCTCTTTGGTTACCATTCGTATTATCCGTCTCTTCAATTTGTCATCAGTTTTCCTCTTGCAGCCTCGTCCAGGGAGGTTGGCTACAGTCCTGTGGACCTTAAACTTCTGAATAATATGTGCAGCTGTAGTCACAGGAACATCAAGCTGCTTGGAGATGGTCTTATAGCCTTTACCTTTAACATGCTTGTCTATAATTTTCTTTCTAATCCCCTGAGACAACTCTCTCCTTAGCTTTCTGTGGTCCATGTTCAGTGTGGTCCACACCACCATACCAAACAGCACAGTGACTACTTTTCAGCCTTTAAATAGGCAGACTGACTGATTACAAGCTTGAAGACACCTGTGATGCTAATTACAGGACACACCTTAGTTTAACATGTCCCTGTGGTCAAATCATTTTCAATCTTTTTTTGGGGTATCATCATTTTTGTCCAGGCCATTTTCATTATTTTGTTTTTAAAAATGATTCTGTTGAACCACAATTCAAAATCAGTGTCTGATTTTCATTAGTTGATTTTCAATAATTTTTTATTTATTATTACTTTAGTCAGTTTCAAGTTATTTCAGTGATCATTGTGGGTTTTTGTTTGTTAAATGGAGGGGTACCAACAATTTTGTCCATGTCTGTAAATACTGTAGGCGGGTGTGCACATGCACATTCAAAACAAAGCAAATGGGTGTCACATGCTAAAAAGAAAACAATTAAATTTCCAGTCCAGTATTTTTGTCCAATATTGTTGTTTTGTAAATGTCAGTGCACACATTCTACATATTGCACCTTTAGGTCTGTACAATAATTAATAAATCATGCAGATTGTTATGGAGCAGGTTGTCAGCATAGAGGGGTGTCTGCCTTGTGTCTTCCAGTCAACAACAAGCTCAGCACTTATTATCCCTGACACAGACAACAACACACTTTACACTGCTGACCTCTCACCTTTAGCCCACATGTTTGCTTGTCCGAAAGAATGTGGCCTTATCCCAAAACATGTCAATAGTGGAAAGGCCAGGAGTTACACAAGAACTGTATTCCAGTAAATCTGCCCGCTCTCTGCCAAGTATTACTGAGGGTTACACTCAGTGCAAGGCCAGCTTTGGACAACTCAATAGAGTATTACTCTGTAGGAGGACAAACACCACCTGAGCCCAGTGCTGGTAAGTTCTGTGTTTATTAGGTTTTTGCCTGTTTACACAGAAGAAATATTTTTAGTATGTTGCTGATGCTCTGAGCAACACTGACTTTGTGTCATTCAGGTAAATAGTGCTCAACAAGGACATTTCAACAAAGATACAACTATTTTTATTTCGCTGTATTCACTCAGTCAGGACTCCTTTATGAGTGAGCTGAATGTGCAAGGCCCTTCTTATTGTGAAACTCTGCCTGATTCTAAAGTAAGAAACTCTGGCTTTTCAGCAGGAGCTGTGTCCTTGTATCAATAACATATAACATGTGCACTGTTTCTTCACTGAATGAGAACAGAACTCAGTATACAGCTTTTTTTCTTCTTCTCATGAGTCATTGATTCATGAGAAAGTTAATGTTGCAGACTTGTGACAGGAAATTGTGCACTGGATCCTTCAAGCAATCCAACGACTTTGTTATTGCTTAAAAGGCTCAAATATATCGACTATAGGAATTCTTTTGAATAGACTGAAAATTTTGGATTTTGCTGTTACATAATTTCTGAAATATTTAAATGCATTTATCCATTAATCTTACACAAAGGCATTATCCATTATTCCATTTAGGCTGACCTAACCTATCCCAGCTGTCATTGGGAAAGAGGCAGGGCCAGCCAATCACAGAACTGATACATAAAGACAGACAACCAGACACATTCGTACCTGTTTAGAGTCACTGATTAACTTAATCTGCATCTTTTTGCAGTACTAAAGTACCAGGAGAAAACCCAAACATGATCTCTACAAAGAGCCCCAATCAGGAATCAAACCACCTCACCTTGATGTGACGCAACAGCTCTAGCTGCTGCACTGACGCCCAGCCCTTAGCCAAAGAGTGTTTTCATAAAAGTGCTTATAAGGTAGAATGACCAGCAATTTAGTTACAGCACAGTTTTAGCACTTATCAGGGTTGGATCATACCTTACTATCCAGTTTTGTTACAGCTCATAAAAGCATGGAAAAAATTTAATACTGTCATCATTCTGTCATATCGTAAGTAATAATTAAAAGTTAAGAGTTTGCCAGTTGATCAATTTGAGCCAAGTTTGGAATTGGACTGCTAACTTACTGATCCAGAGATGTCTAACTCTACCACTGATCCAACCTTAATGCCTCCAACATTTCGGTCCAGATTCACCGTGGGATCAGAATTACCTTTGCCATACAATTTGGAACAGATCTTTCTTCTTGTTATGATTATTACCTCCAGTCATGTTTTTGCTGGCATTTGTTTGTTTGTTTGTTTGTTTGTTTTTTTGGCAAGATTACACAAAAACTATTGGACGGATTTGCTGAAATTTTCAGGAGATGTTGGTAATGGCCCAACTTAAAAATGACTAGATTTTGGTGGTGATCCAGATAACCACCATTAGCTAACATTTGTTTTTGCTCAATAACTGTCTAACTAATAATGATATCAACATGATTCTGAGTGCTAGGTGTGGATTTTCAGGGTCATGAATCATATTATGATGGAAACTTTATCATGAACTATTGCTTATAGATGTAAGAGCAATATGTGAGCTACCTTGGTGGAGGTTTGTGCTCTCCGACTGCTTTCTAGTTAAACTTTGGGCAACAAAATTCTCCCATAAAATGGCACCAAAAATTTTTCTTCTCTGAAGTTTCAATTTGAAGCAAGGCTCCAGAAACACAAGTTCCTTCAGCTGCCCATCATGGAGAAATCTTTTTGGTTCACTTCTGTATCTGATTAAATTGGTTTATATTCTCCATTTTACTATCAACCTAATCAATACTTGGAATGAAAAAAAGGAGAATAGTCATTGAAAATGAGATACTTTTTGCAATGTCTCAGTGATATTTAAAGACTTTTTTGTGTGACAACAAAAATTATCTCGTATATATAAGAAGTACTTATAATATCTATATATTCATCTATGAGGTTTGTTGCATTCTCCACATCTGAATGACCAATACACTAATGGACAAAAACTCTTATTGTTGAGACTAGCCCCATCATTTGATGGATGGATACGTCTAAACACCTAATTTGAAAAGATTAAAACTAAACGTGAACCTTAAGGATATTTGAGTAAGCCACAGCCATCATTCACTTTTTTGTCAAATGAGTCAACATGAATTGCACGAACAGCTCAAGTTAAAAAACAGTTGACACAAAATCATTCAAAAATTGACTCTGTCAACCTTTAAACAAAGCACTGGTTTTTATTTTTATATTAATGTTTTTTGATGCACAGCCGGGGAAACTCTGAATGTGACAACACCAGGAAATGATTGCTTGGTTAATGCTGAATGCTTCCTTAACACTGTGTCCTCTGGTCTGAACCCTTTTTGTGTTCACATACCATGTATATTTGTGTTTTTGTCAACCAGGACTGTTCCAGTGGATCAAGGTGGGGAAAAACAGGATGTCAAAGGTTTCACAAGGTAAACATCAGACACAAAAAGAACTAGCAGTGACTGAGTGTGAGTGTATTTATGAGTGTGCGAGTGGATGTTTGTATGTATGAACCCTCTGCTGACCTCAGTGGCTTTTCTGAGTCTGTCTCTTATGAAAACAATACAGAGTACCCTAGAAAATTCCATAAAGTCTGCACTAACATTTTCATTGAGATACAGACTGAATACACTTACATTCACCAAGGTTGTACTCGTTTGCCCTCTTAGAGATACCATGGAAAATCTTAATACAGTGAGTTGTTAATGTTCCTCCAAAGAATAACATGATGGAACATGTGTGACAGCACCACTGCTGGTGTAATCCTTTGTTTTTGTCCAGGTAAGTGGATGTTGTAAAGTGTATTTATAGTATTACTGAGTGCACTTCAAGGACTTCCACTGGCCAGCTTTAGTCTTCCTCTTTGCCATTTCCTCTCTGGGGACTGAAATTCCACTTTTTCTATTTACAGTCCAAATCATTGTCAAAGATGACACTCCCTGGGTGTGAACTGGAAATAAACTTTAAGAAAAGGGAGAAAAGTCATGTGGTTATGTGTATGTCCTTCAAGAATGCAAACCGACCATACTTGGCAAGTTTGTTCATATAATAATGCCTGAAACCACTTCCACTGTAGGTGTCAGAGCAGGGGCAAAATTCAATATCTTCAGGGCATATTTGTAAAATAGTTTTTTTTTTATTAATAAGTGCAAAGTATGATTGTATTGCCGATACAAACAATGATAAAAGATGAGTTTGAGGGTTGCAGTGAGCAGTTATTCCCTGCTGTCATCGAGTGTTGAATCATTTAATCGCAGAGATTATTTGTGGTTCAACCCGAGTAAGCAGCACAAAATATGAATGAAATACAGCAACAAAACCAAAAAGTATAGGTTTTTATTATTAAGGGGTCATTAAGTGAAAAGTCAAGTTTAACAGTTTTCACAAACAGACTCATTGCACCTCAAGACAATTTGAAGCCGTTATTTCACTCAATATTTCAAAACTGTAATTTTGGAAACAATTTCAGTGTTTCAATAGTGTGTGACATCCTGTCAGGAAATTTCAGAATTTTTATGACATCAGCTAAGCCTGTGGGCTGGTTTCTAGTTTTGTTTCTGTAAAAAAAAACCCTCGTAAGTTTTCACTGCCCCTCTCCTGTCTTATAACGCCACACTGTTATGATTCCAATGCCTTGGTCCATTGCCAGGATCAGTTTGTGCCTTTCTGTCACCAATACCACTGTCAGCATAATATAAAGCTAAAACTAACTTTTAGCCTAGTTTATGAAAAGAATAAAAGCAGTCGAGACAATGAATATCACCCCAAAAACTTACAACGTCTTGTTGTGTGTTGCAGTATTGTGTCTAATCACAAACAAAATAAAATTTCAATTTAACATTTTAATGAATTAACTTTCTTTAAAGACCTTGTTGGTGTTGTAAAACAATGGCTGCCAACCACTCAGGATTCTTTTAAAACCTGGTAAAATCACTTATGAACAAGCTGATATGCAAAGTTAACCCTTTAAGATCAGAGACAATTTAGAAATAAAGATTTTTATCCCTTAATAATGGTAGGATTTTTAGCATTGTCATGTCTTTCAAATCTAACTCAACACAGTTAAACCTGGTAGTCTGTAGCATAGTCATTCCCCAAAATGAAACTTATATGACAATATTTTTGCTGCTGTACAACAATACACTATCATGTACTGACGAACAAATAAATGAGTGATGCTTGTATTGTAAACTAGATTGCAACAATGCTGCCTTTTGACTTTTGGCCAGGCTATCTGTTTACCTGATCACGGTCCTGATGCTAAACTGAGCTCACAATCACCTGGGTGTGGCCCTTGTTTGTGAATTTCTCTGTACTGCTATGACAAGAAGAAGGGTAGAGAATATTTCATATGTTTGTCAGACTTACTCATTTCGTAAAGTTTTATTTGGCTGAATGGGGGTTTAACTTTGACAAGGAAGGTCACAGCTTTCATTCCTGTGAAGTGAACTAAATATATGAATTAGACCTTCTGCCTGAGTATATGGTTATGTGGTCATGACTGTAGTTAATACTGTAGTGCCTTGTCCCATTAGCCTCCATGCTGCCCTCATTTTGGATAATGTTTTGCCTTTTTTCTGACGACTCTTTTTGTGGTTCCAATGCCATCTTCTGGGAAGTTAAAATGAGCGTGTTGAGAGCACCACTGCACACTCTGTTCCTGCGCTCACATCTCGTCTCCAGCCAGGTGAAAATTGGTATTCGCTCTCGCTTACCGTTGTGCAGTGTTGAGCTCATTTTGGGCAATGATCTTTTGGGAAATAGAGTTCTTCTGACCCCTGAAGTGATTGAACATCCTATTGTGGGTATGAGTATCTCTACCTCTGCTGTTCACGATGTGAACAGGTTCAGTGGAGCAGACAGAAGAACCCTCAGGGAAGTTGTAACATTTTATTACCTCCACCAATGAGATACGTTTTTGCCGGCATTTGTTGGTCTGTTTGTCTGTTAGCATAAAATCAAAAAGTCAATCAAACAAATAAATGTAAAAATCAAATCAAAAAAGTTCTGAACAGATTTTGAAGATATTTTCCGGGATGTTAGTCATGGCCAAGGCCTCCAATGAGAGGGGAAAAAGGGTAAGGCTGTCTAGGACAGATGGAGCTGCCCTAAGAAAGGTTAGAGATGGTTTATCCAAGAAATAGGTTCCTCTTTAAAAAAACAATACACTTACTTATCAAAGCAACACTCACAAAAACATGGCAGTTAGATACTGCTGGGTAGAAGTTGACCTTTGGGTCAGAAATAATAATAAACTTGCTGGAACCAGTATGGGACCCATTCATGGGGCCTTTCAGGGGCCCAGTCATGCCTGTAGGCAGCCCAGGTCATGACACAAGAGTGACGTGATTCAATCTTGGTGGTGATTG
This sequence comes from Cetoscarus ocellatus, assembly GCA_037902135.1. Taxonomy (NCBI): domain Eukaryota; kingdom Metazoa; phylum Chordata; class Actinopteri; order Labriformes; family Labridae; genus Cetoscarus; species Cetoscarus ocellatus. The sequence goes on along the minus strand of JBAMNC010000936.1, from coordinate 613,239 downwards.
AATGATCCAAAGACACAGGAATTCTTTCCACTGTTGTGTTAGCATTGTGTGATAGGGTAAATAGAGTCAGAAATGCCTTGGCTGTGAGGGTTGTGCTCTCAGAGCACTTATAGATTTTAACTGTTGTGAGGGTCATCTTTCCTGGGGCTGGGCATGGTTTTGGCCCTTTCAAGGGCACACCTATCTTTTCCATACTTTAGAGGTATATGCCTCATTTCCAGGAGTTTGAAACAGAATTTAACCCACAGAGTTGTTTTTTCAACATTGACATCTAAATTGGTGGTTGATTATAGTCTCTTATGATATAACACACTTAAGATGCATTATTTTTCTGTTGCCTAGAGGGACTCAAACTAATCAGAGTTCTGCTTGTCATACCAAGAAGATAAAAAATGATTATCAGTGTTCAAATGCTGTACTGTTTCATTTAAGGTAACTCTATTTAAACTGCTGATTGTTTGTCTAGGACTCATCACAAGGAAAGCACCTCTAAATATAGTCATTACTCAGCGCTATTAAAGCCACCATTTGGATTTCTCTCTCAAGTCTGAAGTACACACATAATTTAATTTAGAACATTATGGCGGATTTGCTTAGCCTAAATGAAAAGAGATGGGACATTCTGGTGTGCGGTCTTGGTTAGTAACAAACAGGAGGTTGACAAGATGTTGTGTTTCTTACATCAAAATGTTCAGTGTCTATTCAGAGCTATCAGTGCTAATTAAGTCCAGTGAGTCAGTGAAGCTCAGCAGAGAGGGCATCAAACAAACACTGAATGAATCATTCTGAATTTTGACTGAATGCTGAGTCATGTTAAGGGACAGAAGGCTTTTGTGTGTGTATTAGTCATTTTTAATTCACTCTAAGCAAATACAGCAACAACCCTCTGGCAAAAAGGACCAGTGTGACTTCAGTGGTGTCTGTTGATGCAGGCAAAATGTTAGCTAATAATAATGATTCTAGAGATACATGTCACTGCTTTGATACTTGTGGTGGGTGTTGTTGTAGGAGTTTTTACACTGCAGGTCACATCTAACCATTCATACCCAGTTGTTCTCTCACTCTCTTATAGTACAGGAACAAGCTTTAGTCTTTTAAGATACCCCACCCTGAGGTATCTAATAACACCATGTATTTTCATAACTACAACATGTCTAGTTTATGGAATGGATGGCTGTAAGAAAAAAAAATTCTGTAAAACTACTTTTTGGACCTGTTTTTTTTTTTTTTAATCAGAAATTGACTCAATTTATTCTTTGAAAGAGGAGCAAAGAACGTCACTTGAAGCTTGTCTAATGAGAAATCGTGTTTTTGCTCTTCTCCTGACCGGGGATCACTGCTGGGAAACTGGGAAAGACCGTGGAAATCCTCCATGGACATGGTCGTCATGGATACTCGGTGATACTTGGCGAAATATGCTCTCCTCAGAAGTTGCCCGGGAAAACGTGGTAGGGATTGTCTTTGGCGAAGTTCATGTCACATATAAGTGTTGAATGATACATCTTTGTGGTATAAGTTAATGACAGACGACAGTCTAAGGTAGTTTAAGCTAATGGCTAACAACAGCGCCAGCTGCTACGTCATACGTAGCAAACGTTGCTTGATATGGATTGGTCTGTGATGAGTGTGACGAGCCGAACGATCGTCCAATCACCAGCTGCTGTTGTTTTTGAAGATTCTGCCTCTGAAAACATTTCTGAATGGCTCTTTCCCAGATGGATTACTGAAATATTTCCATGGCGGATAAATGGAACTGTTCGTCTGGCGTGTCAGGTTAGCTGACAGCAACCCCTAACAAAGAGGCAGTGGACTTTGCACTTTAGAGCTGCCTGTACAATGGTGATCTACAGGAGTTTATGTGTATAAAAGGAAGGACAAAAACAAAAGGTCAAGACAAAATAAGATATGATATGATTGTATAATGCGACATATGTAATAAAAACATTAACTCTTTATTTTTAAAATAACTGTTGTAATATATTTGAACATAATGATAGTGCATGTTATTGGATGTATTCAAATTAATGATAATTTAAGTCATATTAATGATCCTTTCAAGTCATATTAATGATCATATTAGGTCACATTAATGATGACACAAGAGACTGATGATATTTTGGAAAGAGAGTTGTTGACTCTTGTACGTGTTTACACTAAGCCATCTGCAGCACACTTCCTAAAAACAGATTTGTTTGTACAATGACAGCCAGAAAGCTTTTCTTGTGAATTTTCTCATCTGTAACACAAACACACAGGGACACACAGAGACACACACACTCACAAACGCACAAAAGAGGCTACCCCTTCCTGTACAGTACGGATCCGGCACATGACCAAAATAAACTCTGGCTAGAAAACAGGATGGCGGGAAGACACCAAAGCTTGTCACCCTGTACTTTCTGTGTGTTTGTGTGCGTGAGTGAAAGCTGGGGAGTTGTAGTAGTGTTAGGGGCCTGCCCACTGCAGAGGAAGCCCGCAGGAAGTCTGAGCCAATTGTTTTTCTGGTTCACTGAGTTCAGCGCAGCCTGTGTCTTCATAACAATGACCAACGACTGCTGTGGAAAAAAGCTGTAGTTCATGTGTATGTGAGTGTGCGTTCATGCATGTGTATCTTCTTGTGTTACCAAAGCTTTGTCATATAACATATGATATATAACAGAATTACATGAACGTGTTTACAGTGAGCAGATGGTGTGAAAATCCCACTCATTCCTCTTTTACAGAGTGATCAAAAGGCGATCTTTGTCTGTTGAAAGGTGAGGTTTGGATATATTCAGTGGGGAACTGTAGTTAATAAATTAACTTGTGTACTACGCTCAAGAGTATTCATACTTACTTTAGGGGGGAAATGAATTACTTTTACTCCACTTCATTAAAAAGACAGATATTGCACTTTTGTCACCTGTGCTTTTCATAGTGAGAAGAAAAATTCACATTGTTTCTTCATATTGCATTTGACCATCCATCATGATGTTGTTACCTCTCAAGGTGGACTGGCCACAACCTACCTGAAGGTGCAACAGTGATATGTGTAATAAAACACTTATTTAATGAAAAACATATTTATTTGCTATCTTAGGAAAAACCACCTACAAAAGTGACAAACAGTAACAAAGTAAATTTATGTAAGTACTTGGGCACATTTTTTGTGACTACCTGATCTTTTCTAGAACTTTTTGGTGGGAGAAACTTTTACTTTTACTCTAGTATATTTGAAGGTAAAATATTATTTTGCTCCACAACAATTTTATAGATGTTTTTCATACTTCATTTCAAATTAGCAGGTGAAAAAAGCCTGAGCCCCCCTGGCCCCTGGCCCCTGGCTCAAGCTCATGTTTTGGTTTTCTAAATTAAATATGATTTGAAATGTTGGTCTTTTTCAAAACAAAAACTTCATCACAGTCTAGAACACTCTCCCATCCAACAACACCAAAGAAAGCACGTTAAGGTAACAGCTTAGAAGTTGTTTCATTCCAGATGCACTTCTTAAACTAAGCTGTAACAAAGTTACCACAGTCCTGGTCACACCGTGCATGTGCAGGGTTGGACCCCTTTTGCCTTCAGAGCTGCCTTCATTGTTTCATAGATTCATCAAGATGCATGAAACATTTTAAAAGATATTGGTTCATACTGGCATGATGCCATCTGCCATCCACATATGTCAGCTGCACTACCATGGTGAGAATCTTCACATCCACAACATCCCTAAGGTGCTAAAATGGATTGAGATCTGGTGATTGTGGAGGCCACTGGAGCACAAAGATGTTGATGTTCACAAAACCAGTTTGAAATCATTTGGAGTTGTGACATGGCACATTATCCTGCAAGAAGTACAGTGCCATAAAAAAAGTATTTGCCCCCTTGCTGATTTCTTACATTTTTGCACATTTGTCACACTTAAATGTTTCAGATCATCACACAAATTTTAACATTAGACAAAGATAACCTGAGTAAATACAAAATGCAGTTTTTAAATGATGATTTTATTTATTAAGGGAAAAAAGCTCTCCAAACCTACATGACCCTGTGTGAAAAAGTAATTGCCCCTCCTTGTTAAATCATGAGTTAACTGTAATTAACCACATTTTTCTGAAAGCTGAGTTTAGTTTCACTGACCACACCCAGACCTGATTACTGCCAGACCTGTTGAATTAAGAAATCACTTAAATAGAACCTGTCTGTCAGTGAAGTAGGCTGCAAGATCTCAAAAAGACACACATCACGCCACGATCCAAAGAAATTCAAGATCACATGAGAAACAAAGTGATTGAAAGGGTTACAAAGCCATTTCTAAGGCTTTAGGACTCCAGTGAACCATGGTCAGAGCCATTATCCACAAATGGAGAAAACTGGGAACAGTGGCGAACCTTCCCAGGAGTGGTTGGCCTACCAAAATTACACCAAGAGCACAACGACCACTCATCCAGGAGGTCAAAAAGAACCCAGAACAACATCTAAAGAACTGCAGGCCTCACTGACCTCAGTTAAGGTCAGAGTTCATGACTCAACAATAAGAAAGAGACTGAGCAAAAATGGCATCATGGGAGAGCTCCAAGGCCAAAACCACTGCTGACCAAAAAGAACACAAAGGCTCGTGCTGGCACATTTGCCAAAAAACATCTTGATGATCCCCAAGACTTTTGGAGAAATATTCTGTGGACTGACCAGACAAAAGTTGAACTTTTTGGAAGGTGTGCGTCCCGTTACATCTGGAGTAAAACAACACAGCATTTGATAAAAAGAACATCATAGCAACAGTCAGACATGGTGGTGGTAGTGTGATGGTCTGGAGCTGCTTTGCTGCTTCAGCATGTTCGAAAACCCTCCAATGTGTCTGAGTTAAAACAATTCTGCACAGAAGAGTGGGCCGAAATTCCTCCACAGTGATGTGAAAGACTCATCATCAGTTATCACAAACACTTGATTGCAGTTATTGCTGCCAAGGGTGACACAACCAGTTATTAGGTTCAGGAGGCAATTACTTTTTCATATAGGGTCATGTAGGTTTGGAGAGCTTTGTTCCCTTAATAAATAAAATCATCCTTTAAAAACTGCATTTTGTATTTACTCAGGTTATCTTTGTCTAATGTTAAAATTTGTGAGATGATCTGAAACATTTAAGTGTGACAAATATGCAAAAAAGTAAGAAATCAGGAAGGGGGAAAATACTTTTTCATGGCACTGCACATCAGGGGATGGGTATAGTGTGGCCATAAAGGAATAGACGTAGTTAGCAATGATTTTGAACGTGTCTGTTGGTGCAACCACATGACTGTAGAGTACCAAGAAAATATCCTCGACACCAGTTAGTACAAGTCAGTATGAATCCATTTTTTTCATGTTGTTCATAACAATTTCTGACCCACCCATCAGAAAGGCAGGGCAGAATAGAGATTCAACATAACAGGCAATATTTTTCCAGTCATCTGTTGTCCAAATTTGACGAGGAAATTGCAGCCTAAATGTCCTGTTCTTAGCTGACAGGAGTGGCACCTGGCGTGGTCTTCTGCTGCTGTATTTCTTCCTCTTCAAAATTTGAAGCACCATTCATTCACAAATGGTCTGAAGTGATGGAGTTATTGTCTTTTTTCTATCACCCTAAACCACTGACTATTCTCCTTTTTTAAAAAACAGTACAGTGATTTGTGTAAATGTGAACTAAAAGAGGAAATCAATTTCAAAGGATGAAGATTGTCCGCCTAACCCTCTCTGAGGTTCTGAAATAAAGACTGAATTGTTTTCAGAACTCACATTCATGCATCCGTGTACCAATGCATTTGGAAACAAATGTTAAAAGAGACTTTTCCTTTTCAGATGTAGTTTACTTACGTTTATTAAAAGCAAATACCTCAGTGCTTTAACTCAATATTTATTTGACATGATCAGAAAACTTTTACTGGCATTAGATAATTTATCTGACATCGCTTCATATATCCACGCTTTAACTGAAGTGATGAAGTCACCTCCGTGTGTGTGGGTGTGTGTGTGTGTGTGTGTGTGTGGGGTGTGGGGGTGGGTGTGTGTGTGTGTTCGTGTGTGAGTGGAGTTGTGTAGGTGTGGGGATTGCTCAGGAGGCGGGGGCTGTATGTAGGCCTGATGAGGTCACCATATCAGAGGCCGCCAGCGCCTGAATAAACATTCACTGCAAAACATATTTGTGTCTGCCTTTGAGTTCGATCTGGCTCGCTGTCAATCCAGATCTGTTTGTCTTCTATTCCTCTGTGTTTGCTGATGTTTGAGATGAAAGAAATGAGGGGAAAGTTTATCAGAGATAAAGAGATGACGTCAAAGGGAAAGAAGAAATAGGAGAAGATAGAAGAATGTAAATAAGTATGAAAGTAACCTTTTTTGACTCTAACAGCTCAGTCAGAGAACCCCCACTCATGACAACTATTGGATAACTACTGAGAAGACAAACTTTTGAACAATCCTGGTCTTTTCTGTGACTTGAAATAAAATACCAACAGTCTGGAACTTGTCAAAAAAGGTTTGAGACAGTTTTCTTTTATCTGGATTCAGTTACAAATCATCTTTACTGGATACTGATTTGATTTATGTTGTGAATCTGATGTATTGTGATTCTTTAAGTATCATACGGTTTAATACATTACAGCCATTTTCTCCCATTTTAAAATAAAGTAATTGTCAAACTAAACAATCTGATTATCAAGATTATCAAAATACAAATTTCCTGTAAATGCTCTTCAGTTATCGGTTGATCTGCATTTTTAGTGTGATGTTTAGTCAAATGCATTTTCATCCCTTCAAGTTTCAAAATCATTCTTTAAAGTCCCCTGTTCATAAATGTAACTGTCATGCTGCAAATGAGAAATGGTGAACCTTAGGTAATTTAAATAAATAACCTGGGGCCTCATTTATAAAACATTGCGTAGGATTCATACTAAAAGTGTACATGTGCCCAAAAGCTGAAAAGGCCATGCACCAAAAAATAATCTGAGAGTGTGATGCAGTCAGCTCTGAGTTACAAACGGAGGGATTCTGGCTATGAAGGTTTTTTTTTTTCATTGGTTAAATGACCTCCTCCGTGATGTAGAGCGCAAAACAGAGAGGGTTTACTTTACGCATGTGCCTGCATGAGTATGATGGCACGCTGGATCGTCCTTCTTTTTCCAGTCCTTCATAATGACAGACAGCCTCCAAATCTTTCCGTCATTCATCAAAAAATTCAGTGAGTGATGGAAAATATTTGGTTAATGCAAACCCTGTTTCTCGCCACAATGACTGCAGCCCTCTGTACGTAACGCTGTGCCAGTTTTGCACCTGCTTTTCAAACGTGCTAAATTTAGACGCAAAAACACTGAGCGCAGTCAGCTGCGGGTTTGATAAATCACGTTGCGGGTGCTAAATGATTACATTTGCATCTCCTCCTCCCAGTATTTTGCAAACACGCTAAATGGACTGCGTGTGCTATTTTGCTCATTTGACAGATGCAATCCTCGCTGCGCCCGGTTACTAGATCAGCTTTGCGTGCGGTAACAAGTTTGCACGTCTTTGTATACATGCAATCCTTCAGAAGATCAGGCCCCAAGTGTTTTAAACAAACAGATCAATAAATATTCATAAAAGCTATTTAACAAGACATTTCTGATTTTTCAAAGGGGAGGGAGCCAGAAAAAGAGATTTTTTTCTAGCCTGGGAACAATAACCTAAGAGGATGGGGCTTGACAAAGGGTCCAATGGGTACAGAAATGACACCTAAAAGTAAAAATAAAAACAGGAGGATCAGAGAAGAGTCTTTAGACAGAACGGAGGTGAGGTGAAGGTCACCCTAACATCAAAAGAGGGTGACACTAGAAAGGGCAGGAGCTCCTGTCACTGTAGCCTGGTTTCAGTCACCTACAGGTCAGTAACACCCGCATGCAAACAAAAACTTTAAAGTCAACACACAGTTATCACAACCCACACTCAGCACACTCAAGTTCCCATAAATGCATGTTGACTGTCACAAACAGAACCTGAACAGAAGCTGACAAACACTGATGAACAAATGTCAGCACACAGTTACTGGAGGTGGGCACACAAAGAACAAATAAGGCAGGAGGCACAGAGAGAATCAAAGAACCAAACATGCACACGATCAAACATCAATAACTAACACGTGATGTTCCAGTTTTCATGTCTGACATTGACTTCCCCATGCTGAACATTTGTATTGCATGCATATATAACCAAAGTTATGAATGTAACTGGCAGCCTTGGACCATGCTGGAGGACCCTTGTCACAGCCCCTCAGAGGACGAAGAATAACCGCAAGTCCAAAAACTGGTGCGAGGCTGCCACCGACAAACCAATCCACATACATCAACGTGCAAGCCAGAAGATGAAAAGGAACAGATCCTCTGATGACACCAGGGGCTGTAATTTCGTAGACCAGGCGCAGGTGGGGCGCACCTGCCCTGCGCTGCACCTGCGCCACGCCTACAGGGTGTGTCCAGGGCATTTTGCAAGTTTCGTGCATGGCGCAGTCTGGCGCAGGCAGGCGCACCCAAGCCTCCGTCCCTCCTACCTGCGCACGTAGCAGAGAGGGAGGAGATAAGACTTGAGTGGGTTTAACACAGCCAAGTATGATCTTCACCAATCAAATGAACGCCTCTCCTCGCCTTTAAATGCGCTGCGGGCGAGGCGCAGTGACAATTTCACCTCAGTGGAGAAGAAGGTCAGAGCTGCTGTCACTTTTACAGCAACTGGGAGAGCACAGGGGCCACCAGGCCGCGCATCGGAGCCACAATGCGCGTCACCGTGCGGACCACCTCACGGGACAGATGTAATCTGTTCCTGTGTCATATTAGGAGTACAAAATTAAGTGATAATTACATTTAAACACAGCAGCAGGCTAATCCATTCATCATGCTTGTGATCCACCTGCATTACTGGTCTGTCATCACCAAATAGCAGAACCTTTGGTGAAAATATATCTCCTCCTCATCCTCCTTGCAATAATGTACTCCATCTTTTTAGATCACGTTAAGAATAAAGATTAAAACAGAAAAATATGGGCAATCACAGGTAAATCCATAAGACACCGAGTGACTTACATTTATTCAGTGAGCGTTTCTCTCTTTTTTCTTTTCTTTTGAATTTCATGAGATGAGAGAAGCCGGATACTCCGTATCAGATGATGTGGCTGTTTGTGGTTGGCTGAGAGATATGAACTCGTTAGTTACGACAAACGTCTCTGATCTGACATCAGATGTGACGGGACAATTAATATAGATACAAATGTATGTGCTGGTTCAGACGGTTACATTAAATAGTGGTTACTGTGATTGTTTATTGCATTGAAATGTGCCTGACACTCTGGGCACCTGCCTGTGAGGTTTTGGTGACGTGTGCGCACTGTGCGCCTGTCAGCCAAATTACCACTGCCCGGGGTGCGCCCCGTCTGCGCCGAGTATAGACCAGGTTGGAGCTGGCTGGCTTTCAGCGCACCTTCCGCACAGTTTTTTGGCACCAAATTGTCACTGCGCCAAGCTGAATCTGTGGACACCTCCCCCTGGTGTACCGTCACACCCATCCTGGCGCAGCCGGTCTACCAAATTGCCAAATTGGCTGCACACGGCAGTGCGCCGGACGAAATTACCACTGCGCGGGGTGCACCAGGCTGCGCCACCCTGAGTTGCGCCAGGAAATTAGAGCCCCAGAAATTTTATTTTATATTTATCTTGGGGTCATGAGGGGGTCACATGTGACTTTGTTGGTATACGTACTCGAGCTGTGCATGTGTGACATGGAGATATCCAGTGCTTGACACTGAGTTACCTCCTTTTAAAGATGGTTAACATGATATTATAACCCCCTTCCCTCCAAAAAATTTGGAAACATTATTTTGATCATTTATTTCTCCCCTTTAATAATAACAATTGTTATTGTGTTTTATATCACTGGAAAACCTGACGTCTCAGCTTTGCAGGGTGGTACAACTTGAGAGGATTGTGCATTCATTGAATGAGCATCACAGCTAAACGTGTGGGTACTGCCCAGAAAAATGAGCCAAAATCACCTGCGACTTTATTCTGTTGATATTCACACTTGTTTAGAGTTTGAAGAACTGCCAGGTATGTGCCAGTCAATGAGAGACGTACTGGCAAGATTTCCACTACAATAAAACAGAGAGATTCCTGCAAGAAACCCTATCATTCCTCAGTGAAGCAAAGGTGAGGAACAAGTCTTTCTGGGGCGTTGTCTTCTTGAGACACCCACTTCACGGCCTGTCTTTGACTTCACCAGTCTAACTGAACTTGGTCCTAAGCTTTGGGAATGGTTGCCAGGGCTTACATCCAATAATGTCCCACTCAGTGTACTGGAACACTAGCTTCCAGTTGCCCCATTGCGTGGGCCTTATTCTGAAGGGACAGACATGGCGTGTTGATGCTTGAAGAACAAATACACTCAACAAACAGACCTAAGCACACAAAGGCTGTCCGTTAGGTGCCAATCAGGTAACTGGCACACTCCTGGCAGCACTTCAAGCTCGAAACAAGAGTGAATACCAAGAATATCCACGATCCATACAAGCTGTGTTTCCAATGATAGAAAATACAATACAAATTGGTATTATTTTAATTTAGAATATTCAGCCAAAGTAATGTTTCTGAGCTATTTTTGAGGAGTATGTAAAAACCTGCAACATCCCAACTATTCTCTTAAATAGCTACCACAGGCTGTTATCCATGGTGCCTATGGGTTTTGCATTGGTTTTCATCACAATGTTTATTGATTTATGTCTCACTTGCTTGTTTTTTCCATTCCCCCCAACCTGTTTCTGGGGCCTCATTGATTCAACAATACATAGAACTAACACCAAGAACTATAGTTGGTGTGCAAACAAAATGATTCAGATTAATAAAAACATGCACACAGAGACAATGTTAAATTCATAAATCAAAATCCACCTGAAAAACTGGAAAGTTGGATCAGCCTCCTTCCCTCCCCCCCAACAATATCACATTTAACTATAAATGGCCAGAAAAGCTCCTTCTGATTTAAAATGTGCTGACAAATCAAACGCTTACACAATAACAACTTACAGTTTGCCCACAAGCTTCTGCTACATTCATGAGCTCCTCTGTCAATGCCAAAACATCCACATTCAGCATAATTCTTTTTTTTTTGGTGCAGCTTTAATATGACAGTGGGACCTACAGGGTCTCCGTCAAACAGTACTGAAAAAGTGCCAATCACCTTAACCAACATATTATTGACAAAACATTTAATCTGGAGAAAAACTAAAGAGTTTTATTTACACACTTAAATTTTACAGGCAGGTGGTAAATACTGTGTGACAAACAGGCACACTGGGTTCTGTCTCTGTTTTGTTACGGCAGTGGATGTGATAGGCTTGGCCTGTAGTCATTAGTTTGGCGAGTGTGCCTCCATCAGCTTTGCTGTGTCTTGGTCACAGCCCTGGCAGTCTGGTGTCTCTGCAGCAAACATGTCATCCTGTTTGGCAGGATGTTGGGACACTGCGGATTATTTCAGCATGGAGCAGATCAAGAAAGGCAGGAAGTTAGACACTGTCACTATATAAGAATATGGTATATGGCTGATTTTGAAAATAAAACACCAAAGGTTTTATATGCAGTATCTCATGTCAGAAGCTGTAGCTCAAATAATTTGAAAGGCCAACAATAAGAAAAAGTTAAGTCAATCTGCAACACACTTTCCAAACACATATGCAGCAGTGACGCTGTAGCCATGGGCTTGTTTGGCAGAGTTTGCTTACCAGAGCATACATTTGACTACCAAGATGGAATTTAATTCACTAGCAAGGACCACACATCAACTTAGTGTTTAAACAGTTAATTGACGTTCAAAGGTAACGCTGTACGTATACGGGTGACGGTGTGGGGAGACTTCGATGAGGAGTCCGCTGTAGCTCCCGGGCACGACGGACCCCTCTTTTTAGGACCCTGAGGAGAAGAAAGGAGTATGAATTAAGGGAAAAGGGGAGGGGGGGAGGGCGTACGAAGCGAGAACAAACAGGAAACAGGGGTTAGGAGGGTTTAAATACCGGAAGGGGTGAAGTTGAGATGTGGTCCTGCTCCTGAAATTCTGCTAAGAGCTCCACTTCACTAGCAAGGACCACACATCAACTTAGTGTTTAAACAGTTTATTGACGTCCAAAGGTAACGCTGTACGTATACGGGTGACGGTGTGGGGAGACTTCGATGAGGAGTCCGCCGTAGCTCCCGGGCACGACTGACCCCCAAAAACTGTGGCATGGTTATTTGAAAAGGGATTGAGCCGATTTTAGATCTCGGAGATCAGAACGAATATAGCGGAGATAAGCCTGGGAGGACCAACGTCCCATGATTTGAATAAGATGTTCGGGAATGCCGCTACGTGCGGCTGATGTGGCGGCTCCGATTCTGAATGAATGTCCTGAGTAGTGTGTGGGGGAGATGCCTGACTGAGACAGAACTTGACGGAGGTGTAGGTGTAACCAGAAGCGAGTGGCAACTTGACCTGATTCTGAGATGAAGAGAGGTTCATCTAAGGTTTTGCACTGACGTTTCCTGACTTGTAAGTAGTTTGAAAGCGTAGAGAAGGGATTGATGGAGGCTTGGATGTTGAAAAAGAAGATAGGGGTAGGATTGCCGAATTGGTTTGTTTTTGATCTTTTAAGATAGAACACGATGGTATCAGAAGAGAAGGGCAACAAATCTGAGACACACGCGTGTCGACGAGGATCGAAGCGAAGGGTGGAGGCTGTGAATTCGGAGCATCTCAAGAAACCAAAGAAAGCTAGGACAAACATGGATTCCAAAGTTAGTGCGACGTGGGGATTGGTGTAACTTGATCGAATGGTATGTATGCAGATGGAAAGGATATCTAAAGTGAGTGGAAGGCGGCGAGGTATTTGAATGGGTTCTTGACGCGAGAGCCCTTTAAGAAGAGAGTTTATCTGGTAGTGGTTGTGAGCTGGTCCTGGGTTGCCAGTAAGGAGTTTAGAAAAGAAATAAATACCGCTGAGATAAGTTTTTATAGTCTGGGTTTTTATATTTAGGTTTGAGTGTGCAAAGGTTACGAAGGTAGTCATGGTAAATAGGTCAAAAGATGGGAAAAGTATGTTGTGCAGATGATGGAAGTTGCGAAAGCAGGTCCAAGCTGACCAGTAGGAAGACAGAGTCGTGGGAGAAAGGCTATCGATGATAGCGTTACGGGACTCGATGAGCAGGGGTATGAGAGTTGGGTTTACAAGTTGAATGTCAGAGCCGAAAATGGAGGAACAGGAGTAGGGTGCTCGTCTGCAGATGGGGCCAAGCTTCTGAATTTCTGAAAAGAGAATCGAGAAAGAGCGTCGGCAATGGCATTGGAATGACCAGGAATGTGAGCCGCTCGGAGGATATACTGGTGCATGACTGAATGCCAAGTAAGGCGACGGATGAAGGGCATGATGGATGGAGCATTGGAGCGACCTTTGTTGATGATGTCAACCACTGCGAGGTTGTCAGAATGAATGATAATGGATTTACGGGACCATCCATGGCCCCACAGGATGGTGGCTACGACAATGGGGTAGATCTCGAAGAGAGCAGAATAAGTGGTCTGACACGTGCTGGTGAACTCGGGTGGCCATTCGCCCGCGAACCATCTTCCATGATAGTAACCCTCAAAACCGATGGAAGGAGCAGCATCTGTAAACAGATGAATGTCAGCTGAGAGAGTTGAGCGATCCTCATAGAAGAAGGATATTCCGTTCCAGTTAGCCAAAAGGTTCAACCAGAGGCGCAGTTCTGCTCGGCTTGGACTGTTGAGAGTAACTGGAGACAAAAGAGACGGGACGGAAGAGGCGATGGATAGGAGATGGGAAATGAAGGCCCTACCCTGGGGAATGATACGCAGAGCAAAGTTGAGGTGGCCCAAAAGAGAGAGGAGTTGGCGTTTGGTGCAACTTGGGGCAAGGAGGAAGTTAGAAATGAGGAGGCAGATTCGTTTGAGCTTGTCGGAAGGGAGTGAAGCTTGGAACAAGATGGTATCGAGGGTGATACCGAGGAACTCGAGAGATGTGGAGGGGCCCTGAGTCTTTTCTGCTGATAAGGGGACCCCGAGATCGGAGAAGACGGTGGTCAGTGTAGTCAGTCCAGAAGCAGGCGGAGACGAGGGAGGAGTAATGACTAAGAAGTCGTCCAAAAGATGAACGAGGAAAGGTAACTTGTGGACGTTTGACAAGATCCAGCAGAGGGCTTCTGCCAAGGTGTCGAAAAGTTTAGGGCTGCTCTTGCAACCGAAAGTCAGTCTGACGGCAAAGTAGTATACTCCCTGCCACTGAACGCCGAAGAATTGCCAAAAATCAGGGTGAAGAGGAAGAACCTTGAAAGCGTTGGTGATGTCGGCCTTTGAGAGCCATGAACCTTTTCCTGCAAGTTTAATAAGTGCTATGGCGTGATTAATGGTGGCATACCTTAGGGAGTAGTCCCCGAAGGGAATCAGGCTGTTTATACTAGGCACTGTACTACCGTGTGGTGCGGAAAGATCGATAATGATGCGCTATTTCCCGGAGTACTTCCTAGTCGCTATACCTATGGGACTGATGCGAAAGATTGGAAAGGGAGGGGTAGTGAATGGACCAATCATGAAGCCATTTTCGACTTCTTTTGCGAGCAAGCTGTTTACAGAATCAGGATCTTTAATTGCAGATTGAAGATTGGGGCATTCATAAGAAACTGAAGGCATAACTGAAAGTCCGGGATGAAAACCGTAATTGAGACCATGGATTAGGAAGTTCACTAAGGTTTGATCAGGGTGATTTTGTAGTGCTACAGCTAAGGCTGTGACATTAATAGGTGTGGATAAACTCTTACCTGAATTTGAAGATGCTACGGGGTTGTGAGGGCAGGCTGAGCGGGCGTGTCCCCCTCCACAGAAAGAACAGACGTGAAGAAAGCGACATTGGGTTTCATGTTGCAGCCAGAGTAGTTAAAGTTGTTACATATGGCACGACCTGCCTGATGCATGATGGGTCTGCCTTTCTTGTCGATGCCGCTTGTCACGGGGAAGATGATTGAAGGAGCTGGTGACGTTACGGTTGACGACCTAGAGAAGTTGGAAGGAGGTGGGGCCAGTCGAGGCTTGGCCTGGGCAGGGATGGAGCAAGCGGAGGTGGGATGAGAAGGTGCACCACACAGGCAACAAGGCAATGCTGCGCGGGCTGCGAAAATGCGGCAATAAATCTCGTTATCGAGGCTGCCCCAGTAGGTGCTCTCGTTAGACTGTTGGAGACGGGCTGCAGCTTCTGAAGCGAAATGTACATGGTATTGATAGAAGCCATGACCTCCAAAGCGAAGGGATAGATTTAAGATGAGGGACATGTAATCGTCTAGTTCCTGGCGACGGTCAGGAAATTGGGAACAAAGGACATCCCTGTAAAGGGAAAAAGCATAAGCGAACTCTGTTTGATTGAGTTCTTTGAGACGGTTGGAAGCTGTTCTTTGAAAAGTATTCTCTTCGAAACCCTCTTGACTCCTGTCAGAACAAGATTGACGAAGAGAAGGCAAGATAAGGAGTGCAAGATCGATGTAATTACCATCAAGTATCTGCTTGCGAAGATTGGTGGGAACTGGAGAAGGACGTGAAATGAAGGAAAAAGGTTGGCGAACAGGGGGATTGGCTGTAGCCAGGGTGAAGGTGAGTGGACCTCGCTGGGTGGAATTCGGCTGAGAGGGAACCAAAGGCTGACGAGAGTGCTGGATGGCTAGAGGGGGAAAAGAGTGAAGCAGCCCGGTGCCATGAGTTCCAGAACTGACAAATAGCTGATGTTGTTCTGGGAACAGCGCTGGCTGGGACGGTGGCAACCCGGTGTCCGATGTCCCGAGTGCAGCCAATTGCTGTTGCTGCTGAGGAGGAAAGGTTGCTGGTAGTGACATCTCTGTACCTGACGGTCCGGCTAAAACTGGCTGTAGTTGATGGTAGGGATGAAAAGTCGGGGGCAATGACAACTTGGTGCTCAATGCCCCGACCGCTGCTGTCTGGGGTTGAAGTGTGGAAGCTGGTGGCAACTCGGTGCCCGGAACCCTGACTGACACCACCTGTTGTTGGGGTTGAGAAGATGGGGGAAATGACAAGCTGGTGCCCACATCCCTGACTGTAGCTGCCTGGTGAGGTTGTTGGGGATAAAAGGTCAAAAGTGGTGACCCTCTAATGCCCGAAGCCTCGATAGACACATACTGATATGGCTGTTGTTGGACTGTAGAGGGTAATGGCAACACTGCATGTAGTTGTTGGGTTTGAACTGCCGGGGGCAATGACAACCCGGTGCCCGATGCCCCGACGGTCGCGGCCTTGTTTAATTGCTGGGTTTGAACTAATTGCTGGGTTTGAACTGCCGGGGGCAATGACAACCCGGTGCCCGATGCCCCGACGGTCGCGGCCTGGTTTAATTGCTGGGTTTGAACTAATTGCTGGGTTTGAACTGCCGGGGGCAATGACATCCCAGTGCCTGATGCCCCGACGGTCGCAGCCTGGTTTAAATGCTGGGTTTGAAATGCCGGGGGCAATGACATCCCGGTGCCTGATGCCCCGACGGTCGCAGCCTGGTTTAATTGCCGGGGATAATAGGTTGAAGGTGGTGGTCCCCCGGAGCTCGAAGACACTGGGAGAAAAACTTGGGGCAGAGACAATCCAGTGCTGAGGGCCCTAGCTATAGCTGGTTGAGAGGGGTTAAATGAAGGCACTGACAACTCGGTGTTAGGGTTACCTGAAGAGGTGGGTAACAGGGAAAGCTGTTGGGTGGCTGCTGAAGAGGTTGGCAGCCCTGTAGTAGATACATGCGGAGTGGGAAACTGTTGTGGAAAAAAGGAAACTGCCCTGGAGGAGATGGTCTGCTGTTGGAGATTGGGAGTATTTGGAGCTGCGAGGCATTTGTTGTATTTTCCTCTTCTTGGCTTTTTTCTGATTGGAGATTTTATGTGTATTGGCCCTTTAACTGACGTGCTGCACTCGCCGTGCGTTGCAGGGTTTTGTGTGGTGACGTCATGCGGAAGTGGGAGGTCCTGTGGGTGGCAGGAAGACGTGAGCTTGTTAAAGAGTTTTGTTTTGTTGTCATACCGGTTAAAAGGGATGTTCTTGGATTTCAAGGTCTTTTGGAGGGTGGCAACGGTCCAGTCTGAAATCTTGGATGAACACTGAAGATTCGTAGACCTGGCTGGAGCATGATGGCGTTCCGACCGACGGCGAGGTGAGAAGCGGGGGGGGTCGACGCTCTGATGGGAGGCGGCTGACAGCCTCTCGGGAGAAGGTGTAGGAGAGCCGCGGCGACGGCATGGAGCTGGCTTCGAAACTCTGCGGCCTCTGATCTTTGTTGCAGGAGAAGGTTGGGGGGACGCTGATGATTCCTCATCGGAGTAGTATGATTGGATCCTGACGAGAGAGGAACCCGGCGGAACGTGGACTACCGAGGAGACCGTATGGCTGCTCGGTGTTGGTCCCTTGCTGAGTGGTGTTTGCGGGGCTGAGAGTAGAGTCCCCGGCATGGATGGATCGAGGTCTGACCTCGTGTTCTCCGGCAGTGTCCATGTTGGATTAATTTCCTCCTCTACGAAAAGATCTTCTTCGGACGTGGAAAGATTGATGGAATCCATGATAATTTAAACGTGAGTATAAGCTAAACGAATGTTTGTTTGTTTGTTTTTTATATATATATATATATATATATATATATATGTATTAAAGTTTGGCGTTTCTTTTGATTGTTCGGCTTAAGTCGCGTGCTACGGCATAGAGCGAGAGCGCGTACGAAGCAAGAACAAACAGGAAACAGGGGTTAGGAGGGTTTAAATACCGGAAGGGGTGAAGTTGAGATGTGGTCCTGCTCCTGAAATTCTGCTAAGAGCTCCACTAGATTATATACGTCTTATGGATAGTGTCATGAGTTAGTTTCAGGTACTGTTTGGCGCATACACAGTGTTTATGAATGAAACCCCTTGTTTCTCTAATGCTTATTAGGTTTTGCTTTAGTCCATCCCATGCATATAAATACATAATGCTATTTATTTAGTTTTTAACTCTGTCATGTGAGGTGACCTTGAGGGCTGAGAAAGGCACACACAAATAAAATTTACTACTTGTTGTTATATATTATCTTTAAATTCAGTGGCAAGACTCTGTCTGCAGCTGTTTGCAAGACAAATTCTTTGACAGTTTGTTCACTGACCACCCAATATGTTTGTTTGTATATGCATGTATGCAAGTGATTACAAATGTCTCCTCATGTGCTTGTTTGAATATGTGTGTAGATAAACATGTGAACCCTCACAGCATTTCCTCTGCACTGGAAACAAAACAAACAACCAAACTGGAACCTGAATGCACGGCCAGGCAGCAGACTTGTGTTTACGTTCATGTGTGATTGTACAAGAATAGCTTTTGAGAAGTGTGTATTTAAGCATCCCACTTCCCCCCTGTTTGTCCATCCTATAGGAGCCAGGAAGTGAAAGCCAAGGGTGAGTAAACATCTACTGCACATGCTCAGTAGCCATATCCGATTCTCTGAGATTGCAGGGGAGCAGAGCACAAACACTCGGAACATGGAAATGTCAACAAACTTGCACCTCAGCGTCAAATGCTTGTATGTGGTGGTGTGTATGAGGATGTGTGTGTTTAAGGATCATGGGAATATACGGACCCTTCATCTTGAACACATATGGTATCGGTCATGTATAGTGTCCATGTTAGGACCTTATTTTTAGAACAACTCTGCTGTGGGTGTGTCTCTGCAGAATTCAACCAATCAATCAATCAATCAATCGATGATTCAATCATTCTGCCAATCTGTATTTGTGTAGCGCCAATTCAACACAAGTGTTATCTCAAGATACTTTACTATACAACAGGCTTGAGGCATACTCTTCATTTTAAAGATACACATATGTACATATATAAAATTTACACATGTACATATATAAAATACACATATATACATATATAAAATATACACATGTAAATATATAAAATACACACATGTATATATATAAGATACACACATGTACATATATAAAATACACATATATACATATAGAAAACACACATGTACATATATAAGATACACACGTACCTATATAAAATACACATATATACATGTAGAAAATACACATATATACATATATAAAATACACACATGTACATATATGAAATACACATATATACGTATATAAAATTTACACATGTACATATATAAAATACACATATATACATATATAAAATACACACATGTACATATATAAAATACACATATATACATATATAAAATGTACACATATACATATATAAAATATACACATGTACATATATAAAATACACATATATACATATATAAAATACACACATGTACATATATAAAATACACATATATACATATATAAAATGTACACATATACATATATAAAATATACACATGTGCATATATAAAATACACATATATACATATATAAAATACACACATGTACATATATAAAATACACATATATACATATTTAAAATCCCAACATAAATCCATAATGCCGCAGCACTGGACCAATCTACAGGAAGGTGCGTCTTTAGGAGATTTACATTCAAAGTGGTAAAAATCCTCTGTTGAGCGTTGGGAATCTTGGAGCCAGACTTACCCTGAACAGCCATCCACCAAAGCTGTGGGTGAAGGAAGGGAGGTGTGCAGAGACAAAAGGACAAAAGTAATAATTGAAGGTAGTGACAGATCCATGGGCCAATCATAGACCTGTCTTCATCATATTTATCTCTGCTGAATATAAATTTAATAGAGGTTAACCCCCTTATTATTTTTATGATTATTATTATTTTTATTATTATGCTACAGATGCTTAGTAGATGCCCTTGCTGATATTTATGAGCTCAGTGATTCATATAAATGTGTTAATATGCTTATCAGGCATGTTTTAATAATAATAAAAAAAAAACACTACCAGAGACATTTACAAATTTTATTTTGTTTTCGACAGCTGGATTGATTGAAAGACACCTAAAAAATGATCTCACCATGATCACTAGCACTCAAATTAGCCCAATAAGTGAAAAGTGGAAAAGAAAATGCTAACTGAAATAAGCATCTAATATATTTTTTTTGCAATTGGACACAAACATCTGTTCTCAAATAACTGTCAGGAAATAAAAAAGAAACAGTCTTCCTCTGATATAATATATGATATATATATTGTATTGTCCTGATTAGAAATTATTTTTTTATAGTTTGCGTTGGTTTGAAACTGATAAAACCCACTTACCAACAGAAAAAGTGACCAAAAGCACTGTTTCATGGAAAAAAAAAATGAAAATCATAAAATGATAACCAAGATAACCAAGGCTGAAAATGTAGATTTGAGTTCAGAGTGAGGACATTATAGTTATTTAGCACAGGCGTCCATAAGTCGTGGTGCTGTTTATTTCAAGACATGGCAGCTTCAGCATTTCTATTTGCAACTTTAGCTATCAGGAAATTCACAAACCAATAAATTCATCTGTAATCATCATACATGGTGCCAAGGGGTGAAGGTGGCTCAGTGTGAGGAGGTCCAGGGTTCAAGATACACTCCTGTTGTTGCATGTTGATGTTTCCTTTGGTGAGACACTTCCCAAAATTGCTCCCATTGTTGTTACAGTGGTGTGTGAAGGGTATGAAAGGATGAAATGTGTTAGTTAGCACTGATGGACAGCTTTAGTGAATGTTGGTAGGTCATGAAAACTTGGTCCTATATATCATGATCAGTTACTTAGAAGCTTTGGTCATAAAATCATCATTAATGGATTGTTACAAGTCTGACAGGATGACATGTAGTAAAAAACCAGAGCCAGAGAAGTTAATGTTCTTTTCTTGCAACATGTTTTCTTTTGTGACTTGATTGTCAATGTGGCAGGAGTTGTTGCTTGCTTTTCCTCCTACCTAACTTACTCAATGACTTTACTTAATAGTTAGTTGTGTAATACAGTCAGGGATGACTTTGATCCTCTGAAATCTCTCCTGTGTAAATCATTGGTTGCTTAATAAGTAGCGTACATTTGTAATGTTGTAGTTCAGTTAAACCCACCTTAAGCCCTTTTTGTGATATTTTTTTTATTTTAAGGTTTGTCTATTCCAATAAATCTTAGAGATGAAGGAGATGGTCCAAGTGTAAATGTCAAGAGCTGTGGATTATTGTGTTACCTCCATCTCTCATGAGAGAAAACTAAAATCCGTCTCAGAATCCGTCATGATCATTTAGGGCAAAGTCCAATAATGTGCAACACACAGCATACCATGGTCTCACATGGTGTATCTTCTCCATCAATCATTGTAACCAAACTCTGTCTGTCTCTGCAAAGATTTTCCACTTAGCACTTTCTGTTTACTAATTAATCTCACGTCCTGCCACAGCAGCACTTTGGATGGACAGAGCAGGAGGAATAGAAGGAGAGAGGGCAGAAAAACAAAGAGGTAATGATTTGCTGTCTTTTCCTGGAAGACGCTGACGATGGAGAAAGGGCATTAGGAGAAGTCCAGGCTTTTGATTTGTGTCAACATACTTTCCACTTGTTAGAGATAAAAACACAAATGTACACTGATTCTTGTATCAATGCACAGAGGAATAAATGAACCCACAGACATGCCTTTGCCACAGATGCACAGGCGGATGTGCTAACATTTACTAAGGAGGAGTGTTTTTCTCAGCATTTTCTATTGCTCTGATGTATTGATCCCCAGGCTCTAGTGCTGCACTCCCAGGGGCCATTAATTCACTGGGTCTGAGGAATGCCCAGACTGTAGACTGATCCCGGCAGACGATGACTAAGAGTCACCATCAGATTAGGAGAGAAGTTTAGAAATGAAGAAAGACAAGAACAGAAACAGATCAAAACAAGTCCATTTACACAGTTTTCATAATACATATTGGAAATCCATTGCTGTAGTTCACCACTGCATTGAAAACTCTTAAAAAAACAACTAGACCTACAGCACCACATGGTGTGTGGCATTGCCAGACAGTGTAAATTCAGTGGTGGGACAAAGAATAAGGCTGGGATGGTATTCGTGGTTGTGTGATTCACAGAAAAAATAAGTGCAAAGGATGAACATGATGTCAAAACTCCTGACCTTTGACTCACAGGATTTAATCAGACTATCCTTAAGTAACAGTAAACATTGTTTAAGTTTGTAGAAAATCACCTAAAGTGTTTTTGAATGTATACATTTACAATCAAGGAATAAACACAAGACCAGAGATCAGTTATCTGAAGTAGAAGCATGTCTAAAGGACATTAGGACCTGGATGGCAAGAAATTTTCTTCTTCTTATCTCAGACAGAGGTCAAAGGTCATTGTGCTGGGCCCTCGACACCTTAGAGAAACCTTTCCTAATGATTTAACTACCCTAGATGGCATTAGCCAAGCACCAAGCACAACTGTTTGAAATCTTGGGGTTCTACTTGATCAGGATTTATCCTTCAACTCTCACATAAAGCAAATTTCAAGAACAGCCTTTTTTCATCTTCGTAACATCACTAAAATCAGACCTATCCTGTGTCAGAGCAATACTGAAAAGTTAGTCCATGCTTTTGTTACCTCTACACTCTAGACTACATATTATATATATATATATATATATATATATATATATATACACATATATATATGTGTGTGTGTGTGTGTGTGTACATATATATATGTATATATATATATATACATATTTATGCATATATGAGAATCTTTAAAATGAAAACTATGGCTTGTGATAACACGTTGTGAGTTGGTGCTATACAAATAAAGATTGATTGATTGATTGATTGATCCTTGACCTTTAACCACCAAAATCATGTCAGCTCATTTCTCAGTCAGAGTGGACATTTATGCAAAGTTTGCAAAGAACTTTGCAAGCATCACGTTCCATCTAACATCTAATATATCAACCAATTGTTAGGACTGGAGCCTATCCCAGCTGTCATTGGGCAAGAGGTGTGGCACACCCTGGACTGGTCACCAGCAAATCACAAGGCTGACAAAGAGACAACCCTCCATACACACCCATACTCACACTTAAGAGCAATTTAGAGTCACCAATTATCTTAAAAAGCATGTTTTTGGTCTGCGGGAGGAACCTGAGTACTTTCAGAAAACAGCACACAGAAAGCCTCTACCTGGGAAGTTGAAGAGGCAAACTTCTTTCTCTTAGACAATGGGCTCTAATTTCGTAGACCAGGCGCAGGCGGGGTGCACCTGGCCTCGCGCGCCTGCGCCGCGCCAACGGGGTGTGTCCAGAGCATTTTGCAAGTTTGGCGCAGGGAGGCGCACCCACGCCTCTGTCCCTCCTAGGCGAGGCACAGTGACAATTTCACCTCGGTGGCGAAGAAGGTCAGAGCCGCTGTCACTTTTACAGCAACTGGGAGAGCGCAGGAGCCACCGGGCCGTGCATTGGAGGCCACGATGCGCGTCACCGTGTTGACCACCTCGCGGGACAGATGTAATCTGTTCCTGTGTCATAATATCAGTACAAAATTAAGTGATAATTACATTTAAACACAGCAGCAGGCTAATCCATTCATCATGCTTGTGATCCACCTGCATTACTGGTCTGTCATCACCAAATAGCAGAACCTTTGGTGAAAATATATCTCCTCCTCATCCTCCTTGCAATAAGGTACTCCATCTTTTTAGATCACGTTACGAATAAAGATTAAAACAGAGAAATATGGGCAATCACAGGTAAATCCTTAAGACACCGAGTGACTTACATTTATTCAGCGAGCGTCTCTCTCTTTTTTCTTTTCTTTTTAATTTCATGAGATGAGAGAAGCCGGATACTCCGTATCGGATGATGTGGCTGTTTGTGGTTGGCTGAGAGATGTGAACTCGTTAGTTATGACAGACGTCTCTGATCTGACATCAGATGTGACGGGACAATTAATATAGATACAAATGTATGTGCTGGTTCAGACGGTTACATTAAATAGTGGTTGCTGTGATTGTTTATTGCATTGAAATGTGCCTGACACTCTGGACACCTGCCTGTGAGGTTTTGGTGACGTGTGCGCACTGTGCGCCTGTCAGCCAAATTACCACTGCCCCGAGTGCGCCTCGTCTGTGCCGAGAATAGACCAGGTTGGAGCTGGCTGGCTTTCAGCGCACCTTCCGCCCGTTTTTTTGGCATGAAATTGTCACTGCACCAAGCTGAATCTGTGGACACCTCCCCCTGGCGCGCCGTCACACCCAGGCTGCGCCACCCTGAGTTGCACCAGGAAATTAGAGCCCAAGAGCACAAATATCACTGCACATCTTACATCATGTTATAATCTCAAAGTTATTAGTTTTTAGTCCAATCAGAGTGGATGTTTCTGCAAAGTTTGAAGAAATCCATTCAACAGGTATAATGATCACAGGTAAGGGATGAACATAAAGTTTAATGACCTTGACCTTTGAAATCTGACCTCCAAACTGGAACTACTCTTTCCTTCAATCAGAGTTGACATTTATGTCAAGTTTCAAGAGTAATTCTCAGTGTATTCTCAATATAAATTACATTCACAAGAATGTCTTAGATGTTAAGAAAGACACCCTGGAAAAACAACACCCACAGCAGTTTTGGATTGATAAGCGAACATGTCTGTCAATTTTCTACAGCGTCTGATAATGACAAATTAATGGTTAATGGACTCAAAGCAGTTTTTCCTTAGCATGCTTACACTGGCCCATTTACACCACACTGGCTGATGGAGCATGGGTGGCTCACTGTTTGGAGAATTGCTAGACCATCAATCTGAAGGTTGAGGGTTTGAGCCCAGCTCTGGCTGTCACATGTATTCTTTGGCAAGGCACTTTAACCCTGAATTCCTTCCATGGCTGCGTCAGTAGCATTTAAATGGGCATGAAAGAGTGTGGCTCTTGACTTATCCTGTCCAAACACATTCACTCACATTAGCACGCCACTTATGCAGCAGGGGTAGCAAGTTAAGGCGTCATTCAGAAGGACACAGCAAAGTGCAGGGCTGGGACCAGAACCTCTCACAGAGATGACTGACCCTATAGGTCCTAACCCCACAGTACCCCCATGCAACTGTTGGGCAATATTTCACAGATCCTGAGAAGATTATCCCCTCTGACTTATGATACCATCATATTCTGTCACTGCCACCAGCTTTCAGTTTTGAATTCAATGTTTAAATAACTTTGGGCTTGATTTGAAAACAAAAAGACCACAAAGGGAACGGTTCACTTAGAATTAATCTCATTTATATCTGCTGATTGACTAATCGTCCCTTTGGTAACAAAAAAGAATACCTCAACAACAATGGGATGGCTTGCTTATAAATTACAAGCAGATTCTCAAGTTCAGAGTTATCTCCTCATGCCAAGGCTGCTGGATCAACTCCTCTCTCTGTGTGGAGTTTGTATATCATCTCTATGAATGCACACGTTTTCTCTGGGTACTCCCACCAACCAGAAAACCTTCTGGTTAAGTTAGGTGCTTACCCTTAATTGCTCTTAGTTGTGAGTGTGTGTGTAAATTATTTTCTATCTCTGTATGGCAGCCTTGTGAGTGATCTGTCAACCGGTCCAGGGTGTATCCCATCTTTCACCCACTGTCAACTGGCTGCAGTCCCCTTGGGACCCCGAAACGAATATGTAAGTATAGAAAATGGATGAATGGACATTCAAATAACTTTGACAAACTTCTGTCTCTTTACATATATCATTTAATCCCTAATTTGAATAAAATTCATATACCTCTGCAAAACTCATTATTTCTTTGACCTTGAAGAAAAATAAATCTTTGTTATTTTAAAATTAGATTAAATCTTTGAGGTTTTGGGAGTTATAATATAGTAGTGAATCTTACAATATTTTAAGAGTATGTACATCTCAGTTCAGTAAGAGAGCACTTAAAATATAATTTTGTATGAAAATGAGGCTAAAGACAAATGGAGCAAGACAGATAGTTACAATAATTATCCTCCTAATGGAAAAGTCAATTAAAGAAAAATCAGTCAACGCCAATGAGGTGGAAAATAATGAAAATTAGGTGCAAACCCCGGTAATTTATCATTTTTAATTAAACAGTCTTAAGGTCAGACTTTGGGCATAATCATGCAAACATTAGCTTGTCCCAGCTCTCTGTATTTATGTTTCTTGTTATGTCAGTAATATTAAATTTGACATTGCTCAGTATAAGTCAACTGGACAGATGTAGTAATGGGCATGAGCAAATTGGTGTTCAGTCCTTGTCTAAGGACATTGGTTTGGCATTCGGAGCGAGGTCCCTAAGAGACGTTATTTACAAAAGTAGATGTTTAATTTTTGGAAATTCTTAGCATGGTGGGATCTTTTTGTTTTACTCTGACAGCTGTTTTATTGATTCTTGATTTTCATGTCATTTACTTACCTGTAATATCCCATATGACCTGCCTTAATGCTTACACACTACAACACATGCACAACATTTACCGGGCAGACTGTGGACCCCTGAGGAGAAGAATCGAAGGAGAGTAAGTTTTGCGCTCTTGCTACCAATATTTATTAGTATATTATTAAAACATTTTAATTTGGAAATATTATAATTTCTTTAAAAAAAATAAAAACAATAACACTGAATCAGATGGTTTTATTATTGTATTTTCTAGAAAACAGGGGATTATTTACAAATATATATCTTGGAAAACATTTCTCACTGGATGTATGGATCAGTGAGTTTAAAAAACAAGAATCAAAAGCACTCCAGAGGCTGCCATCAGTGATGACAGAAATGGTCTCCTGCTGTCTCTTGTCCAGGTGTTACTGGTTCCTTTCATACTGAAGTTTTGTCTCCTGGTGCTGGGGATATCTGGGTGGAGACGTCAGCGGCATCGTTCTGCCATGCGTTGTAAGCTTGATACACCAGGAGTTTCCGGATCCTGCTGCGCAGTATGCTGGCTTCTGCTCGTCCTGTGACAGAAGGACATGTGTCCTGTGATGGTCTCCTCTTCTGTCTGCCTCTCACACTGGGAACACAGATCCTCGGGGATGGAGATCCTTCTGAGCTCTTCCACAAAGGTGGTCCTCAAAAACCTTTTTAGACACCAAGGTCATGAGGTCCCTCACATAAGTTGTAAATTAAAATTGCTCTTTAGTAAATAGTTTCATAAATATTTATATCTAGTATTTAAGGCTGATTTTTGTAATTTTTAAAATTTTATACTGTTTGTTTTTATTTATAATAAATCATCTTTATACTTACTGAATGTTGGTTCTGTCTTGACGGGCTTTGCCGTAGCTTTTCCCTCTTTTGACTTGTCAAATGTGATCCTGTATGTTGGATTGTCCTCTGCAGTTGCAGCCTGTTCACGCTCTGCAGTTTCATTAAAATGAATTGCAGCCAGGTACAGCCTATAAAAAGGTAATGACAGTCTTTAGTTAAATGAATTGTATTTTCACCTATCATTTACTAAAAACTAGGAGGTATTATAAGAGCTGTACACTAAAAGCAAAAGTTTTTTCATATCAACTGCTCAGGGAGGTGATCCAACACTGTTACTTTTACAGATGCTGGTAGATTTTCCATCTATTTGATACACCAGAAACTCACAAGAAAAAATTCTTTCATTGGCTTCATTATAAAGTATGGCAAACAAAAAACCTGCTAAACATGGTGTGAAATGTTACAGGACTGCAGGAAGCATGGATAAGAAAGGATCAGTCTTTGTGTTGATGCCACATTCACACATTATCTGTTAAATATGGGAACGATTGGGGCAAAAAAGATGACATTTAAGTCATATAGGTTGCAGGTGAATTTTTTATTAAAACAATAATGTGCTGTAGGTCCTGATGCTAGACTGAAACGAAGCACCTCTGAATGTGTTTCAATGAAATAAAGTTTATGATTATATAAAACTAGATAGGGCCTACACATACAGTACACTTTTCTTGTTAAAAATCTGGCTTTCTGAAAACAGAGACTTGCAAATGAAAAGAGATCTGAAGTTTATTGTGTCAATATGAGGGATGTCACTCCAGTCCGTGTGAATTCATTAAGGAATATTCATCAAAAACCAAATCACAGAGGTGGGGATCTACACTCCAGCATTAAAGCTTCACATTTAGTATTGATAATTTAGATTATTTGACAGGGCCAAACAGAAAAATATAACTTTGAAAAATAAATAGTTATTACCTGAACAGCATTCCTATGAAGGTAAAACCACAGGAGCTTTCCCCTTTGTAGAGGCCCATTGGAGCTGTAATGATGTGAAAAAGGATTTTAAAAAATGAAATGAGAAAGTAATAAAGTATTGCTAATTTTTATATCAGTTATTTATCAAAATAAGATCGTATAACAATTTTAGATGTTATTGTAAAACAATAACATCTAAAATTGATATTTGATCTTTTAATAAATAACTGATAAGAATAAAGCAATGCATTTTAAACAGATGGTAAGTTCTAATATTCAACTAGGCCCAGGGTTACATACAACATTAACGGTGTGTTTAGGTCGTCAAATAAGGTCTAGAGTTTTATTTAAGTACAGACATCCTCTGAGGCTCCCACAGCATCATCCTGCTGTCTGCTGGTGTGTGAGCCCAAACAGCTCCATGAACACAGCTGAGGACTGCACTGTGAAGGTGAATGAGCCTCTGTCTGTGAGTGTAACTGTTCCTCCACCTCTTGGTCAGAAACAGGCCCATTATTTATGTGATTACATACATCAGAGAGTCAAAGCGCTAACGATAGCTTCCCATTACTTTCAGCAGTTATGTTATTACCTGGGGGATGTTGAGCCAATTCACACACATGTTCATGTTAATAATTGAGAGATACGATTATAAAGTTACAAAGGATGAAGCACAGCATGTGGGTTTAGCTTCTTGAGCAGCTGTCTGGTTAGAAACAGGCCAGCTGACACTAACGCTAACTAGCTTAGCATCAGCTCGACAGTACATCATAGCTTTATTTACATTACTGTCTCTGATTACATTACTCACCGCTCGTGGTTCCGGGTCTTCATCAACACTCTTTATAGATGAAACTGCTCCTGCTCTGAGGAGCAGCTGAGAGGAAAATCCAGCGTTGTAGAGCCCCGTGTTTACACAGGAATCCTCCATGAAGGGGCTAACACAGAGAAGCAGAGACCCCGGCTGGTCTGCGGGGAGGGCCTGCCGCAGGAGGAGGAGCTGCTTTCTCAGGCTCATCCAGTTAGAAGCGACTGAAACAACCTGACGTCAGGTTTTAGCAAATCTCGTGAAGATCTCGCAACGAGTTGTTTTCAGAGGCAGGAAATCTCGCTCGGGAAGAGGAGCACATCTCATGTAGTGGGACTTTCTGGAGGTGTAGAGTCGGGTATTCAACTTAACAACATTATTTATAGGTATTAAATCTTAGCATGAAATGTGACTTTTAACTATAGGTGGAACACAAACCCTTTCCTCCATCATCAGGAAACAATGGACTGTGCCAGCAAACAATGGTTCTGGTCTCCTCACAATCAATAACTCCTTGATAATGGACACTCAACAGGCGTTCTCCCTGATGAAGATAATATCCCTATTAGACAAATGCAGTTGGACAGTGTGCATGTTTTTGCATACATCGTGTCTGTCTCTCCTGGAACATCATCGATCAGTGTAGATCCATACCCCTGTTTCTCGTAAGACCTCAGGCACCGCCTCACATTTATCCAGCGTGGGAGCATGTTGAAAAATGAATGCACCACCTTTTCCTCATCCATCGATGTTGTGTATTCAGCCCCTGTCAAAGATTCCCTACACAGCTTTCTCTCTTGTGTTTAACATACAATGGAAGAAGACAATGGATTATTCCTCCCACCTTTCTCTCATGGAGGACTTAAGGGAGTAAGTCTTTGACATCTCACATGCACATCATATTTCAGTTGGTTTCTGTTTTTCTGGAAGTGACACATCTTAGTGCTGAGACAGCTGGATTACTATAACATACTGTGCAGGATAAATGGGACTTTTCTCTGGAATGGTGCTCTCTTATGGGCTTAGAGGTTTTATTTTCCAGGCTGTGATGGCTTGAAGACAGGGGAAGATGACTGAAACAAAGAATTAATGCAGACTAGTTTCACTTGGATGTAAGCATGAGGCTGTAATGAGCTATATTATATCAGATGATGGTATGGCACATTAGAGAATCCCATGATTGGCTTAAATGGTATAATTGTCTTTGTCTCAGCACCAGCTCAAGGCTTTATATCAGTTTTTATAAATGATTTAGTTTATATTTAATGTTAGAAATCAAGATGATGATGGTGCTATAAACTCAGTATAAAAAAATGTGAATAAAGTGGATTAGTGTCAAAAAGTTACACAGCTCTATCAAGTCAAGAACCAAGGCATTTACAGATTGTTTAGACCACGACAAAATCCATCACTTGTAATTCAGCCTGATATAACAGTGCAACACCATGCACAAGGTAGGATATGTAACAGAAACAGAGAAACAAATATTTCTGTATAACCTTAGATTGCTGTTATATATATATCTGTATCTATATCTATCTCTCTCTCTCTATATATATATATATATATGTATATATATATATATATATATATATATATATATATATATATAGTGATGTATTAATCAATATCTAAATGAACAAAGGAGCAATTTCCAAAGTTTTGACAAAGCTGAGCTTAATAAAACATTTTGTCTTTACCATAAGATGAAAAAAAGGGTAATATGATAACTAAAATTTAGCTTTCCCCCTGACCCTTTGATTGGGGTGTACTCACTTTTGCATCCTGTGCTTAAATTGAGAAAAATACTGTTTTGTGTGCAACTTAAAAAATTTGTTTGCAATCAATGGCCCACATTTTGGGAAGTATTTTGTAGTATAGTGTGCCATAGAAAATGTTGATTTTGAAAGGACACTAAAGGTTTTCTGACAGATCTGAAGGGGTGTACTCGTTTATTTTATTTATTGTTTATTTGACATGGACACACAGTAACATTGATGCTGTGATATTTGAATATACACAGGTCCCAAATGCACTGCTGTAAGTGTTTATAGCACAGTGCTAATTTTCAGCACCAGTCCATGGGAGGCTTTTAAGGATTAAAAATTGTACAAAGAGAAATTTATAAAAAATAACAGAGATACCCAAGACACAGTTCATTAGAAAAAATATCAGAATTAAAACATAAAAGTTCAATAAAAAGGTGAATGAAAAAGTTCCTTCAGGTAAACATGTATACAGGCAAATGTTTTATGTGTGGGAACAATATTGTTGCTCTTTCAGCCATGATTTAATACCTTTGTTGAAGCCTTTGAAGTTAGTTTGCATTTTCAGCTCAGTAGGTAGAATATCCCAGAGTTTAGCTCCTGTGACAGAGAAGGCTGATCGTCCAAAGGACGTTTTACGCATCGGAATTCGACAATTACCATTAACAGAAGCCCGTGTGTTCGCTCGACTGGAGTTCTGATTCCTGCTAGCAAATTCACCAAGCATAGATGGAACGAGACTATGTTAGCATTTGTAAAATATTTTAAGATTACAGTAGCTAATGAAATTTTCAAAGCTAAGCATGTTATGTTTCTCTAAAACGAGACTGTGATGCCATCTGACAGGTTTTTTGTCCATTATTTTTATTGTCTGGTTGTATATGGATATGATTGTTTTTAAAGTTGTTTGGGAGGCTTGGGACCAGGAAGTGAGGCAGTAGGACAGATGTGAAAATATCATAGCGTGCATGTAGAGTTTGGCTGTGTTTAATGAGAGATACCTTCTGATGATCCTGAAACAGTTTAAGTTAGATTTGACTTTTCTGCAAACATAAATGTAAAAATAATGTTTATGCTGAGCACTGTATATATATATATATATATATATATATGTGTGTGTGGGGGTGTGTGTGTGTGTGTGTATATATGTGTATGTATGAGAAAAAAACAATCCACATCCCTTCTACATTAGGGATGCCTTTTTTATATTTCTTTTTCTTTTTTTTTTTTAAATAAATGTTTACCTTTGTATAAAGGGAATCTTTTACAAACTGAAGTGTTCTGAAAAGTGCCTTATAATTCATCACTTTTGGTGCTGGTAAGAGACTGTTAAGAGCTCTTCACCAATATTCAACAAAAGATCTTTGTCAACTTATTATTTTTTCCAGATCTTCTCAGCATTTCCAGGACATCTCCAAATAAAGCAGCTGGAGACCAAGGTAAAACATGATGCTTGCAGTATCTGTGACAGACAGTGAAAAGAAAAGAGCTGTCATGGGTCTCTTCAGAGCCAGGCTCAGAGGGAAAATAGGGCTAAACATCTTAACCTAGATAATTCCCCCACCACACAGCTGGCCCTGCACTGCTGGCAGCCTCAGCTACGTCGGGCACATGCTCTCATTTCTGTCACCGTCCACTCCATAAAGCTGATGTATCGTCTTAGGGCGGGCTGGGCTTCATCCTGAACCTGCAGCTGTATTTGTACATGTGTTTAAAGGCTGTTTTTAACACCAGAACCACCATGAATCAAACCCTCTTGTTGGTAGAAATAATGTGGTATTATAGAGAGTGAGCATGCAATCACACATTTCATAATTACTTATAGAGATTTTGAGTACAATGACACATTGACACAATTCCCAACAAAAGCAATGTGTGGGTGCAGTTAGATGGTCATTTCCTATCTAATATTTATTACACAGACCAAGACTCAGTGAGAAAAAAACATGGCCACCCTTCAGTTGCACAGCGGCATGCTTGGGCCTGCTGGTATGCACAATAAAAGGGAAGAGTAAAAGTATCCTTCTGGAGTTCAGACCAAGTGCCAACATTTTGCCATATTAACAACAACAGACAAACTTGCAAAAAAGGACATGCCTGGAACCACACACATACACACACACACTTATCGCCATCAACACAGAGCCCTAGCCCATACTTTAAGATTGAATTTCACAGTTAAAGACAGAGGGTGTTTCCATCAGGGATGCAACAATTCATGATCAAATACTAAACCACCAGCACAACGTTCACTACACATTTTGAGCTGCTGCGTTTTAGCCCATGAGTCAGAGCGCAGGAGAGAGTAAACTCATGCCGTGAGAAGCAGTGCACTGAAGTTAGGCAAAGACATCACGCTGCTGCTTTGAGAAGAGAGGCGGTAATATGCACCCACACTCGAAATATGAGGGACCCCTGATTCTACAAATCTGTGGTTAAGTAAAAGAAAAACTACTTCAGCATTTGCCAAATCTGAAAAAAATGATGTTTGAGCTTAACAATAACTAAGTAGACCCTCATAGGCTTGTTACAAACCTTATTTTTAAAACCACATAAACCCCAACAACATCAGCACAGTGCATTTAATTACGCAGACCATGTCTTACCTTGTCACCTGATAATGCCACAACACACTGATTACCCTGCAGCTAGAAAAATGATCAACACTATTGTGAAAAGCAAATCACGATTTTTTTAAAAGTCCTTTTGGTTAAAAAAACGTAACCCATTTTGAAATCCTTGTTGAAGTTGGCAGGATGACCACCAGTAACAATCCAGACAATCCTTAAGGGGTCTTAACTAGTGGACAATGGCATTATATCATAATGTATTATATGACAGCTTGGAAATATTGTCTAAAAATATTTATAATTTTGGTTGTTTGCAGATCAAATTTGTTATTTTTTCCTGCATTATAAAATAGAAAAAACAGGTGTTCTTTAGGGATAAAAGGCACTTAGGAAGTATACTTGTTCAAAAGTTTATTCTTTTCAATTGTTATATCATAAACTGCTTCAAGGATGTTTATACAAATGCCTTTTTTAGCATAAAAGTTAAATAAAATAAATGAAAAATAGCATTTTTGCTGTTCTGGAAAGAGAAAGTTTGAAAAGAAAGAAAAAGGACAGTAGAACCGATAAAACTGTGAGGAAAAAACTGAGGTATATACCAAACTGTGGCTGAGTGTATTTGTTACATCCCTAGCTTCCAGTCACAATATAAGCAGCTGTCAACATAAATGTAACAGAGAGGCAGTTCTTGGTGTAACTGTCCAAATGTGGAAATATTAAGACAGTTTTCAACAACCCTTTAAGAAAAGTCAAGGTCCTGCAGACATTCATATTTTAACACAAAATTATACACAACTGAGGAACTGCTCTGTGTCTATTTAGCTTCTGGTGGCTCTAGTGTTTGAGGACTTTGCTGTGGGCGCTGGGTGATATAGGCCAGATGTTTATGTGTGTAAAGGCGACAGATGTTTCATGCCTTTCTTATAGGTTGCCCCCAGCCAGTCAGTCCAATATGAAACATCTCTATTAAACTCTGTGATGAGACGATGAAAGCCTGATGTACAGGCCTCTGCTCCATCAGAAATGAAATTCCTCATCTGCTCTGGTTTTGCGCTTGAGAGCCCAGCACCCTCGTTTCATTGCCCCATATCCCCCTGTAAAGCCCTCCTCCCAACACCTGTCCCTCCTGCTTCCTCCTCTGTCTTCTGCTGATTGCCTTGTTTCTCTCTATCTCCTCTTTTCTCCATTTTTCTCTTTGCTTGCATTAACACCCCCCCTGCTTGATTTCTCCTTTCCTCCTTGCTTTGTCTCTCTATCTCTTAAGTCTTCCTTGATCAATATCCTGCTCACTCTCTCCTGCCCCTCCTGTCTTTCTCTCTGACAGCTTCTTTCCTCCTGTCTCCTCCCTGTATCTCTGCCATGTGGGCAATGTGAGGGCCTATAGGGGAGCAATATCAGCCTCCTGTGCCTCTCTCTGGCCCTCTGTCCCCAGGGCAGGCAGCTGTGATGAGGCCTAATGCACTATTGATCCCTGTCACCTCTCAGAATATACCTGCTGATGCACACATGGGCACAAACACACATAGACCCCATGGTCCTGGCTGCAGTGCAGCCATGTGCACTGATATACATGTCTAAGGTTGTAAATATGTAATTATAAACTTCCCTCTATGGACATGCAGGGTTAGAGGAGATAATGAACACACACTTTTCTTATGACAGGAGAAGAATGGCTCCTGCGGGTAATGTTTGACCCCACAAGTTCACTAACATGTCACTTCCACAACAGCAGGACATTATTATTCTTTACAGTGTGTGAGCACACACACCTACACACACCTACACACGCCTACAGACACACAGTTAAGGATGTAAGCCCAGAGGACAAGAGGCCACAGGGCTTCACGTACAAAGTGATAAACATCAGAGATGTGAGAGCACGACTGCATTTCTGTGTACCATTTAATCTCTGCCATCACTCATTTCAAATGTTTTAATTCATAGCTGTTTAATCTCTCTTTCAAGTCAGGGAGAAGACGGTAAAGACCAATGAAAAGGTTTATCAAATGGTTCAAATGCAAACCCAACTTCCAATGAGGCTTGGGCAATGTGTAAAACTAATATTAAAACAGTGATTTGTGAATCCTTTTAGATCTGTTTTCAGCTGAATACACAGCTGAAAACAGCTGTGTATTCAGCTGCAGTTACTTTTTCACACAGCGTCATGTAGGTTTGGAGAGCTTTTTCCCTTTCATAAATAAAATCATCATTTAAAAACTGCATTTTGTATTTACTCAGGTTATCTTTGTCTAATGTTAAAATTTGTGTGATGATCTGAAACATTTCAGTGTGACAAATATGCAAAAAATTAAGAAATCAGGAAGGGGCAAATACTTTTTCATGGCACTGTATATTTTTCCCATCACTGGAACTTGTTTTGATGAACTTAGACTTCTCATGGATCGGCAGCTGTTTGGCGGAGCTTTTGTAAGTGTGAATAAGTTTGATCCAATTCTTAGATTTCTAAAGTCAATTACTTAAGGACACTAAAGCAGGGACGAGCAACTGGAGTAACCAAAAGGGCCATACTAATATTATAGTCAGTTTCAGAAGGCCAAATCATTCCAAATATAAATATTTTATTGAAAAGACAATGAAAAATACATGCATTTAACAAAACAAATAGCCTATACCATAATTTAGAGTGTTATTTTCAAAATAAAAATAAACAGTCAAGCTGTATTAATGAGTTGAATATCAGATTAAAGCTTTTTTTATTCTAGTGCAACTAACTAGTATATGCTAGTTTATTTAAATATTTATTTATTCATCCATTTATTTTTGACTTTGTTTTGCCACTAAAGTAAAATGTTCCTTCTTTAAAAAAATGTTTTTTTTGTTGTTTGTTTGCAGTTATTCAAGTTAATTTGATTATTTTTTTTCACGCAGATGCATTGATTAAACTTCATAAAACATCTTTGCAGAAACCACATTTCATTAAATCTACTAATTTCCCACAAAGAATAATATAAAACAATTTTTAACATAATATTATAAATGTATTTTGCACTTTACATGTTGTACATTTTGCCTGCCTACATGGTATCATTGTAAAAAAAAGTCAGACATAACTTGTTTTTTTATCTTTAGAATTTCGACTTTCTGTAAATTAAAATTGAGGGCTGCGTGTGGCCCCCGGGTCACCAGTTGCCCACCCTGCAGTAAAGCAGTGTAATATTTGGTTCTTTCAAAATTGAAATCACTGTTTCTTTTGTTACCAGAAAATACTTAAAAACTTTATTTTTTTACTTTTTTCAGAAACACGACTCAACTGTCTTATCAACATGATAAAGTAAAGTTTGTACCTGTGTTTATTATTTTAATTACTTATATATATGAACTCCCACACACTGTTCTTATCCCTGCAGGCCCTTGGATGTAGAGGGTATGTATGTGTGTGAGTGTGGGGGGGCGGGACAGGGATGGTATAGCTGTAGGGGACTGTGGGAAGCTTTCTAGGGCCATTTCCAGTGTGGTGTAAAGAGCAGCACCATCTGTGACTGGCTCTCTAATGAGCAGCTTAATGGGCTTGGAGCCATGTGGCTCCCTCTATATGTGTCACACACTCGCTCTCACACAGATGTTAACACCAGCTCCGGCATGGCAAACTTCACTTCTCTGTGTGTCTGATGTGCATATTTCTCCCATTGTGTTGCTTTTGGGCTGTCATGATTTCACTCTTTGCCTCTTATTCTTCCTCACTCACACACACACACACACACACACACACACACACACACACTCTCACATGTAACCACACACACCAGCAGATGTTGGCAGCCACAGGGGAGCAGGCATCATCAGCATGATACCTTGCTAATAGTTTTATAGGACCTGGGGCACGGCTCAGAGATCATAATGTTATGTGGATGCTAATATTCGCTGATGTGGAGCAATTTAAAAAAAAAAGGTCGACACCATCCCTGTGCCTGTAATTACACAGATCTCAGGTTATTGTACCAAACATGTTTATCGGTCAAATACTGAATCATATAATGAGTTTGTGTTGGTCCAGGAGATCTGTAGCTCCATACTGGTTTATAGCACTGAGAGCATGGGTGCCATAGATTTTATTGAAAAACTGCATTGAAAAGCTTGAGATGAAAAAGAGGAAACATGATTTATGACTGCATGCTCTGCATAAAAATTCTATATTAGGTGCATAATATTCATATTTTCAGATGATAG
Organism: Cetoscarus ocellatus; assembly: GCA_037902135.1. Taxonomy (NCBI): domain Eukaryota; kingdom Metazoa; phylum Chordata; class Actinopteri; order Labriformes; family Labridae; genus Cetoscarus; species Cetoscarus ocellatus. Next base: position 575,763 of record JBAMNC010000936.1, on the reverse strand, counting down.
TCTATCATTAATGGACTGGTGGAATATAAGGATGTCTGTCTTTATTGAAATTCTCTAATATAACAGTGTGCATCTGCCACATCTAAAGCCGCTGCAGTAATCCCCTGCTTTGGTTTGGAATAAATTGGCACTTCCCTGCCTTTATCAGACATAAATCAGAGAAATTCCTGTAGGTAGAGAGATAATTTATGCATGAATAGCAGCAGGAAAGAAAAGTAATGCTGATACACTGCAGCTCAAACAAAAGCTCGGGATATCAAATATATACCCCAGTGTGGTGCAACAGAAAACACAGACATACTGTCAAAACACTGTAATAGACTAAAAGAAAGACAAGAAAAATGTTTGACCTCATTATATTCTATGAAAAATAAAAGAAATGACATCATATGGGCCAGGACTGGGCAGCTTTGGTTACCATGAGGGCCAAAGTGGACTGTAATTAACTGCACTCATTTTAACAATAACAGTTATTTACAACTTAACAAGAGGAGCAAAGAAAAATCTGAATTTGAATCAGAAATACTTTATTAATTGCCAAGGGGAAATTTAGTAGTAATTCAATTTCATTTAACATAAACTTTTTGTCCAAAGGGACATAAGTCTAGTTGCTTTCATAAAGAGAGTAGAGCTAAGACAATTAAGGTTTACACACAAATAAGACACTTTGGATACTTTGAATAGAAATAAGCAAGAAGTAAAGAATCACAGAATATTTTAAGAAATAACAATAATACTAATGAAAAAATAATACATCAAATGTGAATAATATAAAATAAATGTACAATTTCATGGGGTTGATTAAGTAAGTGAATTTTAGAGGAATAAGATGTTAAGTCTGATGGCCATAGGCAGGGGTGACTTCTTGTATATTAAGATTTATATACTTTGACTAAAATAAAAAATAGTAACACTTTATTTAATGAGATAAACACTAAATTCAGGTCAGTTTCAGCTACTTTTTCAATTCAAGTAACAGTTTTTATTGGCTATACGAGTACATTACTCCTTTTAAATACATTTTGTGAGGCTTGCTAATAGTTTAATAGCTATGGAACTTTATAAGGATAAGTACAGCCATCACAGCTCTTCTCTATAGGAAATACTGCTGTATTTAATGCTTCCATAGATTTTGTCATGTTTTTCTCATGAATATATATTCTTTTTTATAAAATGGATGGAGGAGGGGGGGCACAAGTTAAACACCCTTGATAAAGGCCAACACCAGCCCAGGACTTAAATCTGTAATTTCTAGTTTTACTGAAAAACAATGGTTCAAATACACTGTCTGGCCAAAGAAAAGTCACCACCTGGATTTAACTAAGCAAATAGGTCTAAGCCTCCCATTGGATAATTACTGCATGGGTGATTATCTTTCAGCTGAAAACAAGTTATTTAAGCCCAGCTGATGCAATGAGTAGCTTCTCATTTCTTAAACAACCATGTTAAAGACACATCCTGTGGTCGTGGAAAAGATGTTAGTCTGTTTAAGAAGGGAAAACATCTGAGGAGATTGCAGAAACTACTAAAATTGGGTTAAGAACTGTCCAACGCATTATTAAAAACTGGAAGGATAGTGGGGAACCATCGTCTTCGAGGAGGAAATGTGGTCGGAAAAAAATCCTGAATGATCGCGATCAGCGATCACTTAAACGTTTGACCAAATCAAATCAATGAAAAACAACAGCAGAACTCAGGGGTGTGTTTAATAGTGAACGTAAGAGCATTTCCACACACACAATGTGAAGGGAACTCAAAGGATTGGGACTGAACAGCTGTGTAGCCTTAAGAAAACCACTAATCAGTAAGACTAACTGGAAAAAAAGGCTTCAGTTTGCTAGGGAGCATACAGATTGGACTCTGGAGGACTGGAAGAAGGTCATGTGGTCTGATGAGTCCAGATTGACCCTATTCCAGAGTGATGGGAGCATCAGGGTAAGAAGAGAGGCAGGTGAAGTGATGCACCCATCATGCCTAGTGCCTACTGTCCAAGCCTGTGGGGGCAGTGCTATGATCTGGGGCTGCTGCAGTTGGTCAGGTCTAGGTTCAGCAACATTATGGCCCAAAGAACGAGGTCAGCTGACTACCTGAATATACTGAATGACCAGGTTATTCCATCAGTTGATTTTTTCTTCCCTAATGGCACGAGCATATTCCAAGATGACAATGCCAGGATTCATGGGGCTCAAGCTGTGAAAGAGTGGTTCAGGGAGCATGAGACATCATTTTCACACATGGATTGGCCACCACAGAGTCCAAACCTTAACCTCATTGAGAATCTTTGGGATGTGCTGGAGAAGGCTTTGCACAGTGGTCAGACTCTCCCATCATCAATACAAGATCTTGGTGAAAAATTAATGCAACACTGGATGGAAAAAAATCTTGTGACATTGCAGAAGCTTTTTTGGTGGCAACTTTGTTTTTTTGGCCAGGCAGTGTATATGCATGACCCATTTGTAAAAACTAAAAGGAAAAAGTAACTTTATTGGCTGATGTATTATATATATATAATATATATATATATATATATATATATATGTGTGTGTGTGTGTATATATATATATATATATATGTGTGTGTGTGTGTATGTGGGTGTGTGTATATATATATAGACATACAGATACATAGATAGATAGATAGATAGATAGATAGATAGATAGATAGATAGATAGATAAAGAGAGAGAGAGAGAGTAAAGGCAAATTTTGACCACAATAAATGTCACATTATCACCTCCACCAAGAAGGGGGTTATGCTTTTGCTGACATTTGTTTGTTTCTTTGTTTGTTTGTTAGCAAAATTACTCAAAAACTACGGGATGGATTTTGCTGAAATTTATCAGGAAATGTTAGTACTGGCCCAACTTAAAAATGATCAGATTTTGGTGGTGATTCAGATAACTAATAATAATAATGATATCAACACAGTTCTGAGTGCTCGGTGTGGGTTTTCAGGGTCATGAATCATATTATGATGGTAATTTTATCATGGAACTATTGATTATAGGTGTAACAGCAATATGTGAGCTACCTTGGTGGAGGTTTGTGCTCTCTGAGTCCTCTCTAGTTCTTTCTTTAAGTTTCATCAAACTTTTGATGTGTTTTGTTTTTCTCTTCCACACGATAAGGTACTTTTACATGGCATAAAAGTCCACAGCGTCAAACTTCTTCCTCTTCTTTTATGTACAGCATCAGTAACTGCTTGAAACAGCTGATTTTTGTTCATTTATCTCAGACAGTTATGTAAAATATACTCTACTTCATATTCTAAGTAGAAAAAGATAAAGTACCAACTACAGTCCCATCGTTTTGCAGTACTCTTACAGAAAGTAAAAAGAGTGAATAGATTATATCATTTCACAATACACCACAATCCAAAGTAGAACAACAATAAAATAGCCTATTTTAGAGAGCATTACCCACCTCATGGAAATTTCATTTTTAGTTAATGAAAAAAAGTTGGTGTAAATGCTTCAGTTGCTTGTTCCTGATTCATTTGACTGTCTTCAAGGGATGGTTCTGTATTTTTAAGTTGGACTATAGGAGGTAGAAATCAATAATATATACATAAAATGTATAAAATCTTAAAATGTTAAATGCTAAGAATTATTCCTATATGATTAACCAAAGCCTTTGTTAATGTTTTCAATCATTTTAATTTAGCTATCTTTCTAGGTTCATGTGTATATACTTTTCAGATTGACACAGCTGTTAAATGATGTACTGTTGAGGGGTTTTTTTTACATTAACTTTATCATGTTAATGTTACTTAACACTTTATTGAGACTTACAGATGTCATTTTATGCTTTCTATCACATCCCCATGTGATAGAGCACTACTGTGATAAAAAAAAGAAAGTCTGCAGCTTTGAAGCCTCTGCCTCTCCTCTATTCTGCCGCCCCAGCAGCTGCCTTAAGGCTCAATCCCCCAGCCCCCATAAACAGACCTACCAGTGTGATGTCACACCTTTGTTTCTTCAACAGTTTTAGCCAGTGGTTCAAGGTAGCAAGCCCAGTGCAGAGCATAGATGCTAGAATGGATGTGGAGTTGTTGACAATATGGTGTCAAGCAAAGCTGAACTGACCAATTGCCACACAGCAGCCCTGTGAACCAATCAAAGTGAACTGGGCCCACGTGGTGAAGGGGCACACTCTCAGTGGATGTGACTGTGAACATACCTTAGCAGTCATCAAAAATTTATATATCAACCTGATATAAGGCAAAATTTGACCTCTTATGATCATTAAGCAAATATGAAAACAATGCTGATATGCTAACTGAGCAATGCTGTTAAAAGCTAGCAATCACTGACTTTGAACACGACTTGAAACTAATAGATTTTTTTAAATGGTGTCAGATGAGATTTGGGACTATTATTAACAAAATCACCTCATCAAAGCAATTCTGAATTAACCTAAATATGATTTAACATTGTCTCTCATTGGGGACTATTCAACATCATACAATGCCATATGTTTTTTTTTTTTAGTGTTGTTTTATATTTAACTGAAAGTTGTACAGATAATATACTGTCTTCATGTTTCCAGTGAAGTCATTCACAAAGGCATGCTGCTCTCATTTTGCAGCTTTGTGCTGTTTGTTACTCATCAGCTGAATGAATTAACATACAACATTCTGATGGAGAATCCTGCCATTTACTGCTTTTCCTATTGTTTCTGTAATGTATTCTGTTTATTATCCTCTCCAAAGAAGCTCTGTGCCGTCACATGGCGCTGTGTAAAACCATTTAATGAAACAGTAGCAACAATTAGCACAGGGTCAGTTATGCTCCTCCTGAGAGGATCCCATTAGTAAAGTCAAATTGGTTTAATTAATTGTGTGATTTCTTTTTTTCTCCTCTTGGTTTAGAGCTCCTTTTACTTGTGATGATCTGTCTTAAGCAACAGAAATGATAAAGGGATCATTAAGAAAATATCTTCTTTCACAGTCATTAATTCATCTTTTGTTTTGGGGGGATGCAAATTAAAAACCAATAACATTATCTCCTTGTGTAATTTAAACATTTTTATTCAGTTTTTCTTCCTTTCATTATTTATCTTTTTATTGTAGTCTACCTCCCCCATAAGATCGATTCAGACTATTTCAACTGTGGAGGCCCAATTTCAGCACTAACTTATGAAGGGGTGGCATTTTTCTGCATACCTACCAACCAGCTCAGTTAATTTTCTTTTCTTTATTTTTTATCCACTTATATTGTTTCAAACAATGTGTGAAAAGTATCACATATTGTTCTGCTTTACTTATTTTTCAGCACACAGTAAAGGGATGTTTTTTCACCACCACAAAATTTAACGATTCAAGAATACTCAAAGATTTGCAAGCAAACATTTGCATTTCATCGAAGTAACAGATAAATACATTTGTCTATGTTATTTTGGCACTAGAGCATAGTAATCTTGGTACAGTGTGCAGGAGTTTGCTGCAATATTTTATGACCTTGTATCTCTCTAATACATGCTGCATATATTTAACATATGTCTGTGTGAAAAATACATACATTTCTCACACAGAGGCTTTACACTGCATCACTAACAATTGATATATTTTATTATTCTTCAGTGGACAAATGACACAATATGATTTCAATGAAGGAAAACACTCTGCTTTTTCCTCTTCACTGTAACAGACACACGCTCAAGCTGTGAAGCATACCCATGTCCCTTTTGTAGAATAAAAATAAAATAAAAATAATTGCTCTGGATCTCTTCTGTCTTAGGTTCATAAATCTAATTTTACGACTGAAGTACGTTAATAATCTTTCATTAAAAAAAATGTGAATTACATCACCCACCATGATGCCATGCTACTTCCCCATGTGACCTCTGTCTGCTCTGTTGGTTTTTCGGTTTACTCTGTTTGGCACTGTTTTGTCAACAGCTCTGTCCATGTCTGCTGAATGCTGACCAGGCACTGGGTTTAAATGCTGAAAAAACAAAGATCAGATGTCAGGGGGCAGGCAGCTACTGGCACTTTAGACAAGGGGAGAGGGAGAAGTTCTGGTGCCACAGACTTCTTGTCTTATGTGTAAGTGTACTCTTTCACGCAGAGGAAAATATTAAAAACAGCAAAGGACGTGTTAAACTCCGAATAGCACCATAGGGGCTCTTTAAATACCATCTTCTGCTGCTGTGGAAAAGACACATTAATACTATATACATGACATGATTTGGTTCTGCTGTTACATTTTCTTAAACTTTTTTTATTTGTGGTGTAGTTAATGTAAAGTACCGTTCTCGCACAACTCAGCTGCAGTAAAATCAGATTGTGGATGATTAAGATTTTCCTGTTATGGAGGAAACAGGGGCAATAATAGGGCAAAAAAGGAGAAAAAAAAGATATCCTACCAGATATCAAGAGGTTTTTGAATGTATTTATAAACACATAGTGGCTCTTAAAAATCACAAATAAAGCTATTTAATCAAAATATTCTGTTATTTTACATTTTGTAAGACAGGTGTTATTTGTCCCACGGTTCTGACCAATAAAGGAACAGCTTTCATTCACGTCACACGTTTTGGACCACTGTTTGAGCCCTCATTTGGGACAGACCAAACTTGAGGTCCTTACACAACAATGTTCTGCACTGGCCCATGATTCAGACCAATGAACATGATCTACTGTTGTAAGAACATCCTGAGATGGACTGTTTAGTCCTATTGGTGATGGCTGCCATGTTTTAAACTAATTCTCATACATGTTATTTTAACATGAGGTGCTTAAGTGAATTCTAAATCATCTGCAGTCCGGTACTGTGAGGAACTGCAGTTTTTACACCTTCACAGTGGCACACTTTTTAGCCACAAGGTTGCAGCTTGCATTCCAGCTCTAGATTATTATAACACACCTCAAAAAAACAATTATACAAGGTAGTTTGGGGTGGCTTATAAAGTTGGCCCAAGCCATCCTAACCACCTGTCTGGGTATGACCCTGGTCACCCTGCTAAGTCCTTTTAGATTAGTAGTTAAGATAACTACACAGGATTGTTTTTGTTTGACTTTTACACGTCCATCTTTGTGTCTATTATTTTTATATGCCCATTATTTTTGCATTGCTTTGTTAAACTAACATGCAGGCGATCCAGCAGGGACCTATCAGCTCACAGGGCATAATGAGACTCTGTTTCTCCACATGTTCCTCATACATTACCCCGGTAGTCCCCAGCTCATGAACACGGATGCAGACAAGAGGCCCTTTGCCATCTGAAGTTGCAAAGGCATTTCGAGGAAAAAGGGAAGAGGAAAAGGGGGTAGGGGGCTCTGTAGGCCTGCTAATGGTGGAGGTCCAGAGGGAACCAGGGTTAATGTGATGTCTGCAATGAAAGCATTGTCAGGACGAATGTGTGTTCATGTGCGTGGGGACACACAAGCCAGGGCCCCAGCTTGTCTCTGGGGCCCCGTGTACATTATTTGGTCCCTTTTTGCACTTCCGTTACCACAGATTTTAAACACACACAGGGTGCCCAGGGGAGAGGGCATTATTGTGGCTGTCACATCTGACAGATTAACAAGAGCGATTGGGACCACAGAACCAAAGGACCTGCGCTTGACTCGCTCCGTCAAGGATCTTTCCTGGCACAGATAGATGGTGTTTTTGTGTGTGTGTGTGTGTGTGTGTGAAGCATTATGATGGCATCATGAAAGCCAAGTCAGTATTAATTGTTGCATCAGTGTTGCTGCATTCGTCTGTGCCAGGAGTTTCCATAGCTCAGACCACACGTGAAGCTTTTTGCATCAGCATTTACTCGTCTTGCCTCAACATGCTGTACACATGGAGAAATGCAAGCTAGGCGTAATGCAAAGTGTAAACACAGAGACATGTCAGTGTGTATGTGAAAAGATGTGTCAATAGTGTGCAATCAGACATAAAGAGAGAGAAGATGGGGCCGTTTTTGTGTGAGGGTGATGAAATCAGCAGTTTACTCCTGAAGAGCACATGTGACTGGTTAAATGCAAATGTAATCAAATGGGTGTGAAGAGCACACGCTCACAGACAGAATGATGCAGGATCCCAGCAAGGTCTGCAACAGCGGGTTACTAACCTCTCCAAAACAACAGTGTGGTCTGAACTCTTCTGTGTGGATTAGTATAACAGCTTATACCAGATTTCCTAAAAATAAAGATTAAGATAGGGAGAGAACTCTTTACAGACAGGATGTCAACAAAGACACTCCCAGTCCAATCGTCTGTCCTCAGCAAAGGTTGGAAAAACAAAACTTGAAAAACACAGAAGCAAATTTTTCCATTAGAATGGTGTTAAAATTTAAATATTAAACAGTAAATCAACATGCATTAAAAAGATCACGGTATAAACAAGAGCTGGGCAACTTACAAAAAGAGCAACAATTATTTTACGCTCAGTGCAAAATACACTGAAAGGGCGACATTTTCTTCAAATTATCATAGTTATTTGAACTCTAATAAAAATGTACAACCATAGCAACACTGAAGTATGAAGTTTCAATTTACAAAGAAAGATAAATAATGTCTATAACAGAATCAATGTTTGAGATTAATCACGATTGAAATATTAGATAGATAGATAGATAGATAGATAGATAGGTAGATAGATATGATCTTGTTTTAAAACACCCAGAGACCTTGCCAAATTTATCCTCGAGTGGTGAATCCAGACGTTTAGGAGTTTAAAAACGTGTGCATGTGTGAGAATCATGAAGAACTTTTGTAAGGGAAGTGTGAAAACCCCTATGTAATTTTTTTGTATAGTCTTCCCAGGCATTTTAGGGCTTTGGAAATGAAGAAAACCTTTGGCCGCTGGAACCAATTAGTTCCTTCAAAGGGACCCTTGAAACTATAAAGTCCTAAAAACGTTTTGTTGAAAAGGGTCTTCACTGACCCCACATGTTGATGGACCTATGTTATCCTCTTCCATGGTCAAAATCATGCAAAAAACAAAATCAAATATGCAGAATAATTCAATTCTCTGTCTATTGTATCTCACATTCTATGTGCACAATTATATTTTCATGGTCTAATCAGTAAATACTTGAAAATAATGCTCTCCAAGCCTTATTATTTTTACGTCCTTTTTTTAATTGCAGGAAAACATCCATTAGTCACAAATGATGAGATGTCATAATTACTTCATATAACTTGAAAACAAACCCTCGCTCCATCAGGTTTACGGCATGTTTTAAGGGGAAAACAACAGACAGAAACAGTGAGTAAGCTCTTCTTCCACTCTGTAGTTATATCATGACTGAGTCCCTGTGTGTGCTCGCAGCTCTCCAGGGACCAACTTTAATCAATGCCAATCACAAACAAATTAGCCTCGCCTTAACGCACCACCTCTTTCCCCCCTCGCTGACTACACAGGTTCTCTTCCCCCAGCCCTGCACATCAGAGACATCCCACATGGAAACCCTTGATAACACCTCCCTGAGGATGTTCTGTACGTGTGCGTAAATGGCCAAGATGCACAAGATGTACTGTTTAAAGCATGTTGGAATTTAGCATGAAAGGAGCATCAAAGGCATGGAGAGAGTAAATAACAGGCATAGAGGGAACATGCTCTATAGAAGATACTCAGAGTGTGAACATCACAACATACACGAGCAGTCAGAATGTTCCATCATTCAATTAAAGCACATGGGAGACGCTTACTCTAAAAATACAATTTTTACTGAACAAAACATCTAACCTCAACAATGGATGAATCATTTTGACTAAAAGGACTGAAAACAAAGTTTTGTGGATTCAACCACAATTTCTGTTAGTGTACATCAGTCTCTTAGACATTATTGTATATAAATATATATATATATATATATATATATATATATATATATATATATATATATATATATATATATATATATATATATATATATATATATATATGTGTGTATGTATGTATATACATACACACATATCTATATATCTATATCTATATATGTATGTATGTATACATATATACATATATATATATAGATATAGATATATAGATATGTGTGTGTATGTACATACATATACATATATATGTATATATATGTATACATATATATACATACATACATAAGGGTGTGTGTGGGGGGGAGGTGTGTATCTATAAAATGAAGAGAATGGTTTGAGCCTGTTCTATTGTAAAGTGCCCTGATATAACACCTGGTGTGAACTGGCCCTATACAAATTAATATTGATTGATTGTTTGATTGATTGACAGAGGAGCTGTAGGCCTTCTTCCAGGGGAAAAGGGGATTTTCACACATTTTGGGGGTTTGCTACCCACATGTTTCGCTGTGTTGCTAGTTCCACAAATGCATGGTCCTTACAAGATATGTTGGGTTTTTTTTTGCCTTATTGCTGATTCATCTGGAATAGCTTTTTGCTCTTATGTGCCATGTGCCAACACTTCACTGCACACAACACACCTGTGCAGCAGTCTGTGGCTCCACTTGTTAAATTATGACAACCTGGTATTAACTGGATTGTCAATAATCTATCAGAAGCTTTAATAGATCGAAGGAAGTTTAAAACTTGGATTCCTGGGGCCTCATTTATGAGGATGTGCATCGATAAGATCACTATGGGTGGCGTACGCTGGAAACCTAGGAAACGTGTGCCCACAAAAACGTCCAGATTTATAAAAGAGTGCGCACACACTTCGTATGCCTGTTTTCATTTATAAATCACCATCAACTCTAAAGCTGTTGCACGTGAGGGAACGCTGTGCCCCGGCCTAATGTGCCTATAAAAGGTCAGGTGAACGCCCTTGGTGAATATTCTATGATGGCAGTTTCTCGATAGACGGAGAGGGAAAACGAGCAAAAAAAGAAAAAAAATAAATAAATAAATAAAGTGAGGTCAAGGTCATTAAATGTAATTTATTTTTAAATGAATATTAAAATGTGGATAGGAAAATGAAGTATGGGGATTCAGATTGTTTTTTATTTCTATTTAATTTTCATGTATTGTGTGGATATGGGTACGTGGTCTGTGTTGTCCTTGTTGATTTGTTTTACTTGTCTTATTGTCTCATTGAGAGTATGTGTGTCACAGCTGACATTGTTCACTTGATGTATCTATGTTATTCAGAAAATGAAAATAAAACATGACAAAAAAATAATAATTTAGGCTTTGGCCACTCCCTGGGGCATCAATATAAATGTTTCCTCTATCTTCGTTTTTGCAGCTATATCCTTCATATATGATTAATGTAGTGAAATGTGTAATTTTTGATTTCTTCACACAAATGTATCAGTTCCACAGATCTGTCTTTGACTTCATCCTTCTACTGTTGGGGTCACAGTTTCCTGTTTGTCCAGATTTTGTGCGTACGGCAGGGTCAGAGCCGATGTGGAGGCACATTCTCCCGTCAAGTATGTTTTTATAAATCCCAAACATTGCTTACAAGTGGCGTACGCTTTCTTTTGTGTATGCAGCGTTTATAAATGAGGCCCCTGATCTCAGTCAGTCATAAGCTGAATTTGGCTTTGTTCAGTATGGTTTGTAACAGTTAACTTTTCTCTAGTTTGCCTTTTTACTACCAGCTGTGCCTTTACAGCAGTGTGACACAGTGCATGACTCTGAGGCAGAGCGATTGTAGACAAAGAGCACCAATGGAGGACTTCCAGCACTCTGTGGACACTCATTACAGCAACAGGAGGGAACAAATCACTCTGTATTCATGGCTTATTTGAAAGTAGCGAAGCATGTATTCTTGTAATCTCATACCTAAAAGCTGACCTGGACTGCCTGGTGGAAAGCCTAGTATAAGGTACCCCCACACACACACACACACACACACACACACACACACACCCTGTTGGATTGGACTCTTGCTTTCCCGCCGCAACTGTTAAATGGCTCCAAAAGCAGCTCAAACTCTTAAAGTACCTCACACCTCGCCTTTGTGTTTTTGTCATCAATTATGAGGCATGACTCATGAGAAAATTACTCTGCATCCCAGTTTAGGGCCCCCCCTGTCGGGCCCACTGATCTACAGCATTGCTTATTACTGCAGTACTTTTTATCCACTGTTCAACTCTTAAGATAACACCAGACTGCAAATGCTAAGCCAACAGCGGGGCCTTATGGGATGTGTTGGAGTTGAGGGCAGAAGCTTATGCTAACAGCAGAGGAGAGGCTAAGTGACGGGGGGGGTCAGCGTGCTCTATATGTATGTGTGTGTGTTTGTGTGCGTCTGTCGAGAGTGGGAGTAATGCATGTACTCCATCTCACTTTTCCAAAACATGTCCGTGTGCTTGTTTGTGTGTGCGTGTTGAAAGCATGTCTCGTAAAGAGTTACAAATATGTGTATAAGTGTGTGCGGTGAGTTTGAACAATAAACCAACAAACACACCTCAGCAGCTTGCAATAACAACGGGTGTGAACACTAAGGGTGGGAAAGTGTCATCACAAACAGCACACATACACACACAGGCTTGACTATACACAAACATGTACATACGATTACACCTACAGACAGCTACACAGCATGCACACCTGAGGAAAACACTCACGGGCTTTCCAACAAATCTCACACTTTAATCATGAGTTGACATCCCCAGTTTCGTCCTTTCCAGTCCCCCTCCAAAAACACACATCTTCTTGGCTCTTGTCTGCTTTCATGTATTGCTGCGATATTGGACCCATTGATTTGGGCTTACTGTGTTGTATTTGTACGAGAGAGGCCACCCGCAATTTTCTTTTCTTGTCGGCTGCAGCAGATTTATAGCGACCCCGAGACACCGATCAATGGACGGAGAGTGGAGGAGCAAAAAAGGAAGCAGAGCTCTTGTAACTGTCCCTACACTTTATGCAAGTGGAGGTGTGTGTAGACAAGAGGAGAAAAGCAACGCCACATGCCCACGACTATGCTAATACGAGTGTCTATACATACGTACATACAGCTAATAAAGTGCCTGATCCTACTCTGTTAGCATTCACCTGCACAAATCCAACGTGGATTTTCCACCTGAACACAACACTGTCCTTAGACATGTCTGTATTTCTTTGTTGAACATGTTAAGGGCTCTATTGAATGCCAGGCGTGCAGCATTGTGATACAGAACTCAGGAGTCTGTCTTGTTTTACACCCAGATATGGTTATTATTTATTTACACAGAAGCAATTAGCAAAATGCAAACCCCCCCAAAACACTTACCATGTACCATTTATTTTACATACCCTGTTCGGGCATTTTATTTTGACTTGTAGTTGGTATTCTGATACCAAGTTGACTGTTGCCATCACAGTATGTAGTAGAGGGGTGTAATAATGTTCACTAAAATGTGGATGGGATTAGCATTTTGCACATCTGGTTCTCCTGTCTCACAGCCAATGGGATTTTTGAATGGGTTTTTAGGATAAATGAATGAAATGCTGTGAGGTCCACGGTAAATACAGCACAGACAATTTTGACATTGCTTTTTTCTTTATTTATCCTAAAGTACATCTGCATTATCAAGGGAAAACACAAACCAGGGTTACTAGGATTCCAAAGAACAAAACTATACAGGACTTTTCCACAGCCTTTTGGGTAAATACCTGAAATAACGTTTGTGATGAACCCAGCGTTTCATTTCTAGTCTCTCTGACTACTCAAAGCAGCTTTACACCACAGGTCACACCTACCCATTCACTCTCACATTCACTCAGCGACTGTCAGAGTTTCTGTGGCAGTTGTCCATCTGTATCGACTAACACATTCACACTCTTAATTCACGCCTGTTTACACGCCACTGACACAGCAGTGGGAGCAACCTGGGGTTAAGTGTGTGACAGCCAGAGCTGAGCTCGAACTTGAAACCTTCTGATTATCGACCAATTGCACTGTCAGACTGCTCCACCGACGCCCAGTAAAACTTGTCAATCTTCAATAACTTGTATAATTTGTACTGCTGTCCTGTATCACCTAAAAATGGTACCAAAACTTTGTTTAGCTCAGGCTTTGTCGTTCAATCTTTTGTGTGTTTTCCTTAACTTATTATCTTCAGCAAGAGAAGGAGAGGGAAGCAGCAATTAGAAAGGAAACACCTAAAAGTTTGTGTTAGAGAATCTTTAAATGTTGAGCAACAGAAGGAGTGAAACACTTATAACTGACACAAACACACTTGCTAAAATCTTAGATTTTGTTTTGACCCTTTGGGCTCTAATTTCCTGGCGCAACTCAGGGTGGCGCAGGGTGGCGCACCCCGCGCAGTGGTAATTTCGCACGGCGCACCACCGTGCGCAGCCAATTTGGCAATTTGGTAGACCGCCTGCGCCAAGATAGGTGTGGCAGCGCACCAGGGGGAGGTGTGACAGATTCAGCTTGGCGCAGTGACAATTTCGTGCCAAAACGCTGCGCGGAAGGTGCGCTGAAAGCTCGCCAGCTCCAATCTGGTCAGACCAACCTAGTAAAATGTCATTTTTTGAGAAATACTTTTTACTTTATGGATGTTATATTCAGTTCATATATTTCTATCACATTTTTGCTTTTTATGACTGTTTTTTTTTTTTTTATAATACTATGTTTACCTATCTGAGAAATTCCCCTCTTTAACAAGACATTAATAAGACATTGTGCTTTTTTTCTAGCATTATGTTTAAGTCCCAGGAAATACAGATGGCCTAGTCAGGTTTAAGAAGTTTGAAGCATTTATGAATAAGACACAGTTACGCAAAGTTTGGTCTACCAAGCAGTTGATCTGGGAGTTAAAGGGTTAATAATAGACAAGTAAAAGTAATATGCAAGTGTGATTGTCTAAGATTGAAGTCTATGCAGTGCACACATTGATACTCAGAGGGATTTGTGCCTCAAACACTAAGAATGTGTTTATTCCCAGGTCAGTTATTCTATGTATTCCACTTCTCACAAAAAATAAACTAAACCTTAGCAACTGAATTTGTCTATGATTTAACTCTATGTGGTGCACACATAGTATTGATGTTCTTTTATGCAGATTACACAAAACTTAATGCTTCAAACATGAAAAATTTAATTTATCTCGATGTTGCTCTGTGGTCCTTTGTATTATAAATGTTATATCTGATATGAATAAGAAAAAAACCTTTTAAAAACTTAGCTTGTGCATATGTCTTAGATTTAACCCTAATGAGGTACACACATATAATTGATACCCTTTCATGCAGATGACACTAAGACTATGCCTCAAACGCCAAAACTATCGCTTATCCCTGTATTTATTTCTCAGTTTTCTGGATTTCAACCTTTACACTTAATACTGTTAAGAACTACAAATGATGAGAGATCACAAACTTCTGCCAAGGCAGTTTTAGACACAATATTCACACAAAAGTCAAACACCTTGCTATCTCGCAGTGTTAAAGAACTCCTGGATCTGGATTCTGATTTCAACACCAAAACACCAAAAGTCTTCTTCTTTGAGATGAGACTGACATTCCCAGATATTTCCATGGCCAGCAAAAACATCTCCCATGGTGAGGGTTTAAAGCAAAATTAGCAGATAGCAAGCTGGGGAAACCTAAAATTCTTGAAGAAACTTCAAGAGAACTGCAGGTCTGCTGAAAACGTTGCTTCTTTTAGGGCAAGGTTAAAAACTCATAAGTTTACAGCTGCCTCTGAGTAAATTATATTCTCCAGTTTTTCATGACTGTTTTAAGGCCTGAACTGCACTGTGAAAATTTGAACATGTTTGTTACTATTTTACTCACAATACCTGCACTGTACCATTGAACATTATTTGATTTTGAATTTAATGAAACAATATTTCTTCCACATGTTAGCTTTGTTTAAGCTCTGTGTTTTTCTTCTCTTTGTTTTAATTTCTTTGTTGCTTGATGTGTTTTTCTTTTTTGTTAAGTACTTTGTTGCCTGGTTACTGAACACTATAAAGTAAGGGTTAACTTTGCTATAAACTAGACTATATGAAAATAATCAAGTGAGAACTACATGGAACCAAAGAGAAACACAGGAAGGAACTAAAAGATGTAAAAGAACAAATAAAGAGAGGGTGAGAGTCCTTGGTGGTTGTATCTCTCCGTTAAATGGTGAGAACTGAGCTCACTCCCATCGCTCCCTGGCGACCCATCAGTCTTAGTGTGTCTGCAGGGGGGCAGCTAACTGGTTCACACCAGGCTGACACAAACTCAGTGCCCTCACCCGGCCGCTGGACCACCCTGTAAACACACACACTCATAAACACACACACTGGGTGGGAAAACTCCAGAGAGATGCATCAACATCTTCAGCTCAAAAGCTTACATTCATATCACATGTGATCAAAACACCGATAAATGAGAAGATGTAAATGTTGTAACACAAACACACACTCTTCTCAGCATATCGTATTCTTGGCCCGTCGTCTGCCCTTCCTCTCCCCTCTGACACAGTGAGCTTCAACCGGAAGCTCGGCTCCCGTTCTGGAGAAAGAGGAGCTTTTGTCTGCAGAACACAGAGGCCTCTGTCTCTGAGCTGTGCTCTGTGTGTGTGCAGAAGTGTGTGTGCTGTGGGGTAACAAGTGCAGATACAAGTTAGGAGTAAGTGAGAATGAAGAAAAAAGAGGGGCGGAAGAGGAAGCTGGGAAGAAAACCTGAGCAGGATCTTTGTCAGACGGTATTTGGACAGGATTTTAAAAGATGCTGTCAGCTGAAAAACGAAATGCAAATAAGGGTCGCTGTTTGGGTGGCAGCAGCGGGGGTGACATCACTGCCTGTGAGAGAAATACAAAGTTGTGCTTTACTTCTTTACACCGGCTTTTACCAAGTGGAGAGTGAGGGGGGCTAGTTGGTTGTGTCTAGACGCAGAAGCCGCTAACGTGGCGCCTGACTGTCTCGCTACTTTGAGGCCAAACAAGCAGCGTCTTTCTTGCGGAGGGGTCTCTGAGGAGAAAAAAGGGGAGGACAGTTTTGTCATGGTGTTTAAGAGGTGGGGGGGGGGCTTCATGAAGAGTGAGAACATCTTTAAGGGTCTTGCTGATTTAATGTGGCAATCAGTCTTACTCTTTGCCCACTTTATTTGGCCATAACTTCTGCTGAGATTTGGGTTTTGGATTTAATGTCAAAGGGTGCAAAGAAGCCCTCGGGTCAATGAAAGTTCAGTCTGATGAAAGCCATGAATCAACTTGATGGCAAAATAACTCACGTTCAAAGTACCAGAGCAAAGGCAGCACATGTGAGCATCCAAAAGCAAGTGGATCAAGACCTGCAGATCGGAGTTGGAGACCCCTTTCTATTAATGGGCATTTTATTGCCTTTATTTGACAGTGGAGCGAGAAGCCCGATTCACACTGCTGTTTCAAGGCGAAATATTCATCGTGACATTTCGCCTCAACTGTAAACGTCCTGGAGATGGAATGGCGGAACGAGTTGAGCCCTTAGCTTCGTCTCCAGAGGTAGTAACCGAGGCACCGACGCGGATTCAGCGACAGGATCGCTGCAAGTGAGCGTCCACGTGAGCACAGAACTTGGCCTGACCACGCCTGACCTCAAATAAATTGTAGTTTTGCCGACTTAAGTCAAAAAATGAGACCAACTATACATACAATAACTTGATAAGACAATTTAGAGAAATACTTTAAAAACCTTTTGTTTTGTTTTCTGAAAAATGTATTTAATGGCAGTATTTTTAAGTTTTCCTTATAGTTTTGCATGCACATACACTTCTGTTCTTTAACTTGCATTTAATCCATGAATATAAAACTATGTTCATTTATTTGATCATCCATTAACCACCTCGGTCCATGCATATTTACTCATGCATCTTTATCAATATCTCATATCATGGGCACATACTCCTTTACTTCTTTTTATTATTCCACTGAAGTCCATGCACACCTACAGATACAGCCACATAAAACTTCCCCACTATCCCTGATAGGATCTTGACTGATACATGGCAGGTCCTTGATGGGGCCTGCCCACCCTGAAAGTTTTAAATTGTTAATTTCAGGCCATGTTTGTTTTGAGTTGTGGTGTCAAGATTCGTCTCTGTTGATTTGGTAACTACTCTAATAACCAAGGAAAAGGATGAAGCTATGGGGAAGCACCATATCAGGGAGACACCTGCAGATGCATGAATGAGCATGTTTTCAGAGGAATCCAGACACCAGGGTGCTGGCTGGAAACTGGATGGAAGTTGGCAGGCCTCTGGCAGGGAGGGGTGGCTGGATCTGCACTCAGGACACATTTACCCATTCACTCTCACATTCATTCCCTGATGTTTTGGAGCAATTAGGAAAGTGGTCCATCACTATTAGCTAAAACATCTTCACCTTTTCATACCTATTTACATGCCACTGATGCAGCTGTGGGGACAGCTCAGGGTTAATGCCTTGCCCAAGGACTCATAGACATGTGACAGGCAGAGCTGGGCTCAAGCTCACAGCCTTCAGACTGTTGGTAGAGTGCACTATCAGACTAAGCCACCATAGATCTCCAAACAAAGTGCTTACATGAGTGAACATCCCTAATCAGCAATCAGCAGTGCAGGAGGACAGAGAGAGAGTGAGATGAATAAATGAGAGGTGGCTTAAATAAATGAGTATATGAATAAAATAATTCACAACAGTCTTCCGCCTTAAGCTTCGTTACCTCTGCCAAGGAGGTTATGTTTTTGCCGGCATTTATCTGTCTGTCTGTTTGTTTGTGTTCAAAATAACTTGAAAAGTCCTGAACTGAAATTTTCAGGAATTGTCAGAAATGGGATATGGAAATGTGTACTGAAGCTGCTTGGCGGAGGTCTGCGCTCTCTGAGTGCTTTTCTAGGTTAAAAACTGCACCCAGATGCTCATAAAGGTCTTGTTCTATACCGCCCTGTTGACAAAGGCTGGAGGCATTATACAAAATAGAGCACTTTAGAGGACTTTCTTTAAAATGCAGAATTGTCCATGTAGGTCAAAGGTTGAATTCACATGACCTTATGCTCATCCTTTGTGAGTATTATTTCTCAAGAATGCTTTAAGGGATTTCTGTTAAACTTTGCTTAAATAAGGAGCCACAAAACCCCATAATTCAGTTAGGAAAAACATGCAAAGGGACATGCAAAGATCAGTTTCAAAACCAAATGAGAACAATATAAGTGCACATGATAAAGGTTTAGGAGCTTCCTTCAGAGGAAATGTAGGAAAAAAATCTCATTAGAGAATAGTTAAATTAGTCCTACTGACCTGTAACAACATTACAGGTTTAACAGCTAAAAGACTCCTCCTGTCATCACCTCCATTCAGAAACAAACAGCCCCCCTGCCTCCTTCTGATTTCAAGGCTTGAACTTTCCCCTTCTTGCTTAACTCCAGCAGGCTCCCCTGAGCAGCGGATAATGTGTTGTAATCTCCGTGATCCCATCCCTCCACACTCCCAGTCCTCCCTTATCTGTTAGCATAAAGATATTACTCCAGCACGCAAGTGACCTTTGGCCTCCTTAACACGTTGGCCATCCAGCTCACCAGCATTCTTTGGTCTAATAAAATAAAAACAGTGTATTTTACTTAATGTTGTGAGGACAGGGACGTGAAGATGTGGTGATGTCTGCCACACATTTACCCTTGTTGTTGTTGTTTATTTCCTTTCTGTACAGCTTCACTGTTCATGGCTGACCTGGAGGTGACTGCAGAAACGTTCACTGTACCTCAAATACACATGTTCTACATGATGCATTCTCACTCTCAGACTTTGTATCAAGTGTTTATTTACATTTTTACTTAACTTCCAAAAAAGTTATGTAGAATTGGGGTTTGTTACATAGCTTCCAAAACTAGCATTGCTTTAGACTACAAATATTGAAAACACAGCCTCTAAGTAACATAGTTTGTTACTAAAAATAAAATAAAATAAACAGATTAAACAGAATCATTGTGGACTTCACTCATAACATGAATAGCTGTTTTAGCAGTCTACACACACACACACACATGGTGATTTAGTGTAACACTGCTCCTAGATTATTCTACCTCTTGCAAAAGAGTGGCTTAGAAATAAAATAAAGCTCTCAAGGGACTGCAGCTCACTCTGATTTTTTTAAGCACTTGTTTGACGTGGCTCATTCAGCTTGAAAACAGTCCATTTCAAAGATTTTGTCCCACACAAGGCCATTGTGTTGACACTGAGGTAACAAACTAATAGTTGCATGAATGCATGAAGTCAGCAGTGTGTGTGCATTTACAGTACAGTGTGCTGCCTGTCAGTCTCCAACCATTAGGATTATCCCGTCTTTCGGAAGCAGATCCTGTGGTTTTACATGCATACTTTAACAGCAGGACGGAAGCTTCCTGCAGCTGAGTGATCAATAGCAGTATAGAGGTTGCATGACGCAGCACATATGCAGAGCAGCTCAGGCAATTTGTCGATAGCAAGGTTGTAAAACTCTTTCCACATCTGAATGATGCTTTTCAAAGTCCAAAGTAAGTAAAAGTCCTAACTGTGCATGTCGAGGCATGAAGACACACATGTCCAGTGTGCATACCAGCTGCTCTGCGGACAGCAACACACACTGTATGCTGCACCCACACACCCCCGCCAACCTGCAACAGACTTCCCCGCATTACCCCGGGGATGTGACTCAGGCCACTTGTACAGTAAAAGCTCTCTCTAATGTGGCAAGAAGGAGAAAAAACAGACGCACACATGCACTCTAAACACTTTTCCATCTGGGAGTCATTTCCCGCCATCTAGAACAGCTGTGGCCGAAGCTTTCATGTGTTGTGGTGGGCAGGCAGAGGAATGACAGGCGAACGGCCCCGCGCCCTCCGACAGAAGGTAAATTACAGGGGACCGCATTGCGCCACAACTCAGGAGAGTGTGTGTAAGGAGGCTACGCAGCGGCCGCTTAGGAGTTTGCGGCCGGCTTTTGTACTGAATCTTCTCATTTTTGTCATTTCTTAAGCGACTGGTTCAAATCGACAGATGTGGTGTGTGTGTGTGTGTGTGTGTGTGTCTGTTTTTGCAAGCATGTGCATGATGATTTGATTTTCTCAAAGCTGCTGCTACGCTTCACATTTCGTTTGTTTTCATCTCTGTTTTACTTGCTGTTGAATATTTCAGACCTATTGGAGTGGTTATTAGCTATCGAGCTCTTTAGTTTCAATACCAGTCACAACACTTAATGTAAGCATCATGCTAAACTACTCATTAGAATCTGTTGCAAACTAAATCATATGACTTTCTAAACCTTTATGAGGTATACAATTCAGTAAATATAAAAATATGGGCTATTATGAGCATTGTTGATTTTATATATTCAGGCTCCGTATTTGCATCTTCAAAGCACCAAATGTGGGTAATTTTACCATCTGGCGACTTAAAAAGACAGGGTCATGTGTCATATGGTCAGAGGTGCTGTCAGAAATTTTTAGCCCCATGAAAACATATCTTATAGGACCCATGTACAGTAGAGGAAACACTCCTCAGCTAAAATCATACAAATAATGGTTGTTTTAACCATGTAGTATCAGTAACTTTTTGGCATTTGGACCATTTAAATGTTTTTATATATCACTGAGTTTTAAAATGCAAAAAGCCATTGTGAATCTCTGATCTTTAAACCAGGTACAAGACTTAAAAGTTTGCAGATCAAACATTTATCATCATACAGGAGCGTCAGTGGCACAGTCTGATAGTGCGCTCGGTCAGTATTCAGGAGGTTGCAGGTTTGAGCCCAGCTCCAGCTGTCACATGGGGATGTGCCCTTGGGCAAGACGCTTAACCCAAGTTGCTCCCAATGCTGCGTCAGTGGTGTGTAAATGGGTATGAAAGGCCATAGCTAAATACTGATGGACAACTGACAGAGAAACTCCAGCCATCAGAGAGTGACTGTGTGAGCCAATGGGTGTGAATGTGTAGGTGTGACCTGTGGGGTAAAGCTGCTTTGTGTAGTCAAAGACTAGAGAAGAGATGTATAAGCTTTAGTTTAAACATTTTAAAGACAGTTTTAAGAGACAAGCAATTCTCCTCTGAACTCTGACACCAACAAGGTGCATTCACACCACATTCACACTCTGATTGAGGTTACCAGGCCAAGTGTTCAGAAGTATTAGCTAACAGCATTTATGCACTCTTATACACATTTACACAACACTGTTGCAGCAATGGGAGCAATTTGAAGTTATGTGAAAGGTTCACATTGGCATATGATTGCAGAAGGCAGGATTCAACTCCAAGGCCCGACAGCAGCAGGGTGTGCCTGTTTTTAATGCATGTCATCAAGTCAGAGCTTTCAGACTGGAAGCACAAGCCGGGTGTCTCTCATGCTGAATGCTAGTCTAATTTTTTTCTGCAAGTCATGTTTGTGTCTTAGCCAAAACTGACAGATTCATAGCCTTATTTACCTTAATTCAGCAGATATACATGTCCACAGAGGTAGAAGATGCATGCATGAAAAGATAGAAACCATCCAATGAGTCTTCCCTTCTGTGCCTCTCAGAGTTAAAGCGCAGTTTGTCACCCTTGTTCGTTTAAGTGCTTTTATTCTACAGGTTTCCCAGGTCAGTGCAATGAATCAGGTTCCTTGTGGGGAGATTTAAGGTGGTTCTTCTTACACTTTTAATGGAAGCTCATAATTTTGGTGATATATGTGAAGAGATAGAGCTGTGACAGCGGGGAGGCTGCACTGAGACCATGGCACATTCACGTGGCTGGTGTGAAAGTGCACGTGTCTGAGCTGATACACGGATTTCAGTGTGAAACAGACTTAAGTCTGATTGAAAGACAGTCAGCTATCACTGATTTAAAACATAAACCTGTGAAGAAGATGAAATGAAAATATGTTTATCTATTTTATAATGCTTGGCCTAATTGAAGATTCTGCTACAGTTGACTGATACTTGAAGTCGACTCGTGAGCCACTTTGAGGGAGGCTGGCAGTGGCACGTGGACCACCAGTTGCCCACCCGTGATGTACGTCCCCAGGACGACCGGGCTATCGACTGTGAGCAGTCCACTGTCAGTGACACTGATGAGAAAACCTTGGACAGGACCAAGCTTATTGTGAAGTAGTGCCAGTTATAACATTGAATTTATCTCTTTATTCAATTCACTGTGAACAGCATGAATGTACATTTTACCTTCCATAAAAGAAACTCATACAGCTGCTTCAGATGTTACTATTCTTTGGTTTGTGGGTCTCCAGCTCAGTTAAACGTCTCTCGTGAGCCTCTGAATGTTGTTTCTGAGGCTCTATTGCTACATCCTGCCAAGAACACAGGTCTGCGGGAAACATTTAATCCATGTAATTTACAACTGGGAAAACTGTCAGAGTCAAACATAAACTGTATTGACTACCGGCAGCTTCAATCAAATTTTCCAAAACACTGTGCACGTGCGAGTGAGAGCGAGAGCAAAGCCATACACACATCTGCAGAAGATGAAAACCTACTATTAGCATGTCAGGGAGCAAAGCTCAAGTGCACCACTCCACACACACACACACACCCACCCACACACACACACACACACACACACACACACAACTGTACTTTTTACAGAGTACAGAGCCCAACAAGGAGGAGAAACAATAAAATGTCAGAGCTGAAAAGGTTTTCAAGGGACAGCAGACGGGCTTCCACATGCCTCGTCCTCTCTGCAGGATTGTGTTCTGCGTTTAGGTTCAAAGACGGCGGCAAAACCACAAGACTGCAGATCTCAGAGCTGTCACTCAGAGCAGCCTGTGTGCCATACCATTAAACGCTGTAAGTTGAGCTAGGCGGTGCAGGGATGTGAACTCGATGAGTGTTCTGAGAATGAGAATTTCAGCACATTCATCAGAAAATGGCTGCTTAGTGCACAGGTAAAAAACAGAAACATTATCTATTTGTCCTTTTGACAACAGACCTCACTGTCTCTTTATTTATAGCTCTATTGTCTCCTGGGCTGCAGCTTTCTGCACCAAATCCTAAATCAAAACCCTTTTGTAAGGATATTGTTATTGTTTTAACCACATTATAATAATCTTTTAGTTATTTCCTTGAGAATTAAGCTTTAAAATGTCTTTTTCCAGGAGTTGGACAGTGACCTTACAGAGCATGAGGTGGTGTGAAGAAATATATCGAATGTGAATGTACAAACTCAGCATTTCATGAGGGTCCACTCAAAGGGATAATTCAAGTATTTCTGGAGCTTTCCCAGGTGTGCAACCCAACAGTCTACTTTGGTGTTCTTAATATTTTATTAACTTTTATGTATTTCTTTTATATATTTTTCTTAATTTCTGAGTTTTGGAGTTATTATTAGTTCTTAATTTTGTGTGTGCTTAAGAACTGGGAGTGATTGAGAATGCAGACAACAGAACTTTTACAGAGATTTTTGCACTGCTCAGTGTGACAGCTCAGCTTCTGGTCCGTGTTCCTGTCACACTGCAGGTCCATCTGTGACCCCGGATTTCCTCATACTCCGAAAGCGCAGCGTCACGTGCACACGGCGGCTTTGGTCTGATCTAGGGTGTGTGACTTTGCCCACTGGTGCTGCAGCAAGAAACATAATAATCATAATCACACAAGCTGTGACATCACGCCAACCAGCTATGTATATAAGCAACATGTTAACAGCTGGTTTAACAGCCTGGTTTCTACTGATTATTTTTTATTATGATTATTTTGCCTTCTCTGCTTCCACAATGGGTGAGTACATTACAGAATTAAAAAGCTTTTAACACTATATGTTCTTAGTTTATTAATGCCTTAAATTTATGTTTTATTATCCTAACCTTTGATCCACAGACAAGGGAGACAACACATCTGCTCATTCACTGTGATCACTTCTAGTGAAATCTCTTTAATTCCAATTATATGATATTCCTTTATATATTTGAAATGTTCTGGTGGCTGAGCAATCTGAGTGACTGTTTTCCTGTTTTGGGTCGATCTGCTTGGCAGTGATTGTTGAAATGGCTCGAGCTGAAAACAGACGTATTTCAAGCAATATGGCGCTTGAATATGCAGAATTATTGAAAAGGATTGATTTAAGAGACTGGGGCAGATTTGACGTGGAGTGGGCGATGCATACGGATCACTGCGCAGACAGTATGTGGAAATTGGGGGAGATACTGGCACTCAGTCAAGAGTTTCTCTTGTCCTTACAGACTTCAAACACTGGGGAGATACTAGTAAGCATACTGGAGGAGCTTCTCAGGGTCTGAAAGAGGCAGAAGGGCGGGTTTTCACCGAAAACTGAGAAATCTTCGACTTGGTAACCGCCACAGGCTGCCATCACTTCCTACAGTCCTGCTATCTAATGTGCAGTCAATCTGAAGCAAAACAATTATATTTAAAATCAAAATAAAAAAATAAAAAAACACTTGTTTTCTAGCTTTTACTGAAGCACGGCTCAAATTTAGAGGGTTTGGGAGCCCAGTTCACCTGGACCAGTCACCGGGCATCATCTGAAAGTCTCGAACAGGAGGCTTTTGCTTCAGGTCAGAGGGAGGATATGTACCATGATGTGGAATTTTTGTGCATTTCTCTCTGCCCTTTTTACTTTCCTCTACTTGTCCAGATGCTACCTAATTCATTCTCGAGGATTTTAACCTTTACAAACTGGATACAACACTGAGGAGTTACCAACAATATGTAACTGTTGCTACCACACCAAAAAACTCTACTCTTGATCTCTGCTGTTGCTCGATAATGGAGCCTACAAATCTTTGCCTTTTCCTTCAGTTGGTGCTTCTTAGCACAATAGTGTTTATCTCATGCCAATGTACAAACCTGGCTTTAGGCGCCTTAAGTGTGAGAAGAGGCCTGTTAAAATCTGGTCAGAGGCAAACATCTCTTCTCTCCGGGGATGCTGTGAATGTATTTTGATGTTTCTGACAACGTAGATGAACTTGTGGATGCAGTCTCATCTTCTATAACATTCTGTGTGAATTCAGTTAGAAGGTTTTCACTTATCCAAATAATAACCCTTGGGTCATAAAGGAGCTAAAATCAGTCCTAAATAAATGGACATCAAAGTTATTTCCAGGGAGGTTAAGGTGGAAATAAGGAAGACAAAACTTAATCATAGGAGTAAAATTGAAAGTCAGTTTGGCACTGGTGATCTCAGAGCAGCCTGGAGGGGAATAAAATCAATGGTATCAATTAATCAATCTCCAAATCAGTCCAAGCATCCTGTTTATGGAAATGGTATGGAGGATGCTGACTTGGCAAATGTTTGTCACTCTGTTTTCTCTCATTAGGAAAGGTCTGATTTTCCCGAATAATCTACCGTAAGAGAATCTCTTGTTCTTGAACTTGACTTGGTGATCAACCAGGAAGCTGTTAAAAGTTTATTGAGGAAAATTAACATCAGAAAAGCTGCTGGTCCAGACTCCATTTGTGGACACTGCGTTACTGTGCTGACCCGCTCAGTGAGGTGTTCACACGTCTCTTTCAAATGTGTGTGGGTTGTGGTCAGAAACCTTTTGCTTGGAAACTTCCAAGTTTGTGCCTGTGCCAAAATCAGACAAACCCAGAGATTTTCATGGCTTTAGACCAACAGCTCTTACATCTTTTGTGATGAGAGGCAGCCGCTTGAGACAGTCATCAAAGATGAACTGGTCTTTTTAATTCAGGGCAAGCTCGATCCCCTGCACTCGCTTATCAAGCTGGGAAGTGTGTAGATGATGCCAAACTTTTTATTTTAGATCGTTTTTATGCACCTTCAGAAACTTAAATTTTGATAAGATGCAGCCCCATTTTAATTAAGAATATCCTCTCATTTCAACTTCCCTGGTCAGATTTTATTGTTGCTTTTAAACTTTTTAACGGACAGAATTCAGCGGCTTTTTGTCAATGACCACATGTCTGAAGTATAGTAGGTCTCCTCAGGTCTGTGTCCTTCCCCCCTGCTTGTTATTTTGTAAAAGGACAGCTGCAGATTCATCCAGCAGAGCAGCTATCCGGTGAAGTTCTCTGATGAAACTGCCCTCATGGATCAGGGACTGGCCTTGACAGTGCTATATCAGCTTTGTCACAGAAACAAAGGAGCTGATCATTGACTTTTATGAAGAACTGCACTGAGCCAAGAACCAGCACCGTCCATGGAGAAAATGGGAAACTGTGGCCTCATATCTTGGAATGAAACTTCCTGAACTTATATTTGTTAAAACACGTAGTCGGGAATTAAACTTGGCCATCAGAGAGTTCACTTGGGTTGAACTCCTTGTGACATCTTAAAGAGCATTTTATGTGTTTTTATTCATCTTTAATTAAGAGTCTTTTAACTTTCTCTCTTATCTGCTGGTTCAATGGCCTGTCTATGAGGGACAGAAACAGTCTGAATTATATTGTAAAATATGCTCTGTTGGAGTCCAGTTGAACGACTTCAGTTCTCTGGGGAATGAACAGGTGGTTCAGAAAAGAATCAGACCACATCATTTCTGGAGACTTTTCATTAATGCCCTCAAGGCAGCACTATCTAGTCCTACCAGAGACAGCAAATCAGTATTCTCGCTCCTTGATTCCTTCAGCTATTGGATTATTAAATGCTGGTCTTTGATTTTGATTTATTTCTTAAGTCATTATGCTTGTTGTCCCTGATAACCTGAAGCTTTTGTTCATGGGTGGCTCTGCTGGTCTGCTGAACCTGCCGCTGACACGTGAGTGTGAGCGCATCAGTGTTGTGATTGAGTCATTGATTCATCAATCATTGGTTGATTTATGTGTTTTTAATGTCAACTATAAGTCTTGGTAGCTGTAAACAGAATTTTCAGTTTGGGATAAGTAAATTTGTCTGAATCTGAATCTGAATCTGATCAGCTGGTGACCGGTCCAGGGTGTACCTGCCTGTTGCCCATGTCAGCTGGGTTAGGCTCCAGCCGATGGATGGATGGATAAATTGCAGGAGGGACCCATATTTGTAATATCCGAGGAGTTAGATTTATATCAGTTTGGGCTCCAACAACAACTGCCTGTCCCTGCAGCAGCACTCTGACCTGCACAGCTGATGAGAGGAGAAGAGTGCATAGTTGGTGAAATGATAAGCAGGCCATATGTCCATCACAAATTAGTTATCAACACAGGGGCTCTGCCAGGCAAAAGTGAAACACTGGGAAGAATCTTACTTTGGAGGCTAGTTGAGCCAATGTTGTTTTTTGAGTAGTTTTAACCTAAAAGTGGGGTAATCACAAAGCTTTTTGGTGGCGCCATTGACTGATATACTGCTTAACGGCCATCCCCGGATATCTCCCATTAGGGACGACGTTCAAAAGTGGCTTTATTGTTATCCTGGTGCCACAGACCTCGAGAAGCCCCACTTACAAAAGCACTAAGTATTTTGAGTACACATTGCTGTGTCAAGTAACTGGGTATGAGTGGGGTACGAGGTTTATTTTGATGGTAAATACATTAGCCAGAGAGATTCTGATCAGGAACCTCTGCAAGGGAAGAACTGGCACCTAAACTAGGCTATACAATGCAAGAAGACCATTTAAGTTACTGAGTTTTTGAGGAAAACAAACAGCGCTGGGCTGATTGTACACTGTACTGAACACATGTACAATGCTTTTATTCTTGCTAGCAAGCCTCTTTGTTTGGGTATTACTTTAGCACACTGCATCACCTACTGTGTGTGTTCCTCTACCTGGAAGGTTATCTGTGCCAACACAAAAAGGCTTTCTTAATACTGCTTGGTTACTCTTCTGGGGTTTTCTATTTATCCATTTTTCTCGATTGTTTTATGCGCCCTTTGGTGGATGCTGTATGTAGTATTATGGACCAACTAAGAAAATACTTTGTACAAGACTGGGCCATTGTTTTTCCTTCTGAAAACTGCAATAAAAAGAATGTTAAAGAAAAGGCTTCCTTAGGAGAAAATTAAAGAACTACAAGTGTGTTCAGTTCAGTGAGCCAGCGCCCCAAAGAAGTTGAAGTTGTCTCTCACTTTGCTCTTGGCCCTATCTGCAATAATGTGTAGCCTAGCACCGGTACAAGTTCGGTTAGCCTCGTCTCTGTAAAGTTGAACAAGCTGCTCTCACGGTAAATCCTCTGGTTGTTCAGTGTGGACAGCTTGTTGATCTTGTTCTGCAGGGAGTTCACATTTCCCATGATCACAGAAGGAATCAATGGTTTGTAGCACCTCCGATTCTCTGTTAGCCGAGCCTTTAGCTTAGCCCCGGCCTTGCAGCCCCTGGGTCTCCTCCTCAGCTCTGCCAGGGTGGGCTGTCATATCCCAGCACGTCCCTTTGGTTTCAGAGCCAGTAGTTCCTCTCTTGAATAATCAATCAATCAATCAATCAATCAATCTTTATTTGTATAGCGCCAATTCATAACAAGTGTTATCTCAAGACACTTTACAATAGAGCACAAAGCTCTTCATATTATGGATACACATATATGCATAGATATATATACATATAAAAATACACATATACATATGTATACAAATATATACATCCAACACCCAACATGAATCCATATAGCCAATCATGAATCCCTCCATCATGGCGGCAAGAAAAAACCTTCTGTTAAGCAGCAGGAAATCTTGAATGTGGACCCCAGTCTCATGATGAACAGCAAATCCACACCATGCTGTGTTGGGTGTGCGGGCAAAGGGAGGAAATAAGTGATTAAAAACTGACTCTTTGTAGTGATGGATGAGAAAACTGGCTCCTGGTAGCATTGAATAGTTCAAAATAAGCATTGGATATGTATAAAAAAATGTCTTCATATGAAGGGCAAAAATGTTGAAAAGATGGAAAAAAGCTTAAACTGGATAAAGAATCATTTATAACTGTAGAAAAATCTAAGAAAAAAAAGGCTAAAAAGCTAGAGAGCTACCATAGAGGCAGCTGTTTACTTAAAGTGCCATGGCAACATAAGTAATAATAATAATAATATAAAGCCTCGTCCTCTGCAAACACAGGGAACTGTAAGGAATGACTGCAGCATTAATATTAAGCTGCTTATCTTGTGTGAGGACCAATGTCTCTTTAAATATACCACTGAGGACTGCGAGGGGATTATATCGGCCAAACTGTATTTCACTGCTTTAAGAGAGAAATGGGAAGGACGAGGAGAGAGTGATTTAAGGTAAACGTTGGAGTAGGAGACCAGGAGGGCAGCAGAGTACACCTAAATGCCACTCAAATCAAGCTTAGTGGTTTTATAGAAGCGATCCTGCAGGCAGATAGCATTTTTTAATGAAAAAATGTCAACTCAGGTTAATGTCAAAGATTTGAGTGTGTCCCTTTTGTTCCTCTGAATAAACAAATGATTTTTTTCTCCATGCAAAAAACACAATACAGTTCTTTCTACCCTTATTGTGCACCAGAGCTGTCATGATGGAGGCGTTAGCATGAAAAATGAAAACCACATCAGAAGGGTAATTGAGCTCCTTTGGGAATCAGAGGTTTCTGCGCTGTGATGAAAGAAACGCTTTGGAGTGTGTTACACGATTGAATGCTACAGCTTACAAATTGTCGACAAATTTACAGAGGATTGAGATGTGAATTATGGGTAAAAGTGTTTAAATATACCCCCTAACTCGAGCCTGAAAGCTAGACTACAAATTTCTGCTTTGCTCTGAAATTAGCCTACAAAATATTATCTTTTTATGGGATGAATCCACTTAGCATGACTTATATGTCTCTTTTCATTCAGCACATGCTTTCATTTTGAACATTTCTCTCTGTGTAAGTGTGAGTGTGTGCGCTGTACGCCCCCAGCCTTCTGAAATGGTGCAGTGGAGCAGAACCCCTCCGTGTGTGTGTGGTTTCCTACGCGGCGCTTGGCGAGAGCAGGCATGAGAGAGAAATTTGACAGAGTGCCAAGCAGACCTCATTTCCCCTACTCCGTGTGTGTGTGCAAGTGTGTGTTGCATTCGCAGCAGTACTGTAGCAGCACAAGCCAGTTTGGCTCGGCTTGCAGCTCCAGGATATCTGCGCTGCACTTTAGACATGTAATTCAATTCCATCTGCAGCCCAAAGGCTCATCACAATTTATTTACCCCCAAAATACACACTCACACATACTGTACCTGTGCATGCAGGCACGTTACGATGCATCAGTGGATTATTTTTAGCTCATACAGTCCTTATGTAGGTTTAGGGGTCTTTTGAGGTAAAGCTGCTTCGCATACACATGACATCTGAAACACACACATTTATAAATACAGTGCTTCATGGTGAGGATACAGTATGCTCAGGTTTAACAGTATGAGTGTGTGAATGTGTGTGAGAGCCCATCCCACACCCAAGCTGTAATATCAGGGACAAGCACAGGCTTCTGAAAATATTACAGGAGCTAATAATAGCTCTATTGAATGTGGTGTCACACTGATTTTTTAGCTGCCTGTGTGTGTGCGACTGTGTGTGTCTAAGTGTGTACATCTGTGTGTGTTTGTATGTGCGCATCTCTGGCACAGAGCCTGACTCTTCTCATCACCACAAGGAACTCATTGACCAGGATGGGTGCAGAGCCGCGCCCCTCCTCAGGGCTGCTGCAGAGACTCTACGGGGCCTCTGGTGGCCAGAAGGTAGAACTGCACTCTGGAGCATCAGAGGCCAAGATGACTGAACAGTCTGATCTGTCACTGGAGCGACAAAGAAAAAAGAAATAGATCAGAAATTATAATCCTTTTTTATTGTTTGTATCTTAACCATCAACAGTTTGGAGAAAAAAGGGTAAGGAAAATAAATAGTCTTCTATGTATTGGTCAATTAAAACAATACCAAACAAATTGCTTGATTATGTGAAGCAATTAAGGATCCTGGGATCTGTTGTCATCTGTGATGAAAAAAACAAATAAAACAAAATTGCTGCCAATAGCTTATAACGAAGTAATTATATCTTTTGCCAGAAAGAGAATCCAAAATCATTTTCACATACCTCTGATCATTTACCTGCAACAGGTCCAGACAATAGATGTCCATTTCAACCACTTGATTTATCTATTTGCCAAAGTTCAGGAAGCGGAGAGGTTGGTTTGACAGTGCGGGACTTAAAGGGCTCTAATTTCCTGGCGCAACACAGGGTGGCGCAGGGTGGCGGAGCGTGGCACACCCCACGCAGTGGTAATTTCGTCCGACGCACCACCATGCGCAGCCAATTTGGCAATTTGGTAGACTGGCTGCACCGAGGTGGGTGTGACAGCGCACCAGGGGAACTGAAGGTGCACTGAAAGCTCACCAGCTCCAGCCTGGTCTATTCTCGGCACAGGCGTGCCTGATGCAGTGGTAATTTGGCTGACAGGCGCGCAGTGCGCACACGTCACCAAAACCTCACAGGCAGGTATCCAGCGTGTCAGTGCATTCTTTGTCGAATGTTGCGTGCTTCACAACACAGCCTTACGCCATGGATGCCCCTTTGGCCTCACGGAGGAGACATCACAGGACTTATGACGGAGAGAGGCCGAACTGCATGTGCTGTATCAGCAGGGAGAGCAGCAGAGCGCACGGGAGAGGAGAGACCGCCTGGCTGCACAGCTCTGTCCTTACATGCGAGTATATCCCCACCGTTTATAAATGTTTGGCCACAATTTACTCAGTCACATTAAAGATACACAAAATCATTCATGAGAAAAATAAATTTTATTTAAACGCGTCTCCTTCCTCTTCCTCCTCGTGCGCTTGGACTGCTAGTTGGAGAAAGAAGGGTGGAGCCTGAGGAGAGCCGTCCTCCCCTGGTCCGGGGTCTCAACGGCCTCAGTCGGCTGCATCCGCCAGCCTACCGAGGCTGGACTCAATGGAGGAGAGATTGAAATTGGCACTGCGCCTCGCCCACAGCGCCTTTAAAGGCGAGGAGAGGCGTTCATTTGATTGGTGAAGATTACACTCAGCTGTGTTAAACCCACTCACGCCTTCTCTCCTCCCTCTCTGCCACTAGTGTCGGTGGGAGGAACAGAGGCGTTGGTGCGCCTCGCTGCGCCGGGCTGCGCTGTGCACGAAAATTGCAAAATGGCCTGGACACATCCCATTGATGCGGCGCAGGCAGGTGCACCACGCCTGCACCTGGTCTATGAAATTAGAGCCCTAAATGAACATTTGGTGGTGGGGGGAAAAAGCAGTTTGTAGCTTTGGTCAATGTGGATCCTTGAATTGTTTTATGTAGCCCACCTGGACATTTTTATGACATATTCAGGGCCTGTAAAGACAGGGTTCTAACAAAACTCAAATCCTTTTGGGGCCAGTGTCCACAGATACCATTTTTGTGCTCTGCTCATATTCTATAGGAAACCAAAGTAGTCCAGTGATCTAGATGCTGAGTGCACTGAATGTCCTCAGCGTCGACTGCTGTGTCACACTCTTAGGGCTCTCAGCTAAAAACAGTTCAACTTTTGAGGCAGTTCCACACTTGTCAGTGTCACTTCTCCCTCAATGACCACTGAAAATCAAGAACTGATGGGACTTTGATGTCTGCCTTGTAAACAGCAAAGGCGGAGGAGAAAGTTATCTGACCCACGTTTTTAAAGATGTCATTTTCAGATCGTCACCTGCTATTAGTGGTAGGGCATGACTTCTCAACTTGCTGTCATGATTTTAAGTAACCTTTAATGATTGGAGGAAATTAGAAAGCTCATGAAGTATTTTTAAACAGTCTGACAAATAGTGTTGATTGGAGCATAAGTCAGCTTTTGTAACATTAAAGGCACAATATGTAAAATCAAGAACTATCAAGTAAACAAAACATCTGCAGATGTGTCAAGCCCAGGTGGCAACCTCCAGGGTTGAGAATGGTGGCCCATGCAGAAGTGCCGAAACCTGTAGTACCCAGAGTGTCCATTTGAGGCTGCCGGCAGAAATCTGACACCTAAATGATTGTGAGTGGGAAATGGATGTTTTGTTTTTTTTCAGTCTGATTACACATCTATACAGCCTGGTTCAAAAAAATGGCTTCAGTCTAATAATATATTACACCTGTGTGCTCTCTCTGTACGTATGGTACATATATATACTTTGATATTTCACACATTTTTTTTTTTGTTTTATTGAGGATTTCAGGTTTTGGAAAAGGGACATGACATGGCTGCATGTCTATGTGGAGTCACAATTGGTCAAGTGGCATTAAGTCCCACCTTAAAGGGATACACCAACATTTTTGTTGTTTTTGTGTCTTGCCTCACTCCCGAGTCCATGAAAACTGAGGTTGAGAGGACTGACAGCACAAAAATTTGATATCATTTAGGATGTTGTAAACAGTTCATGTTCTTGAGCTTGTTTAGCACTTTCTTTAATCATTTAACCCCTCAAAGAAGTTTTCATATAGCTAGTCACGCTTACCCATTAACAAGCATTCATTCACTCACTGATTGAAATTTCTTGGTCAGTTATCCGTCAATATCACCTACAGCCACTGACATGGCAGTGTGGCCATTCTGGGGTTAAGAGTCTTGCCCAAAACAACAAGCAACAGCTGGAGCTAGGCTTGAACCCTCAATCTTCCAGTTGATGCCACGTGCACTGTTTTTAAGTTTGACCCTGCTGTTTGGACCTTGCTTGTTTTTTTTATTTAGTCAGAAAAAATGGGTTGACAAGTATCCCTGAAACATTGTTGAAATAGCACAATCAACTGTAAAGAATGAAGTGGATGACCTTGACCTATGACCTTTGACTGCAAAAATCTAGTCAATAAATCTTTATGTTTAAGAAGACACGTGCAGAATTTGACAAAAATCCACTGAGGAATTATTGAGTTATTATCTTAGCAAGAAAGAATGACCCTGAGATACCATGGCCATGCCCTTGACCTCTGACCTGTAACACAAGAATGGATGGACTGACTGATGTACAACATAAAAAAACAGAGGCTTCTTGTCAACTGAATCTGCTCAATGCTAACTTTTGGTACAAAACCTGGTTATTAAGCACAATGACACAAGTTAGTATTTGAGTAAATGCTTTTTGTGACATCTCAGCTCTGTTTACTGATTATATGTGCGTCAGTCGTTGTTATTGGCTCAGAATCCTTTTTGTATCACACTCTCTCAAGAAGGTGCTTCGCTCAGTCACTGACCTGTCATCAGTAACATTGACAGAGCAGGATTGTGTGTGTGTGTGTGTGTGTGTGTGTGAGTCTGTCCCAGGATGCAGTGGGTTAATCTGCCAACCGTTGGATGAACTGCAGTGTTTAATGGATTAGCCTTTCACTGTAAAACTGGCCGACAGACAATGAGGATTAGTTTTTTCTTCTAACCATAGAGGGTCTGCTCGACCCCTGCATCCTGTCACCTACAGGTCAGAGGAGAGGCTGAATATGTGTCGTTTCTCCCCATCTGAAGCCATGCCTCTAAAAGGATAGAGCTCATGAACTATGAAAAGGCAGAAGATCAGAGGAAAAGTATTTTCAGCGTATACACAGAGGAGATAAAAACAGAAGTGAACAGTCTTTCAAATGACAGCTGAGACGTTTATTTCTGTCTTACATTTTATGTCATCACGCCACAACTTATCTACAGAGAGGCTGTCAGCTGGTGGCAGAAAGCTTCCTCATCATGTTCTTTGTACTCCAGCAGCCAGTTTAGTTCAGTCTCTCACATTTCCATTAACATTGCGCTACATTCAGGTTCATTCATCAAATTAACTCACTTTAAAGATACAAAATGTGGAGTTTTCTAATAATAGAACAATAGAAAAGGACAATGACATGTCCAAATTAGTTTCAAAAAGACTGGTTTGTTTTATTTGAGTACTTAAATGACCTCACACGTTTTCAAAAGTTTTCAGGCTCAGAGAAACCTATCATTTTTACAGTTGAGACAGGGTG
This sequence comes from Cetoscarus ocellatus, assembly GCA_037902135.1. Classification (NCBI taxonomy): domain Eukaryota; kingdom Metazoa; phylum Chordata; class Actinopteri; order Labriformes; family Labridae; genus Cetoscarus; species Cetoscarus ocellatus. Next base: position 540,156 of record JBAMNC010000936.1, on the reverse strand, counting down.
TGTCTCTCATCACAGACACTGTATTGTTGTCATAGAAAAACCAGATGCTACATCAATGCTGCTAAAAGCTGCCAGTGTTCCTCTGTATCTCATTCATGTTTTGTGCAACTACTTGCAAAGGACTAAACTCTTGCTGTTGGCTCAGGTGGAAGCTTAAGACACGATATCATAAAGATCACAAAAGAATCTCAACTTCAGGATAACAGGAAGAGGAACATGGAAACAACAGGTTATATTTCCTGCCTGAAGCTGATATGCCGTGGGCATCAACATTATTTCCACTATTCCTCTGCATGTTGAATTGACCTGGAAACTCTGAGTGCTTGTTTAAGGGTCGGTCTGCTTGGCTGGGGTTGATGCAGAACTGAAGCAGAATCACAGGCTCTGGTTAAAGAGAATGGAGGCGATTTGGATGGATTATGTGGCCATGGTCAGTCCCTCATTATGTAAGATTCTCCCACAAAACAGAAAAGGTGGTCTACTATTTTTTAGATACCCTGTTCTTGTTTCAGGGGTGAATTCGATATATTGAGGGAGAAAAGCTATTAAAGGGCAATGCTGCCTCACTGCATTTCCCTTCAATGCTGTGCACCCACAGCACTCTGTTGGTGGCTTGTTGGCCGAACCTACTGGGAATTTCTATTCCAAACAGCTTTTATCCTTCATTTTGTGAATTGTGAAGGTTATCCATATAACAATACTGTCTGTTCATTGGTTAGTAAACATACTCCATATAATGCAGTTATGTTTGAAAAGACCACAAATCAAAAGAGCAAGCAAGCAACAAGAGTGGGTTACCTTTTAACAATGATCCAAATGTGCTGATACTCCAACTAGTTCAAAAAAGCATTAAGCTGACTATGCCATAGGTGCTCTAGACTACATCTACAATATCTTTACTGGATTGGTGGTAGGTTGAATAACAGTGGAGTGTTTTGATGGCTGTATTTAATTAGAATGACTCAAGATGTGCCACAAAATTGTACTGTGTTATTCATGTCTCTGTGCTGCTCTCTGTTGTGCCAATAGTGCAACGTATGACAAGCCTGAGATGGAGTACGAGAAAGGGATAGGGCTAGGGTTAGAATCAGGCTTTGGCACAGCTTGGCAAAGAGTGAGTGCACCCTTGGCACACAGTTCAGGCCTTAGTGACAATAATAACTGCAACATTTTCTAGAATAAGTCAACCCAGCACGACTTTTGTATTAATAGACCATTCATGTGTATACATATATACTATTTTATATTCAATGAAAGAAGAATATACATTAAAAAATACATTGAAATTTTCTGGATAAAGCGTTATTGTCAGAAATGGCAACTGCTATTCTTTTTACTTGAACTATCTCTCTTAGTTTGTGTTATTTTGTTTTAAATATTCCGACTGATACAAAACCAGTCATTGTTCTTTTTTTCTATATTTCCATCATTAAGAGCTTCTTTTCTTTTTTGTTATCCCTCTGTTAGTGTTTTTCCAAAATGCAGGTGTTGGTAAATTCTAGGTAAGAGAAATAAATTATGTTTTAATTATTTTTTGGGGTGACCAAGCGCAGAACCATTTTACGTTTGTTCAACTATTAGTATGAATGCAAGACAAAGTGGAGAAGGGAATTATTGCCTTTGACTGATGTGCAGTTAAGTATCAGTCTCATCATTTGCTTTAGTTGCAAGAAAAAAATGCTTTCAATTTAGTTTTTCTCTTTAAATTTTGACACTCACTCGTGCAAATGATTACTTGAAGCAGAATCGATTTCATTTCCTGTCATTATATCACATTCTAGAGCTCAGATTTTGTTGTAATCATTGTCTGCAGAGCATTTACGCTGGATCAGCCAGGGGCAAACGGCAGGGTCAAGGTCACCTTGACTTAAGCTGAAGAAGGTGAAAGCATTATTCTCTTTCATCCCACCACACAAAGCTGCCTCCTTAACCTTTGCCATTGTGCTGGACTTTCATAGGGATAAAAGATCCTCAAAATATGGCTTCGTTAGGTTCTTCAGTTCAATACGTTCAGATATATTACAAAAGAAAAACATAGTACTCCAGCTTATTCATTTAACATATAGAGCTAAAGGTCAACGGTGACAATAAAATAAAGTGAATTGATGTTCTTACAGCAACTGTAAAACTGTTTCGATATTCTCTCCTGAATGTACTGTATTTCACAATGCTGATTTTGTTCACATTGCCACCGTCAAGAGACTTTGAGCTGAATGGAGATGGGGTTTTTGTACTTAAAACAGTTGTTTACATTGTAGTATTGACCCTTTATAAGTATTTAATAAGCTGCTAATATTGATGTTCAAAAGATTTTTAACAACCAATGCACAACAACAATCACAAAATCATTGGCTCAAAGTCACCAAGTGATTTGTTCTTTAGCGTAATCATAACACAAGCCACATGCTTGAGTTAACCCTCTGTAGAAGTTTTTTTTTGTGTGTGTCAAAAATGAAAATGATGATCCCTGAATTAACATGATGGAAATTTTGAAAAGGATGCAGTTCAACAGTGTGTAGGCTGTGGAGCATGCCAATTTTCAATTTAGAAAGCATTTTATCGAGTAAGAGCTTCCAGACTGTTGGCATGAGCCCCACGTCTCTCGTGCTGAAGATCTCTTTTTACCACCACACACATCATGGCCAAAATAAACAGGAAAATGAAAACAAAAAAAGTTTCAGCAGAAAGTGATGTCCACATGGACTGGATATGTCCCAGAAAAGACAGACACCCTTCAATTACACTGTCTGTGCCTAAGTAAAAGCATAGTTTGCTCTTTCTGTTAAAAAAACACCATTTGTACACACAGAATTCTTTTCTTCTTCATTCTAATGTGTGTCACACTTTTTTCTTGTGAAGTGTTTTTAAAGCAAGTACTCCAGTGCATTGATTCAAGTACACTTTGTCTCAGCAACTTTGACCTCTATTGCAGTTTAGGCAGAGCTATACCAGCATATTGTGGAAATTGTATAAGAATGGCTGCCTTTTGACAGATTAGTATAACCAGCCAGCCCTAAACGTAAAGCCCAAGCCTCACCTGACAGACCTACAGCAGTGTAGAGGTGTTATTACATTTATCTCCTTAGGATTACCAGATACAATTAACAACAGACAAAACAAGAAGTGACCTTCAAGACCTGACCTTCTTACCTCAGCCCAAGGGGGTCATGTTTCTGTGGGTGTTTTTTGATTGTAAACAAATAACTCCAAGTTAATGACCAAATGTGATGACATTTTCAGGATAGGTCATAAATGGGGCTGGGACCAATCTATTGAAAATTAGTGGTGCTCAGAATCCAGATGTAGATCCAGGAATTTATCCAAGTATTTCTAACACTGCGAGATTGGACATATTCCACAGTTTTAACAATAACTCACTGACAAAGCAGAAAGTGCTTTGAAAGAGGTTGATGTTCTTGGAATACTTTGACTTTGTGTGTTTGTTAGATTGTAAACAAGATCATTTAAAAAGTTATGAATGGATATTGATGGCATTTTCAGGGAACGATATTCATTGCACAAGAGGGAGTGATTTTGGTGACCTGAATCTGGATGTGTATCCAAGAATTTTTTCTCAAGGACTTCTTAAAATTGCAAGGTAAAACAGTTTTTTTTTCACATTTTGTGTAATAACTCAAAACAATTAAAGGATTTTCATGACATTTTCAAATAATGTTGTTATGGCACAAGAAAAAAAAAGTGATGTTATTCTGACAGTGACCAAAATCTGGATGTGAATTCAGGATTTTTATTTATTTTATTTTTTTTTTTTTTAAGAATTCTTAACAGTGTAAGATGGGTCAGTTTTCCACATTGTTGCTATAAACTCTATAAGTTCTTAATGAGTGTTCATGCCATCACTCTCAGGACATGCTTGTCACAGCACAAAAATGATGTGGTAAGATGTTGATGGTTATCCAATTCCAGATCCAGGAATTTTTTGAAATGGTGTGAGATAGGGCTGTTTTTCCCCAATTATAACAATAACTCACCCCGAACATGTTGGAAATGCCAAGGCAGAGGTTTGTGCTCTTGAAGTACTTCTATATCTGGATTTGTTCCTTAATCATCTCTTCTGCAACACACCACGTACATTTTGATGTAATAATTTCCCATTACGCTTGCACCAGTGTTATAAAGTTAGCATTATCTATTTAACATTGCAACGACATTGTAAGTGACAGAATAACCAGAGCAGCATTAAGAACTCGACTCATATAACCAGCATGTTAGCATTTTAAGTTTGTTCACTTCAAGTGCCAGCAGATGCGTCTTTTATAGGCTGTCAAGCATACTCTGTGTAAACATTTTATTTGAGTGAAGTCTGTGTTCACAAACATCTCTTTGAGCCTCTGCTTGCCTTTATGTTTGCACATGTAATTCAGAAGATTTGCATTGAAGAGGACGTTGTCTGCATATTTGTCTTAGTCCTCAGCGTCTTTCAGTCTTTAACACATACTCATTGAGCAGTACAAATGACCTCATTGTTTATGTCAGCAGATTATAATAATCTGCAGTTAAAGAAATTAAATTAATTACATTTTTATTGTATCTACATCAAATCTTGCACTTACAGCTCCAACACTAATCCTTAACAATATGCTGACAAACTGTAAAGTGAATGGAGGGTTTCAGTCATCTTTTGGCACACATCTACTGGACCAGGCATGTCTGCTGCAGAGTCAAACCTGAATCAGTCATGTGAATGCCTCTCTGTGGGCACCAGCTCATCCAGCTGACAAAAACACACACTAAGCACACACAAACAGCACAACAGAGACAGCAGTGTCTTCTTATATAGGCTGCAGGCCTTCATGATCAGTTCCACATTGCTGCTCATATCTAATTTTCTGCTTGACTGTTCACATCTATTATGGCATGAAACCCATATCTGATGCGTATATGAACTGTGATATGAAATGTTGAAAATATGCATTGCACACAAGTATGGAATGTATCGTCAAAATACTTTTAGGGCTTTTTTATATTTTGGATCATGCTAAATGTCTGAGGGTTAAAGCAACAACATGCAAATTTCACATTTTCACATGTTTCTGATTACTATCAGCAGTTAACTTTGCAAAGTAGCTGGATTTGTCAGATTCCTTGTCTTTCATCAGGTAGATCCATGTTGCAGAAATCTTTGCTCCCCGTTAGAAAAAGGCTTATCAATGTGGCAGTAATCACCTTTCTCATGGATATATACAGTCCATATAACAGTCCTGCTGATGTGTCTCTTCTTTCAGCCTGTCCCAGTAAGTCTCTTAAGACGCTTCAGCTGGTCCAAAATGCTGCAGCACGTGTGCTGACTAGAACTAGGAGAAGAGACCATATTACTCCAGTATTAGCCTCTCTGCATTGGCTTCCCATTAAATATAGAATAGAATTCAAGATTCTTCTTCTCACCTATAAAGCTCTCAGTGGACAGGCACCAGTTTACCTCAAAGAGCTTGTAGTGCCGTACAACCCCTCTAGAACATTACGCTCCCAAAATGCTGGCCTGCTCGTGGTGCCATCAGTCTCTAGAAGTAGTCTGGGAGGTAGAGCCTTCAGTTATCAGGCTCCTCTTCTCTGGAACCATTTACCGACCACGGTTCAGGAGGAGACACCCTCTCTACCTTTAAAGTTAGACTTAAAACATTCCTCTGTGATAAAGCTTTCAGTTAGGGACCAGCTCATAGTCCATAGTTGAGACACATAGTTAAGATGCAATAGGCTTAGACTGCCGGGGGGATCTGGCACACTGGGCTCTATCCCTCTCTCTCTCACACTCTGTCTCCATATCTGCCTCTGCCCCTTTCTGTTTGCTCCTGTACTCGTCTCTGGCTCTGGTCTTGTAGGTGGCCTGGGATCCTTGGTGGAGACTGCCTGCTGCTGTGGAGTCACGAAGCCTCAATAACTACAATTACAGACATAACACATATTTGGCCATCTCATTCCAGTTCATAATCATTATAGCTGTTAATGTTGATATTAACATGATCTTCCTATCCATGGTTGATACATCTATAGTAACTATCTCTAGCTCCACATGAGCATGAGATCCCTCTTGAAAATGAGGTGTCACATCTCAAGAGGTCTACCATTAATACATTTATACTTAACGGAGACAAATATGGTAGGGATGCACTTGTGGTCTGGGCACCCATGAGTTCGTCACTACCATAAATTCTTATTTTCAGTAAGACTTTTATTGATTATACTTCTATAAAATTATCACCACAACCACACAGACATGAGGACCCTCCTGAAAACAAAGATGTAGCATCTCAAGAGGCTAACCTCTAATAAATTTGTTCCAGCAGAAACAAATTTGATGACGACAGGTCTATGATTGGTCCATTGATCTGTCACTAGCTTTAGTTCTTACTTTAGTCCACTTGTCTCCACTTACCTCCCTTCCTTCGCCAACACACCCAACACAGCATCGTGTGAATTTGCTGTTCATCATGAGACTGGTGAGCACGAAATACTTATTCGTGCGCACGTTTAAGCTAAAATGTGCGCACGAAATAAAGTTATTTACCACGTTTTAACTTTGACGTCAGATGTTTACAGACACACACAATGGAGAGAAGAAGTGAGCTGGTTAACTTTTACTTCCACCTCAGAATGTCATATAATGAATTTCTTGCTGCTCTTGCCATGAGAGATGGAATAATCCTAAATTGGAGAACTTTGCTGAGCATACTAAAAGACAACAGGCTCAGCCGGCGGAAGAAGTACTCAGATTCAGTCAGTGTCCTGACCTGGGATGCACAGGGGGGACTTGTTTGCGGCTACAGAGGTGAAGTTGTAGCTAACTTCGGGGCTAACTCCCTCCACCTTATTCAGCGGGTGGCAGCAAGACACGAGCTTTGCTTGAGTCTTGAAAGTTGTGCAGCTTTTATTGAAGGTACTGATAAATAGCCTAAGGGACTGTACATACCCTGCACTCCTACATTCACAGACACAGCTAACGTTGGCTGGTTACTGGGATGCTTCAACCGAGCCCGGCTGTCTTCTTCTTCTTCTTCTTCTTCTTCTTCTTCTTGGTTTTTACCGGCAGGTGACCACAATATTATGGGGCATTACCGCCATCTACTGATGAGCCCGGCTGTCTGTTGCCGCTTGCCTGTATAATTAAGTCGAGCGCACGTTTATCTTAAACGTGCACACGTTTTACTATCTCGTGCGCACAATTTTTTTTTTTTTTTTCTCCGTGGCACCTTAGGGGCTCCGTAATAATTACAGTATTTAAAGAGTTATTTGGGACCACCCAATAAGTGAGTGTTTTACTGTGGAACCAAATTTATTGTATTTTAGTCATTTAACTTGTTATAGCTATACAAAAATACTGTCCAGTATTTACATGTTATGTCTGGTGTTGTCATCTAGTGGTTGAACAGGAAAACCAAATTAAACAATGCAATGTAACACTGTGAAGGTAGCTATCTCACTTTTTTTAAATTATTAATTTACCCTTTGAACGGGTCATCTTAGCCATCACCACAACTGTTGCCCCCCCTGAGGAGTTTTTCAGGAGCCGCCGCTGTTTCATAAGGTCATGTGAAGCAAAACCAATCAATGAGTCGGCTGTTAAACTGGAGCTTTTTTACCCTGCAAGTCGGTGATATCCAGAGCCAGAGGCAGTGTGTTTTTAGGTTGTCCTTCCATCAAAGCTAAAGCTATCATTCTTCACTTTGAATAGTTTCCTTCAGTTTTGCACAAAAGTCCACTTTAACTTAGTTTACTTTTAAAAGCCAAAGGTCAGAAGTTTCCTGCTTTTTTCTTTCCCCATGACTGCAACATCTGAATATTCCACAAGGTTTTTTTTAAACTTTGCACAAATGTCATAATAAGTATGGAGTGATTCTGTTTTATAGGTCATAGGTCAAAGGTTGAGGTCACTGGGTCTCATGCTTTCCCTGTGCTTGTGAATGCAGCATCTCCAGATTTCATGGGATTTTCTTTAAATGCACAAATGGCTTCTCTGACTCAACACTGTTGTATTTTTTGTTTTGCAAAAGACATTGTGATTCTTTGTTCATTTAAAAAAAGAACAAAAAGGAACTACATAAGAAAATGATACACTCTTGTTCTCATGTAAATTGATTAAATTTAACTTAACCAGTTACATTTTTACATTTTAATCAGTCCTGAATAATTTGTTAAATGCCCTGTGATGATGCTCTTATCCTGAGACAGTCTAAAATTAATTTCATTGGCAGATAGACAAAGTCATGTGAACTTTTATGAAGCAAGAACAAAAATTATTGATCTCCACCGGCTGTATTATGGTGTTAGATTAATAATCACTTGAGAAACAACGTTTAAAAATTATCTTTGTTGATAGTTTCTTTTTTTAGGAATCAAAGTCTTTCGTCTTTTTTCATGTTTAGAAAAGGAGAAAATAATTCATGCACATGTTGCCGTAGTGGCCTCAGACTGACAGGGGAGCAGGCACCGTGGTTTGGGCTCAGGCCCCCTTTACCCCTCTGTGCTGTGGCCCTGCTCCCTCTCCTCTCTGAAGGTTGAGCAGGTGAAGGAGGAGGAAGGAGACGAGTGTCTTCATGTTAATCTTCAAACAATCTTGCTGCTTGATAGTAAATTACTTTAATGTCATCACAGCACAAAAAATGTCAACGTTAGGTTTAGTTGACATCCAGTAACTTGAAACAGAATAAAATTCTCCTGTAAAGCTGCCACACACGTCTGCAGTCACTGATAAATGAACAGTCACAGCAGCATTAGTGGATCGTTTTACTGGTCAGGGTGTTGACCAGAAGAGAAGTAGAACTGGGAACAGCCAAATATAATGGGATACTCAGTTTCAGAGGGTCATAATGCTACAATTAAAATAATACAGTCAATAAGACAATCAAAATACCAATAATTTCACAGCATAATAAACATTTATTTTTTAAATCAGAATGTGCATTTGTATTTTAATGCTGAAAACTAAACAGTGTGACGCTTAATTTAAAAAGCTAAACATAACATGAAAGCTCATTAGTTTCAGATTTATACAGATACAAATGCTGATTTTTTTCATGTTCATGGTCGCTATTTTTTGGAAATTGAAATTGAATGGTGGGCCACATTATAAGAGAGATGGAGGGCCACAAACAGCTCCAGGGTCACGTATTGCCCAACTTGGGTCATGTCTCGTTATAAGCAGAAAACTCTCTTTGGAGTTGAGTGGGTACCTTATGTGACATGTCGGTGCCTCTGTCATTGTTAAACATGCATAAAGGACTCGGCATGCACAGGGATCTGTTTTCTGATGACTGATTAAAGCTGGACCTATACTGTTTAGCTCTAACCAATGAGGAATAAGATCTACAACAATCACAACAGATAAAACGTTTCCTAGAGTCCTCATCTGTACTTTCCCCATCTGGTGGTAGTATTCCTTGAATATGCCTGTAACTTCCAAAAAAAAGTCATTTTCTTTTTTAATTGCTTGACACGCTTACTTTCTTTTATTCAGTTTAAAAAACAAACAGCAAGTTACATGAAGTTAAAACATTTGATAAACAAATGCTGTAACTTTCCTGTGAACATACTTGGTCACCCTCAGTTTCTTCCAGCTGAGCAGTCTCTGTTTTTTCCTCCGGCCATGTGATTGTCTGGCTGAGACACAGCAGTCCAGCACTTTGTGTTCTCAGTATCTTCAGGTCTGCTCTGTCAGCCCATTAATTATGTAACACAAGAGCGCTGCTTTGTCTTGTCACTTGTGTGTCTTTACTTTGTGTAACATGTGTTTCTCATTTACACTCTCTATCTTTAGTCACTCTCCTAAACAGTTACACACAGAGCCTGAGTCATCCACACGCAGCCTGAGGAGCTGCTTTGTTTTGGAGCGATGTGATGCTGTGATTTTTGGGAGGCCGTTGTGTAACCTTGTTAACGCTGAGCTGTGCATGTGGGAAATGTGTCAGAGCCCAGCTGAGAGCTGCCATTGGCTGACAGGACACACTCCCCCACCACTTAGCCCCTCCCACATATTGCCTCCAAACCTTAAGCCCTCAGACGCTGGGGTGTGATCACCATGGCAACCGCCACTTGAGGAGACTAGCCTCATGTAAATATCCTCCTTCTTTTTCCCTCTCCATCTCTCCCTCGTTTTTAACAGTTCTGTTCAGTTGTTTGTCCTCTGTCCTCCTCCAGCATACCTTTTTTTATTTTCGTCTTCTCTCCTCTTCCTTTTAAGGACTGAGGCACGTCTTATGGATGTCAAAGAAAAGCAGCAACAACCTGATGATTTATAAGGGTTTCAATGCAGCAAATCTGCATCTCCTGATTCTGCTTTTTTTGGCAATTCTTTATCTTACAGTTTTAAAATGAACCTCTATGCAAACACACAAAAACTTTTCTGTCATGAAACAGACTGTCCTGAGCCTTTTTCCAAATATACCACTTTCCACTGCCCATATGTGGTTTTCCAGTGAAATATACACACGAGGAGCTGCTATAACTCTTCAAAAATACACACAATATATTTAAAACATCAGGACCACCCACTCTTCCTGGGATTTATTATAGACAGCCTCCGTAATTCTCGTGTATGCACGTCAAGTTGAGGGCTGAGGATAATTTTCATCTATAAATTTTAGGTTGTGAACGATGTGAAGGTCCCACTCCAGCACTTCAGATGTCTCATATATTGAATTGTATGAACAGGCAATGTGACTGGTTCACACTCATTCACTCACTCATTTCACACAGATGGGCCATGCACATCTCTCTTTGTCAGCTTGAAAAAATTTGCATCATAATTGCTGAAATTTGAACGGGACAGCCATCCTTCTACAGCCGAAGATCGCCTTTGCTGAAAATCGAGAAAGCTAGATCTACCGGCACAAATTCACAGAGGACCATGAACAACATGTTAATTACCTAATCTTGCTAACGTTTAAGCTAATAGATACTAACTTTAATCCTTCAGTGTGATAAAGAGAAGAAATAAAATAATTAAAATCAGTGGATTTGAAGCCACATTTGCATTTTATAACTCATGCATCCTAAAACAAAACAAAACCTTTGACTAAAGGCTTTCACACTGGACACATTTAATCTGGAACAAAGAGACTCTGCTTTGCTTTTTGGAAAGTTTGGTTTGTTTGGGCTGGTGTGAAAGCTCACATGAACTCTAGTCTACACTGAAGAACCAAACTCTGGTCCGCCAAGAAATGGGGGTCTCAGTTCACTTCCAAGCGGACCAAAGATCAGTTCTCGATGGGTGTGAAAGCCATGCAGACAAAACCAGTGGACTTAAAGGGAGAGAATTTTGGCTTGGATGTCACAAGAGAAAAGCCAAAGAAGAATGTGGCTAACATTAGCACTGCTAGCAGGGCCAGCCTCCAGTCCTCTTGGGTTATCCTACAAATCTGTGAGTAATTCTGCTGTAAGTCTGACTGAGTAGAAAACTTCTACAACGTAAGCATAAAACATAATTTAAATTGTCTACATATTGTGTTATTGCTGAAATGAAATCAGGTGGGATGAGTCAGTTTAGGAGTAAGAAATTATTGATCTTTATGCAAACAAATGCCAGCAGACTTTAAATTATGAAGCTGAGTGGTGTCAGAAAACAACAAGTCATGATGAGGAGGAATAATGGCAGAAGAAATACTGGCAGAAAAGTTTTGAAACCCTTCTTTGTAATGCAATACAAACACTTCATAAGCATGTTTATAAAGTAATAAACTGTTTAATACTGTGCTTATAGTAGCCTACAGTATAATCATAGTTCTAAGGACTTGTGATGATTCATGATGCTTTATAATTCTCTTTATGATGACTTAGTAATCACAAGTCATTATCATTCCAGTCTTTGTAATGAGTTATAAATATACTTCTGGTGTGTTAAATTGTGCTTATAGCTTAATGATATTAAATATGTTCATATTTCCTTGTAAACAATAAATCTGACAGTGAAGCATTCCAGCAAGATGAATGAGGTGTTAATTCAACATTTTTGCAGATCTTTGACATCATTTATGATTTAAGTTTATGGAAACTTTTATTCTTGCAATAAATTGTTGTCAATTTCTGAACACAAATATAATCCAATTTAATCAGATTATAAGTCACTATAAGTGCTCATTATGTGCTCTTTGTAAATCACTTTGCATACTGCCATAGCGTCGGCACTATGTATTTCTATGTTTTCTATTATTACTGTAACTCCGTCAAAGTTTGTCTGATGCAAAAAATTCCAACAGTGTTGGAAAGTTGAGACTTGTGGGCATGCACACGTGTATGGTTTATTATGGTAGTCTCAACCTATGATATAGGCACCCGTCGGAAAACACCAGAAATATTGCGATATATATTCAGTACCGTAATGCCTCGAAAGTTTGCTCAAACGGGAAAATTCCAATGCTGACAGACAGCTGAGAAGCTGGGCTTTCTGTCAATATATGATGTGTATGGTATTTATGAAGGTAATGTGAAACAGTACTGCCCAAACTGCTGCTTTGACAGAAGAAGCAGGAGAAAAGAGCCAAGGAAGAGGAAAAAGAGACAGATCCAAAGAGTGGTGTTTTATTCAAAATATTCGATACGTTAGATTGTAGAATTTGTGTGTGTCTGCGCGTATCTGTGTGTGCTATTTTTAGCCCCAGGGGGTAAAGGTTAAATACAATCAAAATGCTGTGAACTTTATTTTTCACGTTTAATTCAAACTTTTTTATGCTCAACATTTCAAACCCTCAGTGGCTCAAATTCAAGACAGTATATTTCCTTTTTACATAAAATACTTCATCTCCACAGAATTTGGCTACAGTGATCTTTTAAAAACTTAAACTGGAAGATTGACAGTGTCAAGAATAAAAAGCTGACACGAAAAAGTCTGTTACTGAAAAATATCTTAATCTGAAAAAATGTACAAATCTCTCTTAAATATTTGAAGATGAAACACAGATGTTTTGACTTATTGGGAATTTTTTTTGCTTGCTCATTTGTCAGCGGCGCAGTCTGATAGTGCGCTTGGTAGGTTATCTGAAGGTTGCAGGTTCGAGCCCAGCTCCGGCTGTCACGTGTCCTTTAGTAACACACGTAACCTGAAGTTGCTCCCGCTGCTGCGTCAGTGGTGTGTAAATGGGCATGAAACTACATGAATGTGTTCGCTGATACTGATGGATAACCGAGGTAGAAACTATGTCAGACTATGAACGTAAGAGTGAATGGGTGTGAATGGGTAGATGTGATCTGTGGTGTGGAGCTGTGTTGAGAAGGGCCATATAAGCTCCATTTACCACTTCTTGATCTTTCCTTCGAGTTTCTTTTAGAACACGCTACATTCATCACATTTAAATGAGTGACTGTTTTCAACAACAACAACACAACAACATTTATAAGTTTGAACATTAGATATCTCATCCTTGAAATGTATTCAGTTGAATATAGTTAAAAAAGGATTCTCAAATCATCTATACACAACGTCCCAACTTCATTGGAATTGGGTTTGTAACTATTGAGATGAGTGGAGGATGATGCTCAGGTTCCTGTGCTTTAAAGGTGGGACTTATCCCTGCTGGTCCATTTATGCCATCATCATGTATCAGAAGTATTACATAACAGTCGCTGTTTGTTACTGATAGGCTAAATCTCCTGAGAGCAGCAGTGAGAAATTATGACGGGGTATCTTTCAGGGAATCAGCATCAGTATCCATTTACACACCTCTTTCCACACAAATGCATCAGACGCCCACTAGCAGCATCATTTTTCCTGTAAAGACGGTGCAGAGGTGTGTGTGCGTGTGTGTGCGTGTGTGTGTGTGTGTGTGTGTGTGTGTGTGTTAGACTGTGGATTATCAGTGAAACGTCCCAGACAGATTCTTGGAAGGATCAGCCGTGCAGCGTGCCCATTTCCTGGTTGCCAAGCAGTCATCACGTTGCTCCCCACTGACCGTCCACTCTGTGACTCACTCCTTCCGACACTCTCCTCGACCTCCCGCCTGCCATCCATCCATCCATCCATCCATCCATCCATCCATCCATCCTTCCTCCTTGTCATATCTCTGGAGCTTTCAGTGCCTCACCTCATCACATGTAACAGATAGCTGGAGAAGAAGATGGGGACAGCAGAGAGAGGGAGGCTGATGAGGTGTGTGTGAGTATGGGCGGGGGAGTGGGAGAGCCCTGCTGTTGCTGTGCATGGCATCTCCCACGAAAAGTGTGAGAGAAAAAGAGAGAGGGGGAGAGGAGACACCCAGAACCCCCCTTTAGAAGAGCCGCAGAATACTAAACACTAAAGGGGATCTCTTACTTCTCTTCCCACAAGGTCAAGTATTTGAAATGTCCAATCATTTATTCAATATAAGAATCACATTTCAGTCTGGGGCGAAAAAAAGCAAAACTAAAATCAAGGATTTTTACAGGTAAAGAGAGGGACGGTGCAGAGATGGGAGGGGAAAGAGAGAGGAAAAGAGGGGAGGCGCGGGGGGCGGAGAGGGGGAAAACCTGCAGTGCAACACGGTCTGAATAATTCATCGATGTCTGAGTGGGTCGCCTCAGATGGAGAGACAAAGACGGAAGAAGGGAGACTGGGGTAAAGGAGGAAGAAGGGGTTGAGAGGGGAAGGAGGACAGAAGAGGGAGGGTGAGGAGGAAGAGGGAGGAGACATGGGTAAATTTGAGGGAGGAGAGGGGAAATGGGAGAAAGGATGGAGAGGGGAAGAAGGAAAAATGGAGGACGAGGAGGAAATGAGAGGGAAAAGGAGGAAGAGATATAAGCCTTGCTAGACAGTTTAATGCAGACTTTAGACCTGATTTGCCCCTCTAGATGACGGGGGTTTGGATCAGAATCAAGGCTTGTCACAGCCGATGTTTTGGCAAAATATTTCTTAAGTGTGGAGCATTGACGCATTCACTGAAATGACGTCCTTCAGCCAATATCTGACATGGGTATGCATGATCACCGTCAGACAGCAGCCTGTTCCCTGAAACATTTCCTGTTACCTCCAGGAAACAATGATGTCAAAGTATTATAATTTATGTGGGTTCAGGTGTGGACCGTTATTCTGTGTCAACAGGTTGAGTCAGATAAGACTTTTCACATCTGAGAAATTATCAACTTCCATTTTTCTTTTTTTTTCAAAAATATGCAGGATTCTCAAATACACATCTGAAGTGAGCCTCTGAAAGACTGTGCTGTTTAGTGATTAAAATGACATCGGGTGTCCTTATTCAGAACGTTTTAACATTTGATCAAAGTTTGTCACAGAAAATCTCATTAAATGTTGACAAGCAGGGTGATCATGAGGCACAAAGTACTTTTACAGATGACCTCCAAAATCCAAGTGGTCTATCCTTTAGTCAGATTGGATATTTGTGCAGAGTTTGAGACAATGTTGAAATCATGGGATAAACACAAGGGTCCAAATCTGTTCTTAAGAAAAATGATGTATACAAGCACGGGGTGAACATGAGGCCCTGAGACCCTAAACTTTGACCCCTCAAATCTGTTTATCTTGGAGTCCGTGTGGACACTTGACGGAAATTCCTGTAAGAAATCATGTTTACAATCTCGGACAAAGATGAGACTCCATGACACTGACCTTTGACCACTAAAATTAGTTCATCCTCATGTCAAAGTGGATGAGGGTACAAAGTTTACAGAAATCCCTCTTTGAGTGGTTGAGATACAGGATTTACCAAACTTGTCCAGGTAGATTGATGAGTAAATTTACAATAGCTTTCAACTCTGCATCTGCCGGCACCGAGTCATAAGTCCCATACATGAATAAGGTAATGGTAATCTGACACACCAGGTAAATTGTAAAATATAATAAGGGCCCTTATGCCGCAGTGTAAAGTACTAAAATATGATCCACCTCATGGTACAAACTCTGACCAAAACATGTTTGAAGAGGAGCGAAAACATCCTTTATATAGAGAAATGCTTTCAGTGTCTGTTTGTTTTTCATTTAATAAAGAAATGTGGTCCAGATCTGCTAAAACAGCTGCTGAAGCGGTCATCACCTCTTTCTGCTCCAAAGGACGCTGATTGGACTGTCGCTTTGGGCGGCTTAATCATAGTAGATTGGAGATTGGCAAGATAGATTTGTCTGATTACAGACATAAAATCAGGCGGATCCTGCTGCTGTGCAAGGTTAGGTTAATAAACAATCAAAATAATTCTGTAAAAATATGCTACTTTGTTGAGATGAAAATGAAAAAGCCTGTGGCACAGCTCCACACAGGCTAACAGTAGCTGGCACTCTTATACACTCCACATACACACCTATGGTTACATAACATATATCTGCCAACACCACATTTAACCTGATGACTGATACTTTCTGTTGTAAAAATCATGCTGCTGAACCTTTTTGGAATCTTTCTTTCTTATTCATATGCACATTATGCATCTGTAGATGAGGATTGACTTTAGAAAGAATTCAACAGCAATCTCTGACATAGCATATACTGCTATCTCAAAAGCTAAACAGTACCAACAGCCTCCAGGATGGTGGTTCACCTCTTGGGTGGGTAGATGTGACATACTCCATGGGGATTTGGAAAGTTACAGCAATTTCAATCCTAATGTTCTTGCATCCTAAAGCTTAAGTGTCAAAAAGAGAAGGATACGTCAAAGTAAATTCACTAGGTTGATTGACAAATTATTGATAAACAACCCAAAAATATCTATTTTGTAAAGTTGCTAAGACACTGTTATTGTTCCAATAAGCCTACTACACCCACACAATGTGAATAGAAAGTTTAACCATCAAAAATGTGAGTATAAATGACACTTACCAGTGTTAGGAATAACTGTGTTAAAAGTAAATGCGTACCTAATGTCATTTTCCAGTGATCTAGTTAATTGAATTAGTTACTATTTCAAGCATTAAAACGCCGTTACCGTTACTGTTGCCAACAGTGAAATGTGGCGCGTTATTATGCACCTATGCCTGGCAGCTGTTATCTGACCTGCCTCTCTCAGTTTCCAGGTCCGCCTATTAGAAGCGACTTTCGGCTTCTTTTTTTAAAGTTGCTTGTAAATATTGTCAGTTGCGGGTTGCGTTTTTTTGGGGCTTGTTTCAATAGTGCAGTTGCACATTTGAGCTTGCTGTGCCCCCAAACCCGGGAGGGATCTGATGATCACTCTACTACCAATAAAAACTCAATTCAGAAGTTCGACAAACTATTTTATCCCACTCCAAATACAAATGTAAATTTTACTGTAAAAAGAGGCAAAAAATTATGTTTTCATCAAAGAGAAATCCTTATAGCCAGAATGAAGTTTATTTTTAATGTAGCTGCTGCTGTTTCACCATAATAAAGCTGTAGAGGATCAACATTAACCTTAGATAAAAAAATCAAGGTTAGACTGTTAAGTGATAACAGAGTTATAAAAAACAGTAGCCCTTCACTTCTGTATAAAGAAAAGGATGTTGGAAAAGTAAATTAAGAGACAAATAAGAAGAAATGTCACTATGGAATTGAAATGTAATGTAGATGAACACGCTTCATGTAGATTTCTCTTTTAAAAAAAGTAATATATCGCACTAGAAAACATGTAGCTGGAGGTCTCTTGTTTTGGGCTTGTTTTAACGACCTGGTGTTTATTTCAGTAGAGCCGACGCTCAGTGACATCACGCCCGCTTGAGTTTCACCCTGTGATCATATCATATCATATAATAGGATGTATTAGCTGACATTATTCCAACTGTATCCTTTTCACTCACCTACCAACCACAAAACACTGCACCTGGCCCTGCAGCAGCATCGTCTGCAAGTTTTCTGCAGTCCATCTAGGAGGAACTACTGTACTCACCAACTAATGTTTCACACACAGACAGGGATTGTCAATCTGTGAACCGGAATAAAAACAGTCTGTCACGGGTGTGGTCACGCACCCACACAACACTGATCGGCTCTCACAACACAACATAGCCTGAAGAGTTCAAATTTTTCAACTGTGTCGACCGAGCTTACCGAATGCTAAACTTCAGAAAATTGACAACGGTCCAGGAAAACAAAAATCACCCTGTGGCTCAGAAACATTACCCTGCTGGTGTTTGTTAAACTAAGAATTATATGCAAATTCTTTGCACAAAGAAATCATGTTTGGTGTGCAAAGGACTTAAGATCAAAAACTTTTAGGGCCACAGGGATGTTGTCTTTAGATGTGAGAGGGGGTCCGACTAATCTTGAGAAAGTCTTTACAAGTTTCAGCTAAGTCTTCTTGTGTATGGTAACTGTAGGAATAGTTATCTTTCATCCAGCCTTCAAGCAGACTCCACACAGATTTCAAAACTATGAATGTCTTCAAACAACATGACAAAGACCACAATTTGGGGGGTTCTACCACAGTGTCTGATGCTACAGTGCTAACTCCAGGTGATTAAACCTGTGACTGAAGTATTGTGCATCCAACACTGATCCAAGTGGCAAGTGAACTAGTTCAGATTATTGAAGACCGTGTGCTGTTTGCTTGAAACTGAAGAAGCCTTTTGGAGTGGAGGTGAAACGTATTCAAGAATCGAAATCAGTCCAGTTGCCACTTGAAGCATCAGTGGATAACCATGACCTGGATGACTGAGAACCTACACAAACAGGTATTGAGTCAGTCAGACTAAATTAAAATTGTAGTGGACTTCAGCTCACAGTGATAGTCTTCTGATCATTTGAGGTACCTCTCTTGCTGAGTGTCTGTGGTCTCCCTCATTGTAAAATAGGTTAAGACTTGAAAATTGTCTCGTGTGCCAGCTTAGTAGGAAATAAAAAAGAAAAAAGGAAGAAAGGATACAAGAAAGGAGGAAGATGAGAGACAGGGGAGAGAGGGAGGGATGGCGCAGCAGTCTGAACTCTGTGTTCCCGACACTCAAGTCACATTCACACTGTCTGCCTCCCTCTGCACACACTCCAGAATACACACCGGCACTTCATTTACACAAAACACACATGCTAAATTACAATGTACATAAGTCTGCCCACACGATGCAACATACACACACCTGATGACAAATCTGGATACTACTGCATGTGAGACTGTGGGAGTATGTGGATAAAAACACACATTTAAGACAAAGGGAGGCCATACTCTGAATGATGCTTGCATCCTTTAGGCAAAAGACATACAACACATGCAGGCACACACACTGTGTAGGGTACGCACAGTACATCACAGGCAGACACCAGTCCCAAACAGCTTCACACACATCAAACATCTCCGTCGGAGGCAGACCCAACAGCCTCAAAAAAAAAAAAGAGATGCATCAAACGGTCTCAGTCACTCACACACTCGCTCAGACAGGCACAGGCAGACAGAGGGGAGACGACACACACACACACACACACACACACACACACATTGGGGGAGGATCTGACATATACCGCCAAGAGATGGAGAGAGAAAGAGAGAGACAGAGGGGTCATATGAGGTGATGGAGGGAGAACAGCTGGAATAAAAGGATGGACATGGATTCAGGCTGAGAGGAGTCAAAGAGCAAAAAGAAAGCAACACACAGACACCTGCTTTTATTGTGAAAGGTCATTCGAGAGCTTTAAAACAGGATTTAAAATTGAGCTGTCGATCCATCCCAAAATGCTGAAACATCTGTCCAGTTAAGGTCTTTATTGTACAGTTATCTTCAAAGATGTCGGCAAGCTCATCTTACTCCTCTGACATAGCAACAAGAAGTGTTTCAAAAGGAGGCTGGCACATGCGGCACAAAATGTACAGACAACCCAAAAGTGTGAGAGAGAGAGAGAGGCGTGCTGTGCATGGAGACAGACAGAAACGCCGAGAGATCATTTGAGGAGAAGGAAACAGACTCCCAGGGAGGGAAAAAAATGAAAAAGTGGAGTGCGAGGGATGGAGAAGGATGCGAAATGAGGAAGGGAGGGATGAGGAGATAGACAGCGCTGCTGCAGTGTGAACTCTTTGTCCCTGACGCATCTCACAAACACACTCACAGAAAGACAGAAACACCAAAATAGATATAGCGTGCAGAGGGAATGTCATATCAATGCCAAGCTCCAAGCCAGACAGCAAAACTCCAGACGTATATGCTGTGTGGCAGACAGCGAGAGCGTGCAGAGTTGCACGGGTCAAACTTCAGTTACATTGGTATAATCTACAGCAGCACATGTGGCTGCACCATTTTGCTCTTTGTTTCTTTGTCTTCACAGCAAAGAACCCTTACCTGAGGTAAAAATCCAAGTTTGAGCAGAAAAATCAATGATTTCATTGAAATGTGCATAATTTCATTTGTGTATAAAGCTTAATTCATCAAATATTAGAATGAAAGCGGATATGGCAGTTCGCAGTCACCTGATTATTCAACGCTTCAGTTTAGGATGCTTTAAAAAGTGGCCTGTAAGCACATTTATACACTTTCTTGCACATTTACATGCCAGTGATGCAACTGTTGGAGCACTTTATATTTAAGTGTCATGCTAAGGTCAAAAAGGTCAAAAAGGCTCTCTCCTCCACAGATACACCATTGCCTTGGTAAAGTGAACAGTGTCCAATTCACAAATGAACATAACCCATAGAAATGTGTTTGTTTGCAGATCAGAATGCTGTAGCCCTTTTCTAATCTCCCAGTTTTCCTGTCTATTTCCTGCTATGTGCACTTACTGTAAACTGACTTAATGAAGGACTTAGAGGAAAATTTCAGGTTGCTTTAAAAATGTTGCTGTTTGCATTCACACATGGAGGAGTTTTAAGTCTATGTGCTTCAGTGTCGATATACTTTTTTCACTTCTGTTATGTTGGCACAATGAAAATTTCCAATCACTCATAACATGAAAAAAACTTGAAATTGTCCTTACAACAATGGCAGAATGATGAAATGATAATTTGGCCAACAAGGCAAATAAGTCCACTTTTCTGAACAACCAACTTACTCGTGCAATTTAGTCCGTGTTCACTACATTAGAAATAAACACCCTAATCACTAAAATTAACTTTAAACTTACAGTCTATATTAGCTGACATGAAATCACATGAAGGCCCTGTGTGGATGTAATACATGAGTCGGCTCGCGGTGCCGCACAGCTTTGGAAGAGAGAACCTGGCACACCAGACAGAACATCCAACATATTTTACTCGTCTATCTGGGAAAGGACATTCATAGTAGCGGAAAATTGCCACCAAGGTGTAAATATTACAATGTAAAACAGCAGCGTGAGTGCAGCTTATATCTTTGGGACCCATGTCCTCAAGATAATTGTCTACTCCTGCTTAATCGATCATTCAGTTTGTCCCCCTTTATGCCACTGTGACGTTCATCCTGAAGGCAAAACTTAAGAAGGGCAATAGTGGTGTGCGATACTCCACAATTTGGCATCAGTCTGAAACTGAGTAAACATAAGGACAGTATCACTGTCATGTTTTAATGGTCAAGGTGGATGCATCATCATATTGCTAAATCTGATTGAATTTCATGACCTTTATGTGTTTGCATGATTTTCCCTGATTATTAAAAATCCAGGACATACTTTGGGCAAAGTGTAAGTACAAATTCAGTATCATAATAAAAGTTTTTGCTCAGAAACAATTCAACACTAACAAAACAGTTTTTCCCCATACATTGTCATGCCTGCCCACTTGCTTGTTTGCCTAAGAGTCGCTGAGTCAGGTGATGGTCCTACATCACAATATAAGACGAGGGAGAGCAAATGTGCCACTCTGCACTGTGGCACTGACACAGACAGCCTGGTCTCCTCTCTGATGAAACAGCGCTGTGCATACTGGAGAGAAACTGAAACTAAAGTATCTATCTCTTTACTCTCATATTGATCGATATCAATACAACTATATTGGGATCGATCCACCCAACACTAAGGGCATTCAGTTCACATCCAGAAACAGCACTGTGAGTTGACCATTAAGGTGAAAAGTGTGAACAAACAAGAACATGCTGGGCAGGCTGTCTGATTTCCTCTCTTCAAATGTTCAGAAGTGCATGTGTAAAACCACAACTTCAGACACATCCATATCTTTGCTCAGCTCATGCAGAGTCAAATCCAGCATTACACACATGCTTCCTACACAGTCAAAAAGCGATAAGATGCAGCTTAAGATTGGGAGCAGTTTGGGGGGGTTAAGTGAGGACAGAGGCAGTCTGAGAGGAAACATGCTGTTCCCCTTATGTTCTGTACTCTCTGTTCAGCTCATGTCAAACAAGAGAGTGCTGATTTTCACCTATAGGAAAATCAGCAGCATGCACAAGAGATGCGAGGGTAGATCATTCGATTTGCAGCTTTAAGTGGAGTCTACATGCCTGACTTCATAACCTATTTATTGTTTTCAGTTAAGTCAATTAAGCAGTCAGTTATGTTGAAAATTGATTTGGAAGATTCAGAACTTGTTTTCTCTGTAGCTGAGCTGAAACCATTGTGCAAAACACAGATTTCAGAACTACTATTGGCTGGATGTTACTGATACGGTATGAACATAAATTCCAAAAGAGATACCACTGTGTGTAAAATGTAAATATGAGCAGAATACGGGGAGTTGCATGTCATTTAAATCTACAGAACATGTTCAAACTAATAAACTTTTTTGAACACAGATATTTTGAGTGTGATGCCATAGGTTCAGACAGGGACAACAAAAAGACTAAACAAATGCTCCCAAACACCCAGAACAGTCCACGGATACGTAGATTTATTTGTAACAAGCGCTAGTACCATGACTGAGTATAAAAGGAGCCCTGCTGAAAGACTCAGCCATTTAAAATCAACAATTGCAAATAGATTGGTGCAGGAATGAGTTCAAAAGTGTGGAAGTCTGTTAGCATTTAGCACTTCCTGGTCCCAAAGACGAAAGTGCATGAGATTTTAGCATAGCGTAATGGATAAATGCCTGAATTAAGGTGTGTGATGCTCACAAGATTTTAACGTTTAATCTAAAATAATGAAATTCATCTGATGTCGCCAGCTTTGAATTTCAAAGTGTTGTCTGTTTAAAAGGATGGTCGCTAACAAACTGCCAATGAGAACTACAAAAATGGCTGGGGACCCTCATGCAAGCATTTCTGATTGTTTTTTTAATCATTATTTCACACACCATTGCCACAACCATGAGGACCTACTTGACCAGATCACTCAATTATGACAAAAGTCTCAAACAAGAGGTTACAAAATGCCGTCATGTGTTGGA
The DNA here is from genome assembly GCA_037902135.1 of Cetoscarus ocellatus. Classification (NCBI taxonomy): domain Eukaryota; kingdom Metazoa; phylum Chordata; class Actinopteri; order Labriformes; family Labridae; genus Cetoscarus; species Cetoscarus ocellatus. Next base: position 517,047 of record JBAMNC010000936.1, on the reverse strand, counting down.
AATATTGTAATTGTTTCTAAGTCATGTTGTAGATCCATAGTACCTTGATAATAGCTTTTTACTCTCACCTATTATATTTAAGCTAAAAAGAGTTTTGGGGGATTATTGAAAAGAACAGAATGTGTAAGTTCCATCATTTTATGTTCTCTGCAGACCTTTTTAACAGCAATGACTGAAGCCATGGTCTGACCCTTACCACAGTGAAAAATCCCGTAGGCTTTTAACCAAAGAACCAGCATCATGCCGTTGGCCTACAGAAATGTCATCCCTGCATCACTCTGTAGTCCAACAGTTTTCTTATTCTCAAAGTACATTTGCATGGAATTATGAGATTGTACCATTATAACATCATCAAATGAATGAAAGTAAGAATCTGGAGAAAAATAAGGGGCAAGGTCAAAAACCATCATTGAATGCTTGTGACCTTTGAACCACTGGACAGCACTGTTTTAACTGACTGAATTTTCTGATTATACAATGTAAGTTTGGGAACAAATCAGGAACCATTGTCAGTTAACTTAGTGCATCACTGCATCTGCAGACGTAAAATGAAATACTGCTGTGAAAATTAACAACTATAAACTCTACATACAGAGTTGCTGCCAACTTCTCTGGGCCCAAGCATATCTGAGTTGGACTGACCTGAAGTGGAAACGTTTGCTGTGGCCTGAGGAGACTACGGTACAAATTGTTTTTTGTAAACAGTAGCTGGTAAGTCCTCTGGACTAAAAAGCGCATGGACCATTCAGATTGTTGTCAAAACAAAACTCAAAAGCCAGCAACTGTCGGGGTGTATGGGGGTGTATTCGTGTCCATGGCAGGGGTAACTTGTTCATCTGTGGAGGAAACTTTTCTACTGAGTGGTAGATACAAGTTTAGGAGAAACATATGAGTGGTAGCCCTTGGCTTCAATAAACATGAAGTGCAGGCCAACTGGTGCAGAACATTTTAATAATCTTATCAAGCACTGTAAAATTATAAACATGGATCACAACATAAGAATTCTACAAGACAAGGATAGAATCCATTCACTTAATTTCATCTAACAGATTTCATTCATGGTTTTATTTAAACACATTGACATGCAAAGAGTTTGTTTAAATGACAGAAATACCAACAGCAATTATACATTTATCAAAACATACACATTTTGATATTCTAACACACATGATATGGCTGAGCTGTGGGAATGGAAATGGACCCACCACAGTGGGAAAATTCCACATTTTCTGAATTTGACACTTTTCTAAGGACCAGATTGAAGGCTGTGGGGGGCCTCATTTGGCCCTGGGGCCTCCGGTTAATGGTCACTGCTGTGTAGTATGTATTGAATTGCCTGCTAACTGGCAGGTATGACATAAAAGCAACTCATGCAGTATGAATGTGAAAATAATAAAGGTCTGTATAGAGCATCATACCACATCTAAAGCCATAAAAACAACTGGGACAAACTTTTAGAACAACAAATACTCTGCCAGTGTTCTCATAAACATACGATATGACAACAGACACATGGACTTCTTAGCAACTCAAACTGGACATCAGACAGAATTTGTAAGCAGTGTCTTGTTGATGAAGTGTAAGCATGCTCTTGTCCCATCTCTTTTTGGAATATGGCATAGGCATCAAATTCAGGCTATGTCCATCTGCCAAAGGTAGTCTCCCTATCGTGTAAGCGTCAACAATGACCCCAGTGGAATTTATCACTGATGGTGCATTCAAGTTACCCATGCCATGGGCACTGACACACCCTCATACATCACAGATGTTGGCTTTTGTGCATTGCCCTGCCATCAACCCTGGATGGCCAGAGGACACAACATCCATGAGTTAGAAAAACAGTCTGAAATGTGGACTCAGACCACAGCAGACTTTTCCACTTTGCCTCAGTCCATCTCAGATGAGCTCGGCCCAGAGAAGCCGGCGGTGTTTCTGGGTGTTGTTGATATTTGGCTTTGTCTTTGCATGGTAGAGTTTGACCTTGACCTTGTAGATGTAGAGATGAACTGTGTTAACTGACAATGGTTTTCTGAAGTGTTCCTGAGCCCACGTGCTGATATCCTTTACAGAATGAGGTCTTTTTTATCTCTCTTTATTTATTAATTATCAACACAGATCATGCAAGGAGAACAGGATACATTCTGTAAACAAACAAGTCAAATTTATGACTTATACTGTTGTCCTGGCATGAATTGATTAACATGCATTAACAGTTAACATATTTGACAAAAATAAGTGACAAAAACACACTCACAAACACACACAAAAACAGGGGAGAAATGTGTAATAAATGAATTACACACAAAAAACAGATGATTGCAGAAGATTACAAATCAAATAAATAAATAAGTTATAAATCATCATACTGGTCAGTCTGCTCCTAAACAAGTCACTGTGGACCATTCACTGCCTAAAATAGACATTGAGGAGGGATCATTCCTTTGCAAATAAATCTAATGTTTCTTGTAGTACATGTGATATTCTCTCATAAGGATGAAAAGAAAGCAATTTATTGTACCAAACTGACAGTGTGTGTGGACATTTATCAAGCCAAATGCACAGAATTGAGAGGAATGCTGCATAAAGCATCACATTGACCATTTTTTCTTTCTGATCAGATTTGGAGTTAGCACCTGAATGCAGAGTTTTGGATCTTTTCCAATTTTAAGGCTGAAAAGTTTTTCAGCCTCAGTTTGTACCGTAGACCAGAAGGTCGTAATGACTGGACTTGACTATATGAAGTGATTGTACCTGCCTACTTGTTGTTTTTTTTTTACAATTACTAAATGTTGGAGAGCAAGTTTTGTCATATTTGATTCTAATTTCATGAGTTGCATGAAGTTTATAATTATCTCTGCCAAGGAGGTTATGTTTTTGCCGCATTCATCTGTCTGTCTGTCTGTCTGTCTGTTTGTTTGTGTTCAAAATAACTTGAAAAGTTCTGAATGGATTTGGATGAAATTTTCAGGAATTGTCAGAAATGGGATATGGAAGAACTGATTAAATTTTGGGGGTGATCCGGATCACCGTCTGGATCCAGAAATGTTTTAAAGGATTCTTTAACATTGCCAGATAGGACCATTTTCACCAAAGTGGACCGAAGCTGCTTGGCAGAGGTCTGCGCTCTCTGAGTGCTTTTCCAGTTATCTTATATTTTGTTTCATGTGATCATGTGTTTGTCTGATCTTGTAATTTTTTGGCACTGTATAAGACTCTGCTCCAGATCTAGTCATCGAGCTGAACATCAGAATCTTATTAAGCTATGTTTAATATTCATCGTATTCTTTGCATTTATTAGTAGTTGGTCAACAGATAAGTCATTATTTTCTTATTAAGTGTTTTTGCTTTCATTATAATTTGATCAAAGGTGGTGAGTTTTGCCTCATTTTTATAATATGAGGCCGACTTCAGATAGCTTCTAACCTGTAAGTAGCAATAAAAGTGTCTGTGAGAAAGATGACATTACTCTTGTAATTAATGAAAGGACTTTAATGTGTTCCCTTTGTTCATGCCATATGAAGTTTTAATGCCAGCAAATTTCCAGTCTCTGAACCTCTTATTCTTACAAGTACACTCAAAGTCAGGGTTACTGGCAATGGGCTAAAGAGGAGGATTTGGCCAGACCAAGACGTTTTTGAATGGACTGATGGAGTTCAGTATGTTTCAGAGCAGAAACACCCCCTCACCCCCCATGTTGGTGAGGGGTTTTATGAAGTTTTAACCAAATTAACATTAAAAAAAGATTTGGTCAATACAATATTCATTCATTAAATAGTCCAGCATATTTTCTCATTTACTTAAAGGTAGAAAGTTGGAGATAAGAGGTTTGTACCTGACAACTATGATATGTAGTTTTAGTCTAGAAAGTTGTTTTACTTACTGTCTGTCCAGTTTCTACGACTGCTCAGTGAAATGCTGACACACTTCCTTGGCCTTAGTGTCGTTGGAGTAAGGTCACGACTGGAAAAGTACAGAGGGGTAACATGGACTGTTCCTTTTTAGCAATCACTTTGAAAAATGGTGGATGTTGGATGTTGGAGGGAAAATGATTCAAAACATCCGATAAATTCAGTGAGGTTGTCGTCTTGTTCTCTTTGTTTTTTGTCATTATGTTGTCTCTTACCCCCCGTTTTCTCACCACGTCTCTTCGGTCTCTTTTTACACAGCTTGCACCTCAATCCATCTGACGAGTGTACCTGCAGTGCATCTCAGCCCACGGTTGCTGGAAATACGCAGCGAGTCTATTTTCAGCCGGAGGCGCTTCAACTCTGCATCAGTCTAAAAAAGATTGACCCAACACAGGAAAACACGCGCTAGGAGAAACAGTGGAAACAATGTTGATGCCTACAGCGAGTCAACATCAGGCAGGAAAGACTTCCTGTTGAAGTTGTGGTTTTCTGGTTACATTAACGGTACCGTGTTTCAAGCCTCCAGGTCCGTGCTCGCTTTAATATGCTTCCTGTGGGTGAGGATACTTGCCGTCAGTCGGAGCAAAGCTGTGATGCCCCAAAGGCGAACTATGTGGAAATTCAGCATTAGACCACACTTCTTGCCCTTTTGCCTTTGGAACAGTGTGAGTGCAGCGTGGGATCAAATGGTGAGACAAAATGAAGGACAGGGAAACAAATATTTTTTAAAAGCTGCAGTCTTTTTTAATTGTTATAATTTTGCTATTTTCAGTTGTCATCCATAAGCATGATTGATGAATCAAAGATCAGTAGATAAAGGTGTAATGAATGTAATAAAGAGCAAAAGCCTAGTTTGCATATAAGCCATGAATAAACCAGTCCGTGCCTGCTTAGTGCTTTTATTTGAGACTGATGTTAATCCAAAGGATTAATAAAATTATCTCAATAGAGCAGCACATAAACAAGCTCTTTTCACAATAGTCACAAACACCACAGCATGAAAATGACACGACAGAGTTTCAAGAGGGGTTTGCTGTTCTTACTTTGAAAATCAGTTAATCTTCACATGTTGCCAGTAATGCAGCACATTGTGCCCTTCTGAGTCACAGTAGCATGACATATCACTGGTGTTGTGATCACGATTCTTCTCTCTTCTTTCTTCATCCATCTCTCCCTTTTTTCACCCCCCTCAGCCAAATCACTTCGACTGTGCCTTATTGTTGTCCTTTCCCAGGCTGTTGTTTGAAAAAAAGCATTGTACTTAAACGGGGCTGGCATGTTAGGCGAGGGTTGCGTAAAAAAGTAACAACACGCCAAATTGTGTTGGCATCTTTTGCTTGGGTGAATGTGTCTGTTCGTATGAACTTGATGCTCACTGTAATGTTATGTTCCTGTGGAAAAAATACTTAAAAGGCTCATGGACAGCCTGTAATGGCTGTGTAAGGGCCCGTGGTTGTATATCTTAAAGAACATGCTGTTTATAGGATGTACTACAGCTGAACTGAGTTCATTTGAGTGTTTTATGAGTACTTTTTATGGAGTAAATATCAGTTATGGTGTAAATATATACACAGATATGGTTTAAATATGGTGGCAGCTATTTCTGACAGGCAGTATAGATGTCACACTTTCAAACAAAAATATATCATGTTGTGCTTCAGCCTTTTTAGCTCGAGGACTGAGAAGAAGAAATCTGACAAAAGTCCATTATTGACAGTATCTCACAAAAGTGAGTACACCCCTCACATTTCTGCAAACATTTTATTATATCTGTTAATGGAACAACAGTGAGGAAATGGCACTTTGATTCAGTGTACAGTAGTGAGTGTACAGCTTGTATAACAGTGTAAATTTACTGTCCTCTCAAAGTAACTCAACACACAGACATTAATGTCTAAACTGCTAGCAACAAAAGTGAGTACACCCCTAAGGGAAAGTGTCCAAATTGAGCCCAAAGTGTCAATATTTTGTGTGGCCACCATTATTTTCCAGCACTGCCTTAACCCTCTTGGGCATGGAGTTCAGCAGAGCTTCACAGATTACCACTGGAATCCTTTTCCATCCCTCATGACCACATCATGGAGCTGGTGGATGTTAGAGACCTTGTGCTCCTCCACCTTCTTTTTGAGGATGTCCCACAGATGCTCAACAGGGTTCAGGTCTGGAGACATGCTTGGCCAGTCCATCACCTTTACCCTCAGCTTCTTAACAAGGCAGTGGTCTTCTTGGAGGTGTGTTAACATCTTTAACATCCTTCCTGCGTCTGGATTGTTGGGACTTGACACATTAGCTCCTTGTCTTTGTCATAACTGATGACCGAAAATGAAAGTCCAGAGAAAAATTCACTGTTTAACTGTGAGGATTCATCTGCTATCAGTCTCCCTCCCTCCCTTCCTGCTCCTTTGCCAGCGGTGGGCGTGGTTACCTCTCTCACCTCCGCTCTCCTTCCTCACACCTGCTGGGATTCGCCTAATCACAGTCACTATATAACTGCCCGGATTCATCTTCTCCTCGCCGGTGGATTTCCTCACATTGAGTGGTTTGTTGGCCGTATCTTCTCATTGTTCCTAACTGGCTCTCAGCCTTTTGTCCTTCGCAAAGAAGTTTGCTTTTTGTAAGAGTGTTTTCTGGACTGTGACTTTGTGCTACTGGATACTTACCTCTGTTTCTGCTCCCTCTCTTCACAGTGTCTCCTGGAGCTCTCACCCTGCCATTTTGTATATACTCACCTGAATCACTGAACTGCCTCACGTGCACTGGACTTTCCACTTCCCCCAATAAACTCTGTCAAACTGTTGTTTGTCTCAGGCTTCAGCTTTTGGGTCCTACGAGTAATGTTAAAGAGGATTGATTCCTTGACATCAACCTTTGATTGAGTACTAATAATTGTATACACATTATACTTGCTGTACTGGAAGATACTCAGTGTACATGAGGAGTCCAGGCTGTATGCAACTACAAACTGAGACGATCCAAAGAACAGAGATAACATGAAACCCAGCTTAGACCAGTTACCAGTGGAGAACACAGTGTTCGCACCATAAGCACACAAATTTTCAACATTCTTGTCCATGCATGCACAGACAAACTTCGGGGTGCACCAGAATTGATAATAACCATGACAACTGGTGACTCCCAGCAAACTGCAGTCTTAGATGTCACTACAACAGCTGTTAAAACAGAAACTGACTTTTATTAGTATTTCATTGTGATACACATCAGATATTTATTTGATTAAAAAAATTTAGCACTATAGCTAGGATCAGCACATTTAAATAAATTAATGCATTATTTTTTTGCATGTATTATTCCTATATCAAAAATATGTCATACCTGACTTCATACATTAGTTAATGCACTAATTAAGGTATATAGTCACCATTGTGTTCATAACTTTTTGGTAAAACTCTAGTATCCAGTATAGTCTAAAAATTACCATGAATTCCATGCATGATTTCTTGAATTAAAAAGTATGAATACCTGTTGAAATATAAGTAATAAATGTGTATCAAGCCTGATGGCATGCATGAATTAATTTCATTGACCAGTGTATTTCAATCATCATGAATTGTGATTTATTTATAATCTTTAAAAACATTTAAAAGAATTGAAGGCAGATTTGTAGCTGTGATAATAAAACATGATATACTTTGAAGTCAAGAAGAAGCCATTTTGGAGTTATAATGTTAAAAAAATGAATTCAGCAGATTATTCAGAGCATGATGACTCAAACAACCCAGTGAATAAATTAATTAATGTAGGAAGTCAAGAATAAAGTACTATTGCATTTCTATTGTAAAGTGTCTTGATAGCACTTGTTATGAACTGGCGCTATACAAATAAAGATTGATTGACTGATACTGTAAAAAAAAAAATGTGTATTGCTTACATTTCAGTGGTATGAATTTATGGTCATTTGTGGCCATTACTAAAGTGTTGTAATTAAAAGAGGGGCAACAATCTGTTTCTAGCACTGGAATACTGTGAAGATTGTGAATGTCATAGTTCATTAAAACTCAGACACCTTAATGCATTGAATAGTAAAACAGTTTTTTGTTTGTTTGTTTTTTTGTTAGGTGATCATAGATTTATGCTTGAAATTCATGATAATTTGTGAACCTTACACTAAAGGTTACCAACTAAGCTAATACCAACATGATCAGGAAAGACTCAGTCACTGGGTAACATGGTCATTAAAAGAAAAGAAAGAAGAAAGAAAGACATCCTTTATTAGTCCCTCATGGGGAAATTCCATTCTTTACACTCTGTTGAAACACGCTACACAAACACAGGCTGAAATACACGCACATGCAAACAGGTCCTACGATCATGCATTAGTGCAGAGATGTCAGAGTGATGGCTTGCTGCTCCTGAAGAACCCCATTTTTTGGGGGGTAACCCAAAAAACCCAAGTCCTAACGGACCGAGCTACTGCCGCGCCAGTGAACCAATACACCGATGCTGTTACATCAAGTTCTTCAGGCAATCTTTCTCATAGCTTCAACTAATCCTGCACTACAGCGTGAGTGTTTTTTATTTTGTTTTGCACAGTATGTTTCGGCCAGTCTGTGAAAATGTTGTCTTAGATTAGACCGGTCTGTTGTGCAGAAAAGGTTGGGGGTCGCTGGGCTTGGTGACAGCTTTTGCCCACCACATCTGCAAAGATTAGATGGCTGCAGAGTAATGATATCAAACTGTGGATGGCTCTGACTTTGGTTTGGTCCATTAGCTCAGTGGCATCATGTCCATATATGGCCATCTTAATATTCCATGTCTAAACCTAAGTCATTTCAGTTAAGACTATGAGCCATCCATATGAGCCAGGGCTAATCCGAACACTGCGGTAGCCACAGAATAGCGTGACTAATGACTGCATAAGTCGTATTACTCTAGACAGCCCCTGCAGAGTGAGTTTATTTACATGTATGTGTGCGTGTGACATGCATGCTTACACTGGTTAATTTTGCAAGTGCAGCGTGCAAACTGTAAATGTAATTATATGTATCAACTATTCTGTTGCATGTTTTTGGGCCCATTTCATGTACATTGTCTGCATGTTAATGTTGCATGTTTGCATGCACATGCTGCATATTTATCTTTGTGGAGGGACTGCACGTGGACAGGCTCCTTTCCAACATGTGTGTGTCTCGAGCCTATTACAGCAGACGACTCCTGCGGTGCAGCCGGCAGGCTCTGAGATATGAGTGTCCATCTCCTCCCGCCAAGCAGACCAGTCACAGTCTGTCACTTGGTGACAGCGGACTAGCCTGCCCTCAGACTTTAAAGAGAGCAGTACATTAAAAAAGGTTCTTGACATTTAATGTATCATTTAGGGTCACATTTAGATGTGGTTTGGCTTTGTTTTGGCACACAGATATGAAAGACAAGTGGAGAACAAAAATATGTAGAGGACAACAAATTGCCATGTAAAAAAAGAATAAATGTTTTGAAGATAACCCATGGTTTTCATGGTTTGAGAACATAAGGTTTGAAAATATACGGTTAAAGTAAAGATGAAGCTTAATCTGGAAGGATTCAGTTTGCATTGAAAAGAAACAGAAGATGTGTTAACTTAGCTCTGTCACTAATTCCAGTGATAATAAAAGCCAAAGTAAAAATAAGGAAGTATTTTTAAAAAAGACAGAACAACACAAACTCTCCTCGATTTAAAAAATACTTTTCTTACTTAAAGGGACCGTTCTGTGTTTTTGAAGTGGGGTAGTGTGAGCTACATGTCATGAGCCTGAATGTGTGCCACAGTGTCACAGCTCAGTTGTCTCTCTTTTCAGAAAAACTCGGGGCAGACACTAATGCTATACATCGCTGTAGATGGTGTCAGATCCTCTGATCAATCAAAAGAATCGTGGAAGAAAACAAGCCACAATAACAGTGTGGGGTCATCACATGCTACAAACAGTTTGTGTATATGCACTTAATTTTCCACCACACAGCTGCTTTGATTAGGCACTTTTTTGAGACACAGCACAGCCTACGTATCCTTCCACCACCAGAGTGACTAGTTTCCTTCACAAGAGGAAACAGCCACTGCTCAACAGGATAAATTCATGTTTTTGCAGAAATATGACCGCCGTTTACTTTAGATTGAACAGACTGAACAGAACAACACACAGGAGAAACTGAAAATGGTGGAATCTGCTCTGAGAGCTGGAAGTCCAGAGAATCACATGATACCTGTTGATTCAGGTGAATAAGTCATAAAACTGTATGGAAGAAGAGTGTGACATTGAAAAATCACCCCAGGATGCTCAGCATCAGAGGATACTATTGTCATTGCATTAATGGACATTTAGGATTGTACAGTTCACTGTTCTACTCCAAGGACAAAACAGAGGGGCCAGATGAAAGTTCATCTTAGAAGTAAGTATTTGGCTCATACATATTGATAATTTTGTGAAGACAGAAGCCATGGTTTTAATGATAAGTGTCCTTCATGATAGCACAGGACATGTTTGTTGTGGTGGGGTAAACTGAGCTACAAAAACATTCTTTGTTAAAATTATTGTTTCTTTTGATTGATCAGAGGATCTGACACCATCTACAGCAATGTATAGCATTAGTGTCTGCCCCGAGTTTTTCTGAAAAGAGAGACAACTGAGCTGTGACACTGCGGCACACATTCAGGTTCATGCCATGTAGCTCACACTCCCCCACTTCAAAAACACAGAACTGTCCCTTTAAACATCCAAAGAACTAAATGTGAGGATTATACAGCTGCCAGTATGCGTTTGTCGTGTTGGTCATATTGATGAAAGTATGTTGAACCAAGTGCATGGAAGTGCCTTTTATTCATTTTCACAATTAATCCAATATATAAAAAAACTGCTAACCTAGCCTCTTGCAACTAAAACAGATTATAAAATGCTATCTTTTGTTTTATATGTACCTATATTTAACAGTGGACAAAGCAACGGTCTGTCTGTTGTTTAATGTGGCACTTCAAATATTCTGAAACAAAGCAAAAGGAGGGAGCAGAGGTTTTAAATATCATGAGTGGAGTAGATAGATAGTTACAGACGGTTAGATAGAAATGCTAATAGGTATATTCACTATCATGCTAACTGTTATACCCTATCAACATTTATTTTAGAGTTAATGTTGGTAGGTTACTTTAGACTTCAAGTGGTCATTTAATGTCAGAAAGGACAAATACACCAACCTCTAAAAGAGCCCATATTATGCTTTTTCATGACTTAGATGCCCCGTAGTCAATCAGTCAATCAATGTGTCAGTCTTTTTTTGTAAAGCACTAGTTCATAACAAGTGTTCTCTCAAGACAGGCTGAAGCCATACTCTAATTTTATAGACGCACATACTGTATATACATATATCCATATATACATATATACATATATAAAATACACACATAAACATATACATAAGTCCAAACCCAACTTGAATCCACCATGATCACAGCACTGGGCTAACCAGTACATCTGTAGGAGGCTGACAGTAAAAGAGTCCAAAGAAAACCTCTGATTAGCAGAAAGAAATGTTGGAGCGGAGCCAGACTCATGCTGAACTGCCATCCACCAAAACCAGTTGGGGGTGTTGGCGTACATGTCTCCTCCATGTGATACAGAACTTCCATGCACAAGACAAAAAGGCATCATGAAGACCTCTCCCTCTCCCCCTCTGTACAGCACAAGTAGGCACCAGTAGTGGCTTGTTTCCATGGCCTCCTAAATAGACCTACCAGTGTGACATCCTACTATTGTTCATAGTCTGTTCTAGCCCATTGCCTAGGGCTAGCAGGCCCAGTACAGACTGTAGAGACTGCAGAATGAATGCAGAATCATTGACGAGACCTGGCCCATGTGGGAAAGGGGGCCTTAAAGTGGCAGGAGGTCTGACAGGCGTCTCAGACAGACTGGGAATGCAGATAAATCAGGGAAACTCGTATGAAAACAAAGTTTTTTATATTAGTGATTGTGATCATCAAGAAGTCATCAAAATGTGATATATGAACCAGAATTAAGGCAAATATGGGCTCCATAAGTGTCTCACTTATACTGTAAGATTATCTTTTGATGCTTAGCTACACATTTGAACAAAACAGCTGGGACATTACAAAGCAGTTTAAACACTCAAAAACATTCAGCATGGTTTTCACATTTCATTTGTTAAACAAACTGCCATTTCACTGATTTTATATGTACCTCTAACCAAGAGAATCCAGGCCTCTCCTTTGATATGAGTCAACGTGTCAATGATTTTAACTTGGCTTGACAATTACATTGCCCACCAGTGACCCCATAACATGCACACACACACACACACACACACAGAGTCAGGAGCCATGAAATGACATTAACTGCCAAGACAATCAGGGTCAACTTAATGTTTAAAGATTTCCATGGTTACTGAGCCTGCTCATGTGCCCTAAACCACATATATACACACACGTGTACACATGCATGGACACACAGGAACAGATTGTGTTATATCAAACATTTAGTTGACAAAAATGATCAAGTTTATCACTCTGCTTTTCTGGCTGTTGAGATAACAAAGATAAAGATGAAGACTCACAGAATTTACAACCGTGGACATTACAGCTGTGGCATCAGTCAACGTTAGAATTCAAAAAGCAGCTTCATCGTTTTTATTTTATATCTATTTGGCATGAAATGGCCAAATAACAGAAAACATTTTCCGACATGTCCCTGTCCATGTTCTCTAAAATACATCAAATTAATACTCATCAAATGTCCCCTGACTGTACTTTGTAACAGTAACTATTATTGGCTTGATGGTAGCCTGATTTAACAAGGCCATAAGCAGAGGGGGATAGGGTGAGTTTGCAGCTAGGGATGGCTGCATTCAGTCAATCTTCTGCCAGGCTAAAGGTCACCCAAACCATCCCTCCATCATCACTTCCTGTCTTTCTCTCCCCCTCTCTGTGTTTCTCTCCCTCTGGCCTCCTGGTAACCTCACTGAGGATGAGAATGTCAGCGTTCAGTGGCATTTACAGCCCATTCGAGCTCTGCTCCAAAGACCTTATTACACCGAGGTCATAGGGCAGTTTGTGTGTTGTTGTTTGTGTTGGGGTGTTTGTGTGTGTGTGTGTGTGGGTGTGTGGGTGTGGGGGTGTGTGTGTGTGTGTATGAATGGGGGAGGGAAACACACAAATGCACACTGTGACCTCACCTGATGGTCATGCATCTGATCAATCATCTGTGAAGGAATACCCATAATTCAACAGATGCAGATGAGGTCCGTCCCATGTGGCTAATCCGCTGTGAGTGTGTGTAATGTTTCCGGGGGGTCATCGTTAATATTGGCAGCAATTTTTGATGAAGTCTTTGCCTGCAGATGAAATAAGAAAAGTTTCAGCCACATTTTAGTGTTTTATGGCCTCTAAAGTTCTTACCTAGTGTCAGTCAATGAAAACTTAGCAACTTCGTAGGTTTGGTCATCAAAAACAAGATGGAAATACAGTTATTACTCTAAATCAAAATGATTCCTGTCTTCAAACAAGCTGAAATTTGACATATTCATATTTGATTCTTTCGCTTGTATTAACACATAATTGTTTCCTAATTAAGTCACATTAAACTTCTAAAAAACCTCAAATGAAGGACATGTAAAGGTCTGTTTTCTCAGCAGTTTAGTTATTATCAGTGAACCCTGACTGACTTCTATGATCAAGTCTCTACTAATACCACTATTAATATTTCTCTATTTTTGGTGGAAAAAATAGGCAATGTGGGCTGAAATGGGCTCATTTATAAATTTTGTTTACACCTTGGAAATCGAAAACATTCCTCCTCTAAACAACTAAAAAATCATGGATTTCGTAAAAGGAACAGCTCACCCTGAGGTAAATGATCAGAGTTTTGTGACTAAAACTTTATTTTTTGGGCAAAGCTAAAAAAACTAATTGTAGAGCACCAAACAAACAGGTATTCAAGAATTTTAGAGTTGAAAATACATTTAAGCCTCATAATGACAATGCATAGTGTAGCATATTAGGCCCACTGCAAATATAAAAAAAATAATAAAAAATAATAAATAAATGATTTTATGTCAAAATGGACATTTTTGAGCTAACGATCTAAATCTGAAAATCTCAGACAATTAACTATGAAAAATTCTGATGAATGGTAGAAAATCATACTGTCAGATTTGACTTTTTAGATAAACATAAACACACTGATTTCGACAGGGTGATATTTGACTGCTGGTCTAATTTTGAGAAACGTGAACCCACAGACAGCGCAGGCTTGCAGACATTAACCTGCATGGAGGACCAGAGGCAGGCAGTGCTAGCGGTGCTGATGTTTTGCAATCTAAGCTGTTTGATGTTAGTTTATAAATGCTACATTAGCTAGCTTGCTGTTGTTGATACTAAAATCCTTTGCCAAATCAAACACAGTACACTGCTCTACAGTTTGCATTTCCTTGTTTAGTCCTTGAATCAAACTCAGACCCGTGGCAAACTGAGCTCGGATGCATTTGCTGGGACCCCCTTCCTGCCAAGCAGACCAAAGTCTGGTTCTTTGGTCTGCATTAAAGCTCAATGAGCATTCACATGAACTAAAATCAAACTAAATATCCAACTGAAAATTCTTTAAAACTGCTCCAAACATGTTGAGTGTATAAGCGACAATAGCAAGCCAATGTGATTTTTTCCATGAAAAAAGGGAGTTGATGAATATTAAGAGTCCTGCGAGTGTGCTGTAGGATGGAAGTCTTTCATAAAATGTAAAAATCTGACTTGATGAATGGTAAATGTAAACAAGTACTACTGCATTATTCATGCATCAAGAGGAAAGTGTGTGTGCATACGTGTATGTCTGCATGTAAAAGTTTGTCACTGATGAGGAGATCACGCCCACATGATTGACTATGTTTCAGAACATATGTGCGTGCATTTTAATGTCTTTTAGTAATACATACAAATACACGTGTGTCTCAGAGTACTAAGTAGCAAAGAAGTGGCAGCTGCAGCTGGGAGCACTGAATACAAAGACCCCCTCTAGACATCCATCCATCAATCAAACACTCCGGGGGGACGTGTGCGTGTGAGTTTATTTGTGCTTCTGTCAATCAGCTCCACTGATAGCCCACCCATCTGCCCACCCGTCCATACATCGGCCACTCAATCACAGTCATCACGACAAAGTGATCTGATGAAGCTCCCGGTTATGTACAGGATGCAAACGAAAGGAGTCTATAGGTCCCTTTACACATGAGACCCACAACATTGGTCCATTTAGTCCTTCTGCCTAAACAATAGAGGTCTAAATGATGGATTTTATTACTTATTTTGCAGTTGAATTAGTCATTATCCGAGCAGCTGGAATCCTGCAATGCTAATCATTACAGATAATGTACAATAAGGAGGGGCATGATGTGCATTGTATTCACTAGCTGAGATCCTCCTGTTATTCTCAAGCTGCTGTAAACATTTTAGGTGAATGATATGAATTTCATGTGTAAATGGGGTCATTTTGAGCTCAGACAAACCTCCGTTCCAGCACATGGTGTCAAGAGCTTCTGCCTTTACTGTGTCAGCCTCACAGTGGCTCTACACTGGATTAAACAGTGCAGACCCGCACCAATGTTTCAAACAAATTTCCCCCAACTCTAAACCTCTTGGATTTGTGTTGTGTAATGCATTTTGAAACTTCCATAGAACAATAAAGAAAACAAACATGTTTTTAATAACAGAAACAGTGACACCTCATTTTTAGGTCACCATATTTGCCACAAATTAGCTGATCATTAGCATGCTATTTAGTAGCTTGTTGGCTGCTTGATAATTATTATTAAATAATTATTAGTACATAATTTTACATGACCATAATGTACAGCTGGGAGGCTTCTTATTTAGATGTTCCCTTTGTAACCTTCCAATTAAAGCTCATTGGTACTTAAGAGGTTGTTAAATATGTTGTAGACTGCACTTTTTGTTGGTTTGTTTCATTTTTGTGGTATATTTCTTCAAAATATCCTCATTAACCACATAATTCTTCTGTTATATTTAATGTTTTAAAGGAACACTCCAACTTTTTTGTTATTTTTGTGTCGTGCCTCACTCCTGAGTCCATGACAAGCAGATAGACGCCATTCTTTCGACTGTGCGTGCAGTAACAAGGAAGAGACTGGCAGAGCTCACCCACCGCTAGTTAGCTTAGCTCATCATATAACTCTAAACGGTCCTGTGTATTTTTCATTGACTATGTTATGTTACGTCATCTATTTTTAGACTAAAATTAGAATAGGTAAGGTTGTGGATCTTCATCAGTCCCAAAGAAATCATCCTTGTCCTCTCTCATAAAGTCGGCCATAATCCTTAGTACCAATCTTCGTCTACTCATAACAGAGGCTTTGTTTTGCTGACATGCTGAGAAGCGGTGGTTTGTGCATGCACCCTGCGTTCCTTAGTTTTGTATGTATTTCTTTCAAAGACTGCATAAAGTGCTATCTTAGTCTAAAAATAGATTAAAAAATACAACAAGCACACAGGACCATTTAGAGATATCTGATGACTGTAGAGGCAGGCTAAAGCACTACTTTACTCCTGGCATTTGAGCTAAGCTAACTAGCGATTGGCGATCTTTGTCCGTCTCTTCCTTGTTACTGCACGCACAGTCAAAAGAACGGTGCCTATCTGCTTGTCATGGACTGGGAGTGTGGTAAGACATGAAAACAACAAAAATGAGTGTTCCTTGAAGTGTGATAGGTGACTTCAGTGAACAATTATTACATGATAAGAGTGAGACTACAAGTAAACTTATCATGAGCATTACTTCACTAAATGGGAGCCTAGATCATAATTCATGCTCAGCAACTTCTTAGCTTACTACTAATAAGCTAAACTTTGAGGATATTAGGGGAATCCTTCAAAGCACACACGCTGGTTTAGTGCACTTTGGCTTGTTGTTTCACTTTAACTAGCTTGGGGGGGAGGGTTAAAAATGAGTGCATTTTGGACTATAAATATATCTGTATATAACTGAGAAAATGACCAATAACAATTACAATAAAAACAGTTTTATTGTAATTAATTGTAAGGCTCATATATTAAATTTTGACGACTTCTGGAGTGCATTCACAATCACAGCTGTTTCAAAAACATGCAGTTTTTTTTTAATAAGAGTTACTTCACTTCTATTCTCAATATGTCTGTGTAAAGTTAATTACAAAACTGTTTTACCTTGAACTCTGACCTCTGAACTTCAAAATGTACCAATTTTAACCATAAGTCTGGGCAAAGTCGAAGGAGAATTACTTTAAAGATATTACATTTACATATTGCATTTGCTGTCTGTTTTAGTTGTATTTTATTAGGTATTTCTTGTGTTTATATTGTCCAGTATTTATATTTTGAATGTATTCTTTTCTTATTTTATATTACCTATTTTTATCTCTATCTTCTAAAAGCCTCTTGTGGACAGCTCTTGCAAATTAGCATTCTGCTGCACCACTGCAGGCAGTGCATCTGTGAAATGTACACTGTTAAATGTTATAGCACCAATGCAACGGTATGTCCATGTTAAATTTAAATGAATAAATAAATTAATTCCCCATTCAAAAGCAACAGACATCAAAATGGTTCAGTGACCTCAACTTCTTGACCTTAAAATTTGATGGGTTCATTCTTATGTGATGGTGGGCGTTTGTGCAAATTTGAGGGGAATCCTTGTATACTCTTTTGTGGTTTTGCATTCATAAAATTGCTTTTACAAGCAAAGAATAAAAGATAAGACTGATGACCCTGATGTTTGGCCCATGACCAAGAGTGACCAAGAGGTATCGTGACCTTGACCTTTGACCAATGATCTTAAAATTCTTACATGATCATCACTGCATCATTGTGGACATTTGTGCAAAGTTTAAAGAAAATTCTCCAAGGTATTGTGTCGACATTGCATTCCCAAACTGCATTTACAGGTAACATGAGGCTCTGTGACCTTTGACACCCTTAAAAATTTAATCAGATATCTGTGCAAGTTTGATAGGAATCCCTTGAAGTGTTTTCATAATATCACATTCAAAAGTACAGGAAAACAAAAAAACAAAAAACAACCCACAGGCTTTACCTTTAACCACTGGCCTTCAAATATCACTAGTTCATCCTCCAATCTAAATGAACATGTGGTCAAAGTTAAAATAAAATCCCTAAAAGACCTGATCCACATGTACATACAGACAGACAACCTGAAAACATGATGCCACAGACCTCAGCTTTAGCCAACTAAGTAAATAAAGAACTGGAATTGAATGAATAAGAATTTATTCTCAAGCCAAATTTACTGACACACACTGCTTTTGTCCTTCTGATAATGTATTAATTATAGCTTTTTTTGTTTACCGTAACTCGAATTGCTTGTTGGGCTCACTTTAGTCATGCACATATGGCTCTATTCAGCCATGTATTATTCCCCAACTTTCTTGTATACATGGAGCAAAGCTCTGACATCATTTCCCGGTGGCGAACATCTGCACTTAGATGAGTACACCACTGTGTAAATGTGGCCTAGATCACAAAACAAGTAAACAAGTGTAAAGGCAGATAGAAGGGGAGGGCAAGAGCACAGTCAGACTGACAGGAAACATTATTTACATCATGATCTCTTATGTGCTGTTCTTGAAAATAAAAAGAGTCATAAAGAGCAGCTCCAGAATTTCTTTACACTTGACAGAAGTACTTTTATCACTTCCAAATTTAATGCAGAGCAATTAGAAATACAGCTGTAAAAGAAGCACTAGGGTGCTCTGATGGTGTCAGATGGTTGTGGATCACTGTGAACATGTGGTCTTGGACAAAAGTCTGAATTCATCTGAGAAATAATTTTCAGACATTCATGAATCTTCAGCCAGTAATTCTGAATCATGTAACATTATCGCATTTCCAACAATTATCATTGTCCCTAAGCTTTATCCTAAAAAGTCAGGAGGGGGTCCAATAACAACAGTTTAGGATCTTAATTTGGATTACTTTAATTTTATGTCTCCAGACACCTTTGAAATATTTCCCACTTCCTCTCTTTCATGGTAATGTTTAACTCTGCTATTCAAGTCAATTTTAGAGTTTATGATATGGGAGCAATTTTGTTTAAAAATGACTGTAGAATAAATAACTGCCTCATGTCCCGAACCATAAACATTTACAACTGCTGACTGTTAATAGCAAATGATGCAACTGCAAACATTTTTTTGGTTAAGGTATAGTCTTTAAGTAAGCTTTCAGATGGCTTCTGATTATTTCCTACATACAGATCTGACAATTTAATAATTCTTTTTTTCTAACCATACCTTCCATCCACTTCCGACATGTTTTGCCGAGTTAGTTTTATGAAGTGGCTCCCGTTCTGTGCATTAGCACCCGACCACATTATCTGACTGGCCCGTAATAACTATGATTGGTGGAAAGATCCTTCAGTTACCTGCAGGATAGATTATTGAAAGGTTCTGCTCATTCAGAAACACTCAGATGGACCGGTGAAATATACTGAACGGTCCATCTGGTGTGTCAGGTTACATTGGCAGTTAAATTGAACAACATGGCTTGTTAGCGAGCATGCCATCATACAGTCGTGCTGAAATACAAAACATACATCAGACTTTGTCAATGTAGTCAAGGCACAAACCAGACAAACATTTTAAAGAGCACAGGAGTGTTGTAGACACTATAGATTTAAAAGAAGTTCCAAAATCAGTTCAAGGACTTCAGGTTGACTCCCCCTGTAATCATACAGAGGTGGAAACAACACATATTGGACTTTAATGACATCAGCTTGTTTTAATGCATGCTCGGTTTAATGTTGGATTTAGACGTGTGCACATTCCTCAGAGCACCCTCACTGCAACTGCATGTGCATGAGCACATACTGTTCAGAGTTACCATGCATGTTTGTTTTGCTGACTGACAATATTCAGCAGCTTGTTCATGGGTGTGATGCTCATAGTTTTCTTACTTTTTTCAGTATTTTGTAGAAGCTGCTCTTGAAAGAACAAAAGAACTGCATGCATATCAGAATAAAGCCGTGCACGCATGTGTGTGTGTCCATTAAAACATCCATGTGAGTGTGTATTTACAGTGCATGTGCTACCTCACGTGGACGTTTGCCTCCCCTCTGACTGCCTGGCAGCTCGCTGTGCCGGGACAGATTGTGCATCTGTGCCAAGTTCCACTCTCAACCACACTCACCTCACATGGCTCGCAGTACATCTCCCACCTCCAGTTTTGGTTATTTTAAAAGAGCTCCTGGATTGTACTCGGCACTTTGTGTGCTGGGTGAGATTAGGAGAGCAACAGGGAGCTGTTCAAGCTGTGCAGACAGACCCTCAGTCAGTTCTACTAAACTCTGTGATTTGAAATAATTGTTTATCCTACTGCATTGTGCCGATTATTTAAAGTATTGAGACCTATTTCTGCAGAATTAGCACAAGCATCCTGCGCTTCAGCAACAGATGACTGATCATTTGTGTGACTTTAATCCATCTTGTATCTGTGCAAATTTTGACAAACACACCATAAATTTGTTGAAAGAAAAAAATCCCAAAAGACATGACACAAACCTCCATTACACAAGAAAAATAACAAATAATTACAAAATAAATTATAACGCATGTTTAAACGTGATCACAATGAAACACTGCAAGAACAGATACATTTGAAATCATGTGACTGCTACAAAAAATAACAAAAATCAAATATTAAACCCACCATAAAGTGATTAAAAAAAAGCCATTTAACATAAATTGAAGGCCTTTTTAATATAAGCTAACAAGCTATTAAACCCAGAGAGATTTCTGGCCTTAACAGAGAGTAAGAGTAAAGGCTGATTCTGTGTTCTTCTAGTCAAAGCTAAGACATTACCTATGCTCTGGGTCCATGTAGCCAAAAATCAGAGAGCAACAACCTGACGTGCACATCCCCAAATGTATCTA
Source organism: Cetoscarus ocellatus (assembly GCA_037902135.1). Taxonomy (NCBI): domain Eukaryota; kingdom Metazoa; phylum Chordata; class Actinopteri; order Labriformes; family Labridae; genus Cetoscarus; species Cetoscarus ocellatus. Next base: position 496,216 of record JBAMNC010000936.1, on the reverse strand, counting down.
CACATAGAAACAGACAGCAAAGCCTGTGATTGGTCAGCTGGACAGCACCAGGTGACTGTCAGTCTTTGAGTTCATGTAAGGCTTGAATTTATCAACTAAAATGTGAAAAAAGACAAATCAGAACATCAAATTTACTTTCTTATTCATCTGAAATTACTGTTCTCCTCGGGGCTTAAGTGGTACGGTCTGATAGAGCGCTTCGTCAGTAATCAGGAGGTTGCAGGTTTGAGCCCAGCCATGCTGTCACATGGCGATGTGTCCTTGGGCAAGACACTTGCGCCCAAGTTGCTCCCACTGCTGCGTCAGTGGTGTGTTAATGGGTTTGAAAGAGCGTGAATGTGTTAGTTGAAACCGATGGACTGTGAGAGTGACTGGGTGTGAATGTGTAGATGTGACCTGCAGTGTAAAGCTGCTTTAAGTAGTCAAAACTAGAAAAACGCAGTGTAAGCTCAAGTCCATTTACCATTCACCATGCCTCATTTCTGTCTCATTCAGTGGCTACGAAGGATGAAGGGAAAACCAACCTGAAAAGACAATGCTTCCTTCTTGGCTTTTGCCTGATTTTCTTCTTTATTGTTATTAAAGACCATAGCATTGATCTGTAGTCTTGCAGGTGTTTAGCACCAAACCAAGAAACAACGCCGTTTCCAACATATATAACTGTGTTTTTGTTCTTGAAATATGACAACTGAAAAGTAACATGTGAGTTGAAGTGCTTTAGTACCATAACAGTTATGGCAAAAGACTTGTTATAATTCACAATAACAGGCTGTCTGGCATTGCCAATTGTGTAAACAGAAAATACAAGCAGGAAAAATAGGAAACCTCAACCCTCCAACATTGGAAAGAATTCCAAGAGATGAAACCACCAGAAATACCACTATACCACTGGAATGTAAGAGAAGCAAGAAGATAAATTAGTATTTACCATGATGAACACATGCATAGTGGGAGTCAAACAGTTATATCTAGTGATATTTAATGTAGTAAAATAAACATTTTCATTTAAAAAACTAATACTTTGCCTTAACTCTGGTTCATATGTTAATTGCCTATTCTCTGTCTTATTTTCACATATTCAGTAGTTCTGATCAGTTGTATTCTGTCTGTCTGAGACATGCTTTTGCCACTTTAAGGTCCCTTCTTCACGTTTTCCCAGTCGGCGCTGATTAGTTTCACCAGTAAAGTCTGTGGTGATTGTTACCTACGCAAAGGAGGTTATGGTTTTGCCTGGGTCTGTCTGTCTGTCTGTTTGTTTGTTTGTTTGTTTGTCTGTTAGCAAGATTACACAAAAACTACTGGATGGATTTATATCAGAATTTTACCAGAGGTGTGGTTTGGTCCAAGGAAGAAGCCATTAAACTTTGGCGGTGATCCACATATTTGTCTGGATGCAAAAAAATTCCCAACATTTTCTAAAAATCCCATTACTTAACACTGGGCCATATTTTGTCCCACCCACAGCACCATCCGATTGGTTACATGCTCTGGTTACACGCAGAGCCACGCCACAGCGAACAGCCAATCAGCAGTGAAAGCTGTGCATGCAGTTCTGCTCACAGAGACAGAGTAGAGGAGGAAACGTTTTGCTGATGGAGAAAGCCCGGCGCTGTTCCTGGAGCCTTGGTTTCTAAGATAAATTAAGGCAGCAGACTCTTCTGAAATTGTAATAAACATCCCAGTCCTCTACAACTCACAGCTACAGTAACATCACTGTGAGCCCATTACGTTATAGAAACATACGCGGCAGGTCTGCTCGCTCACAGTCCCTCCAGACGTGCTGTTTAATCACTCAAACAAGGCTGCTGATAATGTCAATACAGAAATAGTCCGTCATAGTAGAAGTCTGTGTGTGTGTGTGTGTGAGTGTAAAAACCTTACCCCCAAACTCCACATAGAGCGAACGCGCTGCGCACTGAAGTGCCGTGGTTTTGCTCCAACCGACAGGCTGGAGACATCGCCCACTGGAAGCACCGCGGCGTGCACAACACCAACATCTGTACAAGCAGCAGCAAACTGGTTCAGTCAACAAGTTACAAGACCCACTACTAGCTAGGTCACTCTATTGGATGATATTTATATCAACAATAATCACACTTATTGCAGATTGATATTTTTCATTCCACAATGTGGGTACAAATGAATATAGGACTATGATGTTGGGTGGAAATCACAACTTAAGGGTGGAACTGAGCTGCTTGACGGAGGTCTGTGATCTTGGAGTGCTTTTATTTTGTTTGTGTGTTTGTTTGTTTGTTTGTCTGTTTGCAAGATTACGCAAAAACTACTGGATGGATTTACATGAAAATTTTACCAGAGGTGTGGTTTGGTCCATTACATTTTGGTGGTGATCCACACATTTGTCTGGATGCAAAAAAATCCCAAAATGTGCGAAAATTCCCATAAATTAACACTGGGCCGTATTTTAAAAAACATATCTCTGACATCACTTGATGGGTTCACTTCAAAATTTACATGATAATATATATAATATAACTCGATCATCACGATCAATTTCATCTGGATCCGATCCAGACTGACGTCACAAAAATATTGAAGTTAATAATGATAAATCCCATTTATTTCTCCTTGTCTGCTGGGAGGGTTCTGCCCCCTTTATGTCATTATGGGAATTGTAGTTTATTTGCAAACTTATGTCAGCATTTTTCAAGCCTATGCCACTACATTACCCAGCTTCCCTTACAATGCTAGAGGAGGACTTCTCCACATGGACAGACTTGAACAGAGACTCGGCCGTCATATTGGACCACGTGGTGATCCAACATTGTATCTTGGCAGAGGTCTGTGCTCCCCGAGTACTTTTCTAGTTTGGTTTAGTACTGCTTGGTACCATAGTGTCACTGGCTCTGCGCTCATTCAGCAGTCTCTGCTCTGCACCGGGCTTGCAACCAAGAGCAAACTGGTAAAGTGAATAGGCCATTTCAAGCAGCTACTTGCACCATAAACATAAGGAGAGAGAGAGAAGTCCTGACAAAGCAGAGTTTTGTCTTGTGCCTAGAAGGACTCTGTCATGTGGAGAGCACTGTAAAGTCAATCAAGCATAATATAGGCTCTTTAATATCTGACACATAACATAACAGCATAACTCTTTAATTGTAGGTTTTAGGCCCTTTATCTGAACAGGACTAATGTAAAATGGGATGGAAGGGTGAAGTTGGTGAGAGACTGGGTAGGGTGGTCCAAAGGGGGGACCACCCAGCAGCTTTAGAGCTAGTGAGCTGAATTAGTTTGTGGACCCTTGCCTGTACAGCCTTTTGAAAATCTATTGAGGGTTAAATTAAATAACTGAATTGTCCTGACACTATTTAACACCAAATATGAAGCCTGAGACAGTTTTGCTCAGATGGCAGAAAGTCCAGAAGCAGGATGGAATACTAGCCCCACTTTCTACTTTTTTTGCATTTTATGTACCAATATGGAAATGTTGGATTATCACTGTCCAGGGTGGTGCTTTTTCCTGGGGATGGACTGGAATGTAGGCTTAAACTTTGTTTATTCTCTTGATATTAACACATGGTAGTAGTCTCCATTAACAACCTGAAATAGCATAAAAGTTGTGATAGTTATGGATGCACCATAATGTATATATGCTGTTATTCAAATGCCAATATTTCTGAATCAGAATCAAAATCAGCCTTACTGGCCAGGTATGTTAGATATACAAGAAATTTTATTATACTCTTAGTACAGACTAGATACACACTGGAGAATATCTATATATACAAAGTGAACAGAAGCAGAAAATCAAAACACAGGAATTAAACTTTTAAATAGAAATTAAAATTAAAAGAATTGAATATGTATATAGAATGTGTTATCACAACTGACTACTTGGATGCAAAGATATATGATCTAGATTTTGAAGAGCATAGAAAAAAATGAAGGTCATCGAGTCGAGGATGGTCATGTGTTGCTTGTGGAACACAGTATTTCATTAAAAGTTAGAAGAATTAAACACTTTCAGTGGAGAACCTCTCAATTATGTTTTACAAATGCATGGAAAAGATTTTAATATTGTCATTTGTTATATTGTGCTGATATGGCTGTACAATCACAGTTATAATCCCTCACTGTCATTTTTAATGCCATATTGATATTAATGATATGGTAATAAGAAACTATAAATATCTGGAAGGATGTATAAGAATAAATCTTACACCCAGTATTTCATTTCATAATGTTTTGCATTTGCATTGCGTCCTGTTGGTGTTTAAAATGTGCAGCTTAGCCCACATTACTGGGGGAACGATATCCATATGTTTAGCTTTGTTGCTCATTCCATAAGTGCACCATCCTAATAAGCTGTACTTCATTGTAATCAAGCTTTTCAACAATATAAGATACAATACCAATTGGTATTATTAAAGGGGAGAAATAATTGACCTAAATAATCTTGCCAAACAAAGAGTACAAATAAATTATACATTTGTTGCATTGGTAATCAATGCTAAGTATTTTGTTTTTAATGTAAACATAATTATTGCCTGAATTTAGGATGGCCCATAAGACTCTGAGCCCCAGCAAGTCCTACCCCTTACCCCCCTTTGGGTGGCCTTGGTTACCAGTGCTTACAGCATGTGTGTTGATCAAGAGGTCATTTGTAAAATACTCCCATTCTGCCTTGATTGTGTCTCAGCTAGCTTAGCCTTGCTAGCTATTTCCCTCCATTCACTCCTTCTTCCTGTTTTCACTCTTTAAAGTTTGTTGAGCAAACTCTCTCTGGCTGAAGTATCAAACTTCTCATGTAGTTTGTGCTAGAGAGTAAATAACCTGCTTCCAGAAATGTTCAGCTGTTTCTTTAAAGACTGAGAGAGACCCGTAAACTGAGCTGTAAACGGCGTAACGCCACAGGTGGTCCAGGCTGAGCTGGATGTTGTAACTGTGACTTGTTCTGAACAAAGAGCAGCAGGAGAAAAGAAAAGGGAACACACGTGCAGAGTGAAAGACTACACACACTCAGCAGCCACTCCAATGTTATTTTCCACTTAGAAGGGAAAGTATGCTGTGATGATCATGCAAAGCTTCAGAGTGTGTGTTTATGTGTGTGTGAGCTGGCTCTCATCCTGCTGTGTGGTAAATATTTCTTTAGAAGGATCATACCAGTTTGTTCCCAGAAGAGCCACCCTGCTTTCAGTCAGAGCTATTTGTTATTAATTCCACTATTATGATCTTCTCATCTTTGTCAGTTAGCAGCTTGGGGGTGTGTGTTGGTGATTTTGTTTGTGTTGAAAAGAAGAATAATAAGAGCAAGTGAAAGTGTGTATGCAGAGCAGCATGTGACGGAAACTTCATGCACACACAAGAGGAATCAGGTGACGTTCAGGTCAGATCAAAACAATAACAGATATGCGTGCACGTGCGCGCTCACCCACACACAAAAACACCTCCTTAGCGCTCCTTTTCTGATAAACACACTCCTTCATACGCAGCTGTCAAAAGTCGGCCTCTTGCAGGGTTCACTGCCTTTGTTTTCTCTGAGAACAACTCTCTCACCCTGATCATGTGCCAAAACACTTCAGAAAGACTTTCCAGAAATTATTCCACCACATAAATTGTTCAAATGTCCACAGTGGTTTGAGTGTTTGGGGAATTTTTCATCACCAGTGATAAGCTCACTTCACTAATGCGTTTTCAGGTTTAAAAGCCTCATTAATTATAGTAAATTAAGTTTGATGCAGGGCAGTACAAACTGCTTTCATCAAGGGCCACATGCAGAAAAATAAAAGGATGACTGGGCCACTTGGATACCTCACCTTTGGTTTATTCAAGGGGCAGATTTTGGGGAGGTTGATCAGACTAGGGTGGAACTGGGACATTGCTTTGCTCATGTAAGTCACAAGTCTTTGGTCTCAAGTCCTGAGTCAAGTCAAGTCGAAGAGAAAAATGTTGAGTCAAGTCTTCAAGTAGAGGGAGGCAAGCCAAGTCAGGCCCAAAGTCTTCAGCTGTAAAACTTTGATTCAGATCAAGTCATTAATGGTATCAAATGAGATGCCATTTTAACAAAATAAAATTGATTTGTACTTTTAATATTGATTTTTCAAATTAATATAAAAGTCAGATTTACTGAACTGAACCACAAAAAAAGTCTTAGGTTAAAAAAAAAAAAAAAAAACAAGCCATGGAAACAGTATACGAGGATTGCACACTATATCTCATTTATTGACGACTTACCAAGCTGCTTGGTTTTGGTAATCTTTAGTGCACAGCACAGCCATTTTGTCTTCAGCCAGCAGCTACAGCCTGCAGGCTTCGCAAAAGGGAGCAACCACCAACCTACTGAAATGGGTGAGCTTTGCAGAAAATATGACAACTGTTTTCTTTGGATATTTGGGAATGCTTGTATACAATGAAGTATACTCTGGAAAAATACTGGCAGATGGAGTCAACATGTTTGATCGAAAAAAAGGAGGAAACTGTTAAGGGAACTAGATCCACTAAAGCCCAAGTATCTATGTATGTAATTGTAAGGTCATGTTGTCAGACTTGATGAAATAAGAGTGTGATTTCAATAGATCACTTCAGAGGTTTCAGGATCAGAGCAAACAGGTGCTAAAATGTGCAAAAACCTTAAAGGGGTGAGTGGGGTAGATAATGGATGGATAGATGGAGTAGTTTCAATGTCAATTGAAGTGAAGAATTTCTTGTAAGAAGGGGAATGACATCCATCCCATTTCCACAGAGTGCTTCAGGTTGCCTATTTAACTTTGGTGGCAGGCTGTGGTACTCTCACAACTTTAGAGCTCAGGTTCATACACAAATACTGAGCGAACAAGAAGCCAGTTAGATGGCTTTCAATGTTTTATACAATGGTCTAAACCAAGACACAAAAGAGGATGATGGCAGATAAAGCATAAAAGAGAGGGAAAAGGCAGCCAACAGCCAAAGACAAGGGTTGAACCCAAAATCCTAAAAAAAATGATTTCACAAAAACCACAAGCTTCAACTATATATTGGAATTTAAATCTATCAATGACAGTTAACCATGATTTCTATGTTCCTCGACCATCTCTCAGATTTTCTCTAAACCTGTATACCTCCTAAAAGAGTGAATTTCTCATGTGGCTATTTGTCTAGAAGCTTCAGTATATCTGCCCTCTGTGCTACTGGTTGGATCTGCAGAAGTCACCCTTTCCTAATAGGATTAGGAGGCCCGACCGCAGATCAGTCCTTAGAGGGCTGGATTGGCTTGGCTTATCCCGATCTAAGACAAAGGCTACAGATGGCTCCTTTTGTTGCATTGGAGAAAGGTACATTGAGGACCACTGGACATGTATTCACTCATTCCGTGTTCATCTTCTTGTCTGTGCGAGCTGGAGTGTGTGGGCGAACTTGGCCTTTCATGACAGCAAACACAGTGATGGTTGACTCCATGAAGTGTTGACTGTGTCTTATCAATTAAGAGGAGCTGTGGAGACAAATATTCCTGACATGATGGAAGACATAATATCATGAAGTGTGTTATGTTTGCTGGGTGCAAAACTAATTAAAACTGCTTTTAATAAAAAGGTGGGTATCTATAACAAGTCTATAACAGAGCATCATGAGCATTGCTACAAAACCTGTTTGACTGCCGCCTGTAAGAAACAGTGAAATGTAGGAAACACTCTCTTTACAGCATAATACCTCCTAAAGGAGCAGTTTTGCTTTCTCGTGCTATACTTTTAATTTGATAGGAGGTGTAAAATGAGGTTTGGTTGACCGTCAGCACAGTGCCTGTTTGAAGAGGCTTCTTGAGTTTTGACATGAACCTAAAGCTTTGCATTGTCAATTAAACATCCTCTTTAGCCACTTAAGAAGTGCTTCATATAAAACAACTTTTAGTTTAACGTATGATGTATTTGTGTAATCTCTTCACTCCAACATAAGCAGACGTTTCCTAAAAAATATATATATTTTTATCCAACCAAAAATCTTACTTCATGTGACTTGAGCCTTGAGTCAGGGCATCAGTCAAATATGAGCCCAAAGAAGGAGTCCAAAGAAGTTGAAGAAGAAGAATCAGACAAAAAAGTGTCAGGCAAAAAAAGAGTCATCACAAAAAAGGTATCAGATGAAAAAGAGTTTGACAAAAATAGGATTAAAAAAAAAGTTTTAAATAAGAAGTTATAAAAAAAAAAGGAGTTTCAGACCAAATAAGGTCCAAAAGAAGGAGACTTGAAAAGGGGTTCAAAAGAAAGGCATCAAAAAATTGGTCTGAAAAGGAGGAATCAGAACAGATCGGACATGGCCTCAGAAAAAAAGTAGTTAAAAAAGGGCATCAGACGACAGGGGTCAGAAAAGAAGAGCCAGAAAGGAGGGCAGCAGACTAAAAGGCTCAAAAGGGGAACTAGGAAAAATGCTTCTAAAGAGATCTGTCTGTAAAAAGCATGAGAAAAATGCATCAAAAATGAAATTTTAGAGCAAAAGCAGTTTCAGAGAAAGCTTATGTATGAAAAAGGAATGAAAAAAGACTCAAAAGGAAGAGATTACATGGGTAGTCGTCAACTAAAGGATTCAGAGAAAAAGAATGAAAGGGAGTCAGAAAGGAAGTTGTTGGACAAAAAATCTTTAAAAAGAAAGAATTCTGAAACCATGTGCTGGAAAAAAAGGAATCAGTAAGAGAGGATGTCAGAAACAAAGGAATTAGACAAGAACATTTCAGAATAAAATAAGAGCCCATTTGCACAACAACGAAAACATCTGAACACTTAACTTAAAGTTTGGTATCGCTTCTCCAACAAAATGTGGATTTTCAATACTCTGACCAGCAGAGATGCATTTGTTTTATTAGCCACACTACAAAATTACATCGCCAACTACTGGCCTGGCATGCACGCTACCACGTTTTCAGTCAACGGAGTGGAGAGCTTTTGAAACGCAATGGAAAAACCTTTCCAATTTCTGGTGACAACATTGTCATGTAAACAGGCCCTTAGTCAGAAAAGTCAGCTTCACACAAAAAAGAGTCAGGTAAAAGGAGTCCCAAAGAAATTCATAGGGCAAATTGGCACAAGAAATTAAAAAGGCACCAGAAAAAGTTAAAAAAAAAAAAAAAGAGTCAGACAAAAAGAAATCAAATAAGGGGTCACAGAGGAGGTTATCAAGCAAAAATGTGCTTCTTTCCTTGCATTACTTCTGATTTCTTTCACTGTAACATGACTTGTTGTTTGACTCATTCATGCCATATTTATGTTTTTTTACATGGTACACTTTCTTTCTTTTGATATCCATGTAGTTTTTTGTGGAAACATTCTTACATGAAACCAGTCGCAAGTTACAAAAAGATTTGTGGCTTCTGCCTTAGAAGGACTTGGGTCAGGGGAAATGGTTAAAAAACTTTGGCTGGGAAATGGAAAGAGCGCAGTGGTCTCCTTTTCTAAAGCTTTTTGCTGACCTGTGTTCAACCCCAATCTTTACCTCATTTGAACTCTACAACACTGCAGTGTTTCTTCTTTTAGAAGAATCCAAGGAGGCTTTTTCCCTCTTGAGGACATTGGTTTGCTTTTTCTTGGGAAGATAACCCTTTAACCCTTTCAGTAAGCCACACGCTAGTCTTTATCATCCTGGATTCTCTGTCTGTGAAGGACACAGTGTTCCCTCTGCCTCTACTGCTGATGATTTCAATCAAGAACTCCTCGCCTTCAGCTGAGACCTCAGAAACTACCTGACAGCACAAGCTCTACTTCTTTAAAACTAAGTGGAGAATTTGTAAGTTAAGGAAGCAAGACTTGCATCACTAACTTCTTCTTTTCCTGACTTCCATTGTGAGATGCATCTAAATTACCCCATCCCCCTCACCCTGTGCTGCAGAGCAGGAGCGTACACCTCTGCAGAGTAACTCTGATTTCAGATATTCACACAAGATGACCTTCCATGTAAGGACAACCTCCCCGCAGCAGATTTCCATACAAATCCAGACTCCCTTTGGCCTCATGGGAGGGGGAAAATGTTTAATTTCACTCTACTTAGCAAAAAATCACAGTCCATATTCCCCTTATCTCATCCCTGGGCACTGCGGAGAACATTTTCACACACACCTCACTCGAGCCAGTCTCCTGGAATCTGGTTGACATGATGCGAGGTGAGTCGCAAAAACAGATGTAGCTGGAGTGACCTACAGAAACCTTTTAATAGCTTTCCTTTGCTTGACTTTCCCTTTTATCCATTCAAATCCACTTAGACTGGAACTCAGGGCTGTAGTAAATGACCGAGTCGCTCCGCATGAGTTAGGAGAGAGCAGCTTTTGGAGCCTGAGGAGTGTGATTGGGGTTGTCGGAAAGGTTAGTAGAGGAGAGGAAGAAATCATTAGCATTTCTCCTCGAGTGAACCCCTGGGTAAGAAGTTGGTGAACAAAGCCAGGAAAGGATGAAAGAACAAGACACAAGACTGACAGTAACATTACAGCGTTACACTAATGCACATGAACCCTTCTGAGTATGGTTAATAGAAAAGATTTATCTCTCTTTAAATTTCCAAGAAACTACATGAGATTATGAGCAGGTCTGCTTGGGTAAATATTATTGTAGTCTTTCAATATTTACATAACCGTTTTTTTTTTTTTTTTCTGTGTAAAAGACATGGACATTCACGGTTACTTTGTTTCAGTGTAATTTCAGGAACCATTAGACAAGACTGAAGATGGAAACCGTCTGTGTATTAGCCTCTAACTTCTGCTACAACACAATCTTAGCTGTTTCTGACGTAATAATATAAATATACCATCTCCTAAATGCAAGAATATTTTGCCATGACTATATGTAAATTGCATATAGATATATATATATGTACACACAGTCTGTCAGGTAACGAGAGATGTAGGCATTTGCTGTATACGATGTTGCCGTATGCCCTTGTTAAACAAAGGAATACGGAGAAAGCTATGAGTTCTCCATGATACACATCTGTTTCTGCATCCAGGGATGCAACACAAAAAACCCATCTCCGAAATATATGTCGAATAACAATCTGCTATCAATCAGTCTACAACCGGCATCTGAGGTCACTAGCCTGTTATGTTTACATCAGCAGAGAGGGAGGCGGAGTAATTCAGCGGCTCTCTGCTGCGCTGCGCGGAGGAATACGTGATGTGAGTCAGTTAGTTCCAGGTAAACTTTATATTTCCGAAAAGTTAATGCATTTAAAAACACGCATAGGTAGTACTCTTAAACGGTGGTATTATTTTCTGATGGGAGTTCTTGTAGGCGGCGAAAATACCCTCTGTACCTGGTACAATACTTCCCTGTTTGTGTCTACATCTGCGTAACAGACTCTTACAGACTGTGGCTTACTGAGGGAGAGGAGAGAACGCTCTACTGCATCTAAGGTACTTAGTGGACATATGGAGCTCATACAACCCCACTGCAAAATACTGAACTATCCCTTTAACAGCAAAACTGTGAAGTGTGAAGCAAATCCTGTGTCACATTTTAGTGATTTCATCATGAACCATGAATCATCAAGAAACTCCATGATTTTGACCTTTGACCCATGTCAAAATCAAATGACATCATCTGTCAGAGACAGTAGACTTAATTGCAAAGTTTGACAGAAATCCTTTCAGGTCATCAGGACATATTGCATTCCACAAGAAAAACATGGCCAGCTGAATTGAAATGGCTCAACACATCCCTTTTTAATTGAAGTGTGTGGAGCACAAACTTCTTTTGCGGTATTTACGGTCAGAGTCCAGCATATGCATTAAAAATTTCAAAGCATCATTGATATTGTTATCAGCTAAACTGTGGAAAACTGCCCTGTCTCACAATGAAAATGCTTGCTTTAAAACATTTCTTGTTCCAGATCCAGACTGGACGGCCACCAGGACCTTATCAGTTTTTTTTTTTTTGTGTTACGACCAACAGTCCTAGAGAATTTCATTGGAATCTGTTGCTTGGTTTTGAGTTATCTTGCACACAGATGGACAAACATCATCAAAATTACCATTTTTCTTGGTGGAGGTAAGAAATCATTTTTAAATACAAATATAAGTAGTGATAATCAGTGATAGGACTGCTTTTCTAATGAAGAAAGTAGTTTGGTTCTAACCCAAAAAGGTGTTTTAAAAGTTGTATGACGTGTAACTTTTGTTAAGGGATTACAAAAACCATGCAGTTAAGTTGGACATGCTTCCTGTCCACCATCCTGACCTGAAAATCCCCTACAGTCGTTCTAATCAAGAGTATACTGTATATATTTTCTGACTGTCTAAGCTGAAGATATATGTTGTGTTTTTCAAAATCCCTAAAAGTCCTAGGGTTACAAGGCCATGACAAGAATTCAAACCATTCTGATTGTAAGGCACTCGACTGAACATGTTAAGTAGTTCAAACAATGGCAGCACATGCCATACGCAAATGTTCCAGTACTGACTGCTGCAGTCATTTGAGGCCATAAAGCTGCCTCACAGTTTCAAAGAGGCCAACAGCTGTAAACTGCCCATTGTCAGGTATCAAAACAATCCACACGAAAGGAGCTGCTAAAAGACTGTTTAAGCCTTCATGAGGAGCAGCTGCTGACTGGTGTAAATCCATCTTCTTCACTGGGACTTCGAGTGGTGGCAGATTTTATGGAGGGGCAAATGGTGGAGGATCAAAAATCTAAAGAGACCTCTCCTGGAGTTTAGACTTCTCCCTTTATTTTTAAATCCATTTGCAGAATATGTTTCAAGTAAAGATTGACAGTCTGGCCACAAAAACCAGTAGGTTGCCTTGGCTGAAAATATGTTTGTTTTTCTCTATAGATTCAGACTCTGCACATTTTAAAAACAGGACATGCTTTCTGCCCATGTAGAACTAGGTCAGCAGATGTGTCCTAGTCTGAAAGACATTCATCATTCCTTTAGTAACATTTTTTAAACTGTGGCTTTGACAACTCAGGCTACTGTCACACTTAAGGACTTGAAAATTCCTTAAAAAAGGCATAGTCATAATAAAAAAAGATGGTGATAATATCCAAGATGGTAGACAAAACAAAGCGTTAAATAAAGAGAGTTTTTTGTCTTAATACGAGTTCTTCAATCACAACCACTCTCAAAGTGCACTCATTCAGCTGCTCCTAAGCACAAATACGGCATAAGCCAAACACATGGCAGCACCCCAATGCATTTGGTCATGTATACAAAATTTCAACAGAGCAGCAGAAGACCACACAAGGTGCCACATCTGTCAGCTAAGAACAGGAATCTGAGGTAACAATTTGCTCAGGCTCACCAAGATTGAACGATAGGCAAGGAAAGGTGTTACCTGGTCTGATAAACCTCAGTTTCAGCTGGGGCATTCAGATGGTAAGGTCTTTTGATAGCTTCTTCCTGCAGGATGATGTGCCATGTCACAAAGCTCGAATCATGGTGTGGTCTTCTGCTGCTTCAAGCTTCAGTGTGTTGTGACTTCAGAAGTGGTCTGCATTCATTGGCTGTAACCAGTTATTTGAGTTACTGTTGCCTCTCTGTCATTATTGCCCACTCTGGCAATTATTTCTTACCTCTGGCATTTTTGCCCAGAAAACTGCCACTCAATGAAAATTTACTCTTTTTTGGACCATTCCCTGCAAACTTGGTTGTGCATTAAAATCCCAGTAGATCAGCTGATTCTGAAATACTCAGAGTACCATGTCATGTTTAAAGTCACTTAAAGGTGCCGTTGGTAGGATTTTGCTGCCAGTGCTAATGTTTTTGTGTTCCATTCAGATCAAATGTTGGAATATCCATTGAGATCCCTTTATGAGAGTAGTATAATTGCACTAGTGCGAAATCTCTGCGTTTCCATCTGTCTCTGTTATGAGCTGTCAAAAATTTTTGACCGCTCCAGGTATCTTTGACCAATCAGAAGAGCCCCTGAGGCTTCTATCCTGATCGGTCGAGGGGTGGCGCTTCGTCCTTCATCGGGATTGGTTGTAAAGCTCTTCATTCCCGTGAACGCGCATGAAGAAGAAGAAGAACAACAAATCTCGTACAATGGCGGACAGCAATAATCCAGCGGGCAGCGGGAAGGTGCCGATTTCACCTATGCCCCAGGCAGCTTCCACCAAAAAGACAAGGACCATGGAAACGCTTACTGAAAAGCGAGAGTACAAGAAGGAGGAGGACCGTGCATGAAATAAAACAAGAATCAATGTCAGCGTTGCGTTCGAGAGGTGGCGTACCCTCCGGGCTCTCAAGGTTTTCAAATCCGATGCAGAGCTAGCTACGTTTCTGTTGGACAGGTAAGTTATTTTTTTTCTTCTAATGTTGTTTTGCAACATGCGATGTATTACTCGGTTTTATAGTATTAAACTAACAAATATGTTTAGATTCCCTCTTAGACGAGTACCTTATTGGCATGTACTTTATACGTGAAAGCACAGCCTGTTTCCCCCATGGGGCTTTGTAACCTCAGTATCAGACATTGTCGCAGCAGTTGTGTTGCTAGCCGTTGAGAAGCCTTTCGGTAAACAGCTCACTGTACTGGAGTGTTTTGATACCGGCGGGCACATTTTTGTGGGAGGGGCTAAACTCATGTGAGGGAGTGATCTTAGCGAAAACAGGACCGGAGGGGCTGTGTGCCAAAATCTTACCAACGGCACCTTTAAGTCCTCTTTCTTCCTCATTCTGATGCCAGATTTGAACCTCTGAATAGCTATTTGTGTAAACAAGCAGCTGATGAGTGTACCTAACAAAGTGGCCGATGACTGTATTTGTGACTATATAAGGTTGTCACACATCATGATTTAATTCACTTTAAAATATAATGAGCACATTCTTAGAATGATGAAAATGTAGCTCCAAATTTTTGGAAACCAAATAAAAAATATGAACATAAGAACTGTGCAACACAGTGTCCATAAAATGAGTCAGAACATCAGTAGAGAGGTTTTAGTACACAGTTATCTGGCAGTATTTATTATTTTGACTTTTTCAGAAACCAAAGTATATGCCACCATGTATTGGTCAAAGGAAGAAAAAAAACAATAATTTTTACTGAAATGCCAACTGTGGTGCTCATTACATCCACATCTTCTTTTTTTTTTTTACTTTTTAAATAAATTGATTGAATTATTGAGTTCCTTTACATTTTTGTGTCAATTTAGCACCAAGAGGATTTCAACCCAAACAAAACAACTGACAATGGTTCAGACCAAAGAGTGTAAAGCAATGAGACACCCACAGTCACATTCTCCAAAGTCAAGGTCAGGGTGAACTTTGTTAACCAACAGGTTAAACCAACAGGCCCGTAATCTGCTGCTACTGTGTGTTCATCACCAGAGAATACCAGCATTTACCTCCTGACACCCCCGATTGCTGTTGATTAAATTAAGGACTTTATTCAATAAAAACATCACTCCTTAAGTTGTGTATCCATTTCACGCTATTACTTAATTGCTAAGCATTCTGGGATTGCCCTTAGTGTTAAATTAGGCAGTCCACCAGTTCCCCGTTTTAAGAAAAATGTATCCACAACATTGGCTTCCTGTCTTATACATGCACCTTGTGGACTGCCATTTTTGTTATCCAAAGTTTTTAGTTTTGGAAGAGAAGTAACAGTGAAGGCAAACAAAGCAGACAGTGGATCTTTATTCAACTTGCAAATGTTTTGTTTGGATGATTTCTTACTGGAGTTGGATGATTGCACAGAGTGAGATTTGGGTGACAGAATGGACAGCAGCCATCGCAGACAAGGAGCACGGAAATACGACGACAAACAGAGATGCTGCAGCAGAAGTAGCAGGTCCTGTGTGCTGTTTTCTCATTGCGAAGAGAACTCAAATAATAGTAGCATAGTAATAAAATGATACTTTTTAAGAAACATTCCAAGTAATATAAACCCTGAACAAAAAAAACATACATGACATTAATTTGAAGAATTCAGTTTCTAATTTTCTCAAAATTTACATACTATTCCTTTAATCTGTTTGGTGTTTGAGTTGCTTAATTAAGGTAATAATGGTTTACATGAGCTTGTAGTTGAGTTTGTTTTATTAAAATAATCTGCATAATGTTGATGTTCACGAAATATTAAAGTGTGCTTTGCTGCAATTTGTCGGAGAATTTGCCACTAAACACACCTGGCTCTGCTGGGGTCAGGGATGCTGCCCAAAATATTGGGCCCTGTGAAATCATATCTTTATTCAGCCCTGCCTAAAACCAGCTCTGCACAGTTTTTCAGACCACATATCAAAGAAATAAAGAAATATGTTTACCTATTGTTAATATATCAGCCAAGATGATCTGTTTAAAAGCACGCATGAGCTTCATCAGTGGAGAGAACTCACTTAAGTTGAAAACAGTGTAGGTAATGGTAAATTAGAAACTTTCTGGCCATTAGACCATTTAAATATTTAACTTGACTTTATTTATCAATTACTTTTAAGATGTAAACATTCCTCATTAATCTGTGATCTTTCAAACATTAGTAGATTATATATCTGTTTTACTCTAACATGTTATTCCAAAGGCCCAAATATGCTGATATCCCATTAAGACGTCAGATTACACAGCAAATGCATTTGAAGCTAATATCCTCCACTGAGTGCAGTTTGGTTGTGCCTGAAGATGCATCCACTTTTGTGATGAATAACAAGAAAAGCATGGTATTTTTGGAAAGGTAAGTGTGACTCTTCCCCTTAAAGACCATAGCGTTTCTGTAAGGTTTCCATAAATGATCATATACATATTTATTCATGTTGTATTTTCTGCCTTGTGTTATGTAATGTTTCCGAAACCTGAGCCAAACACGTACAGAAGGCCTCACAGCTCACAGGCTGTTGCACAAACTGCTCTGGGAATAACTCTGAGCCAGAACATAAATGTTTACTCCCCTGAAGAAAAAAATGTTTAAATGCATTTTGAGTTTCATTCCATGTTTAGAGTGGCAATGTGAATTTGTACCTGTGTGTTTGAGTGTACACGTGTCTAAGTGAGTGTCAGTGGGTGCAATACATCACAAGTAACTTGGCTGAGAATGTCGGGGCAGCGCCACTTGGATTTGTATGGTAATGCTATTGGCCCCAAGCCAAAGTGGACCCTGCAGTTGAGTTGTGCTGCACACACACACACACACTCAGCCTTCCCAGTGGGAAAATAGGGATGCCCTTTACTCTTTTGGACGGAAAAAGAAATATGTTTCAATTAGCAGCTCAGTCCAAATACACCGCTGTAAACACTGTGTGTCAGAGAGTGTGTCTGGAGTGTGTGTGTTCAGAGAGTGTGTGTGTCTGGAGTGTGTGTATAGGGAGGTTGGGGGCTTGTGAATAGGCCCATAGAGTTGCTAACCACAGGCTGGCCATTACACCTAGTTACAGTCACCGCTGGATCGACAAGGAGACAGACAGTCTGCAGCACTGACAGAAGTCCACTGTGTGTAGAAGTGTGTGTGCTGTATCAGGTCGGGGATCCCCTGAGTTGCCCCTGTCAGTACCACATGGTTAATAGAAAAGGTAAACTCCCCTGAACAGGCTACAAGGCGCAGTGAGAGGGAAAGTCAAGCTTTTCTTTTCCACAGAAAGACTCCTCTGTAACTCTGACCTTACGTCTGTCTCCCTGCCTGCTTGTCTGTTTGTCGGTCTGAGTCTGATAAAAACTTATAAAGATGATTTATTAAATCACAAACTCCACCCCAACACTGGATTAAAAATATATCCATCCATTAAAAGTTTGGGACAAAAATACAAAAGGTCCACCGACATTGTTTATCTCCAAATACTGAAACTGCAAAATATGCAAATGAAACTTAGTAATCTTACGAAAATGCATTATGTCTGATAAGCTGATCCTCTGTTTACTTACTGTTCTTAGCAGTAACATGTCCAGATAGATGGCTAGGCGTTGCATGCAGAGTTCATTATCACAGCCTCCCATAGCCCCCTGTCCCCCTCAGATCCAAACGCTTCCAAAGGGGAGGGAAAAACAAGCTGCATCCTCTACAGAAATGTGATTTTATTTTTTTCAACCTAAATTGAATCCTTTCTCAACAGACATGATGTAAATGGTCGAACACAACAGGACATGAGACCTTTAAAAACCCAGAAATGTGCAGACAGATAACCTGACACATCAGATGGACTGTTTCCCAAACACATGGGATATATTTCACACCCATTTAGGAATCATCCCACAGAAAGTGATCAGGATGGGCAGGACTTTTCAAGAGAACCTAGAGGTCAACTGAATGAATGTTTTTCCGTCACATAAGCCTTGACGTGTCTGAGGCTTGAAATCACTTCTCACTCTAGACACAACCAAGGTCACTTTCACACCTAGAATTTTGGCAGACTCAGCTTGGTTCAGGAGTGAAGTAGCAACACTGCTGTATTTTTTACTTGGCTGGCTAAACTTTCACGCTGCTCTTTATCAGGTGAACTAAAGCCTGTTAAATGAGGTGATACATCCACCTGCCACCAGCTGGGGCTGTAGCTGCAGCCTTGGTTCCTCCCATGTGGCCCATTGTTGCACTTTGACCTGGAAATACACAACCAGCAGTAATGACATTGCTTACCTTGAAGCAGTTGGCAGTATACTGAGTGATAAAAAGAAATAAAGTTGTATTTAGGCTGCTCAGATGAAAAAAAGCATATTTATCAGAGCTTTTTGTAATGGTATTTATATTCTGCACGGACTTGTAGATGTTAGCCTGTTAAGAGAACTGGAGACTACCGGTGGTAGCAATGCTTACGTTAGACCCTCCCTGTTTTATATTTTTTGTGAATGCTAGGTTAGCTTGGAAACTGCTGTTGAAGTTGATCATATTCATGCCAAAATGTTTTTTTTCTTTGCTTTGCTTGTCTTGTTTAGTTTGGACGGCTTTTACACCTACTGCAAACTGAACTCTGGTTGGCTTGGAAGCAAGGACCCCCTGTTTCCCCCCCGAACCCAAATTTGTTTTTTGGTTTCATGTGAGTTGTCACACCACTTCAAATCAACTGAACTTTCTAAAAGATTGAACCAGAGTTGATTTGGTCTGGACTAATCCCATTAGATGTGAAAGCACCCTAAGCCAGGTCAGTCCCACTCGATTCAGCCTGGAGCTTTGCATGATGGATCTGCCTGATGACAGACTTGGAATCTGGCAGATCCAGCTGCTTTGCAGGTTAGTAGGCAGAAGCTGCTTGATAAAATAAATGCTGGTTTGTCTACAAGTTTGCATCTATTCCAAGCCCTTGACCATGAAAGTCCAATTGACAGAAGTATTTTCACAGTTTAGTGAAATACAGGTCACTCACACGGGTTTCTGTCTTTCTCTTTCTCTCTGACTGTGTCTCCTCTGACATGTACACTGTGTTTTTATTCTGACTTAGCTTCAGTCTGTCTCTCTTTCTGTCTCCATCTCTTCTGATACACAATATCACTATTCTCCCTCCTGGTTTTTACAGCTCTCTCTCTCTCTCTCTCCTCCTCCTCTCTCTATTTATACACAGTGTTACTGTTCCCTCTCTTGGCTCTCTTAAGAGTCTCCAGCTCTTGGACACGGCCTTAAATGGAAAGTCTATACATGCTGCCTGTCTGTCTGTGAGGGCCAAAGAGCTCCGTTCAACAGCTGAGCATTAATAATGGTTTGTTTATGTTTGAAAAAGGCCTTTCCACAGTGAGCCACTGTCAGCCTGTGGAGCCTGGCTCCAACGGTAGGCAACAGTAGCAGAGGAGTGTGCACACACACACACACACACACACACATGTGTGCACACAAAGGCACACACGCTGCTGTGTTTGAGAGGCTCGGCGATATGGATTTAATTACTCTTATTATTCTAATCATAGGCCTTACATGACAGGCCGTGCCACTGGGAGGGGAGTGGGCAGGAAAGGGGGAGGAAAGAAGAGGATAAAGGGAGGGAGGGAAGGTGGAGGAGAGAGCAGTTTGTGACTGATTGCTCTGATAGTGAGGTTATTATAGCCTGTTTTAAAGTCTGGAAAATCTTCATTAGTTTGTGGCTTCTAGGAAAAAGCTCAAATTGAGTAAACTGATCACTTTCCTGGGGTTACTGGGTTATATTGGGCCTCTCAGTGAGTGTGAGTCATTGTGATGAGTTTGTGAGCATGAATGTCTCTCTTTAGGCACTGATGGCCAAGTTTGTGTGCCCCATTAGTTTTAGAAATTATTTGATGCAGCCGAAGTGACACCAGCAGTTCTCTTCTTCAGCATCTTCCGTATTGAATACTTTGGGCTCTAATTTCGTAGACCAGGCGCGGAGCACCTGCCCTGCACTGCGTCTGCACCTACGGGGTGTGTCCAGGGCATTTTGCAAGATTTGTGACGGTCTATCAAATTGCGAAATTACCACAGGTTCCGCCACCATGTGCTGCGCCGGGAAATTAGGGCCCATTGTCTCGAACTAACTCTGCCAACTGATCAACAGACAAAGAGGGGACACTGAGCCAGAGTGTTGCCTGATGGCGCTACATCGGCCATCACCAAATGACGAACTCCGATCCACGCATTGCAGCAATATTTCTGAAATAAATAGTGCTGTGCATCTGACTCAGTGAGACATAGCGTGTCTGACATTTATGGTGGCCATATTCACTGCTCTACAGGATCATCTACCAATGAATTTGTCAATAAGTGATGCAGTCTGTCCCTGAAATAAACTGGTTTTACACAATTTTAAGCACCCTAAATGACACACAGACAGTGCAATGGCACCTGGCACACCTGTATGGGTAATGCTGCATCTGTAGGGTACAATTCAGTCCTGAAATGTACAGTTCGTTTCTTTTGTTCTTTCAATAGATAAGCCCATGTGTTTTTATTCCATGAAACCCCATCTGAATATAATGCTTTTATAATTGTTACTGAGGCAGTTTCTATGTGAATGAGGAAACTTGATGAGCTGCCTGGAGCTGTATTGGGATCCCTGAAAGACTTGATTTAAGGTCAGACACATAGGCTGTGTGTGGACACTTTGTTAGTTACTATAAAACCAAAATACAGGAGATATTCATCAAGATGGGTTCTCTGGTCATGTTATCTTGCTTCATGCACAGAGGCTGTTGTCCTTGACACTGGCAGCATGGATTCAGATTCCTTTTCCTCAAGTCACAACTAAACATCAGACATTGGTGTTGAAGAAAGTAGAAGAAGTGAAGAAACTGTAGTTCCTTAAGTGTCCACTTGAGGCTGGCCACAGAAGCACCAGCAGTCACATGTATACTACATGTTAAAAAAATAATAATAATTATAATGGCTGAAATGAACATGTTCACAGACTATTTGCAAGAATAGACTATGACCTGATGTCCTTACATTGAGGGTGGAAGAGGGAACTCTTCCGTGAATTGTCTGGTTTGCTTTTATTCAGTGTTTGTGTTATTTTTAATTATTAATAACTGCAAATATGCACACTGTAGCTGCATGTGGTCAAGTAGCCATCCTTTGCTTAGGGACTTAATATCGCAAGAATACTTGAAGAGATTTTTATCAAACTTCCCACAAATGTCCTTTCTTACTCAAGTGTGATATGGTTTTATTTTAGAGGTCAAAGGTTAAGGACGCAGAGCCTTATCTTTCCCTTTAGTCCTTGAATTTTATTTTGAAAACATAATATCACAGTAGTGTGTTGGTGTGTTTTCTTCTTATTTCCCACAAATGTCAACCATGGCACAGGGATAAAGTGGTTAGATTTTTAAGGCTAAAGGTCAAGGTCATGTGATTTTTTGGTCACTCTTTGCTTGTGAATGCAATATATTAAGAAGAATTAAAACAGCAAATAGAATTTTTAGCCAATTTTTAAAAATAGTTCTTGGATTAAAGGTCAAGGTCACCACTCTTATTATTATTTTTGCATATGAATCCAGTTTTGCAACATGAATTCACAAGAATGCTTCAGGGCTTTTTCTTCTTCACAATGACAGAGAGATTATTAGATTTTGGAGATCAAAGGTCAAAAAGTCAAAGTCAGAGACCCTCTTGTCACCTCTGCCAAGGAGGTTATGTTTTTGCCTGGGTATGTTTGTTTTTTTGTTTGTTTGCAAGATTACGCAAAAACTACTGGATTAGATTTTGCTGAAATTTTCAGGCGATGTTGGTAATGGCCCAACTTAAAAATGATCAGATTTGGTGGTGATCCAGATAACCACTATTAGTGAACAATTGTTTTTGCTAAATAACTGTCTAACTAATAGTGATATCAACACGATTCTGAGTGCTAGGTGTGGGTTTTCAGGGTCATGAATCATATTGTGATGGAAACTTTATCATGAACTATTGCTTATATATGTAACAGCAGTATGTGAGCTACCTTAGCGAAGGTTTGTGCTGTCTGGGTCTCTGCAAATTTAAGAAATTCTTTGTAAACTCTCCATTAATGTTTTGTTTTTTTTAATAATGGGTAAAGTCATTATATTTAGAGGTCAAAGGTCAAAGCAAAGCAGCTTTGTAATCATCAGTTGCTTGGGAATGTAATATCTCAGGAACGCTGACAGAAATTTTCATACATCTGTGCACCCTTACTCAAGGATGACCCAATGTGATTTGGTAAAATATCAAGGTTTTTGAACTCTCATGAATATCCTCTGCCCGTGAATGTGAAATTTTAAAAAACCTGACACCACAAAAAAATTAAGGAACTTTCATAAAACTTTGAGCAAATGTCCACTTTTTGGAGCGAAAGGCTAAATATAACTAGGCCTCATGATCATCTCTTGCTTGTGAACTTGATACCTTTAATGTCCCATGTCCTGGTCTGTTTGACCATTTTCATCATGTCTCAGGTGTCTATTAAGCAAGGTTTTGATTTAAGTTCATTGAAAAAGGAGATTTTTTTTCTTTGTAGCGGATCAGATGCAGATTATATTCCCTCTCTTTTGGAAACACTTAGTTGGGTTCAGTGAGGCCTCTGCTGTCTAAGGGGAAACGGATTGGAGAGGGCGTTGATGTGATTGCTAAAACTAAAGGACAACATCCATAGAAGGCACTGAACCATCAGTGAGTGAATGTGAGAGTTAATGGGTGTAAATAGGTTGATGTGAACTATGTTGTTCAAGAAAGACTAGAAAAAGCACTGCAGTATTAGTTTATTTTACCATAACCATTTATCATTTCTGTGTGTCCCAATAATGTAATTCTACTGTTCTTGATTTCTTTGTACCTTAAACATCACTGTGTAGACTCACATGAGAATAAAACCACATTCTTTTTCTTGGCAACACATTCTCTGGGGTCCATCAGTGAGGAGCTGTTATTGTGAGGAGTGGTCTTATCGTGCACTTGCTGATGCTTGTAGCCATGCACATGCTGAGGTCCACTTCCCATAAGTGTATCAGGGTCAGGTAAGCGAACTGTACTTTGATCCAATCAAATCGATGGAAACTCAAAACATCGACTAACATCGTTATCTTTAATATATGCCTTTATTTTGAAATTCTGACCGGATATCCGTTTCACAGTTTCTGCCCAATCGCGCCTCAGTCTG
The DNA here is from genome assembly GCA_037902135.1 of Cetoscarus ocellatus. Classification (NCBI taxonomy): domain Eukaryota; kingdom Metazoa; phylum Chordata; class Actinopteri; order Labriformes; family Labridae; genus Cetoscarus; species Cetoscarus ocellatus. Next base: position 472,837 of record JBAMNC010000936.1, on the reverse strand, counting down.
AAGTTTCCAGGGCTCTCAAGTCTCACGCATTCAGCGTACGAAACGTGCATTTGAACCTTTTCGCTCTCTCACATGCCACACCCGGTACTTCTCCCGCTTTAAAATGTATCGTGTAGCGCCCAGTGAATAAACACCGCTAAATATGCACTTTGGGACGTGTAGCAACATGCTCTGAGCGTCACAGAGCTAACCTGGAGTTTGACGTATCAGCCAATCAGTAAATACCACTGCTGTATCCGGGTAAGATACGGTCGATCTGACCGCAGAGGATGCATACTGCACGCATACAACCGGAGTGCCTAATGACACGAGTACACTAAGTTATCTCATCATTTGATTTTGTTGCGCACTGATTAATGAAATTACTTATTGTACAAAAGGGAAAAAATGAGAGCTTATTCTTATTCTTCCTCCACACCTACCATTAAACAGTGAAGCAGAGTCTGATCAGAATCAGAATCAGAATCAGAAATACTTTATTAATCCCCAAGGGGAAATTCGGTACACTGACATCACACTGACATACAAACTGTGGTTAGCAGGCATCACAGTAAAAAAAATCATCAGTGTTGAGTTAGTTAAGTTAATAGTTCTACTTAGAACATGAGAAATGTTTGGCTTTAATTAAAATCAAAATTGCGCATTTTTAGTTAAAAGAGCTTGGTCAAATGTTGGAGGTCAATAATAATAAAAATAAAATAATTCAATAATTTGTATTATTGTTTTGCGTCATTACTTGTTATAATATACTAACATCGCAATGTAACAATAGCACCCATGAGGTAATTGTGGAGGCAAAAAAAAAGCACCTGACTACCACTTAACCTAATTTAAAACACAATTAGATCATACAGATGGTTATAATCCTCTATAAACTATCATACCCAAAGGTCAGCACATTGTTTCACATTTCCGTGATAAAACTGTCATAACATCAAAATTGCTTTGTATTACTTTCTTCCTTTAGGTGAAATGTAGCTGATTGTGTTGAATGTGTGCATAATATCGTCTTAAATCGATCAAAGGCCCCTGAATTGTATCGAATTGAAATCGATTGGTGGCAGACTTTGTGACATCGACAAATATCATATCGTTGTCCAAAGAATCGATATTGTATCGTATCTTCATGAAACTGGTGATTTACACCCCATTACTTATGCAAGTGAAGTTGGGCAGACTCAGTTTGGTTTGTGGGGATAGGGGGTGCAGTTTTCTCTTTGGTTTTCTTTAAAGCTGTATTTTGGCAAATCTGTCATTTTGTGTAATCCACACAGCCAGTTGGGGCTGCAGCTGCAATCTTTGCTGCACTTTGACACAATAATACACAACCGGGCCTCAGGTCAGGCTTCACTTCAGCCTGAAGTAGTTTAGAATCACACCGAGCCTTAGAATGAAGGGTTCTGCACCTCTCTTCCCGTCCTCACCTTTATCAAGTGTTGTGTCTATGAAATACATGCAAAAGGAAATAATTCTGGAAGTGTTTGAAGTGTTATACATGCCTGTATTTAACACTGTGTATTATCTGATTGACAGACGTCAAGCTCTGCACCTGTTCCAGGCATCACTAATAGAGCCGTGAACACTCTGGAGTAAATGTATGGATGCACGCTTTACTCCCCCCAAGGGGCCCTGCTTGATGGAGTGATACAATATGACATACACACACATGGGTGGAGGTGGGTGGGTGGGTGGGGGTGGGGGTGGGGGGGGGGTGTCTTCCCTGCTTGTTAATTGCCCCTACTCCATAACCCGCTGAGCTGCCATGGGGGAGGAGGGAAGGAGGAGATTGTGTGTGTGTGTGTGTGTGTGTGTGTGTGTGTGTGTGTGTGTGTGTGTGGTGGTGGTGGTGGGGGGGGGGGGGGGGGGGGGGGGGGGGGGTAGAGGGGGAGGGGCAGTGGCAATGTCTGCCATCTGCTCTGACTTCTGACCCCCCCTCCCCCGCCTCCTCCTGCACGCCACCCTCCTCACTTCCCGCACATCCTCCTCTCTCCTCTCCCGCCTTTTGGGCTCCATGAGGATTGTCTGCTTTATTCTATCGTGAAAGAGATTCCTGGTGTAAGCGTGTGCGTCTCTGCCACCTTCAGTGAACAGTGACCCACCCCCTAATTACTGCGACACACTTCACAACCATAAATGATGCACGTGCCTCTTGTATGATTATAAAAAAGAAAACCACACACAATTCACAATGTTCACTCACAGAAGACAATCACCAACAGAATATATAAACACTCACATGCTCCTTACACACAGCGGTGTGTGTGTGTTGGTGTGTGTGTTCAGTGGTGGTGACTCATGTACACAGAGGCACACGTGCAAACACATGCTGGTTGTTCAATCAGGACATTCAGTGAATTAAAGGATGGAAAAATCGCCGCAACCACAGAATAAACAACATAAAGAAAGAAAATGAGTAGAGGAAAAAGAGAGACGGGGAAAGTGGGGGGAAAACATAAGCAGGCTGGAAAAAAGGTTCAGAAATGAACAAAGAGGAAGATAAGTGGTAGTGTAAGTAGAAGAAGAAGAAGGAGAAGGAAACATTTAAGGAGTAAAACTGTGCTCTGAGGGCACAAACCTCCAGAAAGGCAATTTATTGTCAAAAACATGCTTCCTAAACTTGCTCTGTCAATAATCCCTTATAAAGACTGATGGATCCACATCTGGATTTGGATCATCACCAAAATCTTGGTTTCTTGTGCCATGACCATTCCCTAAAAAAGTCATCAAAATCTTTTTAAAAGTTTTTGAGTTATTAGAAAACAATGTGGAAAACTGTCTAATCTTGCATCCTTAACATATTTAAAATTGTCCTGGATCTGAATAATTATACCATTATATTGTCCTAAGCCGCCAAGAGCTGAGGCCAGACAGAAGTCCCTTCAACTGCTCTTCCAAATAACATGAACCTAAAGAGCAACAGGAACACAGCAATCCCCCGGTAAAACCAAATCAGATTCAGGACTCCTACATCCCTAGAATTAGACCAACAAGAAATGTATGTGAAATACTGCAAAGAAGTCATGTTTTTATGTGTTCATGTGTCTGTTTTTTGTCTCCATGTCCTACTGGTTGTCTGCAGGGATGAAGCTTGCTTACCCACAAAACGAGGCTTGAAAGTGGTGATCCAAAGAAATTCAAGAACAAATGAGAAACGAAGTGATTGAAATCTATCAGTCTATTACAAAGCCATTTCTAAGGCTTTAGGACTCCAGTGAACCACGGTCAGAGCCATTATCCACAAATGGAGAAAACTGGGAACAGTGGCGAACCTTCCCAGGAGTGGTCGGCCTACCAAAATTACACCAAGAGCACAACGAGGACTCATCCAGGAGGTCAAAAAGAACCCAGAACAACATCTAAAGAACTGCAGGCCTCACCTGCCTCAGTTAAGGTCAGAGTTCATGACTCAACAATAAGAAAGAGACTGAGCAAAAATGGCATCATGGGAGAGCTCCAAGGCCAAAACCACTACTGACCAAAAAGAACACAAAGGCTCGTCTCACATTTGCCAAAAAACATCTTGATGATCCCCAAGACTTTTGGAAAAATATTCTGTGGACTGACCAGACAAAAGTTGAACTTTTTGGAAGGTGTGTGTCCCGTTGCATCTGGCATAAAGACAACACAGTATTTGATAAAAAGAACATCATAGCAACAGTCAGACATGGTGGTGGTAGTGTGATGGTCTGGGGCTGCTTTGCTGCTTCAGCACCTGGACGACTTGCTGTGATTGATGAAACCATGAATTCTGCTGTCTACCAGAAAATCCTGAAGGAGAACGTTCAGCCATCAGTTCGTGACCTCAAGCTCAAGCTCACTTGGGTTATGCAACAGGACAACGACCCGTAAAACACTATCAAGTCCGCCTCAGAATGGCTTCAAAAAACAAAATTAAGGTTTTGGAGTGGCCGAGTCAAAGTCTGGACTTAAACCCAATTGAGATGCTGTGGTGTGACCACATTTCAGGGTTTTCATGCTCGAAAACCTTCAAAATGTGGCTGAGTTAAAACAATTCTGCTCAGAAGAGTGGGCCAAAATTCCTCCACAGCGATGTGAAAGACTCATCTCCAGTTATCGCAAACGCTTGATTGCAGTTATTGCTGCCAAGGGTGGCACAACCAGTTATTAGGTTCAGGGGGCAATTACTTTTTCACAAAGGGTCATGCAGGTTTGGAGAGCTTTTTCCCTTAATAAATAAAATCATCATTTAAAAACTGCATTTTGTATTTACTCAGGTCATCTTTGTCTAATGTTAAAATTTGTGTGATGATCTGAAACATCTGAGTGTGACAAATATGCAAAACTAGAAAAGCACTCAGAGAGTGCAGACCAAGCAGCTTTAGTCCACCTCTGGTCCTATCTTGCAATGTTAGAGAATCCTTGAAAAAATTCCTGTATCTGGATGGTGATCCCGATCAGTCCCAAAATCTAATGATTTCTTCCGTATCACATTCCACACATTTCTTAAACATTTCATCCAAATCTGTTCATAACTTTTCAAGTCATTTTGAACACAAACAGACAAACAAACCAACGCCGGCAAAAACATAACCGCCTTGGCGGAGGTAAAATAAGAAATCAGGATGGGAACAAATACTTTTTCACAGCACTGTAAATAGTGAGGTGACACTCTATGTGCTGAACTGGGCCAAAACCACCCGCCAGAACTGTGCCATCCCGGTGCGTATACAGGTGCAGACCACTCTGGGGTTTCTGGCAACCAGCTCCTTCCAGCGGGAATTAGCCAACAGGTATGTGTTTGATATGATTAACAATATTATTATTATTTTGGGTATGATATAATACAGTTAAATTCTGTCCTTAGGTCTGGGATATCGCAGCCATTCCTCAGCCGTGTTGGATGGCATTATAAACATGACCATTTGATCATCAGGGCACCTTAAGCTGCCTGCACACCTAACGAGACTTTGCGACCTGGGCGACCACTCTACATGTAAAGTCAATGTACAGCCACGATGGAGCAGGGTTAACCCTCTCGCAATGCAGCGGACACACTCTGGGGCGGGGTTAACCCTCCCGCGATGCAGCAGACACACTCTGGGGCGGGGTTAACCCTCCCACGATGCAGCAGACACACTCTGGGGCGGGGTTAACCCTCCCGCGATGCAGCAGACACACTCTGGGTGACCGTGTTGCTCGGTGGCCATAGTTGAAAAGTTTGAGCTCTTCAGGTGATATTGCGTGTGGCTGTGCCGCGACAGCTAATCAGTGTTGTGTGGTGTGTGACAGTACCTGTGACAGACTGTTTTTATTCTGGCTCACAGAGTGACAATCCATGTCCCTGTGGAAACATTAGGTAGTGAGTACATTAGTTCCTCCTAGACGGACCGCAGAGAACTCACAGACGATGCTGCTGCAGGGCCATCAGCTGCAGTGTTTTGTGGTTGGTAGGTGAGTGAGAAGGATGCAGTTGGAATTATGTCAGCTAATACATCCTATTATATGATATGACATGATTGCGGTGAACCTCGAGTGGGCATGACGTCACCAAGCGACAACGACAAAATGAGCTATTTATGGACAGGTGATGCTACTTGGGTGGGCGAAGCGATTTCAGTTGCAAAGTTGCGTTCGATGTGAACGCAGCTTTACGCTGTGGGTGAACAGGCCAACATTATTAATCAATTTGGAGCAATGGCTGGTTTTCCAAATGTAATTGGCACAATTGACTGCACTCACACTGCTAATAAGAGCTCTGAGTGAAAATGAACTTTTACATGTGAACCAACAGCAATGCATACAGTCAATGTACAGATGATTTGTACAAGCATGGTTTTGACAAATCTAGTGTCATGGTGTCCTGAGTCAACACATGACTCCTTCATCCTGACACAACATTGTAGGAACAGACCAGGACAGGCCATCAGAAACATTCATCAGTTACTTTGCATTGACCTTTCATGGCAACATGTGGGTGTGTAGAAGGCAGGATGTGAGGTGAATCCACCTGCGCAACCTTTCAGGTGGACTGGGATTTATAAAGGGAAAAGGGCTTACAGGTGTGTGCACACAGTTTTATAAATACTTTTTTTTTTTTTCTTTTTTGTGCACAGCATTTTCAGCTTTTGGGCACACGTACACTTTTGGTATGGATCTTGCGCAATGTTTTTATGTTTTATGTGGGACCCTCATTTATCAATCTGGCATCGAAACTTGGTACAGATTTTGGTACAGAAATCATCTTGCAGCAGCTCCCATGTTTGATTTATAGAAAGTGTGCAATTTGGCAATCCCTGTGTCTGAACAACCATGTGTTGATAAATGTTATGGCCGAGAACATTTGCTGTTCAAATAACTAATAACAGAACAGGTGAGTGTTATAGCTCAGTATAAAAGGAGCATCCCCGAAATGTTCAGCTGTTGACAAGCAAGGATGAGGCGAGGTTCACCACTTAATGAGAAATTAGTACAACAATTTAACAACGTTTCACAATAGACAATTGCAAGGAATTTAGGGATTTCACTAACTACAGTCCAAAACATCATCAAAAGATCTCTGCTCATAAGCAACAAGGTCCAAAACCAACACTGAATACCTATGATCTTTGATCCCTGAGGCAGCACTGCATTGAAAACTCCTGTAATTCACTAAAGGATATTATCGTATGGGCTGATGAACACCACTGTCAGTTTACACAGTTTGTCCGTACATCCACAAGAACAAGTAAAACCTGTAGCATGCAAAACAAAAGCCGTATACCAACAACACCCAACCAGACAGCTTCTCTGGCCTGAGCTCATCTGACATGGACTGAGGCAAAGTGGAAAAGTCTGCTGTGGTCTGAGTCCACATTTCAGGCTCTTTTCCTAAAGAGGAAAAGGACCATCCAAACTGTTACCAGAGCAAAGGTCGAAAGCTGACGTCTGTGATAATATGGTTTTAGTGCCAATGGCATGGGTGACTTGGTAACATCTGTGTAGGCACCATTAATGCTGAAAGGTATGTACAGGTTTTAGAACAACATATTCTATGATGTCCCTGATTATTTCAGTAAGACAATGCCAAACCACATTCTGCATGTGTCAAAACAGTGAGGCTTTGGAGTAAAAGAGTGTAGGTACTAGACTGGCCTGCCTGCAGTCCCTGTCCCAGCTTTTTGGAGGGAGTTACAGGGGTCAAATTCAAAATGAGTAAATATTTACGAAAGAAACCAATACAGTTTATCAGTTTGAACAATAAATATCTTGCCGTTGTGGTGCATCTCATCAAATGAGGATAAGGATTTGAAAATCTTTGTATTTGTTTTCATCCACATTTACACGTTGTCCCAACTTCATTGAAAACGAGGTTTGTGTATCTCTGACCTTATACTATTAGGGCCTGATCTACTACAATCCAAAATAACGGGTGCTAAATTGCTTGTGCAACCTAAAAAATTGCACATGCTAATAGTGGGTGTGTTGCGGGTGATCTACCATCACTGCGTGCGCAATTGATAACAGACGCTAAAGTGGTTTGGACTGCCCCTTTAAAGGAGGATTTTGCGTGTGCTACCGGCTGTCACCATGGAGAGTTTGGGAGAGCAGAGTGGCTGTAAACGAAAAACGAAGTTTGAAGCCGTGGAGTAAACACACTTGCGATAATCTTTTTATGCCGTCTGTCATTTTGACGGACAAGGTCGTCACTTTTCCCTCATGCCATATTTCTATCCATCATTTTTAATTTTCCTTTTCTGATTGCAATTAAACATAATCTAAATGACAGCATTCACATAGTTACACAGCTTCATCACCAATAATCTCTCATGAAGAGCAGTCTTACAGTTATGCACACACAGACTGAGCGGGTCTATTACACACTGACAGTTCCTAAACTTGCTGTCAGTGCGTGGACAGTGTGATGCAGTCAGCTCTGAGTGACAAACGGAGTTATTATGGCTATGAAAGTTTTGGGTTTTTTTACACAGATTAAATGACCTCCTCTGCGATGCAGACTACAAAACAGAGAGGGTTTACTTTAGGCGTGTGTCTGCATGAGTATGATGGCAAACTGGATCGTCCTTCTTTTTCCAGTCCATCATAATGACAGCCTCCAAATCTTTCTGATTTTTTTTTTTTTTTATCAAAAAGTTGAGTCATTGATGGAAAATATTCCGTTCATGTGACCCCTGTTTCTCGCCACAATGACCGTAGCCCTTTTTTGCACCTGCTTTTCGAACATACTAAATTTAGAAGCAAAAACACTGCACAAAATCAGTTTGGGGTTTGATAAATCACATTGCAGGTGCTAAATGTTTATATCTGCATGTCCTCCTCCCAGTAAATGTATTTCTTTTTATTTTTCATTTGAAGTAAATGCTTCAGTAATAATGCCCCACAACATTCATGCTACTGAAGCTCTTTGAATTAAATTGGTGTGAACTGAAAGAGGGAGGGTTAAGGAACGAAGGAAACAAAATGAAAGAGGGAAGAGGAAAGAACTGCAGAAGAGAAATAGGAGGGAGAAAGACAGAATAAAATAAAAGTGGAAGAGGAATGAGAGACAAGGAGTGACAGAGTTAGGGAAGACAGGAGACGAGTGACTGGGGGAAAGGTAAAGAGAGATAAGAGAGGGAGGAAATGGGAAAATTAAGAGATGGGGAGATGACATAGAGAGTAGGGTCAGAAAAAGTAGAGAAAGGATAGAGTAAAAATTGGAAAATGGATTGGGCTAAAAAGAGGGATACATAATTTAAAAGGTTGGACACTGGATTAAGAAAGGTGAAAATGAGGGAACAGGTTGAGAAGAAGAGAGAAGGGAAAGATAAAGGGGAGAGGCAGAGATAGGCTGGGGAAAACTAGGATGAGAAAAGGATAGAAAAGAAAGGAAGAGGGAGACAAATCAGGGAGGAGGGATGAGAAAAGGTGAGTAGACAGATGCAGAGGGGAAAGGAAAAGGAGTGGGATAAAGCTGCAGAAGGGGGAGAGTGGAAGAGAGAGTGATGTGAATAAAAGGAGTCAGAATGAAGAGAGACAGGGTACAGGGTCTTCAGTGACAGAGGTAAAAGTGTGCCCCTCTGTGATGCATTGTTCCAGTGGCAGGGGGAGACAGCCCTTCACAACTTTTGATTGACAACAAGATGAATGGTGGAGCAGACATAAAATAGGATCCCCCGCTGTGTGAGTGTGCATATGAGTGAATGTGTGCATGTGTGTGTGTGTGCACATGTATGTTCCTTTACAGAGCAGCTATTCATCCATTATTGACATGTGCTTGTCACTGTGGCTTTGGTTGAAAAAGCTGAGGTGTAAACTGTGTACAGACCAGATGAGAGCGATTTGGAAGGGGAACGAAAAGGACTGTTTACTCCTCTTTCTGTCTCATGTCACCTGATTATTTCTAGTCTAAAGGAGTGGCACATTGTCATGTGGTGTTATGAGCTGCTGTAAGATCTGCTGAGAATGAAAGAAGAGACGGAGACAGCAACATGTTGGGTACAGAAGTTTTCTTTTTTTAATGATATATAAGAGCATAGATGACACCCCACAATCAAAACTACCAGAAGGCAGTTAAAGATGCAAGGGCAGCAATTTATTCTGATTTGATTTTAACCAATCATTGAAACCCTAGACTTTTATTCAAGGTTTTAGATTCCCTAACCCTGATCGTCTTAAAAACCGGGTGGGTGTCAGGGACACTGCGCCTAGCTGGTTTCAGCCGTATCTTTCAGAGCAAACCTTTGCTGTCACCATAGGCAACCACAGCTCCTCTACTGCTGCCATTGCCTGTGGTGTACCGCAGGGTTCAGTTTAGGTCCAATTTTATTTTCCATTTACATGCTGCCCCTTGGCCAAGTCTCCTTTCACTGCTACACAGACAACACACAGATATACCTTCCCCTGAGACCTGAGGATCCAAGAGGCCTAGCTGCTGTCATGGACTGTCTTAGTGACATCAATTGTTGGATGGCAAAATATTTCCTTCAACTAAAAAGTTCAAAATCTGAAATAATCCTCTTTAACATAAAAAACTCTCTCCGTATTCAGTCTTATCTTGGTCCAAACATCAAACCAACGGCCAGAAATCTAGATGTAATTTTTGATTCAGATCTCACCTTCTCCACCCACGTCAATAAAGTCATCCTGTCCTGTTTCTTTCACCTGCGTTCAGTTTCAAAGATTAAACAAATACTCATCCCACCAGACCTTGAGAAAATAATCAATGCATTAAAGGTCCCATATTTTGCTCCTTTTCTGCAGTCTAACATGGATCCTTGATGTCTTCATGAAACATTATTAACATGCTTTGGTGCAAAAAGCCTACGAATAAAGCTCAGCAGCATTATTTCCAAGCTTACATAGCCGCTCTGTTCACAACGGCCGGATTTTGGCGTATGCTAATGAGCTAGAGCAGCGTACATACGGCCATTCACGATAGAGCAGAACTCAAGTGAAGCAGAGCGCTCTGGTGCTTCGGCCACAGCAGCCACGCGCCACTTACAGTCATGAACACAGACAAACCCTTAATTCATGCCGGTGTAAGTACCAGATCTGTCCTACACCTGTTACCGCACACACAGTTACAACAGCGAAGCTCTTTCCCCCAAAACATCACAGGCTAACACACAACATGCTAACTGCAGAGGAATAACCACAACTTAGCCTACCTTCCGGGCTAACGTTAGCACAAACAGAGGGACCTGGGGTGGGTAAAGGACTGATTATATTCAGCCAACTGTTAAGCTTCTCTTCCTGAACACACACCAACCACAAATTCCTGCCGTTTAACAGATAACAGCGATCCGGTTTCCCCAAAAATTACAGGTTAACGCACAACACGCTAACCTCGGCCTAGTCACTGCAGTGGGACTGATTATATTCAGCCAACTGTTAAACTTCTCTTGACTAATGTAAGAATGCTCATACACTGAAGTTTATCCTTCAGACTTTCAACAAGTAACGTGAACATTGACAAACATGTTGTGCAGTTACCTCTAGTTCACTTCACCCTGCTGTTAGCATTAGCTCGTAGCAATGAGCAAAATAAATACTACACAGCATTAAAATACTCACATTTCCATCATCAGGTTTGGTGACAGATTGTTGGTAATGAGCCTGGATTCAGGAAAAGTCTAGATCCCAGTCCTGTGTTGAACTGGCTGAAGAAGCAGTCGGACGTGAAGTGACTGACACACACATACAGGTTTTAGTCGACTGTAGCTGCTCATTCCCTTCAAAATAAAATTAATCCACTTGGCCCTTTGGTCCTCTGAGGCTGGTAGCCTATATGTGAAGATATATGTGGCTGTTTACAGCCAACAACTGAGCAGTGACAGCTTCTGAGCTTAGACATGCTGAACAAAGATCTCTCACTAAGAATAAAAACAACATGGCTGCTCTTCACAGAGAAATCTCTCCAGTGGGGGGGGGGATACTCAGGTAAACCAATCAGGTAAGGTATGCAAATCAAAAATATACTGTTACATAACAGTATATCCGCAGACTCAACAGCTCACTGAATACCATGAGTTCACATTCATGCAGCCTGATAAATACAGGTTTTGTTGTCTACTATCACATGTTGTGGTCTGGGAGGAAGGACAAATACACAAAAAAATGTGTTCAAAAGCCCTAAAAAAGTGTTTTTTGCATAAGATGGGACCTTTAATTTTCTCAAGGCTGGATTACTGTAACTCTCTTCTCCCCGGTGTAAATCAGAAATCCCTTTCTCGCCTCCAGCTAGTTCAGAATGCAGCAGCAAGGCTTTAACTGTTTTTAGTAGATGGCCTCACATCACTCGTTTTAGCCTCCCTCCACTGGCTTCCTGTCACTTTTAGAATTGTTTTTAAGATTTTAATAATCACTTTTAAAGCACTCATGGGCCTGGCCCCCAGCTATATTTCAGAGCTATTGATACCTTATGAGCCAGCCCGCAGCCTCAGATCCTCTGGCGAAGGCCTCCTGGTCGTTCCAAAGTCGAGGCTCAAAACTAAAGGTGATCGAGCTTTCTCCATCAGAGCTCCTCGACCTTGGAACGACCTGCCAGAGGAGATGAGGCGTGCAGAGTCTGTCGCTTCATTTAAGTCACTTTTAAAAACTCACTTTTACAGACTTGCTTTATGTGATGCTGTCTTTTATCTTTTTAACTCTCTTATCTCTATCTTATTTTCAGCTTTACTGTCTTTTTAGCTTTTTCTGTCAGTATTGCTCTTATCTTTTTACCTCCTACTACTTTTAAGTCCCTCCTCTTTTATTTACATCTTCTGTGTTTGTATTATTATTATACTAATTATATTAATGCCATTACTTAATTTTAATTCAGATTTTATCTAGTTATGCTTCACCTTTGTTACACTTTTAATCCTTTTATAGATATCCTTTAAACTTTTATTGTTTTTTTATTTTATTATCGTCTATTTTTAAACTGTGCTCCTGTTTTCTGCTTTCACCCCCTTTTTACTTTGTCTTACTGGTTTTATGTTTTTTAGCTTTTATTTCGGTCCTCTTGGTCTCATTTTACATTGCAGGGTTCCTGTATGTCTAGGTCCTAATGACATTCTTACGCCTCTTGTGTTTTTCTGTGACAGTGCCTTGTTTTAAATCGAGCTTTTTGTTTTCATTTCTTTGTGCTGAAGCTCTTGTAATTGATGTCTGTATGTTCTTGACTGTTTGTCAAAGCACTTTGTAAACCTCTGTTTTTAAAAGTGCTATACAAAAAAAGTTATTATTATTATTATTAAAATTGTTAAATTATTAAAATACAGTGAAAACAGTGTTGATTTTAATTGGATTTAAAGTTGCCCCTCCCCACGTGGACCCGGTCCACTCTGATAGGTTGTTTGGTGCATTTTGTGGTAATTGGTCAGTTCAGCACTGCTTAGGGCCATGTTTTTGATGGCTCTGCATTCATTCCAGTCTTTGCTCTAAACTTGTCTCCCTTGGGATCATCTTTAAAGCAAAGTTTGTGTATTTACTCTCCCTGTGACTCAAGCTCTTTGTGGAGTGTTACATGCTGCTAAATGACTGAGCTGGGAGAGCTTTCCTCTCCTCACCCAGATGAGGATCCATTTACATGAAGCTGCATCTTTAAACACCATGTTGCTCCATCTACACTGATGTAAAGTAAGGAATCACGTGGCTGTCATTGATAGCTGTCTCTTTCTGACATGTCCACGTAGTGTAGCCACTGTTCCTCTAACTTTGAACTTGCGAACTACGCTTCCACCTGTATCTCGAGGAACATTCAGTGCTTTTGCTGTCTTTTTGTGTCCTTTTCCTTGTTCCCCTTGTGCAAGGCAATGATCTCTTTACTTTTTGGACAATTCTCTTGACTTAGCCATATTTCTAACATGTAATCAAACGTTACTGCCAACAAAACCCTCACCAGTGCAGGTATTTGAAGTGTGCCTCAGACAGCACACCTGATGTAGCTAATAGAGCACTTGATTAGCTGCATCAGGTGTGCTTAAGACAACAGCTGATTTGCAAATTTGTGTTTTTACAGGGGTTTCTATTCAGGGGTGTAATCATTTTGAGACTGCAGTAGTTATTAAAAGTGGCATTTTGTTTTAATTTGAGGAAGCCTCTGGTAATATCAGTTGTGTTGAGCTATTTCAATTGTTCTTGTTTTTTGTTTTTTTTTTTGTTTTTGTTTTACAAAAAAAAGTATACGTTGCTGGAAGGGCAGGAAAGCCTAATCTCATTTGACAGATGGGGCTTCAATTCCAGTTTTGTTGGTCTACATTTCTGCCAGTTTAAATGCTATAATTTTAATTGATGGAAAAACGTAGACAAAAACAATGCAAACATGCAAACTGGATTTTGTTGGCTGTTTGTTTTTATTTAGATGGTAGGTTGCATGACAATTAAGTTTTTGAAAATAACAAGCTATATTTTTTTAAGAGCCAGTCAGTCCTTGTGGTGTCTACAGAATATCTTCTGTGAAAAAAATCTCACTGGGTCATAGAGGTAATAGCTTTGCTGCTACCTTGTTGCTTCAATTGATCAAATATTAAAAAAAGCTTACACGTGATATTCTGCATTGTTATTACCTGGAGTATAAAGCATGTACAGAATGACAGATTACAATGCGTAAGATATGATTGGAGAAAATGACTTTTTAATGTTCCTACCTAAAATGACAGAGTAGAGGGAGAAGTAGAAAATGAGGCCCAGCTGATGTATAACATTTTCAGCTTTACTGAAAATGCCATCTCAGCATTTCTGAGCTAAAGGTGCGGGTGTGTGTGACCTCACCCACCCCTCCTCTCTCACCTCCATCCCTCAAAAATAGCAATTACCAACAGTCCATCAGCACTCTGGCATTAATAGGTTAGCCCCATAACCCCATGGGTATTGTAGTATAATTACAGGGCACTCACCCTCAGGGCCACTCTGATGTCCACGCCAAGAGCTTTACCCAGGAGGAATCTCACAAAAGCTCTGAAAGACTTGAACCGTTTAATCTGAGATGCTGCCTTACGCGTGCCAGCGGGCTCAAAAATCACAGAAAAATGATTTGAATGCATGCAGAAATTTCACATGACTCGTACATATACGTACATACATCAAAATGAATAGTTTGAGTTGTAGCTGGAGCTCCCGCGGGATATAGGCCTCGGAAAGGTCTGAGGGCACAATCTGCCCCCTTAGGTGACAATAATTATAAAGGCCTGGGAGGGGGTAGGGGGATGTGAGAAGAGGGGGATCCAACAATCATGATTACAGCCGAACTGAATTCCCAAAGGGGGCCTTACATGTGAGGGGATGCAAGCTGGAATATAGGCCAACCATATGGATATGCTGTGATGATGAAAGACATTTCTGTGGAGATATACAATGTGAATCCCTCAAGCTACACAATGTGCTGCTTCTCCCCTTTTCATCACTTACTACAGAAAGGCCAGTGAGTTCATCTGCCATTCCAGCACTGCTGCAGTGTAACTGTAGTGTGTGGTGGCAGCCAGGGCACCCAGCCAGTTCAGTGTTGTATATCTACGTATACTCTTTGACTGGAATGTTGGACAGATCCCAAGCTGAGTCACAAGCTTCATTCTCCTGCAGGAAAATGATGTTTAGTGAACCTTAGAGGACAACTGTGCTGATATAGGTCAGTTGAAAATCATTGCATTTTGTACTTAGTAGGTCTTCAATAAATCCTTTTACAGCAATCAAACCTGCCTTTTACCAAATATGAGAAAGTGTTTCATTTTGAAACATTAATGAATAATCTAAAATTCCAAGACCTTTTTTTTAAAGATTCTACATCTGTACAATAAATTAAGCTCCTCAGTCCCTGCTTCTGGATTTCTACACTCCAGAAAAAAGCTTTCATAATTAATTCTCAACTATTTCACAAAGAATTTGAGCTTTGGGCGAGGCAACAGAGGAGAGCTGCAGTATTTTTCATCCTGTCTGGAGTGAGGGTTGATGAACACTACTGATTCAGTCAATAAGGATTGTGAAGTGGTAGTTTTGATTTAATCAATGAAAATAAACATTTGTAGGTGCTGGGATGATGATAAAAAATTACTTTAATGTTTTTGGCATTTATCGTCCTCATACACCTATTAATGTTTAGATTGGAGCACTTTATTGCAGCTCAGAGCTGCTCTCCGTAGGGACTTGTGTAGCTGGGACACTAAAACAAGGAACAGACCAAAGTTGGACAGACGGTGGTGAAGAGCAGGCACCTTTAAGGTCAACAACCACAGCAGCTTAACTGGTGCCAAAAACAGGGCAAGAACTACGAGTAAGCTGTGTCAGAACAAGGGTTGTTACCCGTTTGGATCAATAAAGAGAGCAACTTGTCCTGTAATTCAGTGTCCCACTGAACTCTGCTTCTGACTGATTCAAACTCATTGGGTTCCTCAGCAGGAAAAGAGGTTGAAAAAAATTTGCTCATCATGGTATTCTGGTTTTTATACACATTTCACACAATGTCCCAACTTCATCCCCAACTTCAGGAAGTTAGTAGGTTTCAGGTAAAGCTCATGAAAGTTTTTGAAGCACAGCAACTGTCCCTCTGGATAGAATGCACAGACTCTGCAATTGTTAACTAATAAACATTAGTCAGAGAATATTTACATTTGTTTTTTACGCTCCAACTACGAGAGAATTTGAGGAAGTAATTCTTGAAAAAATCACTGTAACTCTTCAAAGGAATATGACGTAGTTCTCATGTTACGTTTTTACAGAGAGTATCGTGGAAGTACTTTAATGGGCTGCTCTACTATATTGGCTGTGCTCCAACCAAAAGGCTGGCTCCCCAGATCCCCGGGTAGCCACAAGCTCTCGTGTGAATTGCGATATCACACGATAACAAAACATGTTACAAACAGAGAAAAGAATAAACAACACATCACTTCGCTTCTCTAAGGTGGCTTTGCTGGTCCCAACCATACATGATCTATATCACTTCTATCTGCCTATATCCTTGTAGAAAGGATGTTCGGTGTCATGTATGATGTTTTATTTCTCCTCCTCCACGATTAACTTTTCTTCATCCACGGCATCGTGTTGCCTCTGGGACCCTCTGACCGACTGTTGACCTGATGCTCGTGCCTCCAGTTGTGAAGTAATGACAACATATTAAGGACATTTTTTAAGAGTTTTCTTTTGAAAGTACCGGATACTCCACACGTTTGACTTCCTTTTCTGGTGCTTGCTGTATGACAGTGAATTTATGAGTTTTGGCAGAAAATAGACCTGCAGCGCATCTCGAGCAAAGCGGAGCGCACTGTCTCTCCAGGGATGCGTCACTGCCGGACCAGAGCGTGGACTGTGGAAATGCTGTGCTAGACTAGAGAGGGAGCCAAGTGCTCCGCAGTACGAGTCGCGGCTGGATCGCGGCGCGTTTGCTTTATGTGGAATTTGGGGGTTACAGCTGTTTATTGTTTTATTAGAATCTAATCAAATATGACAAGAAAGCTGAGAAATGATCAGAAGCACTGGTGAAAATTGTAAGTATTGAAGATATCTCATTGAAGGTGGTTGTCCATACAAGCAGCAAATATGGTGCGTATTGATTGATTGACAAATCCAAAAACCCCTTAGACTTTGAGAAGATGGGACCAAAAGTGTGACGATGTTCATTCAGTCCTGGGTTTTTAGTACATAAAGTACCACTATTATGGTAAATGGACTTGAGCTTATACAGCGCTTTTATAGTCTTTGACTACTCAAAGCTGCTTTACACCACAGGTCACACTTACCCATTCACACCCATTCACTCTCACATTCACTCACTGATGGTTCAGAGATTCCTTGTTAGTTATCCATCAGTATCAGCTAACACATTCACGCCCTTTCATGCCCATTTACACGCCACTGCAGCAGCAGTGGGAGCAACATGGGGTTAAGTGTCTTGCCCAAGGACACATCACCATGTGTCGCCTGGAGCTGGGCTTGAACCTGCAACCTCCTGATCACTGACCAAGTGCACTATCCAGCTGCACCACTGACTGCCATCACTGGGCTTCATACACCTCCATAGAAACTAATATTTCACATCATTGAGACTACATTTATGTTTTATGGAGTGTAAGTTGTATAAAGAAGTGGTCAATTAATGTTCTGTACTCTGAGGACTCTCCAGGAGGGTCATTGTTATAAACCCTTGCAGCAGACCTTGATGAGTGGTGAACCTCTGATCTCCATCAAGCTGCAGCAGTCCACAAAGACCCTCCTGCCTTCAATTTTTGCAGCTTCTCCTTCTGGAAACCTGTGGATTTGGAGACAGATTTATGTGAGTTGATCATATCTAAACCTAGATAAAGTGGGGGGTATAACACCCAACAGTGAGCTTATGGTCCTCCAGCCAACCAAGAACCTGTACCATGGTCTTCATCCGTACACAAAATAAACAAAATTACTTCAGCAGATACTGTCCTAGAAAGGCTTAACTCTGTCCAAGGTTGCACATGCACAATCTGATACTCACAATCCACCACAAAGAGGTTTTCCCCAAGGAACAGAAATGCCATAATATGCAGCCAACTCCCCAAATGTCTATGGTCTCGGTAAAGGGGAGGCCGAGAGCCATTTCAAAATATGAACTGTTAATTATCGATCAAGAGGAAGCATTCTGTATTAATGTCAGTCTATACTTTTAAATACTAATGTCATGCATTTAACACAAACAGCTTGGATTTTAAGTCAGAATCCACAAATTGGATTTAACGATAAGCGATGTAGGATAAACATATCCATATCAACAGGCTGGATTTCGGAGGCTGATTCCTTCTTCAGAGTCAATTAGTTTGACTCTGAGGGGCTGGCTGGCTTGTTGGCAAGCATACTGTTCAGGCTTAATGTCATTGTGCAAAACACTGAGACCCTTCAGAGCACCGAGGGCTGCAAAAAGCCACAGGGACAAAAGAAAAAAGTTTGAGTATTTTTATGTACTGTTCCATGTGTAAAGCTGGATGAAGAACCAAATTTCAATGTTTTTAAACTTTCTGAAATATGTTACTGCTCAGATCAAACATATATATTTCACTGAAGCATTCCCACAACATCAAAAACAGTAAAAAGACCTCCATATAAAGCTGTAACCTCATGATTTATCACAATCTACAGATACAACCAACAGAATCAGACAGATATATGCTTTCTAATATCCCTTTAGCTTAGCATCAAATAAGGACAGATCATATTGTTACTGTCAGGCCAAATCCTACGGAGTAGTGAGAGTGCCAAATTACAAAGATAAATGTATAAAAGAAAAAGCAAAAAAAAGTGGAAAATAATAATGTTGCTACATGAAGCAATATTAATCAAATAATGAATCCATAGAAGAAAAGATAATTAAAGCTGAAATATAAAGACAAAATAATTAAATAATTTTAAAAAATAAGGAGAAATGTGCTTATAAATAAAATAAAAAATAATGTGGCTATATAAAGCAATATAATAAAAAAAAATCTTTAAAAGAAAGGGCTAATAAAAGTAGAAATATAAAGACAAATAAATAAAATAATTCATAAATGTTCCTTTATAAAGCACATTAATTTTATGTTTTGATCAGTACATTGCCATTGCTTTGTAGATGCATTTTATTGTTCATTTTACTGCGCACATTAAATGCCACATTGTCATTGCTAATTGCTTTATAAAAGCACATTTTTAAAATTCTTTTATTCATGTCTTTATATTTCTACTTTTGTTTGCCCTTTCTTTTAGAGGTTTATTTTTTTGATTAATATTGCTTTATATAGCCACATTATTTATTTTTTTATTTTATTCATAAGCACATTTCTTATTATTTTTTAAAGTAGTCTTTGTATTTCAACTTGTATTATCCTTTTCTTTTACTGATTCATTATTTGATTGATATTGCTTGATGTAGCAACATTATTATTTTTTTATTTTAATTATTCATCTTTATATTTCCACTTTTATTTGTTTTTTCTTTTATACATTTATTTTTGTAATCTGGCACGCTCACTACTCCATAAAATCCTCTTATCTCCGATTCTATTTTGGTGGGTTTTTTTATAAAACAGTGCTTTTGGTTGGCTTTCTTGGTGAGAGTTTTTAACCAAATAAAACTAGAAAATAGCAATAAAACTAGAAAAAATGTAACTTCTTATCAGGACAATGTAGTATCTATTTATTTCATAGTTTTTTTATCTTCATTTCCTGAAAAGTAGTAATTTTGAAGACAAACAGTTTGTGTCCAACAGCAATGATAAACTTTCATTCACTGAACTTCTCTGATGGAATATTTGGGTGTACTGTGAAATGCATGAAAAAAAATAGAAAGCACTCAGAGAGCGCAGACCTCCGCCAAGTGCCACAATTCCCCCTATTTGTCATTTGCACCATAAACATTAGTCCCACATTTATTTTGACTACATTTTAAGATTCCTTGACCATGAAAACATACCATTGGCAACTGAATTCATAATGATATCAACATTAGTTCCGTAGTTATTCACAAAAATCGCATTTTCCGTAATGGCGGTTTTCTTCTGGATCTAGCTCCCTAGCTTTTGAAGATACAGCAAATCCGTTGGCACCTTCCAAATTCACAATGCCTTGGCTATATAATGGTGTTCATTTGTTCTCTTCCTATGATGAAAATTCCAAATGTCCCCTATTTTTTCATATTCTGGATCATAGTATCCAGAATTATTCCTTTATCCAGATCAGTCTTTGATAAACTGTAGAGCATGTTAGAAACTTGTCCTGTATTTTTTCCCAAGTGCCCTGACCATTATTTGTGGAGTTATATGCAGAAATGTCGAAAATGGCCCTATCTCCAAATGTTAAAGAATCCTTTAAAAAATTCCTGGATCCAGACGGAGATCCGGATCGCTTCCAAAATCGAATCATTTGTTCCTTATCCCAATCTGGACATTCCCTGAAAATTTCATCAATATCCGTCCAGAACTTTTTGAGTAATGTTGCTAACTAACTGACAGACAGACAAACAAACCCTCCCAAAAACATAACCTCCTTGGCGGAGGTAAAAACACTGCACAGTCTGTATTAATATCTGTGGGCAATAGGGATGCAACATTTCTCAATAAGATATCAACTGTTAGGTGCAATGCCCACATTTCAATTTATTTGGGATTTGCAATATTTTTGTTTTTGAGTACAAACAGCTGTTATTGATTGTTTCCCTTTTAGGTTAAAATACCACACTACTCCTCTGAGAGGACAGACGGTAATATGCACCCAAACTTGCAATATGCAGGACTCTTCATTCTTTAATCTGGTGAAGTAGAGGAAAAGATATATGTAGTTTTGCATTTGTCAAAATAAAATAACCATGAAGAAAAAAAAAATGTATCATGAGTTAGTTTAGTCTGATCTGCCACTATGACATATATATATATATACATATATATACTTATATTATTATATTATATTATTATTATATATTTTTAAGAATTAGTAGATATTATTACCTATATTGGTTTCCATAAAGGTCTTTTATGTAGGGTTATTGATACCTTTAAGGAGAAAAATGGGTCAAGTTAACCAAAAGTTTATTGCATAGGAAAAGTACCTTAAATTGACATGAATTCAATGTTTAGCTCGTTAAATGTAACTTTACGGTTTGTTTCTGAGCTTGGCAAAATAAATTAGAATTTTGATGAAGCCAGATTTTCAATATTTTGACAGTTTACAGGCATTTTTGATTAATTTATGGAAAGTTTCTAGTTGTTTGTAACAGTTTGGCCCTCTGAACCTGGCATTATAAGTATTGTGGGAACCAATGTTTCCCATCCCTGAGTTAAATCATTACAGTTTTGTGGTAGCTGCAGCAGCGGTGATAATAGTGACACGAGGCAATTTCTTTGTATCACAACTGATTTCGATTACAAGTAATTATAATACTTTTCAATCCAATCAGGTCACTGTGGGTATTTGAGCAACATGGGACTCAGAAAGATCAATGGTTCCAAAAACTCCTTTAGTTTCCAAACCATAGCCCAGCTCTAAAGAAGGTGAATTTATCCTATCAAAACTGTCAACTCCACTTTAATAGTTTCCCTGCTGACACTTCTTCAGGTTAGAGTGGAATAAAACTGTGTTAGCTGGTGTTCTCTATGCTCTGCTGTTGACACCCTTGACCATCAAAAGCTCATCTTCCTTGTGCACAGACTTTAACTTTAATATCCCATGTTGTGTCAAACATTGATTAATGTGCTTATCTGTATCTGTTCATGAGACATGTGACCTCCTCTTTGCTTCAAGTTAAGTAACTCATTTTGTTGTTAGCTTAGTTTGCTTACAAATTCCCGTAATGCAGAACGAGACAAGTAGTTATGGCAATGTTCACTTGCGCAGTGGAGCTGTGACATAATGATGTGAGGATGGCCCTGTCTGTGTTTTATAATACTGCAGTATGATCATGAAATGAACCAAGGTAAAGAAAATGTCATCCTTTATTTTCAACCCAATCGGATCAAAGCAAACAGGCTGTAGGCATGAAAACCACTTTAGTCATTCTTATGGGATATGCTTAATAGTCTGATGTATCTTTCAGATGTTTGTGTATGCACATGTAAAATTCAGTTTGGGCCTTTAAATGCCTCTCAGAAGCACAAAAAAATCTCATGAGCTTGGATAACTTTATCTATTTCTTTGTTTTCAGTCTGCATCAATTTAAGTCTAATATAACACTTGTCAGGAGTGCTGTTTTATTGCCAGTTTTCAGTTATTCTGCATTCTCTGCTTGTTTGTGTACAAGAAACTATAACAACTGAAATCTGTATAGAGGGAGCAATCTAGCAATCATGCTAGATTGATTTGGCAGTGGTGGAGATGGGGCCCAAGTGATATAATCTAATGGGCCCCAAACTTCATTGTGTTCATGTCTGATTATGCATGTATATGTGGAGCTAATGCTAATGCTGATTTAGCTGTGATGGACCAAAATCACTTATAATAAAACTGTAAAAATAAAAGGGTTTCTCTTAAAATAATTAGTTGTAAATGTTCTTGTAAAATATCCCCAATTTAATTCCAAAAAAAGAAAAAAATGCCAGTGTTCTCCAACACAGAATGTGTAAAGAGAAAATCCATATGTATGATTCAGGGAGTCTTTGGCAATGCCACAGATATAAGAGCAGCAGTATATCAGTGTGATCGTCTCTGTTAAGTAGCCAGCATCACAACATGTCGTGCCAGTATCTGAGCCATATGTGAGCACCAGCTCTGAGCTCCTCCATGTGCTGTGATATATGGAGGGTAAGGAGACTGATGGGATGGCATGACAAACTGCTTGTGTCTGCGTATGCTTCCATGACATCCCCATTTCATATCTTCTGCTAGCTTCCTTTTCGACTGTTTGCTCCTTCACCTGTTTTTTTGAGTCCACACCTGCAACAGCTGATGCCAGAGGCACAATGATTGTTGTCCTACTGTCTGGCTGGTGGTATTTTTGTCCATCTGTCCAGACCATTGTTGATTTTTTTTTTTTTAACTTTGCAAAAATGTGCACTACAACAAATGGATGAGTTAAGAAGATTTGGAGGTCAAACAAGTCACAAATGTTCAGACCACTGGGCCTCATAGTCAACTATTTGCACAAGTACCCTTTCTTGTTTGAGGATGAATAGATTACGTGTTAAAGATCACGTGTTTCTCATGGTCATCTCTTGGTTGTCAAGGTGATATCTAAAGAGCACAAATGTGGAATTTAGATTTTGGGGTCATACGTCAAAAGCCATTGGGTCTCATGATAATATCTTGCTTGTGAATATGATATCTCAAAGAACTCTCAGGGATTTACATTCAAGGATGGAAATATTTTGTATGTAAAAGGAAAGCTTAGAGGCCATAAGCAAAGTGTTGCATGTGAAAATGGCAGCTAAAAATGCTTTCACGAGCTTTAAACAAAGCAAACATCCATCTATCCATTAACTATACCACTTATCCCTTTTGGGGTTGTGGGGGTGGAGCCTATCCCAGCTGACATTGGGTGAGTGGCGGGGTACACCCTGAACCAGTCACCAGCCAATTGCAGGGCTACGTAGAGAGACAGACATTCACACTCATACCTAAGGGCAATTTGAAGTCACCACTCAACCTAATGAGAATGTTTCTGGTCTGTGGGAGGAAGGCAGAGTGCCTGAAAGAGAACCCATGCATGCACAGGAGAAAATGTAAACCTTCACACAGAAAGGCCCTGCCCGACTCAGGGATCGAACCCCCGACCGTCTTGCTGTGAGACATGTGCACCACCTGCTGCACCACCATGTTGCTTCAAAGCAACCATTTGAACCCTAATGTTAGGAATCAGATTTTAGAGGTCAAAGGTCATTGGGCACCCATGCTCATCTTTTGCTTTTGGAAGTGAT
Source organism: Cetoscarus ocellatus (assembly GCA_037902135.1). Lineage (NCBI taxonomy): Eukaryota > Metazoa > Chordata > Actinopteri > Labriformes > Labridae > Cetoscarus > Cetoscarus ocellatus. Next base: position 449,078 of record JBAMNC010000936.1, on the reverse strand, counting down.
ATTAACATCATTTTAAGGTGTTCTTATCAAATTTTGCACAAGTCATCTTGCTGATTTAAGAAAGAACATCTTACAGTTATGGAGGTCAGAGGTCACGGGCTAAGGGCGCTGTATCTCATACTTATCTCTTGCTTATCAATCAAATATCTAGAAAATGATTCATGAAATTTCCTTCAACTATGCACAACTGTCCACTCCAAATTGAGGATAAACTGATTGGAATTTGGAGGACAATGTCAAAGTCAATAAGTCCCGGTTTAATCCCTGTATCCTGGACATGGTATGTTGACAATGCTTGAATTTTCTTCAGCATTTGCATACATGTCATCTATTACTTAAGGATAAATAGATTGGATTTTGGGACAAACTTTCAAGGTCATAGGACGTTATGGTCTTCTCTTACTTGAGAACAAGATATTTGAAGATACTTTGAGGCATATCTGCTAAACTTACCCAAGAACATATGTATTTAGGAAGCAACCCTAATAAGCCACAATATATGGTGCTTTCCATGCTTTCCATTACTGTGGGAACTGGGAATTACATCCCATCCCACTTAAATGCTTTATGGTTACAAGCTGGTAAAGTCAGTGTACCTGAAGACGATCTAACTTCCCAGTAGGAAACTCCAACCAAATTAGGTGTTACCAGTGATGTATCTAAATAGTAACTCAGACAATCCAACTTCCCAGATCAACTGGAATGCACAATACGTACATGGTAAGGTTTCAACAAATTATTCTCTGTGTGCACACATGGTGCATGCTCAGTGTATCTTCCTTTGACCCAGCTGTGAGCATCACCTGTTCTGTACATCAGGTCTCATCTGAATGTTTTTCTGCCATTAAAACAACTAAGAACTTGCACTCTAAAGCCTGTCTGTTCAAATCATGCTTGAGACCAGAAATATAGTTTAGGGGAATGTCCATGGGCTTAGATTCTTTGGGCCTGATCTTAATTCTATTGGAGGAAACCTCAAGAGATCTCCCCTTAACCATGGAAACATCTTTGCACAAGTGTAACTCCTGATTTGAGAATGAAGAGACTTGGTAAGCAACTTGTCTAGGTCAGGTAGTCTCATGGTCAGCGTTGCTTCTGGATGTGAAATCTCAAGAATGCTGATGTTGTCAAACTTCATACTCATGGTAGGTTAAGGTTGAGGTTTTCATGCCTCAGGATCATTCTTGGCCTTTGTATGTGATGCCTTCAGATTGCTTAGAGGTATTTTCACCAAACTTTGCATTCATTTCTACTCTGACTTAAAGCCCAGTTCAAACTGTCATTTCAGATATTCACCCCTCTGTGACTTCTTGCTTCCGCTGTGAACATCCCGAATGGAGGGAACAAGTCGAGCCCCTTTTGGTTCCGTCTCCAGAGGTCATAACAGAGGGGGTTATTGGAGAGGGGGTGACGCGTACTCACTGGGAGACAGGAGCTCTACGAGTTAGTGTCTCTTCCTTTGTGTATACGTGGGGGCACGCACAATGTTCTGCACATCCAAGTTGTATTGCACCATGAAGTGACGCAGATATTACAGCCTCACGGAATCAATGAATGTCTGTATTGTTAATGTAGTAAAACCCTGTTGTAGCATTATAGTGTGATGGCACTGTGAATTGGGATTAAGAGGAAGTGATAAAATCTATTCGGCTCACATTCATCACTTTCATTTAAAGTCTTTGCCAATCATGCAACTAAAAACCCAACAGTGTACTTTTATTGACATGTATTTGAATACCTTGCAGAAGTGCATAACTCTGTGGGTTATGGAAAAACTAGAACCCAAGTGTGGGTCCTAGTTTCTCCTACTTTTACTTACTTCTATCTCCTCCATTGGTTCTGTTTTTTTTCTTTTATCATCAGCCAGTTTCTTCAGCTCTCTTTGTCTTTTGCACGTCTTTCCTAATTACTTTGTATAAGCTGATGGTGCTCCCTCATCACTCTAACTTTTCTTTCTTTGATGGGATCCTGGTGTGTTGCATTGAATATGACTGAGGTCTGGTGCAGTGGGCCTGTACAGACAAAAGCCTCTGTGCAGAGGGGGGTGTTGGTTCCCTCTGAAGCCATGCCAGTTCCTGTGCCAAGAGTGCAAACACACACACACTCATTTACACACACATCAGTGATTATCAAGCAAAGCCCGACAAGTGGGGAGCTTATAGAACTGCAGGAAAGGCCTGGCTCTCATCCACCCCCACCCCCACCTCTCTGCTTAGCACGCAGTGGGGGGTCAACACACACACACGCATACACTCCATCCACCCCCTGCAGAAAAAACAGCTTCAGTATCGTGTTTCCGTGTTTTTCTTCTTTTTTTTCAGCCAATCCCAGCGCTCACAGGAGTGGTGCGTTTTGGGGGAGCTTTCACTCTAACAAAGACATCTTCGCCACATCAAAGGGTGTGAGTGATGACACACACACCCACAGAAACATGCGACATGCACGCCCTTTGTTTAATTTTAGAAAACACAATGGGATAATGAGGCCTCCGTGGACACTGATTAAAGGATCTGTTTATCAAAATAACAGCAACTTAATGATTTTTTTTATTATTTACTGCTAATCGGAGAAAGCAAGTTCTGGTTTACTGTGATTTATTTCCTCAGAGACTTCTGTTGTCACCACAAAACAATGGGGATGAATACAATTTTATTTGTGAAGCTGACAGTCTTTGAAATGTGGCATTTAAGACAATGAAGTGGAAACACCCCTCTCCAGTTTCAATGTCCTTAGTATTCATGAGAGGAGAGAAAACATAACCACCAGACTTCATGGAACTATTTCTTCAGCAGGCTAGCAAGCTAGGTACAGGACACAGATAGGTAGGGAGTTAAGATGGTAGGTGAGTGGGTTGGTTGCCAGGTAAGTAGCTAGGTAAATAGCAAGGTAGGTAGGTTAATAGTGAGGTTTGAAAGGAGCACACAGTTTAGGCCAGAGCCCCATATGATACTAGGGCCAGATCTGGTTTGCCGCTGTTGGGCCAGAGCTACCTTTGCCCCTTCTGGGCCATACCTGGGACATACGTCACATGCCCTAATTCCAGTGCCAATCGAATGCCACCTGTGCCGGTCTCAAGCCAGATCTGGGCTGAGTGTCTCTGCTATCTGGGCAGGTAAAAACCAGATTAAGAAGACTGGTAGTTAAGTTGAAAGATAGATAGGTAGAAAGCAAGTAAGCCAGGTTGGAGGGGTTACTAGAAATGTGAAAATTTAGCTAACTAGCTAGCAAGATAAGAAGGTTGGTAGGTAGGTTGATAGCAAGGTAAGTCAATTCTATAGGATGGGCAGGTGAGTAAGTAGGGAGGTAAGTAGGCAGTATATTGAACTTGGTAGGGTATGTAGGTTGGAAGGTGTGTCTGTGGGTGTCAAGGTAGGTGGGTGGCTAGAAAGGTAGAGAGGCAGATTCATATGTTGGTTAGTAGAAAGGTGGGAAGTTGTGGATAGGTAGATTGGTTATCTGGTTATAACAAAATTGGGTAGGTATGTTTTTTTTTTTATCCTGAAGAATGTTCAAAATGATTCTTCTTTTACATTTACACATGTAGCAAAGGTAAAGATGTCAGTTGAAAAACTGTTTACATCAGCACTGGACTTGAAAAACGGGCCTCAAGGTTAGAGGCATGAAAAGAGGCATAAAGTCAGAAACCAGACAACATGCTGAATGCTGAACAGTGACAAAATAAGACTAATTAGAGTAATAATATAAAAAGATATAAATTAATTTTGGCTTAATTAAATCATAATGAACAAGTAATAAAAATAAAAAAAACCAGTACAGTTTGTACTTCCTAAAAAAATGAGCTATTGATACAGAACCTTCTTTTTTTAAGTGGCTTTAAACATGCCTATTTATGCCATAAAAACTGGCATTTTAATATGGGACTTTTAAGGGGTTTCTTGATTTTTGAAACAAAGTTCAATTGGGCATTCAAGGAACTAGCTATGTACACTATAGCTTTGTTTTTCCCAGTTCATTGAGTCCCATTGTTTGGGGTTCTGACCAAGAAGTTTTGAGTCTCAGTTGCAAACAAGTGCATCAGTATGAACTGCAAGCAGTTGACAGTTTGCTAGAAGACTTACAGCAGTAACAGAAGTGTGGTATGTAACTTTTAAAGCTGTGCCTGAGTCAGATTTTGTTGGAGAATTTCAAAGCTGACAAGCAGGAAGAGCTACTATTTGATTTTCCACTGCATAGTTTTACATGAAGCTTCACTTAAGCCAGTTTAAAGGAAGCAGGAAGAGATTTCTCCAGTGATACAAAGTGAGTTATCTTTTCATCAAATGAATGACTCAGAACAGATTTCGTGCAACATTACTCTTGGTTACAGTTTTTGTATTTACTCGTCAGTCAGGCCAGCAGTTTCCATCTGCCTCAAACTTCTTTTCTCTTTCTTTTGTTGCCAAGATAAGATTAACAAATGCTTTCAATCAATGTAAAAATGAGTATTAGTATCAGTTTTCTAATTTCAGCCATTGTTCAGTTAATGTATTTACTTATTATGAGACAATAAAATAAAAACTCTTGTGATGAAGTGTTAGATGGTTATGAAACCAACAAAAAAAATGATGTGTCTTTTTGGAATACAAAAGCAAACAAGATCATTGGCAAATAATGTTGCTTTTTAGCTGGTTTAAATCCATTAATTCACTGTCATTAGGTCGATTTTGTTTACATCTCTCATGTCAAAGGAACAGAATATTTGAGAATTGTGATCAAGAGACACTCACACATGTATAACAACAAGATCTACTCACTGACACAAACCCAAATGTCCATAAAGGACCTCTTAGACTGAGGAATAAACTGCTAGTAGAATCTTTTGTTTATATCTATTTGAAAGTTATTTTCCTTATGTGATTACTCAATAGGCTTCTTGGAGTTTCTTAGCTTCAGTAGCAATAGTGAAAGTGAGTGTTCAGCCATATTTGACCCTTTCTTTCTTAAACAATGTTTGTGCTGAGTGCACATATTGTGTTACCACTGCATGAGCCATTGTTTTGGTGTCTTTACAGCACTGTACTGGTTCTCCTGTCCACCTGCTCTGGTCTCACACACACACAAACAAACAAGCCACAGGAGTATGAGATCTCCACAGCTGCCCAATCGGCACATGGCCTGACCTAAACTACTGAAATGTCAAGGGTCACAGGTTGCCTTCCAACAGATGGACTTTCAGAGTGTGTGTATGTGTGTGTGAGTGTCGGGGGCTGGTAGAGATTGATTGTTGGTGTGTACTCACATGGTTTTAACGTGGCAACAAGCACCAAAAAGGAAGGGAAGGGGGTGTTGGGAGCAGGCCTGGCGTGTGCCGGGGTCGTGACAGGTCAGAGGTCAACAAAGTAGACAAAGGCCAGTGACTCCGATGAGGTCACTGGCCTCCAGCTCCTTTCAGCCATTCACAGCTTTTATTGCGAGCAGTGGCCTGGACTTTGCGGTGTGATCCCTGGTGATTTGACCTGCGTCCTGTGTGAAAAATGAACGAGGTGACTGCTAATTAAAAGGAATGGTGTAAATCTGAAGGCAGCTTTGATTACGTGTGCGTGCTGTGTTTGGGCCTGTTCAGATGAGGGTTGTCATGATGACAAGTTTTTATCCTAAATGCAATTATATCAGGCTCAAATGTTTTTAACGTTTAATACAAAGGCAACAAGCAAACTCCTGCAGCAATCCAAGATCTGGGCACAGTTAGTTTGATCCATGGACAGGCGCAAGTCATTAATTGTAAGTCCATGACATGACTCAAATCTTTGAGGGCAGCTGCAAGTTGGCAAAGTCTCACATGGTTTAACTAAACAACACTAAAAGTGGCTAATAAACAGTCTCTGGCCACTCTATTGGGTACACCTTACCAAAGCAGGTTGGTCCTCCTTTTGCCCCAGAACTGTCTCGATTCTCAGTGGCATTGATTTGATTTGATAACTCTTTAGAGACTTTCTTGTTCTTAGCAAACAGAAGTGGCGTCTTGTGTGGTTTCCTGTTGTCCATTTGCTTCGAGATTCCATGTGTTGTACACTCAGAAATGGTCATCTGCATACCTCTGTTGTGCTGAGTGGTTATTTCTGTAACTCTTGCCTATCATCTCCAACCTCTGTGGCCATCCTCCCCTGACCTCTGAAATCTTTTGCCATGAGCAGTGCATCTCACTGGATTTGCTCTCTTTTATCATGCTGTTATTTTTAAAGCTGAGGAGATGAAGATGGTTGTGTGTGAATACATAAGTAGATCAGCATGAGTTGTGGGTCGGTGGAAGAGTCAGTTCTTACCTGATGGTGATCTGACCCCCAACTTTTAAAGTCTCATGTTGATGTGTCTTTGGGCAAGACACTTAATCCAAGATGCTCTCATTGTAGAACAATCTGCATCTAAATGTGTATGAATAAAAAAAAGCTGTACTGATGAACATTTCATCACCTAACATGAGAGTGAGAAAATGGTGGGAGTTAGTCTGTGTGACCTACAGTGTTTAAAGGTGCTTTTGACATGTTGGCAAAATAGAACAGTGTTATATAAGCTCAGGTCCATTTACCATCTTACTGTTTTTAATCTTTGCAGGGTTGTGCAGATAAAAAGACAGAGCCTGGATAATCAATAAATGAGCTGAGTAAGGCTGAGATTTATTTAACTTGAATATTCAAGGACAGCCTTCATAAAACGTTGTGAAAGGTATGTTGTTATGGCATGCAGGTCTAGGTCAGCAGTGGATTGTTCACACTGTGTGCAGTAGCAAGGGCCCATGACATTTACTGCATGTTCTTCTTGTCACTTTCTATGGTCTCATCCATAAAGACTCAAAACAAAAATCTGAGCTGAGAATGTTGGTACAACAGAAGAAATGGAGTCTAAATACCTCAAGAAGACGCACCAAGTAAAAAAATAGACAAATGGCAGGAAAGGATCAATGATCGGTTCAGTTCAATTCAAAGGGCTCTATTGGCATGGATGTTGCAGGGCATTATTGCCAAAGAATTTCTTAAAAATAAAAAAATATGCACATGTTAAGACGAAAGGCAAAACTGTTTATTATAATGAAAGCAAATAGTGTGATGATCGTGTGCGTGCTGTGGTTGTGTGTGTTCAGGTTCCTCTGGTTGTCCTTAGGTCCTCAGGAAGTGGAGATCTGTCTCGACCTGTAAGGTGTCAGATTGGGGCAGGGTTTGTCCTCCTCTGAGACCCAGCTCTTGTCGTGACGACCCGTCCATTGGCCAATCCGCAGTCACCAAGTCTATTCCTCACCAGGACTTGGGCCCTGTTTACACGGAGACGCTCTCACCTGAAACACAAAGGTTTTTCCCTTGCCCTTCAAAAACGATCTGCGTTCAGACAGAGACTCAAGAACAACTGAAAATGCTGTAGCGTGCATGCCAGTTCAGTAGATGGCGATGTAGGTTTGCAGAGAAACAGTGCTTTTACAACACATGTACGAAGACGAAAAACTTTTCACAAACAACAATGGCGAGTGGACGCACGAAGACGCAGGAGTTTCTTGTCTGGACAACAAATCTGTCTGCATAGTTCTGTCTGGATAACAAACCGAGCACGGTAAGCAGCACACATGTTACTCGGTAGACGGCCGAAGCTGTTGTTGTTCCTGGTATGCGTGCGCAGCCTTCATGTGAAAGAGTACTGCGCATGCGTAGACGTCAGTGTTTCCCCCTGAAATGATGAATGCTGTTCACATGGGGCCGGATGGCGATACGTTTTGAAAACTCTCCGCCTTGGACCCTGGTTTCAAAAGTTTGCGGATTCAAGCACTCCATGCACTGGTCTCATGTAAACTGTTTAAGGCCAAATAACATTTTGATTGTGTTTGTTTTTGGTTGTGTCTCTTAATTATTTCACATAAATTTATTTTTGTTGATTAATAACTTGATTTGGTCTTATTTGAGGGGTTTTGGGGTCCTGAGTCTGATTTGGATGTTTTTGGGGTGTTGCTGTGGTCCTGGTGCCTCCAGGCCAGTTCATGTGACCGGTTGATGGGACTTTTTTTTGGCTTCATCTCTAAACAGCTAAGAGTTTGTAATGGTAGGACTGGGAGTCACTAATTTTCAAATGCTAGTAACATTGAAGTCCTTTATGTCATTTCAAGGATGAGGGGATATTGACCTGCAGCTGGATCTGCCTGATTTAATACGTGCAGTCAGGCAGATCTATCTTGCTAAGCTCCAGTCTACAACAATATCATCTATAACACCCATAGAAAGTCCTTGGAAATGTGCAGAACTTTTCAAAAGCATATTTGGCAGGTGACTGGATGATCTTTTTGTCAGTCACATTCATTACTAGTCAATCAGATTATTTAGTACACTACTGCCATGGTGTAAAGTGCAAAACATCAGCCATTTCGTAGAACAAACTCTCAACAAAACATGTCTGAAGTGGAATGGAAATATCCTTTCTATCCAGACATGAGTGCAGTGTTTTCATTTAACATGCAATAAAAAATGCTGTATAGATATCTATCTTTTTCTTATTGTTTTTATTTCGGTCCTCATGGTCTCATTTTACGTTGCATGGTTCTTGTATTGTCTGGGTTCTTACGACAAAACGTGTTTTTCTGTAACAGTGCCTTGATTTAAACTGGGCTTTTTGTTTTGTTTTTTTGTTTTAATTTCCTTTTGTGCTCTTGTGATTGCTGTCTGTATGTTCTTGTCTGATTGTCAAAGCACTTTGTAAACCACTGTTTTTAAAAAGTGCTATACAAATAAAGTTATTATTATCATTATTATTATTATTATTATTATTATCTAGATCTGCTAAAGCTGCTGCTGAAGCTGTTAGCATCTATGCTAATCTCTGAAAAAACAGTCACTTCCTGCTTTCATCATGCTCGTAGCTCCCACACCTTCTACTTTAAGGCTTGATTACAGACATTGAAGCAGGCGCATCCAGCTTCACTGCAAGATTACAGCTACGCTAAGCTTAGACCCCTACTTGTAGGTGTCCTGAAGGCCCCACTAGCAACCATCCAAGCCCCTTGAGTGTTTAAGTCAGGGGAACATATATCACCCTTTCATATCCATGTACACACCACTGATATACACCGTAAAAACTAAAAGATCCTTGAAGAACCTTTAGAGGTTCTTCAATTTGCAACTGTGGAGGAACCTCTTTAGGTGCTCCGAGGAACCTTTGAAAAGGGGTAACATTACTTTGTTATGGTTCTTTGAAGCACCTGTTTTCATACCGATGATCCTTATAAGTTATTCCCGGCACCTATAGGTGCATTGATGAACTCATGGGGTTCTTGGAGTAGCCTATAAGCTTTTAAAGGAACCTAGAGGTTCCTCAAGGCCCTACCCAGTTTTGACTGCTATAGCAGTGGGAGTAGCTTGGGGTTAAGCATTTTGCCCATGACAGCCGGGGCTGGTCTTGAAGCTGCAACCTTCTGATTTCCAACAGAGCAAAATATCACTGACACCCACCCAAAGACCACGAAAACAGCAGTGGGAGCAACATGAGTTTTCAGGAGCTAGGGTCAAACCCACTACCATCATGCTGAAAGACAACCAGCTCTACCACTGGAGCACAGTCACCTCAAATGCTCGGTCATAACATCAAGCACAAGAAGAGAGTGGAAGTCAGACAGAGGGGAGTCAAAATGAAGAAGACCAGAGTGAACAGAGAGAGGAGGGATTTGGAGCCACAGCAGAGGGTGACAGGGAGATAGGGGCCCATGGAAAAGGCCTTGTTTGCCAGCTGGGAGAGGCATGAGCTCATTGCCCCGTGCTACTCTGCACCATTATCCCCCTGAACGTGCACGCCTCCTCTTCTCTCTGCCTCCTATCAGCCTCCCCTCCCACTAACACACACACTTACACACTCGTCCGACTGTTCTGTTTATTGATGACTCAAGCTTGCCGTTTCTTTCCGGATACACAGTCAACACTGGAGCTCTGGCACCTCGGGGCCTAATGGACTGATCTCGACTGTTTACAGCTGTGCCCTTTCTAGAATGACTCACAAAGGAACAAAGAGGCCTCTGTGTGCGAGAGAGCTTTTCCTATTCTCGTCAGCAGGACCTACCGACGCACACTGTAGTTTGTTTTCTTCGAAAGCCCTGCTGTGTCTCCATCTTTGACAAGCTTGTCATCTCTTCTCCTGACTCTCGGTCTGCTGATCCTCTGTCTGACAGGCCCTATCTCTCATCTATAGGACCTTCTTTACCTTGTCATCTGGCACAACTACCACACACTACTTTTTACCCACTTCCTCTTCTGTTTCACCGTACGTGACTTTATTATGTACTCACAAAGGCTTCCTGAACTCCTCACCTGGTTAATCAACAAAGCAGATCCTAAACTGTGCATGTCTGAACCCTGCAAGGCCTCAAAACTTGTTTGTTATGTGTTGCTTAAAAATGTAACCTTGGATGAAAGGTCAAGGTTACAAAGTCTTGGCATTTCCATCTTAGGTTTTTACACTATGGCCCAATATTACCATCTTAACCAGCATTGTGAGCATGTTTCCAAAACTCAGTCAGACAAATACACAGATGATCAAGCCTTACCTTATATTTTGGACCATGGATAGCCAACATGGTGCCTGCACTTAGCTGCCCCTAGGGAACCAATGAGGTGGCTTCAGGGGCATTCTAGAAATAGCACAAGATACAACCATAGACCATAACATAAATTGCCATTTTTTATTTACTTTTTTATTTAATTTCAAATTCTGTGGAAGTATGCCATTGACAGATAGTGTTCCTTCAGTTCCATGACATCCTAAGTTTACACCCCATAAAAATGCAGAAAAATAGATATTTATGTGAAATGCACATTTTAGACTATTTGGAACCTCATATACCATCCAGACAAGGCCAGATTACCAATAAGGGCAACTGTCATAAAGATTATGATTTTATGTTGATGTTGAATTGTCAGCATGTCTTTTGCAATGTCTCAGATGTTGTGGGAATGCTTCAGTAAAATGTAACTTTAATCTCAGCATTCACATTGTCTCTTGTTCTGTGTGTTTACTGGCAACATAAAAAGAAAGGAATGAATGATGCAGCTGGAGACTGAACAAAATACTTCAATCCATCTTCTAAATAACAAGGCATGAACTGACAGGCACATGCTGCTTTTAATGGTAGTAAGAGCTCATACGCTGAATGATTTGATTTATGTAAAGCCCAAAACACACCTACGAGGTGTGTCAGAAAAGGTCCAGGACTGGTGTCACAACAGATGTATTTCAAACCCAAACTTCAAACTAATAGTTTTCCCCTTCAAAGTAATCCAAGCATGTCTACAAAGAGATACTGCGGCGTTTGCTTCGTTCAGTGAGCGTGAAGAGGCGAGAGTTGTGGCAGGACAAGTCGTGGCTGCTTCACCATGACAACATGCCTGCACACAATACCCTGAGCATCCAACAGTTCCTGGCCAAGAAGAACATCGCCGTGCTGGAGCAACCTCCCTACTCACCCGACCTGGCTTAAGGGGGTCATCAAGGGGACCCGTTTTGAAGGCGCGGACGACATCAAAAAGGCCGTGACGACGGAGCTGCGGAGGATCCTGGAAGAATCCTTCCAGGAGTGCATGACAGCGTGGCAGAGAAGGATGGGAAAGTGCATTAGACTCCAGGGGGATTACTTCGAAGGGGAAAACGTAGTTTGGATTCCAAATAAATTTTTTGTGACACCAGTCCTGGAACTTTTCTGACACACCTTGTATGTTACGTGCTTTGTTTCATGAGAAGTGACACTAGTTATTGCAAGTAAATAGGAGAGAATAACTCTTCTTGAGTTACTACTGCTTTACAAGAACCGTGATGAGCAAAGCATATTGAGATCATAATTCATGCACAATAGCCTCTAAATGTATAATTAATAAGCAGTGAATTGGAGGCATTATGGAAAACTCGTAGTTATCGGCCCACTAGATACAACATATGATCATGAAGAATAAATCCCCAGTAATCTTTAATAATGTCCGAAAAGCAGCCGGTATGATAATAAACATCTGCATACAAAGAGAAGTTAATGATGAATATAAGGTCCTTAAACTAATATGTTTTCAGTGATTATAAGAGTTTCTGAATGAGTTCTAAATGACAAAGTGAAAGCATTTTCCCCCCAAAGTCCCCTGCTTATACCAGATTGTCCTACCCTCCCCCATCCATTCTCTCTCCTATCCACCCTTGAACCTTTCACCTTTGTCCCACTTACTCAACTCTCCGATGTGTTCATGTGTGTTTTGCGAATATGTGTCTTTCCATGCATACCTGAGGCTGTGAGCGCTTCTGTGTGTGAATACTAGCCTGTTTGACATTAGCTTTCCAACCTCCATGGCTCTAAAAGGCCCATGTTTGTTTGCTTAGCGCAAAGCCCCGGCGCGAGCGCTGCATTGGTGCTCACCGATTAGCCCGCCCGGGAACAACACCCCATCGGAATGTCTGGAATTATACACAACAAGGATTAGCTCATCCCTGTCTGTTGTCTCTGGCCTCCCTGTTTGTCATTCTTTCACTGCATGGACTCAGACACAGAGATGGACAGACAGATACACAGACAAAGGCAGAAGCATGGCACTGTTTGTTTGGCCCCTGAAGGCCTTGAGCATTAAATCATGTGTTAATGCCTGAAAAAAATGTTTTTATTTTGTCTTTATCTTTCATTGTTTTACAGCAGAAGTCCAACAAAGAGTGGTCCTGGCACAGAAAGCTACATTTTTATCAGCCCGTGGATAACTCGACAGCATGACGTCATGTTCAGATTATTCAAACAAGGCCACAATAGAGTTTTATTTTAGGAAGTGGTCCAACAGCTGTGAATATCAAAGAGTCACACTCACTCAGACTGACTTCTTTGAGAGGTTTTATTTGAATAACCCAAATTTAGACACTGACGCAATACAACTTCAAGATAAAATGCTGGCTGCTGTTCTGATTTCTCGAAACAGGAAAATTATTCCATGTCCTTGGATACACTTTGGGATGCACAACACTGCTTTTTGACATTTTCAAATTTATTAATAATTCCATTTTTGTTTGAGTTTATTTTATACTTTGCAAAACTTTATTTTAAGATCAATATATTCACCACCACCTGCTGATTAGCTAGTCCTGAGGGCTTATCAGTTGCTAATTCTACTTGAACGTAATAAACAGCCAGTAGCTTATTAACTTTAAGATTTCCCTCATCAACCCCCAGACTTACTGCTAAAATGTGATTAGTTAAGAAGTTGTTGCCCGTAAATAATGAACTAAATAAGCTTTGCTTAGCAAGGCCTTTATAAGGTTGTAGTATCACAAGAATAGTTATTCTCTTTTTATTACTCTTAGTTATAATAGTCTATTATTTTGAACCAATTATAAACTCCTGGTCTTAGTTGAGTGTAAATTACTTTTGTTTAAGTATTTGTAACTCAGAGAATGTTTTCTGAGCTAAAGTGAGATCATGACTATATCTAATTTTATTGTAGTTTCAAGCTTCTTAAGAAGTATTTGTTCCCTAAACTAAATATTTTTGCCATTGTGATATACTGTATGTGCACGGTAAGCTTTATGTTCTGTATTGTTTGGTCTGTTTCTCTTAATCTGTTCCATAAAGTGCTACGATTTTGTGTTGTTTTGAAATCATTCTGAGTAAAAAGTAAGTTAGATTAGGGGGAAAATATTAGGTAATAAGTCTTCAACTACAACTGAATTAGGTTGAAACATTACCTCACTTTAGCGTAAAGAACATTTTCTGAGTTACAAATACATAATCACAAGTTATTTACACTTAACTAAGACCAGAAGTTTAAAAGAATAGACCATACTTACTAAGAGTAATTAAGGGAAGATAACTTTTCTTGTGATACTACGACTTATAAAGGCCAAGCAATTCTAAGCTAATAAAGATCATAATTCATAAACTTTTTAATTATTACTAATTAGCAGTAATTAAGTGGTATCTCATGTGGATGTCTCACTACTGTCAGTGTGAGTAGATGTTAGAGTGAATAGATGTGAATGAGTAGATGTGAGCTGCAATGTACAAGCCCTTTTAGGTTGTCAGAAAAACTACAGAAGCACTGCATAAGCTCAAATCCATTTATCATTTTATGTGGTAAAGTTTATCCGCATTGTTTTAAGGGTTTCCACAAGAATTCTGAAAAGAAACTGAAGTAAGATACACTAAAACATGCAAAATAATGCCGCAACCAAGGTTAACACAAAGTAGAACTAGAAACAAAAAACACTTTCAGAAACTTTTTTTACTTACTTGCATTTCTAAGCTAAAATTTAAGCTCCTATTGCTGCATGATTTTAATACCTTACCCAGTTGTACTCCTTGTGCAGTCATTTGGTAGTTGTCCATCCATCCATCATGTATAACGCCCATGCCTTTCAAGGTCGCAGGGGGCTGGAGCCTGTCCCATCTGATAGTGGGCCAGAGATAGAGCACACCCAGGGCCACGTTTAGAGACCGACAACCATCCACACCCTCACCCATAGCTAAGGGCAATTTGGAGCCATCAGTTAGCCTGAGGAGCTTATTTCTGGTCTGTGAAAGACTGGGGTGTCGGAGGAAACCTTTGCATGCACAAGGAGAACACACAAACTCTGCACAGAAAGGCCCTGACCAACACAGGGCTCAAACCAGCAACCTTCTTGCTGTGAGGCAAGCACACTACCTGCTGTGCCACAAATATAGTCTTTATCATGTTGTGTTGATGTGTTCTGGTCACATATCAGGACTGAGACGAAGCGCAGAGATCCCCACATCTGTGTGCACACAGTTACTGTCCACTAATTCAAGTCCTGGTGAACAGCACCATCTGGTGGACAAAATCCATAATGTAGAAGAAACAGAATGTTTAATAATAATGAAAAAAGAAAACAGTTATTTCAAAGCTCAGGAGAGACACAAACTATGAATATGTTTGGATCATATGTCACTGTCTTTTGTTCATGTTCACGTGTTTTGTCAGTCAGACTGTTTTGCATGTATTTTGATTGTATTTTTCTGATTGATGGAATTTCATTATTTGCCTTGAGCTCCTCCTGAAGCCAAATAGTTAATTTTGTGTGTTAAGTTTGAACTTCACCCAGAGAAGTATCAATTTTAGCAGCTATTTTAAAGTCAGGCTTTATCGTTAGTTGAAAATCTGTCTTTGTCATCATCAGTTTAGTAATTTTTGTCCTCTGGACATTTTATGTGGGTTTCAGTCAACAAAAAGCCTTTATCAAAATAATTGTAAAATAATTTTAACTGTAATACACTTAAAGCTGCAGTAGGCAACATTGTTTTAGTATAATTGAGTAAAAATTCTATAATATCTTCCAAGCATAATGTAAGTCAAGTGGTCTGAGAAAAGCAATAGGTTCTGCACCTCACCATGGCTCTGTGTTCAGCCTCTAAAGAATCAGTATCGGGACGATGTGCATCAACCAATCAAAGGTCAGCTCAGACCACTGCGTTCCTATTGGCTGTTCTGCTGCATATACGCGTTCCCCTGCTGCAGGCAGAAGGAGAGATCAAGCGGCAATGGCGGACAGTGCACCAGGTAAAATAGCTATTCCAGCATTGGCTACAACTGCCTACACGGCTAAACAACCCAAAAGAAGGAAGACAGGATTAGAAAAGTAAGAATATAAAAGAGAGGCTGACCAAAACAGGAACAAAAGTCATGTTAATATTGGCAGAGCATTCCAGAAATGGAGAGAACTGCGGGATAGCCTAGGTCTGAAGTTGGATTCGGAGCTGGCCACTCCTCTCTTCGACAGGTAAGCTGCTAAATGAATAACCTTGTAATACTGGTCGTAATGTGTTGCGGTGATAGTTGTGATGTGTAGTTAGAGTTCATGAAAGCAGATGACAAACGGCTACCGGTAAGCTGAATGCTGCTAACAGTTTAGCCATCTGCTAACCTTTAGTAAGGAGTACGGTTGAGGCTTGACTCGGACATTACTCAAAATTGTACTAAGTGGACCGGTGAATTCCAGCTGCGGCTCGATAGCGACTCGGTCGAAAAAATGCTGTGTGCGCGTGCTCGTCTGGTAGGAGGGGCTCAGGGCGGAGACGAACAAAACCTAACTCAGATGAGACTCAAAAATCAACCGTTTTCTGGCTTTCTACCTACTGCAGCTTTAATTCAATGTATCATCAACAAGTAAATGATGTCTTTGAAAAAGATTGAAAAACATACACAACTTAAGACTAAAATGACTATATAAATAAAGACCATAATGTGCTATATAAAAACAATTACTAGTATAATTATACTATAATACCAAATCCTTATACCAAAGATGATTTTAAAAAACCTATTTTAAACTATACCAACAGTGTGTGCCAAAAAGCTGTTATTTTAGTTAGAGATTTTGTCAAGTACAAGGATGTAAGTATTTGCAGTTTCTTGTGTATTTGGTACCCTTCTGGGCTTTATCTTGTTTATCCAGTGGCACATTCCAGAAATGAGGCCAAAAATGAAGATAAAGAGATGCATTACACATACACATTCAACGCCACTGTGAAAAGGCATTTGTTATGATTAAGTGCCAAACAAATAAAGACTGATTGATTGATATGAGCATAAAACAATACCACATTATTTTACGTCTTGTTTTTCCACTGTGTATTTTTTTCAAGAATATAACTGAAAATTTGTGGGAAAAGTCGTTTTTTTTGTCAGAAATCATTTTATTTAAAAGTTTTCACACCTCATAAACAATAGGGCCTTTTAGGGCATGCTATGATTTAGATCCAGGGTGGGCAACTAAGGGTTTCTTCCCCTGGATGTTATTTATGAAGAAAATAAAGCTCCAATGTGATGCCATTTCATTAACTCTCATTCATGAAAAATGTTCATATCCAAAGCAGTCTGAGTGTTGCTCAAAATTCGCATTGCACTGTCATCATTGTGCGTGTTAAGCTTTTATTCAGAAGAAACAGTAAGACATGACTTAGAGCCTAGAGATAGAGATTTATTACAAGAAAGCATATGCATATCCATAAGTATACATGCTCATCAGACTTTGTGAGTACAAGTAAAGGAAAAATATATCAATGAACAAATAAATGAATTAAGAAAAATAATTGTGAATATCTTAATGAATAAGAAGCAGCTGTTTTTTTAAAGTAGGAAACAAACATGGAGATACGGCCATGTGCATCTGTGCAAATAATAAAGTAATAATGCAGTTGAAATTATATTTAAGTAGATCAGCAAAAAGCTGAAGGGCAAAGGGTGCTGCATTTTATCCCATCTCAAAAGGCTGGATTTACAGAATTTACAGAAGTTTTCCAACAAGTCCAACAACTCTTACAGTTTTCCTGGTCATACTGTAAAGAAAACATGATTTTCTCCCTCAGTTAAATATCATGGATAACATCAAGCCAACTTCCAACTGAGAGAACTGGAGGTGACATCTGTTTTCTTCTTAGAGCTTTCTTACTATCTATACAAAACTGATTAGACAAGTATTTATTGAAAAAACCCGGACAGAAATAAGTCTCAGACCCAAGTATAATGTTAAAATGCTGCAGGACCAATGAGGAGACAGTTCTGTTGCAAATAAAACAAATATTAATCATCAGATTTTTTTGCGGTACCTCAGGTTCAAGCTCACAATTATTAGAATGTTGTTATCCTAAAAAAGGAGAAAAGTCCAATAACGAGGAGGACTAAAAGTCCATAAAGGTGTGGCAGACACGCCTCTTGCAGTTGGGTCCTCTATGGTCTTCTTTGGTCCCTCAGGCCATCAGACGGTACAACTCCTCACCGGGGGGGAGGGGGAGTAACAGGAAGACAGAGGACAGGAAGGAGCAGTAGCCAGCCAGTAGCCATATTTTTATTTTTTGTTTATATTTTTGTTTATATCTATTTTTTTATATATCTTTTTATCTACTGTTCAAACTGCTACTGGAATCCCAATTTCACTGAGGAGTTCCCAAAAGGATTAATAAAGATCTATCTAATCTAATCTAATCTAATCTAATAAACTCCACTCTGCTCTGAGGACACTCAGGAGGAGAAACACCATCAGTGCAGTGAACATTAAACAGCGTAAAGAAGACAGAAACTGTGATCATGCACCAGGGTGAAACAGAGTTGTGGAGAGGGGATCCTCACAGCCCGTCAGAGCTCCTCTCTGCCGCTGCAGCCACTCCATGCTGCAACAGTCCTTGTTTCACCTGCTGCTGGCCCGCCATCAGGTCGCTTCCTGCTTTCTTCGCAGCTGCCTCTTCTTCGTCTCTCACCATGCTGCACCCAAAGTTTTCATAAAGCATCACCTCCTCTTTTCATTCTCACTGTGATGTCGACTCCAACGCTTTCTTTTCCCATTACTTAGTAGCTGTGGGCCCGTCTGTCAATCACCTAACGGTATGGCCATAAAGAAGCAAAGCGACACAGAGGCAGACAACCTGACAACATCAAGACTACACTTCAACCTTACAGAAATGAAATAAGTATAATTATTATTAAAAAAAAACACTCATTAGCCCTGTGACATCATGTCCAGTTGCTGCATGTTAAAGAGTAGAGAGCTGGACAGCCAAATAAAAAACAACAAAAACTCAGACTGCAAACAGTGAGCTCGTGGGCTCCCTGTCAGACTGAAGAGAGAGACACCCTTTACATTCAACAATCATGTACATTTTCATAACAAAACAAGCAGGGATTTAATGGAAAAACACATTTAGAGCAGTGCTTTACTTTCAGTCTAACTGTTGTGAGCTTCTCACAGTACTAGGAGCAAACTTTAAAAGAAGGCACGGGAGAGCCTTGCTGAGTGCCTTAGGACTGAAGATATTCTGACTTATAATTCAAAGTCACCTCCCCAAATTGCATTTGTGTCCCAAGCAGATCCAGTGCGAAGAAGTACAAACATCAACAGGTGACAAAAAAATGTATTCACCACCTATCGCTGCTCTTCTCCATTCATGGTCAGGGTCCACCAACATGCTTCTGCAAGAGAAGCTGATTTGTAATCATGTAATACCCATTCTCCCAATTCCAAACCGGCATGAGCGCCGGTGCTCCCATTAGCATATCCATTTTTAAATGACTGTAGAATTACAACCAAATAAGATCCTTTTGCAGATTAAACCAGAGGAGTTACACTGACATGTTACGCATTCAACTTGTCCAAGAGCACTGTTTCCTTTGTGCAATGGTTTTACAAAGATCTAAAAAAAGTTTGCTCATTAAAATCAATACAATCCAGGCTGCAGGTGATTTATTGGTCTTTTCTGATCTTCACAACACTTTCTACGTTGGAAAACACATCATCACGTTGTGAGTGAAAAGCAACAAAACTTTTTTCCTGTGAGCCCCTTGGGACAGTCCAAGATGGCGTTAAGGTGGTAGGCGCTTTTCTAAACTTTCCTCCAACTTACGGAACGAAGTGGCATCAAAACTTATTTTGCCAATCTGCAGTAATGTCTGATACTTTCTCAAGTAAACGCAAAAGTGAAGGTCGTCTACCCATTACTCCTACTAAGACTCTTTCCGAGAAAAAAGGGAAAACGGAACAAGAAGCAGCGGACAACATCGTAGCTGCGCTTAAGCTAGCTATTGCAGAGCAACATCTCGATTGGAAAATCCATTGAGGAAGTCAAAGCTTCAATCAACTTTCTCTCCGCTGACTTGCAAGATTTAAAAGGTACCATGAAGCTCACAGTTGATAGGGTCAGCAAAGCTGAAGAAAAGATTCAGTGCTTGGAAAACAAAGTTATGGAGTTGCTGTGCTACAAATGAAGGTGAAATTTGCGCCTACGTGCACAACCTGAAGAAGAAAACAAGGAGGTTTTCGCCGTCACCCCGGTTGTTGATACCCGGCATGGACCTCGCCTCTTTAGTTACTTTTAGGAATGTTAAGATGTACTCATCAGCATGTGTTTTTAAATGTGAAATTAAAGAAGGAGGCAGCCGCCAGGTCATTTTCAGCAGCTAGTCTGACTGCAGCACATTTGGCCGGAAGTCACCATTTCTTACGGTCACTCATTGATCCGAAACACCGGTGTACGGCTACTAAAATGGTGATGGCCGCCTCACGCATCATTGTGACTTGTATATGAATCTGGTTTGTCGTCTTTAAGTGCATGCAGGTATACGCACTGGCTGACCCTGATTTATAAGGCTCTTCTTGGCTTAGTTCCAGCTTATTTATGTACTTTTCTTCAGAGAACTAAAAGCCACAATGCCTTAAGGTCCTGTGACGTTCTTCATCTTTCTGTTCCTCACATCAGAACTGAACTAAGAGAGCGTTCAGTTTTGCTGCCCCCACAGCGTGGAACTCTTTACAGACTGAGCTGAAGCTCTCAGAGCTGATTTCACTTGGAGCCTTTCGGTCCATGATAATGGACAAACAGCGTGAGACCATTGAACAGTGCCTGTGTTTCTGAATTGTTATTTATGGTACCGCACTTTATCGCAAAATCTTGCACTTACAAAATATATGTGTATTCTAACTTATTGTATATTACCACCATTTATTATGTTTTTTCCATGACGTGTGCTGCTGACCTCTTGGCCAGGTCACCCTTGTGAAAGAGATCTTGATTTCCATGGTTTTTTATCTGGTTAAATAAAATAAATAAACTCCCCCAGAACTCTTCAGCTTTTTCCAAGAATTAAGATACTCTTGTCAGAATATGGCTTTTTACCTCGTCAGAGTCCTGACTTTATTCATTTGACATGTTTTTCTCAGATTGCTGACTTTTCGTCAGAAATACTGAGAATACTGAGAGTAAAACATCAAACTTGTGAGAGAAGCTATTTAGGAAAATAAAGTTCAGACCATTTTTGTCGGTGGCCTTATCCTCTCTTGGACTTATAGTTCTTGGAGTGAAATAGAGTTGAATTAATTGAACTGAAGAATGATTATGTAAACCCACCTACAGTCCATGCACGCATTCTTTGCTTAGAAACATGCACACGCATTAACAGTCCCACCCCACACAGAAACTAACTTGCTCACTCACACAGCCTACCAACTCACACATGCACTAACATGCACCCACACTCAGACCTCAGACACACACTAAAGCCTGGCTCACTCTACAGGATTCTCGGCCCGATTTAACCCAGATTCAGCCCTCCCGACAATTGGGGAAGAAATCTGGTCGGGGACCAAAATCGGCCCCGACGTTCGACCAAGATTATCTTCTAGTGTGAGCAGGGGACAGATCAATCTTAAGCCCCACGATCGTCTCACAGACTCGTTGGAGCCGCCCCGATAATTTTCAAACATGTTTGATATTTATCTGGATGATTACGCAACTCGTATTCGCTGAGGATGACAGTAGCCAATCAGAGAGAGCTGCCTACGATGAATGGAAATGACCGCGAGACAGGAGTTATCAGAGGCAAGAATGGCGAGCACAAAGAGCGTACGGGTGAGATGGACAGCAGAGATGGAGGACAGTCTTGTCGACCTGTGGCAAGACCACGAATGTTTGTACAACGCTTCATGCAGAGACTATCACAACCGATGTGAAAAGGACAAGCGATGGAGAGAAATCGCATCCGCATTAAATATTCCAGGTGAGATAATAATGTGGCAGAGTGCCGCAGGTAATCACCCCAGCGCTGATATCCAGGACAACAGCTCTCGCTCTCATGTGATATTGCTTGTATACATCAGTTATACAAGCGCATTTTACTAGTTAACAGTAATAAGCGAGAAGGAATAATGATTTGTTTGTTTAACTGCCGCACTAGTCTCCATTTTTTGTCTCAACGTGATCCTACGTCATCTCCGTGAAATGACGTGGGATCACGTTGAGCGTCTCTCTGGTCCGATAATCTTGATGAAATCCTGTAGTGTGCGCTGGTCACGATTTTCAAATCTTGTAGTGTGTGTGTGCTTGAGATTTAAGAGAAGATAATCTGTCAAGATTATCTTTATGTGTGTGATACAACCCGATTTCAGAATCTTATAAGATTTTTAAAATCCTGTAGTGTGAGCCAGGCTTTACACTCTCTTTCTCTCTCTTATTCTCTCTCCTTTCACTCAGAGCACCATGGCAGATATTGCTCCAGTTGGATTGCTGGTCATCTTGAGTGAGGACAACAGTGTCAGAGTTGAACTACGCAATGGGATTCCCAACTCAACAGAAGAGCTAATTGAGGAGGTCAAGAACGCATGTGGATTAGGAGGGTACATAAGGCTGCAGTACAGGGACACTGTCATGGACCAAGCAGTAAAGGCTCAAGACACAGGATTAATTTAAAGAAAAATGGGTTTTTATTTTACCCAAAGAAAGTTGGTCAAAATTACAAACCAAAATGTTAACGGTTAGGCCTATAAAAGAGGTCAACTTAATATAACACTAAATAAACTAAACAAACAATAAGTGTCAACTCAACAAACAGACCTGCCAAAATGAGACAAAGGGAGCACACATATAGGGGTTTGGCCAAACCACAGGAAACAAAGGGGGTAAACAAAATGGCTGCCACATTAAACTAAACACAAATCAAAACTAACTTAACCCAAATCCCCCCCATGATGTCAGCAGAGTTGGTCCATCCCAATGAGCTGGCTCCAGCATAAAAGTCCTTTCAGCCCTTGGCCACGCCTTTTGCCTCTGAAACCAGGAAGTTCACCTCCCCCAACATCCAGGTAACTCAAAGAAAAAAGACCAGAATTAATAACAGAAAATTGATCTAAATCTTACAATGAGTAAATTGTGCGCACTAAATTTAAACAGTGTAAGACATAAAGCAACTAATAAACTAATATTAAATCAAAATAATGTGTAGATGTGTTCTTTTAACTGCAAAATATGTGTCAAACTTATGAGGTGAGCAACTGATGGTGAGGTGAGGGTGAACATTACCCATGTGTGGCTGTGGCCATCACAGACACTGACTTTGGAACATCTTTGTAAATCTGACCTCTACAGGTGTCATTAAGGATCTGTCAGTCATCAAGGTTATCTGATTCCACAACCGTTGTCTTGAATCCAGTTGATAACTTGACAAGTGGCACCCCTTCAGCTGGAATGAACAGTGAGGACTCTTTCTCAGGGTCTGCACATACAGGTGACACAGTACTGCTGAGCCATCCCCCTGACTCATGAAGGACACAGCAGTGGCCAGAAGTTTTTCCCATCCCACTTTTCTCTTTTGACACTGAATGTCAACTACAGAGAGGAAATGCAGAGTATGCAAGAAGCCAACCCAGACTGACACCTGGTTCAAGAATGCTGTCGGACATTCTGGAGAAACTGGCTGAAAAGGTCTACGAATACAAAGCATGCCCTACAGATGCAGACTCCAGAGATGTTGCTGTTGCACTGACAAGGAAGCACCCATGTCTGAGAGAACCAGGGTCCTTCAATGAGAGCTATGGATGGAAACAAAGGGCTCTAATTTCGTAGACCAGGCGCGGCGCCAATGGGCCAACGGGATGTGTCCAGGGCATTTTGCAGTGCGGCGCAGCGAGGCGCACCTACGCCTCCGTCCTTCCCACTGGTGCAAGTAGCAGAGAGGGAGGAGAGAAGGCGTGAGTGGGTTTAACACAGCCGAGTGTAATCTTCACCAATCAAATGAACGCCTCTCCTCGCCTTTAAATGCGCCGTGGAGAGCGCAGAGGCCACTGGGCTGCGCATCAGAGGCCACGATGTGCTTCACCGTGTGGACCACTCGCGGGACAGATGTAATCTGTTCCTGTGTCATAAATAGGAGTACAAAATTAAGTGACAATTACAATTAAACACAGCAGCAGGCTACATCTCTAGAGGTCACTGTTAATTCTTTGAAGTCCAAGTGTAAAGAAGAGGCCTATCCAGCAAAGAATATGAAGAGACGTAGACGAGCTGAGGTCAACCATTTTCCATCCTTGCCATTTGGTGAGACTGAAGAAAGCCTGGAACAAGATGGGATTTCCCTGTTGGCAGAACTTAAGAAAAGAAACAGCCGACAAACAACTACAGAGAAGATGGCCAAGACTTTTGGATACTGAAGACAAGACAAAGTGCATCAGAAGCCGGGCACTGAAGACATCTTGGAGAGATGGCCTGCACTTTTTCAGATGGAAGAGGTATGTATGTTGTTGGTTAAAGTCACCCCCGACACACTTGCTCATTAATTTGCTCACATATTTCTTTGCAAATCTGACTGTGGTGTATTTTTACAGACATGGCACTTTGGGCCGGATCTACTAAAGGTATGCATGTATAAAAACAACTTGCAAACTTGATAGCATGCGCAAAGCTGATCTATTAACAGGGTGCACCGAGGATTGCGTCTGTCAAATGAGCAAAATAGCACACGCAGACCATTTAGCGTGTTTGCCTTCATGATTTAGGATTTAGGATTTTTTTTTTTTTTAAATGGAACAATATGCATTAATGAACATTTACATGTAAATGCATGAGATTATAGCCAAGCAGCTAATTTCCATCCCCAGTCCCATGTTTTAAACAAACATCAAAGATAGGAATAAAACTGACAGAGCGTAATAAAAGACAAAGCAACAATACAGATAACATACAGTCAAAGAATAAAAATAGGCTGAGAGTTGGGGGACCATGGGAGTTATACACAATGAATCATAAAGTGCTAGAGTGCTAACTAAGGTGCCATAGTGCGAAAGTGCCAAATGCTAAAGTGCACAGTGCTAGCTGCCTGGGAGCTCAGGTCACCATTGTATTGCACAATGCCCATTGTTGCACAGAGACAAAAATGCCTGTTGCATTGCACATTACCCTACTGCCCAGGATTATAAAGTGCCAGATTAGATATAATATTGCACGATGCCCATAGCACACGGTTGCACATGCAGATCTGTGGGTAGATATTGCACAAACAAAGCATACATTGATGTCTTATTTACGCAACAGCGGACAGTTTTGGAAGGTGCCCTAACATACTGAGCACAGTAGACACACATACAAAATTAGACACCGTTATGATCACAGATCTGGTTTTCCAGCAGCCATGCTCTAAGGTGCTTGGAAAAGGAAGTCAGAGTTGGTACGTACAGTGCTTGGTATTTGGTTCCAGGTCTGGGACGCATGAAATGAGAATACTGATTGACCAGAGGCGCTTTTTCGAGACGGTACAACGCAGTCACCTCTGAGGCCTGCTCTGGTTGATCTATTCAAGTTTCTTTTAACAAACTCTTGAAGTGGAGGTGGAGCTTGGTCATGTAAGATTTTATAAACAAGCACAGAATCAGTGTATTTTTTGATGTTGTCCCAATTTAGGCGCTTGTGCTTATCCAGTATGAGACAGTGGTGGTATGGTTTAGGTTTCTTATTCAGAACTGTCAATGCCTGTTTATAGACCGTTTCAGCTGGCTTCAGAGTTGTTTTACAGGCAGATGCCCAGCTGGTCAGGCAGTTTGACATGTGTGATATAATCGCTGCATCAAAAAATGGCTTTGCCGACTCAGGGGTTAAGCTGTTTCTAGTAAATCTAAAGTTGGACAGACTATGCAGAATACATGCAGATGATCAGAACGCGCAAAATACTGGGAGGAGGAGATGCAAATGTAATCATTTAGCACCCACAATGTGATTTATCAAACCCGCAACTGACTGTGCGTAGTGTTTTTGCATCTAAATTTGGCACATTTGAAAAGCAGGTTCAAAACAGGAACAGCGTTACGCACAGAGGGCTGCGGTCATTGTGGCGAGAAACAGGGGTCATATTAACCGAATATTTTCCATCATTGACTGAATTTGTTTAATGAATTACAGAAAGATTTGGAGGCTGTCTGTCATTATGATGGACTGGAAAAAGAGGGACAATCTTGTGTGCCATCATACTGATGCAGACGCACGAGTAAAGTAAACCCTCTCTGTTTTGTGCTCTTAATACATCGTGGGGGAGGTCATTAAACCTGTGTAAAAAAAAAAAAAAAAACCTTTATAGCCATAATACCTCCGTTTGTCACTCAGAGCTGACTGCATCACACTCTCCTGCTGTCAGTGGGTAAAAGGCAAGAGTACCCGCTCACTCTGTGTGTGTAACTGTAAGACTGCTCTTCACATAAGAGGTTATTGATGATGAAGCTGTGTAACTATGTGGATGCTGTCATATAGCTTATGTTTGACTGTAATCAGAAAAGGAAAATTTAAAATAACGGATAAAAATATGGCATGAGGGAAAAGTGACGACCTTGTCCGTCAAAATTACAGACAGCAAACAGGTTACTGCAAGTGTGTTTATTTGCCTCCAACTTCATGGCTTCAAACTGCGCCTGTTATCAATTTCACACGTAGTGATAGTAGATCACCTGCAACAAGCCCACTAAAAGCACGTGCAATTTTTTAGGTTGCACACGCAATTTAGCACCCGTTATTTTGGGTCTTAGTAGATCAGGCCCTTAGAGTAAGAACTATTCAATCTAGGGGTGCAACGGATCAAAAAAGTCACAGTTCGCATCATCAGCAAAAAAAAAAAAAGAAGACAAAAATAACTGTCCTCCATTTATTTTGTAAAACACTTCTGCCCGGACAAGCACTCCGCCAAACTGTTGGTCATCAGGTGGAAGGGGGGAGCCGTAAGACAGAAGATGTCTTGGATCTTGCAGCTTTTAGATGAGGTATCTATAAATGGGTTTTTCATCAGTGGGATCCATGCTGAATATTTGTTTTCCTTGTGTGCTTGTGATTGTACTTAATATGAATTGTTCTGAATCAGACTTTGGACGTCAACACAAGAAGAGAGTGCATCCTCACATCTCTGATGATCTACCTGGGGGAACCTGATGAGCACCTGATCAAAGAATATCAGGTAAGGGAATCTCACTCGCATGTAGGGAAGGGCCTTTAACCTGGAGGTCAAAAAAGTCATTTTATACAGTGTGTTTAAGTTTCATAAAATATGGCCGCTGTAAATAATGCATAAATACACATGAAAATATACAAGGTCTTTGATTTCACAAGCCTCAGCTTTACAGTCATACTCAGAATATGAGACTTACTCATAATGCAAAAATGCACGATTTGGACCGAAAACTATATGAAACTAGCATAAATTGGCTGTCACTGTAGAGGTGATATTTGTGGTTAGAATCAATCAAATCATATAAATTAAGATACCTTTAGATGACAGGCAAGAAAACCCTAAAAAGCTGCACAAATGTTTAGTCCTGTAAGTTTTGTTCAGATAAAAAGTGTCAGTCTCTTACAACCATTTGCTCTATGGTGCACAAGATAAAAATACTTGTGCTTGGGCCACTTGTCTAATCATTATAAATACAGGGGCAACCACATTCCTTTAAAGTAAAGTCTTGGTATGAAAGAGACCACTTTAGCCACGGATGTAATGTGAATACATCACAATCTTCTATATTTGTTTTTGTCAGGATGTTCCAGAAAATGAGGCTGAAGAACTGCAGCAGACAGCCATGGCAATCTTGATCACAGGAAAGGAGGATCCTCTCCACCCACCCAAAGACATCAAGATCATCACTGAAGGAACAGAGGTTCTTACTGCTTTGCCTTCAGTTGCAGCATCTTTTACCGTGATTTTTGGGCTCATATATATACACACCCAATCTGAGGTATCCAAAGAAACTGGAATCCACCTTTGAGTTTGTGCCCGAAAGTTAACAAACTCTGCAGCCAGCTGCACAGCTCCGAGTAGGCAGAGTTGAGTTGCACTGACTCATTACATTTGTTTCCTTTCTACTGGTGGTTTAATTTTGTGTAGATTTATTTTCAGTTGACACTTCAGACAGTTTAAAATATGAGGGGTTGGTGCTAGAGGTTCCAGTCACATGACTGCACATTCATTGAAATTATAAATGTTTTTACCCAGCTTAAGAGAATACCAGCCTCAGGTCAAAGTCCGTTAAGCGTTATTTAAAGATGTTGGGGGAAAAATGTGCTGAGCTGACACTGAAGATTTTAAATCCTTTAGAAAAAGCAGATTTTCAGTTTGCACTGAAGGAGGACTGAATTTGCAGTGCAATATTTACAGATGTGTCTGTGTAACAGGTGTGGTTAGGGCATATATGGGGACTGACACAGGAACTGTTTTCCAGCATTTATTTGGGTCTGCAGAAGACACAAAGCACATAATATGCCCTCTGTTCCTGTCTGCACCTCAGCTCCCTCAGTAATGCGGAGTGGCACTGTCTGAGCTAATTTGTCCATCAGCAATATGTATAAATGCAACAAAATTACATATAAATATGTAATTAATTTAACATATAATTGCTTATTATATTGTTTATCAAATCATACCAATAACTGCTGAAAAACATACATTTTAGCATGAATTATCTTAACAAATCACCAAAAAAACTATTTAACACAGTATATTCATGAAACAGTGACACCTGGTGGACAGAAGAAGACACACATGGAAGGGAAACTAAACAGATGCACCCAAAAATACCAAAAAAAAAACCATACCTACAGAAGACACAAAGCACATAATTTGCCCTCTGTTCCTCTGTCGGCCATTTTAAAAGAAAAGCAGGAAGCTGGAGAACAAGATGGCTATGAATAATCTTGGATCTGCTTGGTCAAGCATGAAAGTCATTGCAGGCCTCCAGCACTCTAAAACCAGCAGTATCATCTCTTTTGATGGCTTTGAGTCAGACACTGAATTTGCAAATGCACTTAACTGTTTTTATACACGTTTTGATGCTTTTAATTTTAGTCAGGAAATACAGGAAGTGAGTCATAAACTAAGTGACAATCAGCACTTTTTTATCTCCCTGAGGGATGTTGAAAAATCCTTCTGTTCCCTCAAACCAAATCAAAGCTATGGTCCTGGTAACATTTGCGGCCGCTTGCTGAAATCTTGTGCAAAGGAGCTGAGCTCTATTTTTCAGCACATTTTCAATCAGTCTCTAAAGAGGCAGCATGTGCTAAGAGTCTGGAAGGATGCTGTTGTTATCCCTGCCCCAAAAATCAGTTTTCCCAAAACCATCAATGATTTCAGACCAATCGCACTGACATCGATTGTAATGAATGTTTAGAGTAAATTGTTAGATCTGAAATTCTGAAGAACACTGAGCATGACCTTGATCCCATGCAGTGTGCTTATAGACCCAACAGAGGGGTAGAAGATTCTACAATTACTTTATTAAATTTGCTTTTTAAACATCTGTAGGGGAAAGGACCACATGCAAGACTTTTATTTATTGATTTTTCATCTGCTTTTAATACAATCCAACCCTATGTTTTAGCCTCAAGGTTTTTAGAGCATTTTAACATAAGCAATAATCTTGTGGGTTGGATTTTGAACTTTTTAACTGATAGGACACAGAAAGTGAGAGTGAATGGAACTTTCTCAGATCAGGTTACATCCTCCACTGGATCCCCACAGGGATGTATGTTGTCTCCTCTCCTGTTTTTCCTCTACACAAACATGTGCCGTAGCAGTAGAGAGGACAGAACCATTTTAAAGTACGCAGACGGCACAGTTATTGTCAGCCGGCTGAAAAACGATGACACAGGCCATGACCCTGTTGTTAAGGACCAAAGACATGATCATTGACTTTCATAAAAATGGGGCTTCCAATCAAGAGGCCACAGTTTTAAAAGGTCAGACAGTGGAGTGTGTCATCACATACAAATATCTTGGAACTATCATCGACAACAAACTGAACTTTGAAGCAAACTGTGAAGCTGTGTTCAAAAAAGGACGCCAGCGCCTGTTTTGTTTGAGAAAACTGTCCACTTTTAACATTGACAGGACCATGTTGACCTTGTTTTATCGTGCTTTTATTGAATCAGTTTTATCTTTCTGTCTTGTTTCATGGTTTGGAAACGTGTCCTTAAAAAACAAAAACTGTTTAAACCAAATCGTGAAATGGTCAAGCAAGCTGATTGGAGAGTCCCATCTTCACCCAGAATCCCTGTACAATAAACACCTACAGAGGATAGCCAACTCGACTGTAAGAGAGGACCCCCACCCCCTCAATGGTGAGTTTCAGCTGCTCCCATCAGGTCGGAGGTTCATGGTACCTGCTTGCAAAACCAGACGCTACAAAAACAGCTTTGTACCAGCGGCCATTTGTGCTATTAACAAATGAGAGAAACTGTAATATAACTTATGTATTTATTCCTTGTACTGTTTCTTTTATCTTGTTTTATGAATAGCACATCCGTTATCATTTGGCTTGGTTTTATGTATTTTTTGGTCTACTGATGTTTTTAACTTTATCACGGGGCCGTCCTCTTTGATCTTTTAGCCTAAGCACTGTCGTCACTTTGTCTTCTCTTGTGTTTGTTCTGTGTGTTCACAATACGAGAGAACTCACTCACTGTAAACCGGATTTACCCATGGGTACAACAAATCTTCTGAATCTGAATCTGAATAATATCAGGGCATTTTCACACACAACTTACCCTCAGCAATGCGGAGTGGCACTGTGAGGGACTACGGAAGCCCAGGAGGTACAGGAGACATGAAGGGCAAAATTGACAGTTTCCATAGGAGAATTAAAATAACTCCAAATAAAAAGAACTCATTGAGATAAAATGTTCTAATAAAATAATTACAAATTCATAAAATTAAATTGGAAATATATTTTTAAAATAAAGTGCATTTTTAACTCAATGATTACCAGCTAACTGACTGCACCAAGCTTTGCAGCTCATAATACACAGAATTAAGTTGTACTGACTCTCTTCATCCCCCCATTGGTGGTTATTTGTGTTTCGTTTTTACAAACAACCCTTCTGAGAGTTTTGTATGAGAAAAAGAAATAGCATTAACATGAATGCATGTTCACTGCAGTATTATAGATGGTTCAATAAAAGTTTAGAGTTTACTTTCACTTGATTCCCTCATTTTTTTTTAAGTTCAACCAATGTTTACAATGTTTATTTTTTTCAGTGCAGATGCGTAATGACATCTTTTAAATGGCCATTATTTTCTTGAGCTTTATTATGATGTGTATTATTTATTTTATCTTTTATTGCCACTGAATGTCAGTTTGAAACTTAGGTCCTTTCATGACGCAGTCCTTTGCTTTGACTTTCAGTTCACCAAGACGAGATTTTGGGGGTTCACATGCTGATGCTGCAAGGTCTCACCTCAGCAAAGCCAGGCATGTGACAAAGGTAAACAAAGAATAAAGTGTACAGACACTTTGTGAATTGTATTTTTAGGGCAGTGGCGGCTGGCCAAAAGAGGGCACTAGGGCGCCGGCCCACCACTCAACACATTAGCTTGTAGAGACCAATCCTACGGCTGATCTGTTGGCGCCGCCATTACTGCGGAACAGTGTGTCTACTCCCACCTACTGCCTGAGCAGGTGTGTGACTTTAGATATAATTCACAGATTAAGGATTTACTCATGTCAATTATCTATTTAAAAAATAACGTAAAAAATGTGAAATTAGGTTAAGAGTTCACGCTAGACTCTCGTAGCTGACCAACCCTCCAGAATTCAGTCAAAACAACTATGGAGCATAAGCAGCGTCCAACAGCAACAAAACAGACAGAAACACAAACACTGATCCAGTCTCATGTCTCACACGAGCAAGGCTGGAGCCTCATCATATTTCAGTACAAAGTTCACCAGAGTTCAAGACGATAAACTGACCCAACCTCAGCCCGAGCTGACCATCCTGTTTCTACAGCCGTCTTTGAACACAGATTACACACGACCAGAACTCCAGAATGACTGGAAAAACTCATAATTACATCTATTTGCTTGCAAGTTGGATAGAACAGATCATTTAGTATGACAATCTACTTCTGATCGGTCTTTTGTTTCATTTCACACATTAAGCAGTCAGTAGCTTCAGTAAACTCCCACTTAGCCCACAGCTTATTAGCTCTGATTAGCAGCTCACAGACACATATCCTTCAAAACACCAACACAAAACTCTGCTTTTTAAATGAACTATGTTGTTCACCCATTGACGATTCTGATCTTCATAACCTGATGAATTCAGCTGCCACCGCTGTTCACCTTAAACTTTAACATCCAGCCGTGAAAAATGGGTCCTCTGGTTCAGTAATAGTTCAGTGCTGTCCTTTTGTTGTTTATCCCTCCATCAGATTTACGTCTCCACTGCTGTGAGCCTTTAGCCTTGAGCATGCTAACCACCAGCTCTTACTCCATGTTCATCTCATGAATATTCAGTTAGCCATGTGCTGCTTACGTATTTCAATAACTTTGGCACTGAACAGGAAGGAGTATCGCTACCTGATAGTTACACAAAGAGAGTTGAGAGGATGTTTTTTTACAGTGATAAAACAAGAAAACTTTAGTTTTTGTTGATTCTGCTGATCACTCTCAGACGTATGCTACTCACAGGACTTTTACCACCGCAGTAATGGCGGCTTGTCAGCTTCCGGTATTTCTCAGGATTGGTCCGTAGCCTGAGTGTTGAGTTTTGTGTCCTCATCCACTGTTTATCTAACATTTATTTTAGTATGCACTTTGAGAGATACACGTTCAGTTTTATTTTGAAATGTATATAACTTCCTGTCATAATGTTTTGATTGAGGACCGACTTTACAGGACTTCACCTTACGTGCACTTTACGCCCCTTGCTGAACCGATGAAGTGGGAAAAAGACAGGAGTGTTTTCTGTGAAGATGTGCCAGTGACTATAACGGATATAAAGAATAAAGTTACAACTGAAGATATCAAGTGTCGTCTTCAATGACATGGCTGACGAAGCAGCCAACTCAACACTGAGTTTTTTTTGTCACTGTCTGAGTCTGACATTTTTTTGCCATTCAACAGGCTTTAATTATGCTACTGAAAGGGTGATAAAGCACATTGTCATGTTAAATATTTGAAGAGTTAGTTGTTTTGTTATTCTTTTGGTCTTCTCCAAAAAAACACTTTCAAAGTGTCTTTGTTTGTTTGCTTATTAATTTTTTTTATTGATAAACAATACCAAATGTATTTTATCATTATTAATAGAGAGTAAACAACACAATGATAACACAAGAATATGATGATATCAGAAATAATACAAACAAAATGACATGTTATTTACAGTCAGTACACTTTACTTTGCACAATAAAAATACATTGAAATGAACACAAACATGGTTGGATGACGTCTTTGCACTTCAATTTTGTATTTGGATTTGAAAAATTGTGTAAATATAGTACAAAGCTCTCCCGATCCTCAGTTTAAGTTCTTAAGAGAGTAAAAGGCTATTACCATTGTCACTGATGAAACCAAGGCAGCTTTAAAACCTACAGGATAAGACAAAAAAATGTTTCTCTTTCCACCACTTATAAAGATGAAAACAGTAACTTAAGATGTTACTATTATTGTTAAGAGAATCGAGGAAATACTACAAAATACCATGGTTTGGATTTTTTTCTTTTAGTATTTATTGTAAGAAATTTACGTAGAGTCTACTCAGAAGTGTGCATATGAAATTAATAATAGATACAGGACTGATTAAATTACATTTATAAAACATGTAAAATGACTGTGATACTTATTTCTTTGTAATTGTCAATATTTTCCAATTATTTACATCATAATTTATTGATGAGGGGCAAAAGAGAGCAATCCATCAAGGGGTTTGATAAAAGAGCTTGTGTTCATTGATAGCCAAGCCACAGTCTCAGGAAACCCAAAGCATGGCACCTGTGTCCAAATAAGGTCATCTACATCACGATGACCCGAGAAACAGTGGACTCCTCTGAACATAAGTCAGCAAACAGCGGACTGTAGCATCCTTATGTCTGACAAATGCGGACTCCTCCAACCACGTCCAACTAAAGGTGCGTTCACACCGAATGCGACTTGGCGACCAAGATTGCATCACAAACCCAAGTCCTGTCGCCTGTTCACAGCTCATTTTGTCACCGTCGCTCAGTGATATCACGCCTGCTCTAGTTTCACCGCGATCATATCATATGTCATATAATAGGACTTATTAGCTGACATTATTCCAACGGTATCCTTTTCACACACCTACCAACCACAAAACACTGCAGCTGATGGCCCTGCAGCAGCACCTCTGTGAGTTTTCTGTGGTCCGTCTAGGTGGAACTAATGTACTCACCAACTAATGTTTCCCACATGGACATAGATTGTCACTCTGTGGACCGGAATAAAATCAGTATGTAACGGGTGTCAATCACGCACCCACACAACGCTGATTGTCTCTCGCGGTGCAACATCGCCTGAAAAGTTCAAATATTTAAACTTTGGCGATGTAGCACGGCAACCTGCTCCGCGTCCAAAGCGACCCCAGAGTTCCCATCTGCAGCAACAGGGGCGCCGCCCCCATGTCTCCAAAGATGCGACCAAGTCACCCAGAACGTGTCAGACGCACCGCACAAGATCTGGTCACGCGTGGTCATGGCTGATCGTGGCTGTACATTGGCTTCACAATGGAGAGTGGTTGCCGAGGTCGCCCAAGTCACATTCGGTGTGATGCACTTTAAAGATGTGTACACACCGAACGCGATTTTGTAACCTCGGCGACCACTCTGCATGTAAAGTCTACGTACAGCCGCGATGGGCTGGAGTTAACCCTTCCCCAACGCAATGCTCACGTCCCGGGGGACCACGTTGCTCGTCGCTTAGTCGCCAGAGTTGAAAAGTTTAAACCCTCCAGGTGGTACCCGACGGCCAAGCGTCCTTAGATTTCGACAATCTCTGCGCTGCCTCCGTCTTTCCCGAGCCAATCCCGTGGCCTGCTCCATCTTTCACAAACCAAGCCAAACCCGTGCTCCATCTTTCCGTGACCAATCCCGTCTCAAGCTCCATCTTTTGGATGGCCAATCAGACGCCGTCCTCCATCTTTTGCAACCCCGCCCCTATCTCCCGTCAACCAATCGGACTTCAGAGTCCATCTTTTTACAGCCAGCATGATGCATGCTCCATCTTTTGCGCACGTCAATCATTTGGACATTTAAATTTTAAATCCAAATCTACTGGAAAGTTACTGTACCCCGGAGTTGACGTGCGACCGTTACTTTTTCACTACTTAACGGGTACGGAGCATCACACCAGCCATCTGTCTCGCTCTCTCTCTGAAACTTTTAAAAATCAGTTTCGCCGGTGTTTTTCTTTCAGGTAAATCACATCACATCACATCTACGTGATATTCCTTGTTCTGTATTACACAGGAGGAGTGAGATGAATTGATCCCGTATGTTCTGAAAAGTTTATGATTCCAATTATTATTATTTTTATT
Source organism: Cetoscarus ocellatus (assembly GCA_037902135.1). Taxonomy (NCBI): domain Eukaryota; kingdom Metazoa; phylum Chordata; class Actinopteri; order Labriformes; family Labridae; genus Cetoscarus; species Cetoscarus ocellatus. Next base: position 414,036 of record JBAMNC010000936.1, on the reverse strand, counting down.
TTATTACCGTCTAGCGAATTCTGGTACAAATGAATGGAAGTTAAATCCGCACTGTCGCACTTAAAAAGAAACAAGATAATTAACAGAAAGACGATGGTTTTCATGATTTGCTGTTTATTTTCAATAAATAAACTGGTATATTTGGATCTGTAAGTTATGTACTCGACGTTGACTATGTTAACTATGCAATCGCTCAAACTCATACATAATTAATAAACCCTTCTCCGTTTTTGTTAATATGCTTCAATTACAAGGATCGTAGCTTTTTCGGAGAATCCAAGAGTAATTTGCAACTTACATTGTTTTATCTTTCATTATATAAGCTGCAAATACATAATTAGAGGGGTTTTCTGTTAGGATATGAATAATTGAAAGGATTGTTTTGAACATATTTCACTACAATGCTGCAAAATAACTTAACATCGAATCTCCAATAAAAGAAAGTCATCTATATCCCCTCTAATCTTCTTCTTGAATGTATATGTGTGTATTTGTGAGAGGGAGGAAAATTATAAAAGCTCAAGAAACAGATTTTCATACATTTGTAATTACTCGACATAGATACTACAGAGCTTTAAAAAATAGCCTGTACAGCTGTAGTTTACTGCATTCAGGTTAAACAGAATTTACCCAAATGGAGGGAAAAATGTATAGACATGATTTTAAGCTTCTTTCAGCTGTGGAGTGGAAATATTTTGGGAGGACTGGGATCACATTTGTGACTGGATGCGATGGGTTTAACTCCAACCTGGATCTCTCATTTGGTCATCAAGTCAACAGGTCTGTTTCTTTGAGTAGAACTGGCCTTAATTTGATCATAAGGTAAAATTACCTGATCATCAAAGCTTACACTAACAAAAACATCCTAACACAGTGCACTTCATATTTCATAACATGCATGCAGCAGATGCTTCTTGGAACTAACCAGGCACTTAGGGATGAGTGATGTAAACCTATTAAACTGCTGAATGCACTTCATACGTACAAATGTAAATATACTCACACCATAACAATTGTAGTTTAGTTTAGTGGAACTAGATTAGTAATTCATTTTACTAACTTATTACAGTGTCCTGTGCAAGTTTTGATTTTCTTCTCTCTAATAACCCCCAAGGTCCCTGTCCCTCCCCCCACTCTGCCTCCTCCTGCACCTCCTGCTGTGCTGCCACCTCCTCCTGCTGCAACACCTGGCACCAGTGGCAGTAGCAGTGACGTGCCAACACAAGCACATACCTCCTCAGTGGTAATTTTGATCCCTGAATAATGACTTTTTCTCATCAGATTAAAATTGATAATTTGATTCGTCTTTGCCTGTTCTTTGTCTGTCTAACTGTTTACTGAATATTTGATGATTTCTTTTCAGGTCCTCCCTGTCACTCGTCCACAGGAGGGAGATGTGCCTAGTCCCTGAAAGAGGGTTAAAATGTCACTGGCTATGGTAAATATTATTACCTCCTCCAAGGAGGTTATGTTTTTGCCAGCGTTTATCTGTCTGTCTGTTTGTTTGTTTGTGTTCAAAATAACTTGAAAAGTTCTGAACGGATTTGGATGAAATTTTCAGGAATTGTCGGAAACGGGATATGGGAGAACTGATTAAATTTTGGGGGTGATCCGGATCACCGTCTGGATCCAGGAACTTTTTAAAGGATTCTTTAACATTGCCAGATAGGACCATTTTCGCCAAAGTGGACCGAAGCTGCTTGGCGGAGGTCTGCGCTCTCTGGGTGCTTTTCTAGTATTAAATTATAACTAAAATGCAACTATTCAATTTTTAACATCAATCATTCCTTTGAATGAGCATTTTCTTGTTTATTGTTTTATTTATATGACAAGTAAAAATCATTGATGTTTCATACAGTGAAATGCATAATGTAATGAAAATGTGCTCAAACAAATTTTGAATTTTCTTTTTTCAGTTTGAAAGGTCAAGGTTTGGTGGGAAGCATGTGTCGGCAGCAAAACCAAACCTGAATGTTGTGAGGAAGAAGCCCCAGGTACCAACGCTGTTGGTTGTTTTCTTTTTTTATTTAAGTGCACCATTATGTCATATCAACTTATTCATAACTGTGAACCTGGACATGCTACTGTTATTGTGCAGGTCCATGCAGTTCCAGGACCAGCATCACCCACCAGCCCATCACCTGATCCTCAAGTCCAACAACACATGACTCGTCACCAGTCCAGACCAACTGTTCCTTCCCCAGACATCCTCCTTGCTCCCCCTCCAGCAGAAAAAAGGCACCCATGGCTTTGACAGAGCCTCGTGTTGTAAGGAGCTTTAGTAAATTTATGTTTTTTTACTTTGAGCACAACTGTGTTGTTAAATATTTCTTTTTAGTTTCTGTTTAATCAGGCATTTTTTTTTTACCCATGCAGAGCCCCCTCCAGCCTGCAGATCCTGCTGCCCTGCCACTACAGTGGCCAAAAACAATGCCACATGAGGACCACAAGTGGGTGTCGGCATTACTCAGGGTTGGCACGAGTGGAAAACTGGAGCTGCGTGATACCCTACAGCTGTGGTATCACCCTCCACAGCCAGCTTTGGTGTACCACCAGGTCCCCACTCCAGACAGGTTTTTCACCCATACCCTGCTGCTGTGGATGCCCTACAGGCTGTGGAAGGTACGGCTGCTCTGTACCAACCCTGCATGTACGCAGCATGCACTGGTCAGAGGTGGACTGCACAGGCGTGTATGTCAGGTCCTTGATGCCGACTGATATTACAACCTGGTGACGAAGACTCTGATCCGCCCGAAGTGCAGAACCAGCTACCTCTCTTGGGGTCAGGAGGTTCTCCAGCAGCTGGATGTGGCACACCGCTCTGAGTTCTGTGTCATCATTACACGCAGGTACATTACACACAAGTATTTACATGCATTATTTTTATATGCAGTGTGAAAAATATGTAATGAAAACCATTCATACAAATTTTACAGATATGCCTGTGACATACGGGTCATTCGCCTCCTGTGTGAGCGTGGCCTAGGGAACAGTCCAGCCCGGATCATTGGCCAGCTGAAGGAGAACCACAGTGAGGAGTGGCTCCAGAGGGTTGCTAGGTACACATCAGAGTGTGCCGCCTTCATGGCCAGCTCTCACCTGCTTCTGCAGCCCTTCCAGGAGCCCCCAAACCTGCCGTTCTCCCCAACTACAAGTGGCTACTTGTAGTTTACAGTAAAGATATCCTCAACAGGCTAGAGGATATCAAAGCAAATTTGACATCTACATATGGGAGCATTTTGAGGCTCGATTCCACCCGTCAGGTGAGAGAAAGTATATGTAAAAATACACTGGCATTTGTGATACATAGTCATCAATAACCTGTTATCCTTACTTGATCTTTTATATTTTTAGATTACAAAGAAACTGAGTGGGGCTGCCAAGGGCACCGCACAGTGGCTCACTATCGTTGGAAATGTGGGTCAGGTGCTCATCAGTGTCCTCACTGTGAGTGAGGGTCCAGCACTTGACCCCATGGCTGAAGGCCTTGTAAGCAGGTATTCAGAATAAAACTTGACTTAAGTTCTGTAACAATTTTATCAATGTAACTAATTTAATTTTATTAATTAAAAAGGGATTTTGTAAAATGCCATTGTATCAAGATGAATTTGCAAAATGGGTTTTATTTGCTGAATTGCAGGTACAAGGAAGCAGGTATGGAACCCGAGGTGCTGTACGTGCAGTGGCGCAAAAAGGGGGTATGCACTATATGCGGCACATAGGGGCGCCGCGCTAGAGGGGGCGCCAAAGTGATGGGGAAGAAATTATTTCAAATCTGTATTTACTGTAATGAACGGCAGTTTGTGCATGTGTCAATAGTATGATAAAGAACAGGCACGTCAGTGACTGATAGGGCGCCCCTTCACTTCTTCTTCACCCCTCTCTCTTCTTACCCCCCACCCCTCATAGTGCACGCTCCAGAGGGCGTCCCCTGGAGCGTGCGCTGGAGTGTTTTCGTTTGATTCGTGTTGACAGATTACAGAAAGCTAAAGATGGAGAGGCAAAAAAGAGAGCTATCAGGGGCACAAAACAGAAAAGGAAGAGGGAGAGGGAGAAAGGTTTTAAAGGAATGAAAAAAAGCTTTTCAATTTTTCTTTTTTCACCGTGCTGTGTTTCACTCGGACCAGTCGGTTATTTGAGTGGCTCAATGTCCAAGTTTTCACTGTTACTTAAGATGCACTTCTCTGTGTTAAAATCATGAGGCGAGACAGAAGCTGATTGACGCATTCAGACTTTCATAAACCTCACTTATTGACCCGACAGTTTCACAGAGGAGAGACTCTCTCTCTCTCTCTCTCTGAGTCCTAAATACCTTACATTTATCTTCCAAGCATACTTCTGCCAATATGGTGACTGTGTACAGGTAGATGTCTTTGAAACTTTGATTCCACACATTTTCATTCAATATTATACCTAGCTCCTTCTCCCATTTCACTTTAATATTTCTTAAATCTTCAAATTTAATTTCCTGCAATATTTGGTATGTTTGTCTAAAAACATTTTTGAGCTTGTGACTTTGATTTATCTTTACCATGCAAAGGGGATGGAGATCTTCTGTGGTTCTAATTTGAACTTTTTCTTTTAAGTAACTCCTCACTTGCAAGTATTGATAAAATGGTTATTACTTAATCCATATTGTCTAGCAATATTTTCAAAAGAGTCAATGCCTTTCTTATTATATATCTGGTAAGATCTTGTGAGTCCTTTACTCTCCCATGTATTGAAAACATTGTCGTAGGTGTTGGGAGTGAAGTGTGGGTCCCTTGCTATTTCTCTTAAACATATAGTCTGTTGATCTTTAATCTTGTTTACTTTACATAAGCTTCTCCATATTCTAAAAGTGTCTCTTATAGAGTTGTTGTATTGTTTAAGTTGTACTTTATTATGACTTTAAAAAACAATGTACTGACAGAATTCACCAGGTTGGACTCTACTAGCTTCCATTTAGGAAGCACATCTTTGCTCATCCAAGTTAAAATGGATTTTATTTGTGCTGCATAATAATAACCAACTAATGTAGGTAAAGAGAGTCCCCCCTCTTCTTTCTTTTGCAGAATTTTAAGTTTTACTCTTGGCTTTTTTTCGTCCCAAATAACTTTTCCTCAATAAACTCTCCCATACTTAGAAATATGTGGGTGCTATGTAAGGTGGCAAGGTCTGGAACAGAACTAGAAACCGTGGCAAAATATTCATTTTAATGACTTTGGTCTTCTCTAATAGAGTAAGAGACAACATTTTCCACCTGTTTAAGTCCTCTCGTACCAATCTTTCCAGATTTCCATACTTGCACTGATATAGATCATTCAAATTACTGGGTATATTTACCCCCAGGTACTGCACTGTTTTTCTTCCCATTTAAAGTCATATTCTGTTTTAAAGTCGTCCTTCAAAAAAAACCCCAATTTCCACAGCTTCAGTTTTATTTAAGTTTAATTTATAGCCAGATAAAGCTCTTTTAATTGCAAATATCCTAGAGAGGGTGCCATTTACTCTTACTCTTGCTTTTGGTTCTTTATATATTCCCTGACTCTGTTTAATGAAGGTTTGATGGAATCTGTACTTCCTCCAGACTTCAAACAGGAAAGGCCATGATACCATATCGAAAGCCTTTTCAGCATCCGTCCATGTCAATATTTGATGCTTTGTTTTTATTACATGATCAATTATATTAAGTGTACGACGCACATTATCTCCTAAAAGTCTATCTGTAACAAAACCGGTTTGATCCATGTTAATAATGTTAGGCAGTATATCTGACAATCGGTTAGCAATAATTGATGTAAACAGTTTTTGATCCGCATTAAGCAGGGATATTGGTCTGTACGACGAACATTCTACTGGATCTTTTCCTTCCTTGTGTGTTACATTTATAATTGCTGAGCTCCATGTGTCTGGCCTATTTCCTGTTTGCATGATTACATTAAAGACTCTGCACAGGATGGGACAGATGAGAGATTTAAACTCCTTGTAAAATTCATAGGTAAAGCCGTCACTACCAGGGCTCTTTCCAGTTTTGGCTTTATAAAGGGAGTTTAATATTTCAGCTTCTGTTATTGGTCTTACTAAATAATTATTTTGTTTATCAGTTACAGTAGGAAGGTGTAAATGTTCCAAGTACTCTTTAAATCTATAATTATGTACAATTCAGCAAAGGTATCAATTCATGTCAATTCAAAGAGCTAATTGATATGAATGTAGGGCATTATTGCCAAAGCATTTCATTAAAATTAGAAATATAAATGTAAAATATATTTTATTTACAACAAAGAGAAATAGTTAATCATAGTGATAAAATTAATAACAGACTGATGCAGAAAAGGTTAATAATAAAGGTTGAAAAAATTAAGACTAAAAAAGTTTTCTAATTTAACATATACACAGTATACGTACAAATGATCTTGACATCTTGAAATAAATTGATGTCATTTGTGAGGAGTCCCTTTGTAACAACCTACCCCACCACCAGGGTAAGTTGAAGCACATAATGGGGTATGTTGTGACGGTTATACAAAAAAAGTACAGGATCAACCAGGGCCGGAGTGGGACACTTTCAGCCCTGGAGTTTCAACTTCAGTCCAGCCCACTTCATTCATAACCTCTAAATGAAGATGTAATTTCAGTGTCATAACGTTTGTTACTGTATGATTTGGCTCTATACAAATAAAGCTTGATGGACAGATACATATATAGTATGTTGGAAATCAAAAATCCTGTTTTTCATGTTGTGTGTTGTCAAAATAGAAATTTCACTTTGATGGCAAAGTTAGTCTCTGTGTCAAATTCACAGTTTTGTTTGATTTTACTCTCACCTCTTAAATTACACAGGCTTTGTAGGAAAAAGCTTGGATCTGGGCTGGGGCAATGTTAATTTTGACAGCACTTTTTAATTCAGTTTTAGTTATAGTCGTCTAAAATACCTTTTAGTTTTAGTCATAATTTAGTCATCTAAACTGTTTTAATTTCAGTCTAGTTTTAGTCGATGAAATCTGCTGTAAATTTAGTCGACTAAAATATGAAGTGTAAAGGGTAAGGCATTTTTATGTTTCCTTGAATTTCTGAGGTCATGTTTTACACTTGGATAAAATCAAACATCTAATAACCCTTTATTGAATGTTAGTAAAGTTTGAATGTATAAATGAACAGAAACAAATTGAACTTTTGTGTGAAATGCAGTCACCTTTATTTAGGCTACCTGGCAGAGCATCTCAGTTACAATACCAGAACTGACAACAAACAGTGAACCTGCTCTACATGAATATATCAATTCATAAAGAGAGGAGCTCTGATTGGATCGCTCCACAACTTATCCCACCACCACCAAGCTAAGACAGCTGTGATTGGATGTCCCTCTTAACTCATCCAACCTTTCCACACAACCAAAGTAGCTGTGATTGGATATATTCCTAACTTGTCTCTACTTTCTACATGACCAGATTAGGTCTGATTGGATTAAGTCTCTGTCAAACATTTTAGTCTAGTTTTTATCTGTTGATGAAAATGTCAGTTAAATTAGTTTGAGTTTTTGTCCATGTGCACTTGTTTTTATTAGTTACTGTCTAGTTTTCATCAGGGGTCACTGCTTATCCCCTCCAGGGTCCCAGGGCTGGAGCCTGTGATATTGGGTGAGAGGCAGGGTACACCTGGAACAGTCACCAGCCAATCACAGGGCCAAATATAGAGACAGACAACCAATTAAACACCACTCACACACACTCAATTTACAGTAACCAAATAACCTAACAAGTATGTTTTTGGGCTGTGAAAGGAAACCAGAGTACCTGAAGAAAACCCACACATGCACGGGGAGAACATGTAAACTCCACACAGGAAGGACCAGACTGACCGGGGGAGTCAAACCAGCAACCTTCCTACAGTGAAGCTGCAGCGTGCAGCCCCACTCTAACTGTAGAGTCTTTACAGTAATAGGGTAATGTCTGCTGACATTAATGTTGTCATAAATAAATCAATAAAACCTTAAAATCATCATTTCATCTGCAGAGTACCGGTTTCACTCCACAGTTCAGAGCAGACAGGGGAAGTTTGAACACACTGGTCAGATTTTATTTGGAGGTGGTGTTGGTCACATGTGGCTGTTAAAGATCAAAATGAATTCATGCCAGAGTCCTGACTGCTGCTGCTTCAGACCATTCAACAATCACTTTAACGTCACAGCAGCTTTTGCCATGTGTCCTCTGTGGAGACCAGAGGGAACTCTCAGGGACATGGTCTGGACTAGGTAGATCCAGTATGTCCAGAGGTATCCTCAGTTTCCACGGTCCAGAGACGTCCCACTCCATAAACGACAAACAAACAAACAAACAAGTGTCTGGGGTGAGCATGGAGCGGCAGAAAGGTCCCAGCTCATCTCTTCTTCATCGCCCTCTTCCCCTCTCCCTTCTTTGGTTTCCCTTTTCCTCGAAGTTTCCTCAAGCGACGCATCTCCTCCTTAAAGTCCTCATGTTCGTCTCTGAGAGGACAAAATAAAGACGTTCGAACCTTCAACATGAAGTCAGCGGATGTCTATGGCTTCACTTTGGCATGATAGCATTGATCATTTTTGAATCTCCATTCAGACACAAACAACAGAACTCAACACTCACACTCTGTGTTTATATCTATCTTTTTTTACATACATCTTTTTATCTGCTATAAATGCTGCTACTAGAATCTTAATTTCCCTGAGAGAGACTTCCAAAGGGATTAATAAAGTTCTGTATAATCTAATCTAATCCAATGATGAGATAAAACATCATGGTACGTTTTACATTTTGCAGATGTTACTCACAATTAATGGGATATTTACAACCAATTTTTACAAGACTTTAATATCTGCTGACACTGATATTGGTCTGATAACACTGCATCCCTAATATATATATGTAAACGAGGGATGTTGAGGGGTTTAGGATGTGTCTGAAATTTGATGATTAAATCAGAATATTACTCAAATCTGTGTTTTTGGACGTCTGTTTCTGGTGCTGCTGTATCAAACACTAATATGGTCTGATCATATCTACATGTATAATCCTGTGTGTCCACACCTGAAGAGGCCCATGAAGCGTAGTTTCTGCATCATGCCGTAGTAGATCTTATGATGGGGGTACCAGTCGAACACCTCCTTCCTCTGAGCCATCGGGGGCTCTTTGAACAGCTGGACCACCTTCATGGATTTAGGGTCTGTGGGACGGACGACCTCCCCGAAGATCTGAGCGCTCAGCCTCGCCATCCGCATGGCGTAGTTCGACAGACCTGCCATGACCGCTGACAAGAGACGAGAAAACAGTTACAGCTTTAAGGGATGAAGTCGTGCTGCTTCTCATATATCACAATAACTGATATGTGTTCATATGGGACAGGGGGAAGGGTGACTGACTGCTTAAAACAGACAAAACTGAGAAAAGAAAAGTGATTTTAAAAGTGTAGAAAGAAAACAAACTAAGAAAACAGTATTACACAAGAGTACGAGAGTGAAGAGGGAAGTAAAAGGTAAAGAATACAACAGATAACAAATCATTTAAACAGCTAACATACATTATTTTAACCACTGAGGTCTTCATCATGGCTTGCTGTCTTTTAAAAGTCATTTGCATGTTAATTTAAGAGCTTATAAAGAAGCAGTTGGAGCTGCTCTATTAATGTTTATTCATTTATGATTCATATAGGCTGATATCGTTCCTGTTTCACTAGTATCAGACATTTGCAGATAATCACTCCAAAATAAAAACATCTGTAACATCAGTGGAATGAAGACCAACAGGAGAATAATGACCAAAAGCTATATCACACATCAGCCCTGCGTTTGTCCATCAGTGTGTCTTTATTAATAATTATATAAACCTCTAATTCGATGAGTGAGGATACAGCATGATGCTGATGTGAAAACTATGATGTACAATATTGGATCTTTGCAGACAATGAAGATTTAGATTTTGATATGTAGAAAAAAAACTGAAAGTTTTTTCTTTAATTAGTACTATTTTCTGTTACATACAAATATATTCTTAAATATATATGTTTCATGCCCCTTTAGGAGCTGCAAACAGTGATTTAATTATCTGTTAAAATTAAAGCTGCCTGTTTAAAGCAGTTTTTACTTTTGCAAATTAACATACCAAACTTTCCCAAACTTGATGCTAATCCATCAGGCCTAAAGTAAATATCTGCAGTCATTTTCATATCTGCTGATACTAATATCATACCAATAATATTGTGCATCTCTGATGAACAAGAAACATTAGAACAATTATTATTATGAATCTCATTCATGTTTCATTATTTAAATATATATATTTATATTAAGTTAAAATCACTTCCACAGTTTCTTATTTATACACTTAAAAATACATCCACAGATCATACATCTCTTGAAATTATCCGATAATCTAAGACACCACATCCACGCTGTGAAGGAAAATGTATGTTAATGATAAGGCTGATTATTGAATTCCCTTTTAATAATTAAAACTGGATACATGTAACAGCTTTAATGTCCAATCTGTGTTGAGTTTGTCCATCAGTGCATCTTTACAAATAATTACCTAAACCTCAAATTTGATTATGAGTACGGGGTAAAGCATGATCATGCTGACATAAACACATATTAAAACAAACATTATGGAGCTTTTTAAAAGCACTTAAAATGAACTCACCTTTCCTCATTAAGATTCATCTTTTATTTAGATCAAGTCTCAGTTACAGTTACTCATCTGTTCCCTTTAGCTGGATAATACATCAGGAGAACATGAGGATATTATCCATAAATGACTATTTTAATCTGTGCAGTTATAGATACTCAGGTATAATAATACTCAGTTCAGTAAATCCCTTTATCATCATTAAAACTGAACATCATCCATGTTTCTGAGTAGTTCTGACAGAGATCAGGGATCTGACTGAATATCAGCAAATTAATTAAAACTATGTGACGTCAATCCTTGAAAAAATAATATCAAACATGGTAAAGATGGTTTAATTATTCTAATAATCATATCTAAGCCTGTGATGAGCCCGCAGTATAGAGACAGCAGCAGCTCCTCATGAGCAGATTCAGCTTCATTATAACCAATAAAAATATCGATCAGGTTTTTTTTTTTTACCTCAGTCTGTGTTCAAGTCCAACTGTCCTGCAACGACGCTGAAGAAACCTACTTAAGTCCAGTTAAGTTAAAATCAAACAGAATAAAACGAACAAATCTTCATTTAACGGTAACCTTCACCACACACACGCGGCCATGACACCACCTACTGCGCATGACACAACTACCCTCCTCCTCCTTCTTCTTCTTTTGTTTATTGGCGGTTTGCATTCAGCCTATAGGTGCATTACCGCCCCCTTCTGCCACGGACTGTGGATCAGACATTAGGCTTACAATCTGATTTCCCTTTGTAAATTAACATAAATATATATATATATATATATATATATATATATATATATATATATATATATATATATATATATATATATATATATATATATATAGGAGTAAGATTAAAAGAAAAGTATTTTCCAAAGGAGTACCTGCTTTGAAAATACATAAGTATTTAAAGTAGATTTTTGTTTTAGTGTCAACACATTATTGTGTTTTGCCACAATGAATTTACAGAACCTAATGACTGAAACATCCTACTGAATGCATTGACCTGCTTATATAACCTGTAAAATATAAAGCTTGTAAAATATGCTGAGAAGCCTGTAGAAATGCCTATTGAGACATGATTCAGTCTACTAAAGGACAGTCATTGCTGTTGTCATTTTTTTTTTATTTAACCTTCACTCATGCAGATCAGTTCCCTGTCATTCATCAGTTCTTCAGTTATTGCCCCATTAGGATCTGTATGTAGCCCCCCCCCCCCCCCCCCCCCCCCCCCCCCCCCCACTGTAAGATAATAAGCATAATTAATATTAGCCTGCCCACTGTGCTTCCTGGCTTGACTGATCAGAGGTTCTTTCTCACTTCTTCCCATGTCCGCCCTGCTAGTCCTTGATGACTCACTGCTGCTTTGACAACCAGCTGATTTTTTTCACTCTTTGATTTTACTTCAGCTGTGCTCTTAATCACTCCTGTGTTGAATGTCACCAAATCCTTTTTTTCACGTACATCCTGTCCTCCAGACCCCGTATCTCTCGACCTCCCATTACGTGTTCACTCTCACTCTCACTCAGTCCCTTTGACACTCTTACCTCCTCTGCATAACTGATTCTGCTTTTCACTCTCACTGGGTATCATTCTCCTGTTTCATTACCTCACACCTCCGTATGCCACACTATGAGCTCCTCCACAGTCACAGCATTTTGGTTGCACCCTTGTTCCACACTGTCCTTTCTCACTCCATTTCTAGATATTTTCGTTCTTTGGACATTTATTATTTGTCCTCCTTTGAGTTTCCTCTTTAGTTCTTCCTCTCTTACATTCACTGGCATTCCCGTGATTACTCCTTTACTTCTACCATTTTGTACCTAACCCTCCTTGTGTTTAAGATCTTCTCTTTTCCCAACTTCTTCAGTGAAATCGCTTTTTCAAGTTGTTCCTTATTCGCACATCTAACCAATAAGTTGCCGTCATTCAGGATCTTTGCGTACTGACTCTCGTCTATCTTCCTGGCCAGTGTTGCTGTTGATTCGAAGGGGTTGATTTTTGTCATTTTTTCTGGTGCTTTCTTATTAAATCTTATGACAGTCAATTTCTCAGGTGTTTCACTCTGAGTTTGTTCAACATGCTCTTCCTCACTCTCACTATTCTCCCTTCTGCTTCTTTTATTACCTTTATCTCTTATCTCTGAATTCACTGGTCCACTCAGTTTTCCCTCAAACTCTTCATCACACTCCATATCCACCCAGCTGCCTACCTCTGATCCATTCACAGAGCAGTCGTGCTCAACCGCCATCAAAACATTTTTCCTCTCTCGATTTGAACTTTCTGCAGTATTCTGATCATTTCCTTGTGTCGCCGCCATGTCTCCTGTCAACCGCCCTCATGTTAGAGTCATGACACAACTCCAGGAGCACCACTTCCAGTTAACGGACGATGGATTTTTAACATTTTCAACCTGTTTATACATGTTCAGTACTTTCTAAAGCTTATCATTTCACTTACGTACAGTTGTTCTAGTACCATAGAGCAGCAGCAGGCGGTCCGTCACATTAAAGAGTCCGGTTTGTTCTCATATACAGTTCCACTTACCATTGAAAGTACAAATGTCAGTAAGTTGCTCAGATATTATTTTGACTGTTTGGTTTATTTTATTCATCTATGTCTGTATCTAAGCTTTTGGTTCCCTTGATATAAACTCCCAAATGTGATATAAACCAAATGTGATATAAACCCAAAGCAGAAACACGTCAGGGTTTTAAAGTTCCCTATAATCTTCAGCTCATGAAAAGTTCCTCCTGCTTCACACAGCTCAGTGAAAAGGGTTTGTTTGGAGCTCTGGAGCTTTTTCAGTCATGATGGTAGACCTGCTGCATCAGAATACTGGATTAGTCTTTAATTCCACCTTAATCCAGACTAAAGTATCCTCAAACATGTTTTACTCCAAAAATCTGTTTCATGGCTTTAATGACTTGGTAACTTAATATTTATTAATTCTTATTTATTTCACCATCAGGAGAGTGGACTTTGCTGTTCTTGAGAAAATCTTTGAGTAGAAAAATTAAATGACTCTTTTTTTTACTCCATAAAAATGAATTAAGATTAAATTTTGGATAATTTAAGGTATAGAGGCAAAATTCTGCTCTACTGTGTGGATTTGATTTCTTCAGGAAAGAAACTCTCAAGTCCTCTTTTGGTCACTCTGGGGTCTTTAATAATTAATAAACCATCAAACAAACTGCTGCAGCCAGACCAGAAATTAAAAACCTATGTAGCAGGACAATAGTTTTGTCTTTCAGGTCCAGTTTCAGTTTAAAAAAAAACATTGAACCCTTTTGATTTTTTTAATTAAGCAAAAATATTGGATCAGACAAGTTCATTTTAATTCATGGTATACTCACAAACATTTAAAACATTTATCCTTTATCACCTGTACTCATCAGAGATCATCAGACATTCTGTCTCAAGTAGTCAAACTGTTTGTAAAATCATCTCAGTTTTATTGAACATTTATTCACTCCAATGGTACAGCAGAGAAGGTAGGGCTGGGCGACATGGTCAAAACATTAAACCTCTGATATTCCCAGGGCGGCACGGTGGTGCAGCAGGTAGTGCAGCAGGTAGTGCAGCAGGTAGTGCAGCAGGTAGTGCGCGTGCCTCACAGTGGGTAGGTTCCTGAAAGAGCCTTGAGCCCAGCCTGGTATTCAGTTTGTGATGTTTTCATTCATCAGTATTACCTTAATGCAGGAATTAGATTTAAACTGAAAAACATTCAACAAAGGGTTTGAATAAACCCTGACCCCAATATGAGAAGCTCCGGCATCATGTCCAGGATTTTATTTTAGTTTAAAGGATCAGCAGCAGATTTTCCTCCCTGCAGTCTCTTTCCTACATCAGACTCAGATTCAGTTTTTTTTTTTTTCATTTTGAACCCACAAAGAAACAAAGAAAAAACAATCACAACAACTGAAAGCAGCCCATGATCACAGGACTGCATGCTGTCATGTGGTTTACTCGTCCTAAATGAAGAAGAGAAAACTGATTTAATCTTCTCTAAAGTCATTAATGCACTGCTGCAGCTCCATTCAGAATATAATCCCCAGTCACAGTTATTCTCTTACTTCATTCAGATCTGCTGTCTGATTTTTGTGATTATCTTTGAATTATTAATCACAAATGATAATCAGTGTCTCCTTAGATAAACATTAACAATATCCTACTAAGAATTTATGATTTCATTTAAATGTTGTACAGTTAACAGCTTCAGCCTCTCCCTCAAAGAGCATTAACTCTGAAATGCTCCTTATTTGATCCATCCATCCATCCATCCATCCATCCATCCATCCATCCATCCATCTTCTTCCGCTTATCCGTGGTCGGGTCGCGAGGGCAGCAGCCTGAGCAGGGAAGCCCAGACTTCCCTCTCCCCAGCTACTTCGTCCAGCTCCTCCTGGGGGATCCCGAGACGTTCCCAGGCCAGCTGAGAGACATAGTCCCTCCAGCGTGTCCTGGGTCTTCCCCAGGGCTGCCTACCAGTGGGACGTGCCCTGAACACCTCACCAGGGAGGCGTCCAGGAGGCATCCTAACCAGATGCCCGAGCCACTTCATCTGGCTCCTCTCAACGCGGAGGAGCAGCGGCTCTACTCCGAGCTCCTCCCCGATGACTGAGCTTCTGACCCTGTCTCTAAGGGAGAGTCCGGACACCCTACGAAGGAAACTCACTTCAGCAGCTTGTACTCGCTATCTTGTTTTTTTAGTCACGACACACAGCTTGTGACCATTTGTGAGGATAGGAGTGAAGATCGAGTGGTAAATCGAGAGCTTTGCCTTGCGGCTCAGTTCCCTTTTTATCACAACGGACCGGTGTAGAGTCCGCATCACTGCCGACGCCGCACCGATCCGCCTGTCGATCTCCCGGTCCATCCTTCCTCCGCTCGTGAACAAGACCCCGAGGTACTTGAACTCCTCCACTTGGGGTAGAATCTCATCCCCGACCCGGAGAGGGCACTCCACCCTCCCCCGGGTGAGGACCATGGACTCGGATTTGGAGGTGCTGATTCTCATCCCAGCCGCTTCACACTCATCTGTGAACCGATCCAGTGAGAGCTGTAGGTCTCGGTCTGACGAAGCCAACAGGACCACATCATCTGCAAAAAGCAGCGACCTGATCCTGAGGTCACCGAACTGGAACCCCTCAACACCCTGGCTGCGCCTAGAAATTCTGTCCATGAAGGTAATGAACAGAACCGGTGACAAATGGCACCCCTTGTGGAGCCCCAACTTCACTGGAAACGGCTCTGATGTACTGCTGGAAATGTGGACCAGGATCTGGTACTGGTTGTACAGGGAATAGACGGCCTGTACCAGGGGGTCCGCTACCCCATACTCCTGGAGCACCCCCCACAGAACCCCACGAGGAACACGGTCGAATGCCTTCTCCAGGTCCACAAAACACATGTAGACTGGTTGGGAAAACTCCCATGCACCCTTGAGGACCCAATGAAGGGTATCGAGCTGGTCCACAGTTCCAAGGCCAGGACGAAAACCACATTGCTCCTCCTGAATCCGAGGTTCGACAATCCAGCGGACCCTCCTCTCCAGTACCCCTGAATAGACCTTCCCAGGGAGGCTGAGGAGTGTGATCCCCCTGTAGTTGGAGCACACTCTCCGGTCCCCTTTCTTGAAAAGGGGAACCACCACCCCAGTCTGCCAATCCAGTGGTACTGCCCCCGATGTCCACGCGATGTTGCAGAGTCGTGTCAGCCATGACAGCCCCACAACATCCAGAGCCTTGAGAAACTCCGGGCGGATCTCGTCCACCCCCGGAGCCCTGCCACAGAGGAGCTTTTTGACCACCTCGGCGACCTCAGCTCCTGAGATAGCAGAGTCCACCACAGAGTCCCCCAGGTCTACTTCCGCACTGGAAGACGTGCTGGTAGGATTGAGGAGGTCTTCGAAGTATTCTTTCCACCGATCCAGGACGTCCCGAGTCGAGGTCAACAGCGCGCCATCCCCACCATAGACGGTGTTGACAGCACACTGCTTCCCCCTCCTGAGACGCCGGATGGTGGTCCAGAATCTCTTCGAAGCCGTCCGGAAGTCGTTCTCCATGGCCTCACCGAACTCCTCCCATGCCCGGGTTTTTGCCTTGGCAACCACTGAAGCTGCATTCCGCTTGGCCTGCCGGTACCTGTCAGCTGCCTCCGGAGTCCCACTGGCCAAAAAGGCCCGATAGGACTCCTTCTTCAGCTTGACGGCATCCCTCACCGCCGGTGTCCACCAGCGGGTTCGGGTGTTGCCGCCACGACAGGCACCAATGACTTTATGTCCACAGCTCTGATCAGCTGCCTCAACAATAGAGGCCCGGAACAAGGCCCACTCGGACTCAATGTCCACTGCCTCCCCCCGCCACATGGTCGAACTTCACCCAGAGGTGGGAGTTAAAACTCTTTCTGATGGGAGACTGCCAGATGTTTACAGCAGACCCGCACAACAAGCTTGGGCCTGACAGGTCTGACGGGCATCCTCCCCCACCATCGGAGCCAACTCACCACCAGGTGGTGATCAGCTGGCGGCTCCGCCCCTCTCTTCACCCGAGTCTCCAAGACATGCGGCCGCAAGTCACGTGACACGACTACAAAGTCGATCATCAAACTGTGGCCTAGGGTGTCCTGGAGCCAAGTGCACATGTGGACACCCTTATGCTTGAACATGGTGTTCGTTATGGACAGTCTGTGACGAGCACAGAAGTCCAGTAACAAAGCACCACTCAGATTCATATCAGGGGGGCCGTTCCTCCCAATCACGGCCCTCCAGGTTGCACCCCCTCTAGGGAGTCTAAAAAAGGTGGATACTCTGAACTGCTGTTTGGTGCATAAGCACAAACAACAGTCAGGTTCTGTCCCCCCACCTGAAGGCGGAGGGAGGCTACCCTCTCATCCACTGGGGTAAAGCCCAACGTACAGGCCCAGAGCCTGGGAGCAATAAGTACTGCCACCCCAGCCCGACGCCTCTCGCCATCAGCAACTCCAGAGCAGAAGAGAGTCCAGCCTCTCTCAAGAGGACTGGTTCCAGAGCCCAAGCTATGTGTCGAGGTGAGTCTGACTATATCTAGTCGGAACCGCTTAACCTCGCGCACCAGCTCAGGCTCCTTCTCCACCAGAGAGGTGATGTTCCACGTCCCTGGAGCTAGCCGTTGCAGCCAGGGATCAGACCACCAGGTGGGGCCCCGGTAACCCACATCCAGGCAAGGGAAACTGGGATCCATTGTCCTTATTCTCCAATGTGGTCTTCGAGCCACACTTTGTCTGGCCCCTCCTCCAGGACCTGTTTGCCTTGGGTGACCCTACCAGGGGCATAAAGCCCCCAACAACATAGCTCCTGGGGTCATTGGGGCACACAAACCCCTCCACTGCGATAAGGTGGTGGCTGTGGGAGGGGCCTTATTTGGTCCTTATTCAAAAAAATCATTATTATTTATTATTTTGGTTGTATTTCAGCTGTTACACATTTAAATGTCTGTTTGTTGTTTTAATTTTGTTTATTGTGCTGCAGCCTGACTCAGCCAGGACACCCTTGATTTATTGAAGGTCTAAACAAAAAAAAAAGAAGATAAACCAAAAACTAATTAACTACATAAATAAATAAAATACTTTACGACAAAACAGATGAAACACCATCAGAGTCTATAATCAGTCACACAGAAATCAGTCAGTCCCCTTTGAAATCCCTGTTGCTGCTGAAAATCGCATGTTTTCCTCTTTTTGAACCGTTTTATGTTTGGACGTTACCTGAGCTCCAAATTCAGACTGTCCCAGAGTTTCACTCACAAACAGACTTAAAAACTTTGTCCTGTTTCATTCACATACAGTTTAAAAGAGTCAATTCCCCTTAAATAATGGCTTCCTTTCCTTTAAAAAGCATGTTCTGAACATTACCGTTAGGGCTGATTGATATTGAATATGAATAATACTGTATATTTTTCTCTTGTGATTTATAATGTGATGTTTGCTGCATCCTTTCATGTGTAGACATCATCATAACAAATGTGTCTTTGTCCAGAAGTTAACTTATGACATGAACAGTTTAAAGAGTATTTTCAGAATTATGATAAAAAGACTAATGAAAGAAAGGGAGTCTCCATTTGACACGGTCACCCTTTGACCCGTAACAGCACTGCATCAGTTGATGTCTGTAGCTTGAACAAAGACTCTGGACACTCCATCAAACAGACTTGTCCTGCAGATACAGTCAGGAACGTGAGAGCATAGATGGCTCTGGTTTAAATCAATCAACATGATTATTAGCATGATGCTGCTCATACAGTTGTTGCAGTTGGGAAAATCAAATGATATATTTTTCAGCCTAACTGCCATAAAACACCATAAACTTATGCATACTATATCCTAGAGCAACATTTATTCATTGATCTATTTATTTATTTACAGAGCCTGTACATTAGTGTTAAACATTTTCATCTCTGGAGTTAAATCTCTCTCTGTGTTCAAACAGCAGGTGGCGCCACACACACAGAGACAGAGAAATGCAGCTGCAGATTCTTCTGGACACTTTTACAGCCTCTGCCTGCAGCAGCAGAATCAGAAACACTCAGAGAAATAATGAAGAATACTCCAAACACAGACTTTGGGCAGGTCAGAGGCTGTTTGAGGATAAGGCTCAGGTGTACTAGTGAGAGAGGTTTTTCCTGTGAGTCATTCAGAGCCCAGGTTACCACATTTTTAAGACCAGTACTCCTAAAAAAACTGTTTCAGAGGCTGCTGACCCTCAGGTGTTGGTCAAAGTATCACACACCATCCTGTCCCAACACGAATAAAAACAACCCAAAGGTCACGAGGGCATCAAACAGTCATACCAAATTAAAGCATTACTGTTATATTTTTTTATATATAAATGACATAAATCTGTCTGAATTAAAGCCCTCACTGCAGGGGTGTCTTTGGCTCTTTACACAAGGTAGGTACAGAAAGGTATTCTGGTGAAATTATTTCTAATTATTATCTAAAAAAGGAACATACCAGAACTGAGTTAATTTTTATTTATTTATTTATTTATTTATTGTTTTGTTTGATCAGTGCTTAGCAATGTTGCCTAAAATAAAAATGTCAAATACCATAGAGGTTAAATAAACAAGTCTGGCTGTAATTTAAGATGATATAAGATGGAATTTCCCCCTGTGGGACTAATAAGGGAGTATCTTATCTTATCTTATCTTATGAGATGAGATGAGATGAGATGAGATGAGATAAGATAATTCTTAATTAATCCTCAGAGTGGAAATTCAGGTATCATAGCTGCACAGGGCAGAAGAACATAGAAGAGATATTAACATAAAATTCAGAAATAACAGAGGAATTTAAATATTTGAAATACAGCCATAAAAATGCATTCATTTCACAGAGAAGTCAGGTTTAGACACAGGACAATATGAGATATTCTCTACAGAGGTGTCCAAGTTAAGTGACATCCTTTGCAATAAACGTCCAGATAAATAAAATAAAATAAAATAAAGATATTTTATTACATTTACATCACAATTCTAAACAGATATTTCCCTTTAGAGTTAATGTTGGTGCTGTAATTCTGTTAACAGAAGTTAATTATGTCATTTGGAAGTAAGCAGACTTTTCTACATTTACACTGGCAGCTGTAGTATTTTCACAGAACATTAATATTGAACTTTCTGGTTGTCATTTAATCAAACTATTAACAAAAGAACCCTAAAAATATATCAGTGCAAATGTTGTCAGGTCCTAAAATGATGTAGATTTTCAGTATTTATGTCTTCAAACAATGAAACAGCTTACAGTAGAGTAAGAGTAAGTCAAGGAAAAAAACTAACTGTTTTTTTTTTTTTTTTTTTTTTTTTTTTGGGGAACAAACTAACAAACTAACTAACTAACTAACTAACTAGTTAATTGATTAAGTTAATATTTACCCAGCCCTACCTTTAGGCCAATGGTGCCCAAAGGGGGTGTAGAGACTCTTAGGGGACAGCAAGACACTCAAAGGGAGTTCAGTATATGCAATAATTAACCTTAATCATTGGGTGAAATTTGTGCTATTATAAAGTTTTATAAAGAAAGAGAAAAAGTTTGAGCATGTGAGCATTACTGTATTTCTTTAACCACCTCCTGTCCTCATACTTTTGAAACTGGGCCGCTCCCTTTTATCTACTTCCCCCTCTCTCCTGAAACATTAAGCTGTTTGGCTGAACATAATAGTTTTGTGTTTAAATAATTAATGAGTGAAATAAAAATCGAATAATTGATCCGATGATTTGAAGACTTGACTCTGCTGCAGAGAGTCTGTGGAGCTGTCTGTGGTGCTGAAGATGAAAAATGACTTTAAGTCCTCTTATTTTGGATCAAACTGGTTTTATTTTCTCAGATTTGAATCAAATCTCTGCAGTAGTATTTATTAAATTAAATCTATGTAATAGCAAATGTCTTCTCTGCAGACTGCTGTCTCCGTCAGGATCAAAATTATCTCCATATAATCCATATTTCCTCATAATTCTGATTATTAACCCGATCCTGGGAGGCTGTAGATCAAAACCCACACAGAGAAACCTCCGGAACATGAGGATTTAGAGCAGGGGTGGGAAACTGGTGGCCCGGGGTCCACAAGCAACCCTCAACCTCCTTTAATGTGGCCCACCAGTTTGTTTAAAAATCAACAAATTGTAGACAATGACCGTCAGAGAATCTGATAAACGTGATTTAACCTGAGACGCCAGCACAGGTCTATGGTCAGGAAATCAAGAGAAGGAGTAAATGTTTCTGTGTAACCTGAGACTAATGGTGCAAGTGTAATTTTGTTCTAATTCAATAACCTCTACGTCTCCTTTATAAAGATTTAATATATAATACAAAGTAGTGCTTTAAGAACTGGTACACCCATGGTTTTACTGAATTAAAAAGAAGCTTAAAGTGTCTTTAACTGTGTGTTTAAGTTACTAAATGATGCTTTAGATTTACATTTGACTGAAAACACATGGATGCAGATGTAAACCATATTTAACAAATTAAGACTATTCAACAGTTTGTAACACGGTGGCCCTCAGCCAGTGTATGAAGATGTTTTTGGCCCTCCTGGTGATCGGACTCTATCAAGAATATTTTTTAATTATGCACACAAATTAATATTAATACAAGTGTCAGAATGTCAGATTTGAATTTTACACAAGCACCCAAGCAGTTTTGTTAAATCAATGCTGCAGATTTAATTCATCAAAGAGGATTGGGGCCATGGAAAACAAATGCAGAGATTAGAGACAGAATCCTAAAAATAGAGGGAAAATTCTTTTTAATAAAATAAAACTCATGGAATCAAAGTCAGAATTCTGATATTAAAGTCAGAATTCTGAAGAAAGTCAAAGGTCCAGGATTAAAACGGAGTTCTAGAAAAGTCATAATTCCTGGATGGTATTCCAAAAAAGGCAGAATTCCAGCATTAAAGTTGGAATTCTGAGAAAACCAAAATTCTAAGATTCAAATTTAAATTCTGAGATTGAAGTCACAATTATGCAATTAAAGTTAGAATTCTGAGATTGTTGTGAAATTTTTGGAAAGCCAGAATTCTGTGCTTAATCTTGACTTATAAAGAAAACGAATTCTGAAGTTAGAGTTGGAATTTTAAAAAGACAGCACTCAGGAATCAAAGTCAGAATTCTGAGATTAATGTTGGAAATCAAAGATAAAAATAGGAATTCTAAAAAAGCCATCAATATGGGATGAAGGTAAGAATTATGAGATTAAAGTTGGAATTCTAAAAACACTGTCAGCAGCTGCTGTGTAGAATTTAAAGATTTTTTTAATGTTCTATTAAATAATTTCGTGTCTCCTTACTTCATGTTAAATTTAGCATCTATATTCCTCATTGATCATTCTGATGTAACAGAAAGTATATATTGTCAGCAGCTGTTGTGTAGAATCAGTGGAGTTAATTTTAAATATAGTTTTTTTTTAATGTCCTGATATGTTTTAATTTACCACCTTAAACCACCATAATAATGCTGATAAAGCCTCAGGTGAAGATTGTCTGCAGCTGTTCAGCAGAATCAGAGGTTTTTATATAGTATTAAGTCTCCATATGTATATTTAATTTGACATCAGGTATATATTGCCAGCAGCTGCCGTGTATTATTAAAGGGGTTGTGTCAGACATGATGTAGCCTGTAAGCTAACCGTGTGCTCCTGCAGAAAGCCGGCCTCTGATTGGCTGATCCTCTGGCCTGCTCTGAAGCAGCTGCCGTCATCCTTCAGACGTGCTGAGGATGCAGACGGAGCTGCTCAGCCTCTGACCAGGACCCCTCAGGTACACGAACAGCTCTTTAAAGCTTCTTTAGAGCGTGTAGAGGTGTAATGAATGATTCTGCTCCCGTGTAGATGCAGCTGCAGCCTCCTGAGACATGCAGCTGCTGCTCTGACGCTCCGTCTGTATCAGTGGGTGGTGCTGCAGGAGGATTAATGGGTGAGGGCTGAACGTGTTCGCATGCTGATGGTGTGTTTGCATGTCTCTGTGTCCTCTAAGGTGAACATGATCAGCTGTGAGATGATTTAGGGCCGTGGACCCTGGGAGCCGCTGCAGCGCCGCGCACACGGAAAACACGGTGTCATCACGGGATTTACCGCGCCCCCCCACCGTCCCCGAACAGGTCTCCGTCCGTCGTCAGCTCCTCGGTAACGGGCTCCCGCTGCTGTGATGTGAGCTGGGCTGATCCGAGGAGCTGTCCGTGTGTCGAGGTGCTGATGCGGCTGTGACAGACGCGATGGCTGCCGGGAAGTTGCTGCTGTACGCGGGGCTCTGTCTGTCTCTGTGCGCCCTGGGCATGCTGGCCGTGGCGATGTGCTCCGATCACTGGTACGAAACCGACGCCAGGAGGTACCGGGAGCGCTGCCGGAGCTTCTCCAGCCGCCGGAAGGACCCGGGCTTCATCTACATCCCCAACAACAGCCTCCCCCTGCGGGCCAGCCGCGGCAGCTCCCCCCGCGGGGACGACAAGCTGCTGCTGGCCCGGAACCGGCGGCAGCTGTTCGCCATGAGCGCCTCGGACGAGTGCAGCCGGCAGTACAACTCCACCAACATGGGGCTGTGGAGGAGGTGCCACCGGCTGGGCTTCGACCAGGAGATCGAGGACCTGATCCGGAAAGGTAGGAAAGACCCCGAGGAGGTTTTAGAAGCTGCTGGGACATTTGATCCAGGGGAGGTTTTGGTCATTCAGAGGCCCGGGGCAGAGAGCAGAACGGGGCACCCCAGTCACCGTTCAGCTTAAAGTGATCATAGAGAATGGGCAAAATACTGTGGGTCTTTATAAAGAGCTTTGAAGGAACTGAAACTGAAAGATCTGTTAACTTTAACCAAAAAGAGGGAGAGCTGTCCAAAATGCTCAAATTAATTTTGTAAGATTTGGATGAGTGGATGAAAAACGGCGAGGAGTGAGGGTTTGTTCAAAATATTGAGACACTTTCCAAATACTGCCAACTGACATGAGGAGTCTGCTGGACATTTTCAGTACAAACTCCAATTCCAATGAAGTCTGGATGCTGTGTGTGACGTAAAAACAACAGAATATGAGTGTTAGTAAATCGTTTTCAGCATTCATTCGGCTGAGTACAATATATTTCATGTTCAAACTGATCTAATTCATTCTTCTCTCTGAAACATTCACTCATTTTAAATTTGATGCCTGCAGCATGTTCAGCAAAGCTGGGACAGGGGCATGTTTACCTCTGTGTTCAACACCTGTCCTTTAGACCCTCGGTGAGTATTTGTGAGCTGAGGACACTGACTGTTGAGGCTTTGGAGGTGAATACTTTAGAATAGAATAGAATAAACATCCTTCACATCATTAGTGATGTTTGACTTCATGATGCTCCTCACCTGTTCAGTGGAGACAGGTGTGACTGCAGCAGGTCAGTCGGTAGTGTGTCTGGGTGTTGTTGATATTTGTCTTTGTCTTTGCATGGTAGAGTTTGACCTTGACCTTGTAGATGTAGAGATGAACTGTGTTAACTGACAATGGTTTTCTGAAGTGTTCCTGAGCCCACGTGCTGATATCCTTTACAGAATGATGCTGCTTTATAAGGCAGTGCTGCCTGAGGAATCAAAGGTCACAGGCATTCAATGTTAGTTTTCAACTTCCGTGCAGAGATTTCTCTGATTCTCTGAATCTTTTGGTGATATTACAGACTGTAGATGAGAAGCCATACGTTTCTTTCAGTTCTATGTTGATAAATCTTCTTAAACTGTTGGACTGTTTTGGTTAGACCTCATCACATCTTTGCTTGTGAACGACTGAGCTTTCTGGGATGGTGAATGTTCCAAACAGCTTTACCTTTCTTTCTCTTTTGTTGCCCCTGTCCAAGCTTTTTTGGAACATGTTGCAGCCATCATATTTAAAATAAGTGAATATTAACAAAAAAGCAATAAAGTTTATCAGTTTGAACACTAAAAGTCTTCTCTTTGTTGTTGAATGAAGGTCCAACAGGATCTGCAGATCATTGTTTTCAGTTTTTATTTACATTTTACTACGTCCCAGCTTCATTGGAGTAGGGGTTTGTGTTTGCTCAGTTTAGACAGTACTACTGAAACAGGTTAATGATGTGACCCACCTGTCAGTGTCATCACAACCTAAAAGATCAAACTATGTTGTCAACATTTGGAGAAGCACGTGGACTCATCACAGAGTGGAGTGTCCCATATTCTATAAATGCTGCCTGCATATCCGTGCAGTTTTTACGACAGGTTTACGCCAGTGTATTCAGGAACAGTCACTTCACTGAAAACAGCAAAGTAAGCTCCTGACAACAAAACAGCTTTGAACCAGACATGGCCGACACTGTGCTTTAAAACCTTCATCTTCTTCCTTAATTAAAGGCACACACCTCGTTAGTGATGCTCACCTGTGATGACCGCACTGTGAGGCCCCGCCCACCTCCACCTGATGTATAACCTCCTCTGATTAAATGTGCGAGTTATGACTCTGCTGACGTTTCATTGGACCAGAGGGCGAACAAGGGCAGACCTGCAGAGTGAGTGTGTGTGTGTGTGTGTGTGTGTGTGTATGTGGGTGTGTGTTTGTGTGTGTGTGTGTGTGTGTGGTGGGCGTGGGCGGGTGCAGGGGGGCTGCAGCTGCCTCTTGTTTTCACGCTGATGTTCATCCTGACGCTGCAGGACGCAGCTCAGGCCTGCGTGATGTTTCCAGATCCACGCTGACGCTGGTCTCACATCTGGGTTTCATGTGGGATGTTCTCTTTACTGTGAACGTGCACGGAGTTATCACGGGCCTTTAGCTTCATCTGGACATTGTTTTAGGGACAGGGCTCTGAGAGCAGGCTGTGAGGCTTTAACTCATGTTTGTTCACCTGGAGGAGGGTCATAAATACTTCCTGGTTTGTGGAGCGCTGAAGGTGGAGGCGCTCCTGCTGCAGTGATGCTGAACATTTGTTTGTGATGAGAGCGTTTCAAAAAAACATGAAAACTTTGGTTGAAATGACACAAAAAAGAGAATCTTGATAAAGTTTTTGAGCACAGAGGAGTGAGTTCTGAGTTCAGAGGCATCCTTCTGCAAATGTTGACCTCTAAGATAAAGTTGCCATGGAAGGATGACTAAGAATTTTATTTTGAAGGACAGGCTCCAACTTCATGTTTGTTCACCTTGTGAGGGGCATTCATTTCAATAATTACCTGGTTGCTGGTTTGCTTAATGCAAAGACTTAATGCTCACTGTTGCTGATTTTTAATCATAAAAACATGCCATTATTTTTGGGTTGATGCTGGAATTTTGAGGCTTCTGATGGTTCTGATATTTGTTTTTGTGGTCAGTTGATGCTTTTCTTATGATGGGCACCTTGCAAAAAATGCAAACTTGGAAACCTTAGAGAGCTTTTGCACAGTCAGACAGTGTGAAGGAGTTTTGCTG